>OY757938.1:27790736-27889621 GCA_963585895.1 Sepioteuthis lessoniana
TTTTTACTTTTCTTTCTTGTGACCCTTCTCTCTTTGTTTTTTACTTCCACCTTTGTTTCTTTCATTCATTCTTTTGGACTTTCTTCTCATTTTTATTCTTCCATCCTTATTTCTTTCATTTTCCTTTTCCTGTCGTGCTTCAATTTGTTTTTTGTCCTTTTCTCAGTCTCTTGTTCTTTCATTGATTTTTTTTCTTTATTAACTAATTCATTCTTTCTTTCTTTGATTTTTTCTTTTTTTCTGGCTATTTCTTTCGTCTTTTCTTTCATGTTCATTTCATTCATTCTTTCATCTTTTTTCTTTCATTTTTGTTCGTTAATTTAATCTTTTTGTTCTCTTTTCGACCTTCATTTTTATTCTTTTTTCCTTTCATTCGTTCTTTCATTTTTCATTTATTTTTGTTCTTAAATACTTTCGCTCTTTTTTCTGTTTTTCATGTCTCTTTCGTCTTTTTATTCATTCTTTTGTTTATTTTTAAAATATTGTTCATTCATTCTTTCTTAAGTTTTTATTTTTTCTTTCGTCGTTTCATTCATTCGTTTTTCATTCATCTTTCTGTTTGTTTTTTCATTTGTTTATTTATTCATTCTTTAGTTTCTGATTGAATTGATTCTTCCGTTCCTTCTTTCATATTTTGCTTATTTTTTCTTTATTTTATTCATACTTTTTTGTTTCCTTTCTTCGTTCTTTTTTCTTTCCTTCCTCTCGTACGTTTGTTTGTTTGTTTATTTATTTATTTATTTCATCCTTTTGCTCATTCTTTCTTTTGTTCTCTTACCACATAAAGTTTTTCTTTCTTTCTTTCTTTCTTTCTTTCTTTCTTTCTTTCTTTCTTTCTTTCTTATACATGAATTGTACCTCTTTTTCGTTTCTATTTTCCTCGAATCTTTTTATATAGTTTTAATGTTATAGTTACTTTCTTTCCTTTTATTGTTTCTTCATATCTTCTTCATTTGCCAGAATTTGAGATCAAATCTTGGCTCGATCTTGCCATTAGATGTAACTGGCGATTAGGCGAACAGCCATTTTTAAAAAAAGTTGCTCAAAAGTCATTGGCAAATCAGTACACATGCGTACACACAAACACATTTTCCCATGAATTTCAGTATATACATATACTTTTCTGGCCTATATATGATATGTATATGCCTGGTTTCTGAGTATCTCTGACAGCACCTCCTCATTACTCTAAAGTTTACATTTACGTGTGTGCGTCTTAGTGTCTTAGACAAAAATATTCATAACAAGTCAACATACACGACAAACACGGGTCAGAGGTCAAGATTTCGTTCGCATACCGCGAGATTAATAAAAGAATGTTAAAACAATGTTCCTTCTCTTTTTGTTCTTTCTTAATGTCAGTGGGTGTTTAGAAATATGATGACTTTATTTTCTGCGGAGATATTAGACTCTCCCCAAAAGTTGGGTTCTGAATATGACAATAAACTGCATTTGATGGTGAGCATCTAGTTCTGGAAATCTATGGAGGGTACAGTACTTCTTCATTGTCATTACTTCTAAGTCTACCCCTAATGTTCGATATATGACACATCAGCATTGTACGTTCAGTCGGCTGGAGCCGTAAAATACACCGATTGCATCTCTGCAGAAGGAGAAGACTTCCCTAACGAGTGTCGTGATATGACATTAAACAATATTCTAGTAATGCCGAAGCTTTGGAGAATGCAGAATACCTCTTCATTACCATCGCTTCCGGGTCCACTCTGGCCTGCAGTGGTAGCACCTGTAAGGGTATTACCTATGGATCAGATAGAACTAAATTGTGTACTTACGCTAAACTGAATTGCTTGAAAAGGAACTGTTTTGACATTTAACTGTGTTTAAGCTGCGTACTTATGCTAAACTGAGTTATTTGAAACAAAACTGTTTTTACATTTAACTGAGTTTTAAAAAAAACTGTATCTATGCTAAACTGAATTGTTTGAAAGAGAACTATTTATATGCATAAAAAATGGTTGATATGCCATAAAATCAATCAAGCCAAGCCATCAGCCTTGTTCTATTATTTGTACTATTTGCGTGGCTCGTTTCATTAATAAGGATGATAATTAATTATATTTGTTAATTATCTTATTTGTAGTGATAGATTGAGATTGTAAGTTAGCTAAAAAAAACTTTGAATGGGAATGTTAGTCGCGAAGGCCATAGGCGGGCACGTGTCGTACGGAATGGCAGGATATCGAGGTTGTTTTGGAAATCACCTATGACGACATATTGGGGATTTGTTTTAAAATCGTTGTTGTGGGCCGGATATTAAAAAGTAAATATTCTGTCACCTGACTAAGGATAACGTAATACCAGAAATTTAATGACATGTGTTCTTAGCACCATTAGTGAATGAGATAATTAATATATCATATAAACAGGGAATTTTTCAATGTTAGTTTAATTGGGGTCAGTTCAGAGTTCAAAGTTGGAGAGAGTCAGTTTTCAGAGATTTGGGCCCTCTCAGGACGAAAGGACGAGAGTGGTGAAGAAATGGTTGTCGGTTTTTTTTCTTTTACCATCTACAAATCTCCAAGCGTTTTTATGTAACATCAAACTTCTTTCTATCTTTCTCTCGTGCTTAGGGTAACGATTGCTGTATGAAATGTTAATGTCAGCAAATAAACTTTTTGAATAAGAAAGAACGAGTACGTCTTGTATTTGAGAAATGTAACACATATTGATGTTCAAGATGGTGCTGTGTCGGTGAGGCAATGTTACTATTGAAACAATTCTTTCACTCCAATTTTAAGGCTCTGATTTAAATCTTTCCCATATCATTTTCATTTTAGCCCCTATTTTCACCATCAATTATTTCTGCCTTATATTACATTTCTTGCAAAGCAGTTTCCTTCGAAAGGGCAACTTTCTGAGTATCTGCAATTACACCAAGTACTTAGATTGATTGATGGCTCGTTAGAAATTGTGGCACTACGCTTGTAAATAATTTTCTGTATCCTACTCAGTTGGCTAGGGCTGTGGAAACCGCAACTTTGCAGAGGAGTAAGACCCCTGCTAACGAGGCTTCTTGTTGGCTCTGGGTAGCGATCGGTAGTACTTGAGGACGGGGTCTTGGTGGCTGAGTATCAAAGTGGTCTACGGACTTGTAACATTGCACTTTGGCTCTTACTGAGCTTGACAGACGGTCGGTGAGGCCCGATTCGATCAGTCAGCTGGTCATGTCAAGCATTAGGATCTAAATGATTGTCTCGACCGTATTCTTCAAATTGTTCTTGTGGCAAACAAGTACCCAACCCAATTTTATCTTATGGGTGATATTAGATGGTGGCTGAGAGCGAATTGCGCTGAGGTAGCAATACCATTTAATTAATAAAATTATTAGTGTTAGCAATACTTGAAGTCATTTAACTGAGTGCAAAGATGTGATCTTTAACTCGTTTAAAAATAAAGTTATCTATAAAATTTGATATTAAATAACCCACAAGAGTTGAAATGCTATCGAATCAAATAACCAAGCTTATTGTCGGTATGTAAATATATCACTTGCATTACGATTGTGTACTGAATATTTCTGAACCTAACCAAGAAAAGATTGACATTTTTGCTTTGTTATTAATTCCCCGTGAGTTACTTGCATCACTTTTAATTAATGATTTCTGACTGAAGTCTGAGTAACAGAAAGTTTCTTTACGTCTCCAAAACTCTTCTAAGTATTCTGGCTAATCTTAATTGTGCTGTGGTCAGGATTTCTGTCTGTTTATCAGTCTGTCTGTCTGTCTGTCTTTATATATATATATATATATATATATATATATATATATATAAAATAGTAAAAAAAATAGCAATATATATATATATAATCGTAAAGAAAAAAGAGGAAAATCAGTTTTTAAATTTCTTGATCATCAGGTTAGTGTTACTGATTAATGGCTATGAACAGACTTATATATATATATATATATATATATATATATTGTGAATATAAAAATACTTAGTTCGATCGGTAGGTCAGTCGGTAGGTTGGCGGATAGGTAATGAATAAGGATAAATAGACAAAGAACAAACCCATGAGAATTGGTAAAAACAGAAAGAGATGAAAATTCTTCTTTCTTATGTCTGCCTTGCTTATACTTGATATTTTTATAAAGTTGAGCCTTTTTCATTCCCTTCTCACGAGAATTATTTGTGGGTTCCTTAACATAATTCGGAATATGAAATTATTTTTGGTCTCTTGACAGCAAACAATAAATAAGCGAAAACATGAAACAACGAGTAAAAAATAAAATACAACAGAAAAATATTTAATTTCTTAAGACCGACTAAAAAAGTGTATATATATATATATATATATACTTTTTTTTGTCCTATTATAGAAAAGTAAATATTCTAAAATAAATAGCTCTGCAAAGGAATTTCAATTTGGTACTTTGGGATTTTATTTCATATAAATTTGCTCGACACGTGTTTCGGAAATGAAACATTGCAATTCATTTGGGGACCAATAAATATATATATATATATATATACATACACACACACATATATATATATATATAATGTATGCGTGCGTGCGAAGGATAAATTGTCGTCTAAATTGTGAAAAAATGAAAGTATCATTATATGACATCTTACTTCATCAGATATATTTAGTAAAATGATGTGAAGATATCTTGAAATATTTTGATTAGAGAAATCACTTCAACCACAGCCTCCAGATGACTTTTGAATATTCTGCGAGGCTTTTCGAAGGTTTCCTTTTTTAAATTGGTAAATGCTGCTGTTATCTTTGTCTTCAGTTCATTTTTGGTGTTCAACGGAGTTTTGTTAGTCTCTTGCTTAACCATCTTTCACTCATAATAACCAAGGGGATTGCAATGTGGAGAGTTAGGTGGCCAGGTGATAGGGATAATGTAGTTGCAGACATTTTCTTACAGCCAAGACTGGGTTCTCCTGCTTGTGTGGCACGACGTAGGGTCTTGGTGTGAGACGAAGAGTCTTCCACTAGGTATCCTCTCTATCCAGTGAGCATTATCACCTCCAGGCATTTAATGTAATCTTCTGTGATGATTTGAGGACATACGGGAAGGTGATTGGAAGCATAACGTCCCCATTGCTAGTGGCCTAACTAAACACGATCGTATGGATTGAGTATTTGGTTTTCATCAATTTCAGGACATCTCGTCGAGACAGAGCAAGTCAATGGTTGTTCTCTGAGTTTCCCTTAGTATCCCGGCATAAATTCTCATCTGAGAAAGACCAAAGCATTTTTCGTTGCAGGAGCTGCTTGAGTTTGGTTAAAAGCTTTGCAGAGCGATCTTTCCTCTTATCCTTAATGGCCTATGATAAAAATTGGCGTTTTCTCATCTTGAATGGGAAATATCGGATGTCTTTATGCACTAGCTGCCTGATAAGAAACAAATACTCCTACGTTCTTGGCCATGGACCTGATTACCTGATTGGATCGTTGTCAGTCATAGCCTTGATCTTACCAACAAATTCAGGAGTTCTTTTTTCACCAGCACGTTCAGAGAGAGGCTTCTGAACTGGCGTACCTTCAGAATCACCATCAAACTCACTTAACTATTTTTGAATATCCACACTGGCAGCAGATTGACACCCAAACATTCTGAAACTTTTATTTTGGAGCTGCTAGCATGATTTCCAAGTAGTACAGCGTACTATTTCTAAATTTATTGTGTAGTGAATAACATCATGTTGTTACTTTCCCCACAGGCAGGGCCTAACTGACTCTAATTTGCAACACAGTCGACAAAACCTGAAATAAATAAAATGCACGTGCAAAATTAATAATTACCATCACATTCTGCGTTTTTACACACACAGACAGGCATATATATATATATGTATATATATGAATCTTGGTCAAAACACTATTAAAAGTTTGTTCATATCAATGCTAAATCTCTTCATATCTATTTATCGATGTGTTTGGAAAAGGGAAACGATGAATTTGTTCTTGCTTTTTATATTAAACAAACGTACATACTTTTGTTTTGTTTTGGTTTGATTTGGTTTTATGGTACATCAACCATTGTAGGTTATTTAATGCCAAATCTATTTTATACATATAAACAGTTCTATTTCAAACAATATAGTTTAGCATAAGTACTCAGTTTAAATGTCAAAAATAGTTCTATTTCAAGCTACTCAGTTTAATCAACAAAGCAAATGGTTCTAAGTATTGCTAACAACTCAATTAAACATCAGTCATTTATTTACACAGTTAAATGTAAAAACAGTTCTATTTCAAACAATCTAGTACACAGTTTAAATGTCAAAAACAGTTCTATTTCAAGCTATTCAATTTAGTCAACAAAGAAAATAATTTTTAGCATTGCTAACGATTCAATTAAACACCAGTCATTTATTTATACAGTTAAATGTAAAAACTTCAAACAAATCAGTTTAGCATAAGCATATAGTCAAGTTCTATTTGACCCATAGATAGGACCTTATCAAGTGCTACCATTCCGAACCAGAGTGGACCTGGGAGCGATGGTAATAAAGGGGTACTCTGCACTCCCCAAAGCTCCAGCATTACAGGAGCTTCACCATCAGATTTTTTAATGTCATAGCCAGGATACTCGTACCTCTCTGCAGAGATGCAGTCAGTGTATTCTACAGCCCCAGCCAACTGGGACACATACTTTTGTTATGTGATGGTTACCCTCGTATGAAATGGGAATAGTGACACGAGTTCAAATCTTGGAAGAAGCTATTTGCATTTCACATATCATTAATACCCTTGGGAAATGTGTGAAGCCAATTATTCTCCTTTCGGCTATAGGTAAATAGTAGCGCAAACAGGGGTCTTTAATTTTGGTATTGCAACCACTCTAGGAGAAGGAAAACTCTGAAATCAAACCGCTGCTTAAAATTGTGTCGAATCCCGATCGTGTGGTGGAGTGGGTAGATAAATACAAGTTCAAAAAGTTCAAAAAGTTCAAAAAGTTCAAAGCCTCATTGAGAAAGAAAAGCCATAGCTGTCAAGGTAATACACTACCTCTTCTTATAAAACTAGAAAAAACTAATTCAGATGCCTGTCTTAATTTCTTTGCAGAGACTTATACAGAAGTGAGAGATGTAGGATAAATCTAAAATCTTGGTGAGGCTAACAACTTTCTGAGTGACCCTTGTATATAAATATTTATATATATATAACGGTCATATAACCACATACACTCACATACGCATATATATATATATATATATGTGTGTGTGTGTGTGTGTGTGTGTGTGTGTGTGTGTGTGTGTTTGCAGCTGTCTTTTATTAAGTTTTTCTTTGTTTTGTTTATGAGAAATTGAGAACTTTAGATTATGACTGTGGGGTTTAAATCAACATATATTTTTGGCGTTCTGTATATAGAAGAAGAAGAAGAAGAAGAAGAAGAAGAAGAAGAAGAAGAAGAAGAAGAAGAAGAAGAAGAAGAAGAAAACTAGAATAATTTTAAGAGTTCAGGAGATCTGAGGAGATATGTTGTGAGAAAAACACCAATTAGATCTGATGTGAAAAATGTGCAGAGTAAAAGGATAATATTGACATAGGATATCCAACATTCAAGAAACATTCATATGCATATATAAATAAGCATATGTGATTATATATATATATATATATAGAGAGAGAGAGAGAGAGAGAAAGAAAAAGAAAGAGAGATGGTTAGATAGATCCATAGATAGATATATAGATAGAGAGAGAGAGAGAGAAAGAAAGAGAGATGGTTAGATTGATCGATAGATAGAGAGAAAGAGAGAGAGAGTGAGAGAAAGAGAGAGACTGTTGATACAGGCTTTTGTTTATTGTGGTGAAGGCTTGTGTAGAAATTTAGTTTTTAGGACCAGTTGCCTCACCAAAGGTGAAGACAAGTCTTACCCGCTATTTTTCTTAGAGCTAATGAAGGAGAATAGATGGATTCATGCCTTTCCCAATGGGCATTGGTGCAAAGTGAAATACAAACAGCTTCGTCCAGGTATTGAATTTAGCTCTTCGTATCGATAGTCATTTCGCCATTAGCCTTTATAGAATTAGATAAAATAAAATCGCAAATTCCTGAGTATATCTTATAATTTACACCAGATTAAATGTACAGGAAATTTTGCTGGTTTACCATAAATAGTTACATGTAATCATCAATACGTACACAGGTTCCAAGTTAAAGAGTATTTTACGTCCCATATTAATACAGTGCATATCCTCATCAATACAACACTGTACTCGCACTGTGCTTCTGATGATGCAATAGCATAGGCGTTACAATATACCGGAAGAGACAGACAGACAGACAGACAGAGAGGAGTGAGAAAGAGAAGGTGGGAAGGAGAAATTGATAGCAGAAAGAGTTAAGAGAAGAGACAAAAATGTGAATGAGCAGGAGAAAGAGAGAATGCAGACGAGAGGCAAAAAGAGAATGCATCCTAGCGGAGAAAGGACGAGAGAGAGAGAGAGAGAGAGAGAGAGAGAGAGAGAGAGAGAGAGAGAGAGATAGAATATATTTGTGAAAGAAATCTATAAAAAAGAAAGAGGAGAAACAGAGTGTTTGTGTGTGTGAGAAAGAGGGAGAGAGAGAGAGAAATAGAGTGAAAGAGAGAGAGAGAGTGGAAGAGAGAGAGAGAGTGGAAGAGAGAGAGAGAGAGAGTGGAAGAGAGAGAGAGAGAGAGAGAGAATTTATTAGTGAAAGAAATCTAAAAACCAAAGAAAGTAAGAAAACGCAGAAAAGAGAGTACGAAGAAAAGAGAAAAGAATCAAACAAATGATAGTGGAAGAAAAGCAAGAAGAAAAAAGTAGAGAAAGAGAGAGAGAGAGAAAGAGAGAGAGGAGAAAGCGAGAGGATGTGTTTGTGTGTGTGTGTGTGTGAGAGAGAGAGAGCGTTTGTGTGTGTGTGTGTGAAAGAAAGAGAGTGGGAGAGAGAGAGAGAGAGAGAGAGAGAGAGAGAGATAAATTAGAGGGAGATACAACCAAAGTTCTATTGTTGCAAACTGAGAAAAGTATTATTTTCAAGTCATGCCAATCAAAATGACTTGACTCTGATAACCATGTTTATCAAACAGTTTTCGTAAATATTTTGAAGTCAATGATTTCGTGTGGATTTTGCATTGAATACAAAATCGAATGCCTCCTCTCATACTCAATCATCCCAAATATGGCAGAGAAATTTTTACCGAGACGAAAAAAAATGAGATTCTTTTCAGCATATATTTATACTAAAACAGGAAGAACCTAACAAATTACTACTTTTACTTATAAAAAAAATTGATGTTGTCGGATATTTACACGCTCAGTAAAGTTTCTATTTATAACGTTAAGAATAGGAAAACTACAGGAATGGTAAAGAGGCAACAAACGCAGGAATTGTAAAATAGCGATAATGATAAAACGTTTCAATAATAAAATGGCAAACAAACGTTTATGGTGTCATTAGATTTCTTGTGGGTTCTTTAAAATCCGTTAAACACAATTTTATCAAAGATTTTCTCCTTGTGAGTTTTTCATATTTGTAGTAACTGAAATTCCTCATAAGAGTCTTAGTGACAGCAAGTCTCCCCAGTTCTCCTAGACTCTTCTTGGTACTCTAGCAGATCTTAATAGTACTGTGGTCTAGATAGTCTTGATTGCTCTTCTGGTCTCTTGTTCCTCTTGTACCATTTCCACTAATTACAATTAGTATAACATTTACTTTCATGTCATTATAAAAAACACTTGTGTAAACTTTTCAGGGGTTCACATTATTCACTGGATTGTTCGACTATCTAGTGTCGACCGCGGCTGTAGAACCGTTTCTTATCATGCTATAAAAAGTGAATATATATATATATATATATTATATATATATATATATATATATATATATATATATATATATTGGTAAAGATTATTATTTTATTCGTTTCGGGATTTTCTCTTTGGTTGCTTTCTCTGGATACAGAGTAACAGCAAGTCTCTTCAACTCTGGAAGACTCTTTTATGTTTTCTAACTACTCTCAGCAGTGCTGTTCTCTGGACAGTCTCTGTTCTTCCTCAGATATCTCGCTACCCTATTATCTCTTCTGAGTTTTTGAGGATTGTTCCGAGTGTCCCGACTATGATTGGTAGCTCTATCAACTTCATGTTCCATTTTTCTTGTTTTTCATTTTCCTTTATTTTAGCTCTGTGATCTGTTAGAATTAACCGACAAGTTGTTTTCTTTACATCAACTAAAAGTAGATCGTGTCATCTGGCTGATACGAGATGATCCGTTTGCATGTCAAATTTCCAAAGGATTTTTGAATCTCATTTTCTCGGACAGTTTCTGGTTTGTGTATGCGTTGCTTGTAACTACGGTAAATCTTTTTTCGTTTGCACAGTTCTCAATGGACAACCTTCTCCATCCAGTCGAGCCTGCACTTGTACTCCTTTTGTGCCAGTTTGTATATTATGTGTTTGACTGTTTCGTTTCTTTCTTGCGATTCTACGTCTTATCTATCTTTATTTGACAGTTATTTCTTTTTAATTTGGTTGTTTAGTTGGTTGGGTTTTATGGCATATCTCCATTGTAGGTTATTTAACGCCAAATCCATTTTATGTAAATAATCAGTTCCATTTAAAACAATTCAGTTTAGCATGAATACACAGTTTAATTGTCAAAAACATTTCTATTTCAAACTATTCAACCAGTTATATATAACTATTTAGTTTAGTGTAAATACAGTTTCAATGTCAAAAACAGTTCAATTTCAAATAATTCAGTTTAGCATAAGTACGCAGTTTAAATGTAAGTACGGTTTAATTGTCAAAAACATTTCTATTTCGAGCTATTCAGTTTAGTCAAGCAGTTCTAATTCAGCTAATTCAGTTTAGTATAAGTAGTGATTTTGTTTATACACAGTTACATGTTAAAACAGTTCTATTTTAAACAATTCAGTTTAGTGTAAATACAGTTTCAATGACAAAAACAGTTCTACTTGAAATAATTCTGTTTAGCATGAGCACGCAGTTTAAATGTAAGTATGGTTTAATTGTAAAAAACGTTTCTATTTCAAGCTATTTAGTTTAATCAAACTATTCAGTTTAGCATAAGTATGCTGTTAGTTCTATTTAAACCATAGATCGGGCCCTATTAAGTGCTGCCACGTAGGGCCAGATTGGACCTGGGAGCAATGGCAATGAAGGGGTACTCCGTATTCCCCAAGGCCCCAGCATTACTTGGACCTCACCATCAGATTGTTTAGTGTCATATCTAGGACACTCATTGGAGGGGGGGTTACTCCTCTGCAGAAGTGCAGTCAGTGTATTCTACAACCTCGGCCGACTGGGCAATACACAGAGTTAATGTCAAAACAGTTTTATTTCAGATAATTCAGGTTTAGCATAAGTACGCAGTTTAGATGTCAAAACACTTCTATTTCGAGCAATTCAGTGTAGCATTAGTACGCAGTTTTTAATTTGCCCTGTCGGCTGGGGCTGTAGAATACACCGACTGCTTCTCTGCAGAGGGGTAAGACCCCCCTCCCCAACGAGTGTCCTGGAATATGACACTAAACAATCTGATGGTGAGGTTCCAGCGATGCTGGAGCTTTGGGGAATGCGGAGTACCCCCTTCATTAACATTGCTCCCAGGTCCACTCTGGCCCGGAGTGGTAGCACCTGATAAGGGTCCCTATCTATGGGTTAAATAGAATTAACAGCATACTTATGCTAAAATGAATTGTTTGAGTAAAACTGAATAGTTTGAAATAGAAATGACTTTTACAATTAAACCGTACTTACATTTAAACTGCGTGCTTATGCTTAACTGAATTACTTCAAATAGAAACTGTTTTTCGACATTAACACTTAACTGAATTGTTACACTTAACTTACACTTAACTGAATTGTTACATACAACTGCTTGAATAGTTTGAAATAGAAATGTTTTTGACAAACTGTACTCATGCTAAACCGAATTGTTTTAAATAGAACAGATTATTTACATAAAAATGGATTTGGCGTTAAATAACCTACAAAGGTTGATACGCCATAAAAACCCAACAAACCAAACCAACAGCAGTTTTAATGTCAAAGCAGTTCTATTTTAAACAATTCAGTTTAGCATAAATACGCAGTTTAAATGCATAAAACAGTAAACGCCAACCACCGTTTAGTTCTATTTAACCCATAGATAGGACCCTTATCAGGTGCTACCACTCCGGGCCAAAGTGGGACCTTGGGGCGATGGCAATAAAGGGGTACTCCCGAATTCCCCAAAGCTCCAACATTGCTGGAACCTCACCATCAGATTTTTTTGTGTCATATCCAGGACATACGTTGGTGGTGGTGGTGGGGGGTCTTACCCCACTGCAGAGAATCAGTCGGTGTATTCTACAGTCCCGGCCGACTGGGCAATCTTTTTAATTTAATGTCATGTCAACTGAAATCATATCAAATCCTCAGGATTAAATTGACAAGAAAATGACATTGACAGCGAACAGACAAGGAAATATAAAGGATAAGCACTAGGTGAGCGTCAAACTTTCTGTGGTGTCGCAGAAACCTTGCTATGTGTACTAGCTACTGTACAAACAAAAATTCTGGGATAAGCTGAAATTAAATCTAAAATTATACCTAAAATTCTGACTAAAAATCCGTCCAGATTTCACTCGGTGTCATATTTTTCATTCATTACTCCCTTTGATCACCACGTGACAATGGGATTCGTGATTCTGTATAGATTTCTGATTTAACAATCTGAAATTATTTATAGTTCAACGTGAATAAAAAGCAAAATTTCTTGTTTCCTTTTTTTTCCTGCAAAAATTGATAGATAGATGTAGTCAGACAGACAAAAGGACATTCAGTCAGATAGATAGATAGATAGATAGATAGAAATAAACGGACTCTAATATATATATATATATATATATATATATATATATATATATATATATATATATATATATATATATATATATGAAACAGACTGATATAGATATGAACAATGTGATTCATGATTCAGTATAAATTTCGGGACTAATCTGAAAATATTATTCATTGTTCAATATGAATAAAAAGTTGCATGCTTCTTCTATTTTTCTACAAGAAATTTCCCAAGTTAGTACATTTTTGAAATATGTAATTAACTTCGTAGTCTAAGAGGTTCCTAATATTATGAATTAGGGTCATTTTCAGAGTTTAAAAGTTTAAACAGTGAAGTTTTATTAGAGTTAACTCAACGATATGATCAGCATCTTCGTACTTTTATTAAAATAAAAGATGTTTTTTTAATGATTTAATGCGTTGTTTAAAAATCTTTTAATTTGTATTTGTTCGCTTGTGCGCATGCGCACGACTGTACCTATTAGAATTACATTGCATGTTTACTCACAGCAACGTGCGTGAACTGGTTGGCTTTAATCCCTCACAAAATACGGAAACTCAGCTGCGAAGCCTTTTACTTGGCTTTTCTCTCTACCTATTTTAAAGATATAACTTATTTTGTTAATAATGTACAGTAGGAATGAATATGGAATATTAATATCCTGGGTAGCGTCTGCTGTAAAGGATGTTCTCTCTCGAAGTTGGAGAGGGGGTTTAAGCGATCATTTCTTTGTTTCAACACATTTTAGAGCTCTTGTAGAAGAATTATAATTCGTTAAAAGAATAGAATATATATATATATATATATATATATATATATATATATATATATATACATATATATATAATTTGTTTGCTATTTGTTAGATTTTGTATTTATAACTTGGAAGATAATGATTCCTACAAATCTAAGTTTATAGGAATCATTATCTTTAAATGAGCCAGAGGTCATTTGTTTGCACATAGTTAAATGGTTTCAAGTATTGCTTGCTCTGATAATTCTAAATGGTTTCAAGTATTGCTATCTAACACTAGTAATTGTTTTTAAACCCCATAAAATCTTGTAGTGCGATTTAATACTTATAAATATGTCTAATGTTAATCACTTGTTTAATTAGTTTCGTATGGAGTAAATGATGCAATAGTTCATTTTGACTCATTGATGGGAACCTTCAGGTACTAGCATTTCGAGTCAGAGTTTACCAGGGAGTGAGGACAATGAAAGGGTTCTCTACATTTCCCAAAGCACTAGGACTAGAGTCTCACCATCAGATGGTTTAATGTAATACTCATTGGAGGTCTTATCCCTTTGGAGAGGTGCCGCTGACAGGGCATAGATAGATAGATAGATAGATAGATATGAACAAACTCAGATTGATAAATAATTAATGAACTGACTGAGATAGATATAAAGAAAGTGCAATATTTGAACAGACTAAAATAGATAGATAGATAGATAGATAGATAGATAGATAGATATGAATAGACTGAGATTGATAGATAGATAGATAGATAGATAGATAGAAAAGAAATACGTGTTTCATCCAATAAATGAAGTGAATTTTGTAATATAACGACTTACATTTCACTCAGAAAAAAGAATTTTGCTTCATTTTTCAATAAATCTCTATTCGTTAAAACGTATTTGCCATTGTTGGTTATCAGCTACCTTTTCGACACAATGAGCTAGTCCATCTGCCATATTTAGCAATAGCTACTAATACCAGCAGATTAGACGGTGAAGAACCGCTCCTTATAACGGAAGCCAATACTATTGTTGGACTATATCCTTATTCTGTATTCACTAATCCTATGTTCTTGTCTACTAACAGTCTCTTTATTGTCATTACTTTTTCCTGTGAATATAACTCTATTTCCTCACATATCGTGGTTTGTCTTTTTATTAATACTACAAGCGTTCACTAACCAGAACGCAACAGCCATCAAAAAACAAGCTTTTGTATTCCTTTGACGTGGAAATATTTAGCCAATGTTTTTAGCCCCCATCCATCCATTCAACCTTGTGCCACATCTGAGCAAAGCGCTTAGTAAATTACTACAAACGGTATTCTTCACTTCATCGTCGCTTGAAAACTTTGTTCCACGCAGAAATTCTTTGACGAGGCCAAACAAGTGGAAATCACCTGGGACCAAATGTAGACTGGATGTGGCAGCTGTTCCCAACCAAGCAGACTAACTTCAGAATGAGTCCTTGCATTGTCCTGGTAAAACTCAACGATGGGCGAACTTAGATTAGACAAAATCATCATGCATAATTCCTCACAGAATTTCCCAGTTATTCTGCAATGTCTTCTATTCAGTCAGCCAAAATGAGCGAATTAAATGAATCCACCATTTCAGATTTGCTTATTATTGTCGGCCTGTCTGGCCTGTCTTTATCTTGAATACCATTTCAACCTTCTTTAAATAATTTAGCCCATTTGTAAACATTTTTAACTAAAACATATCACATATTCTACAGTAAATTTCATATGGTTTGCGCTTCTCAGTCATTAAAAATTTGATAACAGACCTCTGTTCAAGCCTGGCACTCTCTGTTTGATTTGCTATCATTTTGAATAGCCTCAAAACATGTATGTGTGTGTTTGTGAACAGACTAAAATAGGGATATATATATAGATACATAGATTATGCCCAAATTATTTAAACCAAAATGATATCACTACGATTTAAAAACTGTAGCCCGTCTAAAAACCGTTTCTTTTCTTTTTTTTCAGAATCCTTTCAGGCACTTATCACTTTTTTATGCCCTCTTCAAATATGAAGATGAATATTTCTCATGCAAATTATACAAGTCTGATCCTGCTACCATACTGACTTCAGTTTTAATATATTACTTTATTATAATATTTCAAAACTAGGAAAAACTGATAGATAGATAGATAGATAGATACTACTGCAATGACCTCGATTTCAATGTATTAATTTTTTATGTATCTCAGTAGCAACAGAGATAGATTGATCGATACATAGATAAATAAATACACTGATAGATAGATGCAAACGTAGATAGGTACTTACAGACTAACACAGATCAATGGTGAATAAGTTTTAGCCAATACGTATGTGCATACATATATTACTAAGTTTAAAATATTATTTTCACATGTCTTGGCAGACCAATTAATTTGGATAGTCGCCGAAAGGTAAGAAAAGGTACTTTCGATTTTTTTTTTTTTTTTTTGACTGAGAAACTTGATTTCTCCGAGGTACCGTTGTTCAGTCGTAAACGACGTATTATTCATTGGCTCCATTCACAATTAATTAAAACAGAAATATATTTTGATACTTCACTCAGTTTCGACAAAGATGATTTTATAAGATCATGCAATCAAAATAAAGTACGTATAAATAATAAAGATGGCACCCTGAAAAATGTTCTTTATTTCCCTTTTTGGTGGGGATGAAAAAAATAAATTATATATTATATAGAAATTGATGGAAAATATTTTTCATTGATGGGTACAAATCCTGTGTCTTTAATTGGAGAATCGAAATATACGCAATCAAACTCATGAAACTTCCATGAATAAATAAATGATTAAATAAATAATATGAGTATTTTCCTAAACTAGTCACAGAGCTAAGAGATGTTACGATCTTGAGGGGGTTTCAATATTCACTGACATTGATTTAAATGCCATCAGGTCAGACATGAAAGATTTTAAAGATACGTGGTGCATTCAATAATCTTCCAGACTTTTTTTGTATAGGCATTTGAAATTGTTGTGGACTCTTGAAAATTCAGTATGTTATTGCTATACATCTTATGAGATGACTGACCAATTTTTATGATTTCAGGTTCAAATGAACAGCTACAGCAGCAATTGGAATACACCCTACTAAATCCTGATTGTCACAGCTGGTGAATTTCAAAAATGCAATCTGGAAGGTAAGGACACTTTAGAAGAACGATATGCAATAAAATTCTGTTTTAAATTTGGAAAAAATGCCACAGAAACGTATGGAATGCTTCAGACTACCTTTCGACCATCTTGCATGAATCGAGTATCAGTTTTTGAGTGACATAAGAGATTCAAGGAAGGAAGGGAGTCTGTGAGGGATGATGAGAGGTGTGGGAGGAGTAAGGAAGTCAATACACCAGAGTTGATTGGCCAAAGGGTTAGGGGTAGGGTTACTATGTTGAGGTTTTAAGGGAGTTCAGGAAGAGATTCCAAGGGAAGAGGCCAGCACTCTTCAAATCGGCTCTGTGGCATTTCCACCAGTACAAAGCACCAGTCCACAATCCCATCCTCGTCACAGACTATTTGACCAAGATGGGCATCAAGACAGTTGCTCAGCCTCCCTATAGTCCAGACCTTGCTCCCTGTGACTTTTGGTAATTCCCTAACCTCAGAGGCTGTCGTTATGAGACAATTGAGGAGATGAAAGAAGCTGTGACGAAGGTCATTGACACGCTCACACAAGAGGACTTCCATGGGGCCTTTCAGAAGTTGTTAGAACGGTAAAACAAGTGCATTGCAGCCGGAGGAGATTACTTCGAAGGGGACTAGAGTTTCACGTGTGTACTATCAATAAAAGTGCCCACACGAAAAAAGTCTGGAAACTTATTTAATGATCCTCGTCAAACATGTCTCTTGATCAATATGTCTGTTCCAGCTGATCGCACCTTTACCCTGAAAGAATTTGCAAAACTTTCTGAATATTTTATTAGTTGTTGGTGCAATGGGACAACACAAAAACTGTGTTGGTGAATTAGTCAACAACATAACTGAGTAGTCTAATATACCGCTAATATAAAAGTAATAACCGACTTTGTGTAATGACTGGTCCCTAATTTTGAGCCACAAAACGTGTTATTTATCATATATACCGTATTATGAACGACCACTAATTTCTAGTTATGCTAGCTGTAAAAATATTTCTTCGGAATCCAATGTCACAGAGAGAAAACATTTAGACACTTATTTATGATTTCAAAACTACTGTAATACAATCGAAATCAATGTCATACCGTTGTAGAGAGACAAAAATAACTGTATTCCCTTGGATTAGGGGTGTGGCCTCCCACGTCACGTCTTCGTTGGTCACGTGAGAATTTAGATAATTAACTCTCTTTCTTTTGCCTTCGTTCTTCGAAAGTGGTCTTTTTAGTCTTCGTCCATTGGGTGAAACATGGACATGATTTATATTTTTGTTCGTTGAACAAAATTGAGACGTTGTTTCCAACTCAGGCAAAGGTGATACAGAGAGCCTTACCATGAAAACTATAAGGCAAGTAAGATATTTATATAACCTTATTTTGTATCCTCTTTCATATATGCTTGTTACTGGAGGGGTTTGTGTGATTTATTTGTTTCAAGACGTTTTAATAGTAGAATTTGTTATATTATCATATGTACCAATTAGATTTTGTTTATATGAGGTTATCTCGTCTTTCCTTTCTGTTTTTTAGGTGTTATTTTATCAGTGGTTATACTAATGATATTATCGGAACTTTGCGTGTAGGAAACGATTACATAAATTTTAGAGCACCGAAATAAGCGATCTATAATAACCACCGAATAATCAATGCAATACCGTAAATAACCAAAGTAGTCTAGAGCTTAATGTTCAGATAATAAAGTATTTTCGTAACTTTGTTTACTATTTATATTTGCACAGGTGCTATTTATAGTCAACAAAGTTAAGTAAAAATCTTATTACCTTAGATATTAACCTTTATTTAAGTATAGGCTATGCAAGGACACTTTGGATCAGCAAGGTTAGCTCAAGAAATAAGGTAAGCTTCGACCTTTCAAAAATATATGTCGAGCGACTAATAAACTCTTATTTTTGAGGTAAAAAAATTAATCTTAAAACGGCGTTTATTATACCAGTTTACACGGTATGTGATGTGCAGATTATTCCTCCCAGTTGCACGGTGCCGATCTTAAGAAAATCCTTATGATGATAAAGAAATGAAACCCAAATGATTATATGTGTCTGTGTGTAACACACACACACACAAACACACACACACACACAAACACACACACACACACACACACACACATATATATATATATATATATATATATATATATATATATATATATGGGTTGGATTTCATTCATATATGAAGAGTATATATATGTATATATATATCGTAAAAGCATTCGTGATATATATATTTATAGTTATATATATATATAAGTAGGCCGACCGTAGTCGGGGGCAACCTGAATGCTGCTTTTCAGCAGTCACAACATGGAGGTGTAGGAGAGGGCGTTACTCCTTTCTTTGGATTGCTCCACTTACCCTTGATCGATATCTTTTAATGCTTATGCAAGGAGGCATCAAATAACAATTTTTGAGTCTTTGGTATGATTCGACCTTGGATTGAACCCCGGTCTCTTAGACCACCGGCGAACACTCTTCATGCAGGTGGACATACAAATAGAGAGAGAGAGAGAGAGAGAGAGAGAGAGAGAGAGAGAGAGAGAGAGCATCTGCTGAGACCAAAGTTACGGACAACACGAACTGGACATTCACAAACACAAGTTCTTGAATTAAAAAGAACCACAACCCTATCAAAAGAGTCGCTACTATAAAAACCAAAGGGAACCCTCAATTCAAACATTAACTCCCTGAAGACGACTTTACACGTCAGAAACACCAGTTGAAGAAAAATAAATTACTTACTTGAATGCCACGGACTATTTCCAGAAGAACAAAAAGGATGCCGCAGTGGAACAAGGGGAACAGATAACCTACTATATATAGATCAGCTCATCCTCAAGAAGGTAAAAACAAGACGGAAAAATGTAGCCATGCCAAGGTGGGTCACAAAAAAGTCTATTATATGGTCCTGCAAAGTTGGATGATAATGTTTGAAAATGTTTAAAATATCCGACCAAGTCTTTAATTTCATATCGAAAACCATCGAAAACTAGAGCGTGGAATTAGCAGCAAGAAAACAAGCTTCAACGAAGGTGAAAATCCTAAGAGACATTTCCAAAAAGACTCACTCTCGCTACTTCTGTCTGTTATAGCAACGATTCCACTCAATTATATACATAAGAAATGCACTGGAGGCTTTAAATTTACAAAGTTACAGGTAAATCTCTTTACGTATTGGGATGACATTAAGATATTTGCCAAAAATGAAAAAGAATAAGAAACATTTGTTATAAAGATGAAGATATATTTCCTGTAAATAGTAATGCAGTTTAGGATTGAAAAATGTGTCATGCTGAAAATAAAAAAGGGAAAAGAGAAGCAACGAAAGGAATAGAACTACAAAACCAGAAACGCTCCAGAAGACTCGGAGAAAAAGAAAATTACAAGTACCTAGAAATATTGGAGAGAAACCATCATCAGATGAAAGAAAAAGTAAGAAAGTAGTACCTCAGGAAAACAAGAAAACTTCTTGAAACCAAGATATGCAGTGGAAATCTGATTAGGGGAATAAACATTTGGACAGTCCTCCTTGTCAGATGCTCTGACCAAATTTTAAAAGGAATAAGGAAGGCATTCAGACAAATGGACCAAAGGATAAGAAAATTGCTGACTATGAACAAGGCCTTATATTCGAGAAATGACAGACTCTATAAGTCAAGAAAAGAAGAGAACTTTCCAACATTGAGGACAGACAGACTCTTTAAGTCAAGAAAAGAAGAGAACTTTCCAGCATTGAGGACAGACAGACTCTTTAAGTCAAGAAAAGAAGAGGAATTTCCAGCATTGAGGACAGACAGACTCTTTAAGTCAAGAAAAGAAGAGGAATTTCCAGCATTGAGGACAGACAGACTCTTTAAGTCAAGAAAAGAAGAGGAATTTCCAGCATTGAGGACTGTAGATGCAACAATTCAAGGACTCGAGGAATATACAAAAATGAGCACAGAAAGACTAGTTGCAGCACGAAGTAACAGCAATGTCAACCTAAGGACACAGTAAAAAAACAAAATCTAGAAAATAGAAATGGGAAGATAAACAACTGTATGAATACTTTAAGCGAACAAACAGTTGATATTGCACACAAGAAGACGTTGACATTACTAAAAAAGGGAAACCTCAAGAGAGAAATTAAATCCCTGTTGAAATCAAAATAATTCCGTAAGGATTATATATAAGTGCCAAGATTGATATTAAGCAACAAGAATAGTAAATGTGGATTATGTGAAAACGGATGAGACGATTGATCCCATCAAAAGTGAACAGAGCAAAGTGAGGAAAAAGAAATATAATTCTAGGCATGATTGTGTGGGAAAGGTGATCCACTAGGAATTGTGTAAGAAATTAAATTTTGACCGTACCGAGAAATGATATAAGCATAAAGCAGAATCTCTCCTAGAAAATGAGACACATGAAATTCTCTGGGACTTTGAAATCCAAATGAATTACCGAATACAACCAGAAGACCAGACCTTGTTTTAATTAGAATAAAGGAAAGTTTTCTCATTAATTGGGTTTTGTCGTTCCATTGAATCACAGAGTGAAAATAAAAGAAAGCGAAAAGATAATCAAATACTTGTATCTTGTTAGACAGCTGAAAAAAACTGAAAAATTAATGTGTTAGTGATACCAGTCGTATTGGCCTAATGGTAGAGAGTTTGCCAATGATCCTGGAGACCGGGGTTCAATCCCAGGTCGAGTCATACCAAAGACTTAAAAAATGGTACTTGATACTGCATTGCTTAACACTCAGCATTATAAGGTATGGATCAAGAGTAAATTGGAGCAATCTAGGAAATGGCGTAGTTTCCTCTCCTACACCTCGTTGTAGTAGCTATTGAAAAAGGAGCCTTCGACAACGGTCACCGACTGTTATAACAGTCCCCAAAGGCTTGGAAAAGAGATTGAAGGAATTGGAAATCAGAGGAAGAATCGAAACAACACTGATCACAGCATTGTTAAGATCGGCTAGAATACTTATTTAAATGTCCCGGAGACCTGATTGAAAATTGCTGTCACTCAGACTTCTATTAAATACCAGTGTTAAAACTGACGTGAAAAACTTGCCAGGAGTAAAATAATAATAACCTTCTTAAACTGGACAGAAAAAGAACTCATAATTATAGAGAATAAAACAAGAAAACTGCTGACTTTGCACAAGGCCTTACACACGAGACATGAACATCGATAGATTCTTTGTGACAAGAAAAGGAGGAAGAAGACGATACGCAAGTATAGACAATTGCATGGATGGTGCAATATAAGGGCTCGAAGATGTAAATAAGAGCAAAGAGAGAATGATTACAGTAGCCAGTAACAGCAAATATAACGGGACAATAAAAATCTAAAACATGTCGATAACAGAAATGGGAAGAAATACAACTACATGGCTACTTTAATCCAATCACGTTTCACAGGAGATGACCTGAAATTGCTATGAAGGAGAAACTTGAACAGAAAAACTGAATCTCTATAAACAGCAAAACATAATGATGTTATTATAAGAACTAATTATATCAAAGTAAAAATGGATGATACACAAGACAATAGCAAGTGTAGACTATGTAATAAGAGATATGAAACAGTTAATCACATTATAAGTGAATGCAACATCTTAGCGCTAAATGAATACAAGAACAAGAACGACTGGGTTGGAAATGTTATCCTCTGGGAATTGTGCAAGAAAATGAAATTTGAAAATATTGATAAATGGCATATGCACAAAGCAGAATCTCTCCTGGAGAATGAGACCCCACAAATTCTTTAGGATTTTGAGATACAAACGGGTCCTCCAAATCCTGGACAGAAGATCATATCTAGTTTTAATTGTCAAGAAGAATAGAATTGGTAACCTAGTAGATTTTCCGTGCCAGTAGACCTCCGAGTGAAAAAAAAAGCGAAAAACTTAATAAATATCGGGACCTAGTCAGAGAAGTGAAAAAGCTTTAAAACATGAAAGTGACAGTGATACCAACCGTAGATAGGGCACTTGGAACAATCCCTAAGAAAAGAGTTTAACTGAAATCTTACAGACCACAGCACAATGAAAATCGGCTAAGATACTTAGAGTAGAATTGAGTGGGCTTGCTGTCACTTAGACTCATGTGTAAAACCAACAGTTAAAGTTGGTGTAAAAAAACTCGCAAAGAATAAATGCTGACAATGCTTCATCTAAAAATTGAATGACTATTTACAGGAACTAAACAGAAAAATAAAAATTTCAAATTTTTCTCCAGATCTATAAAAAATAAAATATTGATTTAGCTAAAATATTTGAAATATAGAAAGAAGGCCAATGAAATAATGGGACTGATTTTGTTAAATTTGATATCATTAACTTAATAATCAATTTTGACCAAGGACATGCGAATTGAGAAAATCCTTGCAAATTTGAATCAAAAGAAAATCTGTGACTGAATTTTGGGGCAAAAAGGAATACTCCTCTGACACCACAACCTCTGATTCAAGTCTTGACTATTTCATATTCTGCATAATCAAACCCATGATCATCATGTTGAGAACATGCAACTGAAGGCAGTGTCAGTCGAAGACTTCCAACAGTTTCTCCAGGTGTCGAAGTATGGCTTCTCCAAGGGAACTATTCTGAAATTGAAAAAGTTGTTGTCTTTATTGGGAATCCTTTTGAGATGAGGCTTCTTAATCTGAGAATTAATTTTTATTTATTGTGGACTTTTTGTCCTCATCTTGGTCGTTTTTTGTGTTGTTTCTTCTCACTACGTTTCGGCCAAATTTCACATCTGGCCTTCTTCAGGCCGAAACGTAGTGAGAAGAAACGTAGTGAGAAGAAACCTCTGGCCTTCTTCAGGACGAAACGTGGTGAGAAGAAACAACAACAAAAAACTACCAAGATGAGGACAAAAAGTCCGCAATAAATAAAAATTAATTCTTAGAAAAAGTTGATTTATAATTAAGTTGAAAATGATTATAATTTTTCCTAGTTAGTCTCATTACTTTCCAGACTGATGTTTATGAATGATATATTACGCACATTAGATAATTTCTAAACTTAGTATTAGGGTTATCGTTGTAGAAATTGGAACCGGCGACTCGATTTCAAATCCAAGACAATGCAGTCGCATTTCACTTCATGTTAATACTCTTGGGAAAAACAGGAATCCCTCTCTTCTTCGTCCACTCCAGCCTATGAGTAAATACATAGGCAGATTGGGTTCTTTGCTGGATTGCTTTCAAGCTGTAGCTGTGTCAGTACTACTGTATGGCTGCACCATTTGAACTCTAACGAAACACGCGGAGAAAAAGTTCAATGCAAACTACACAAGGATGCTGTATGTTGTTTGAACAAATCTTGGAAGCAGCACCCTACAAAACAGCAGTTGTACCCAGTTAGCACCCATTTAGCAAACCATTCAAGATAAACAAGCAAGACAGACTGGGTACGGTTGGTGAAGTAAAGACGAACTCATAAGCGACGTTCTCCCATATTTGCACAATTTTTGGCCGACCAGCAAAATTTTACATTAATCAGCTTTGTTCAGACACCGGGTGGCGTCAAGAGGATTTTAGTGAGAGAGAGAGAGAGAGAGAGAGAGAGAGAGAGAGAGAGATGAACCAGTGTTCTCCGAACAATTTGATGAATGAGTCTTGGTAAGGCAACCAATAAGTGATGGAAAATTTGGAATTCGAACCAGCGGAACTCTGCTTAAAAATTGACCTTGTGTCGCATCCCACTTGTGACGCAGGCATTTGGTTAATAAATACATAAAGTGTAAATCCATTGTTCGATTGTATATGAAAGACTCGAACCCAGGACAACTTAATCAATCAAAACAAAACGAAATTAATCAAACAAGCAATCAGAGACAAACAAAATAAAATCACAAAAATTGCCTATACCCAAGTTTTGTTATGACGCCAGTAGATTCGGTTTTCACACTAGCAATCAATTCAACAAAAAGGAGGAAGAATGAAATGTGTTAATTCTTTTCCAGTGCATTTATTGATTGATTGATTGATTTATTGATTTTAATGACATATCAACTCGTCTTAAGTTATTGTATGCTTAGAGGTCAGGGAATCGTGTTTATTGTACGTTCATGATTATATTTTTTGTATTGTCGTTTCTTAAGAGTTTTTTCCTACGGTCCTGTCGAATGCAAATAGATCTTAAACAAATCTATTTGAGACCAGTCAGCTGGGGCTGTAGAATACACTGACTGCACCTCTGCAGAGGGGTAAGACCCCCCCACTAACGAGTGTCCTGGATATGACACTAAACAGTCTGATGGTGAGGTTCCAGCAGTGCTGGAGCTTTGGGGAATGCGGAGTACCCCTTCATTGCCATCGCTCCCAGGTCCACTCTGGCCCGCAGTGGTAGCACCTGATAGGGCCCTATCTATGGGTTAAATAGAACTAACAGCATATTTATGCTAAACTGAATTGAGTAAACTGAATAGCTTGAAATAGAAACGTTTTCGACTATTAAACCGTACTTACACTTAAACTGCGTGCTTATGTTTAACTGAATTATTTCAAATAGAACTGTTTTTCGACATTAAAACTGTATTTACACTTAACTGAATTATTACATATAACTGCTTAAATAGTTTGAAATGGAAATGTTTTTGACAATTAAACTGAGTACTTATGCTAAACGGAACTGTTTTTAATAGAACAGATTATTTACATAAAAATGCATTTGGCGTTAAATAACCTACAAAGGTTGATATGCCATAAAACCAACAAACCAAACCTTACTACAAAAGTTTGCGTAGTTATATGGTTTCAAGTATTCCAATCGAATATTGATAATTCATGAGAGCTCAACATCCGTACTGTTAAAGGTTACTGGGGGCACACGTACACATACACACACACACACACACACACACACACATATATATATATATATATATATATATATATATATATATATATATATATGTACCTATGTATGTATATGCAAATCTGATGAGTTGTGATGAAAGAGCCATTAAAAATTGAAAATTGAAAATTATCTTTATCATTAATGATAATAATAATATTAATTAGTTTTCAAGTTAGTTTTGCTGTTCTAGACGAATAAAAATTTGCTGTTCCAGTGGAATGAAAATTTTGCTGTTCCAGTGGAATAAAAATTTTGCTATTCCAGTGGAATGAAAAATTTTGCTGTTTCAGTAGAATAAAAATTTTGCTGTTCTAGAAGAATGAAAAAATTGCTGTCTCAGAGGAATGAAGATTTTCATGTTCCAGAGGAATAAAAAATTTGCTGTTCCAGTGGAATGAAAATTTTGCTGTTCCAGTGAAATGAAAATAAAAGAAAGTAAAAAGATAACAACAACTTGGATCTTGCCTGAGAGCTGAAGAGCTGTGGAACATGAAGCTTATGGCGACATCAATTGTAATAAATACACATGAAATACTACGCATAGGACTGGAAAAAGACTGGAGGAATTTGAAATCAGAGGAAGGATCAAGACTATTCCGACCTAGAGAGACTTTTTGTCACCCAGACCGAAATGAAAGACCACCAACTTAAGCCGATGCCAAAAACTCTAAAGAAAGAAAATAATAATAATCAACTTGCCGTAGAGAGACAAATACTTTGACCTTGCTAGAGAAATTAGAAAGCTGGAGAATATGAAGGTGACGGTGATACTCAGTGTAATTGGTGCAAATAAAACGGTCTCTAAAAGGCTTGGAAAGAGGGCTGGAACAGTTGGAAATTGGGGGATGACTTGAGACCATCCAAACTACATATTTATTGAGATCAGCCAAAATGTTGAAAAGAATCCTAGACAACTTGTTGTCACTCAGACTCCAGTGATAGACCATCAGCTAACGCTGGTGTGAAAAAACTTATAAAGAGTAATATATTAATAGAAAATAAAAATAAAATGAGACTCACAAAATTCTTTGTGATTTTGTGAAGCAAACAGATCCCCCAATCTAGGCGACGAGATTAGACCTAGTTTTCTTTGGTTTGGTTTGTTGGGTTTTAATTGCATATCAACCTTTGTAGGTTATTTCATACCAAATCCATTTTATACAAATAAACAGTTCTATTTCAAACAATTCAGTTAAGCATAAGTACGCAACTTAAATATCAAAACAGTTTTATTTCAAATAATTCAGTTTAGCATAAGTACACAATTTAGTTCTATTTGACTCTATCAGTTGCTACCACTTCGGGACAGAGTGGACCTGGGAGCAATGGCAATGAAGTGGTACTCCACATTCCCCAAAGTTCCATCATTAGATCCACACCATCAGATTGTTTAGTGTCATATTCAGGACACTCGTTGGAAGGGGGTCTTAACCTTCTGCAGAGAAGCAGTCGGTGTATTCTATGGCCCTAGGCGACTGGGCAACCTAGTTTTGTTAACAAGAAGGAAATAACTTGCCAACTACTTGATTTGGGCCGTCTTTTAGCAGATTAAAGTGTGACATTGAAGTAAATAAAAAACCGGATAAATATCAGGACTCTTTGAGGTTTGAGAAAACTGATGTAACATGAAAGTAACGGTTATGCCAATAATAAACGGAGTTCTTAGGAAATTCTAAAGAACTTGGAAAAGAGAATTAGGAAACTGGAGATCTGTGAAAAGATTGACACTGTTCAGACTACAGCAGTATTGAGATTACCTAGAATTCCGAAAAAAAGTCCCAGATGGTTTGGTTTGGTTTTAAGGTACATCAACCGTTGTAGGTTATTTAATGCCAAACCCATTTTCATACATATAAACATATATTTTAAACAAATCAGTTTAACGTAAGTACAGTTTTTTGTTTACTAACAGTCAAATGAAAAAACAGTTCTATTTCAAACAATTCAGTTTAACATAAGTACACAGTTTATTTCTGTAGATTGGACCCTATCAGGTGCTACCACTCCAGGTCATAGTGGACCTGGGAGTGATAGCAATAAAGGGTTCCTCCTTATTCCCCAAAGCTCCATCATTACTGGAGCCTCACCATCATATTTTGGCCAGTCAGCTGGGGCTACTGCTTCTCTGAAGAGGAGTAAGACTTCCCCAATGAATGTCCTGAATTTGACACGAAACAATTTGATAATGAGGCTTCAGTAATGTTGGAGCTTTGGGGAATGCGGAGTACCCATTTATTGCCATCGCTCCCAGATCCACTCTGGCCGAGAGTGGTAGCACCTGATAAGGTCCTATTTATGGGTAAAATAGAACTAAACAGTGTACTTATGCCAAACTGAATTGTTTGAAATGGAACTTTTTTGACATTGATACAGCGTACTTACGCAAAACTGAATTGTTTGAAATAGAACTGTTTATATGTATAAAATGGATTTGGCATTAAATAACCTATAATGGTTGATATGCTATAAAAAGAAACCAAACGAAACCAAATCCCCCTCATATTGTTTAGTGTCATATACTGGACATTCACTGGGGGAGTCTTACCCCACTGCAGAGAAACAGTCGGTGTAGAGAGCCGAGACATACTGTCACTCGAACTCCAGTTACAACTCGTCTAAAAATAGTAATAAATAAATAAATGAAAATGTGATCTTTTTTTTAAATATATGTATTCACCCAAACCCTCCGTAACGGGCAGGATGCAACACTATTCAAACCAACAGTACTCCACTTTAAAAAATGAACCTGCTAAACCACCGAGGTTAAGCTGTAATGAACCTGTTCCCTACATTAATGAGTGACCACTATAAAACAGTAAGTATTTTAAGATACCTTATGCCGGTGCGAGCTATACAAAGCAAAACGTAGAAACCACCTACTATGAGGAGTATATTTACACAACCCCTGTTCCACAAGCAAGATATGACACAAGTTCAATTTTTAAGGAGAGTAAAGCTGCTTTGAATCCAGAGTGTTCTTTCTCTTAGACTGGTTGCCTTGACAAAGCTAAAGAACCCAGTCTGCCCAACAATTAATCCTTAGTTGTGTGGGAGAATGGTTGGATTCATGCATTTTCCAAGGGCATTGGCATGAAGCGAAATGCAAATAGTCAGGATTTTCAGGATTGCACTCGTCTCCCAGACTTCCATTTCTTACAACGATAATCGTTACACTCAAAGCAGCCATGTTTAGAGTGTCACCTGTCAAGCTGGAAAACTTAGTTTGGTTTGGTTTGGTTTGGTCTGTACCCGGGAGTGATGGCAATAAAGGGGTACTCCGCATTCCCTAAAGCTCCAGCATTACTGGAGCTTTACAATCAGATTGTTTCGTGTCATATCTTGGACACTCATTGGGGGAAGTCTTACCCTTCTGCAGAGATACAGTCGGTGTATTCTGCAGCCCCAGCCGATTGGACCAGCAGGAGACTTTAGTAATCTTCTCTGCTGTTTCATTCAATAACCCACTTTTACAAAATTCTACCTGTTGAACTTATTACATCATTAATTTTAAAAAGATTCGATGGTCAAAACCCAACTGACTAAAAAGTGAATGGAGTATTATTATCTTTGGTATTTATAAACATATATTTTTGTACATTTATTTATATCTATTCACTGGACGACTCCGAAGACAAAGTCAATGGAAAAATGAGCGTTGATTTCTTCTTCTTCTTCTTCTTCTTCTTCTTCTTCTATTCAGACATGCGCAAAGCTTCTCGCCTTGAGCGTTGAAAGCATTTCTTTTTCGCACATTTTTTTCTGTCTTTTCGGATGTTTCGCGTTATTCAAACAATCGACGTTCTTTATTTTTTCACAATATTTCTATTCTTTTGTTTCTTGCTGTCTGCGTTAAAAATCGACACCAACATCTTTTAGACGTGTTATTGTTTACTTTTTATTTATTTATTTATTTTTGTAATATTTTCTTTCTTCAAAATAAACAAGTCATACTGGTTTTCAATCTTCAACAGACATACGTATTTCCAAGTATTCTTCTCGGTGTATGTGTGTGTGTGTGTGTGAGTTTCCTTCTTTTTTTTATATAGATTCCTGTAAGCGTTTCCTTCAAAACGCCGGGAATGAATATTAAAAAAAAAAAAAAAAAATACCAACATTGATAAAAAGAAACTGCATCACCATTTAACAGTGTATCTCACGAGGCGTTGTTGCTTGTAGCAGAGTATGTCTGACCATTTGACATATGTAGATTGAATGAAAATGAGGTTGCTGCGAATCACTACAAATACAGAACAAAAATTGCTTCCTAGATTGTTTTATTTTCAACATCATCATCAGCAGCAGCAGCAGCAGCAGTAAGGGGTGTTGATAGTGTGGATTTCCTTGACCCTCTCTCTCTCTCTCTCTCTCTCTCTCTCTCTCTCTCTCTCTCTCGTCATCCGTCCCTATCGGCCATAATTCTAAGCAGTTCCTCTAGACTACATCCAGTGTCCGCACAAAGCTGATGTATGTAAGTGCTGGTTTCCAAACCCTGGTGCGTTATTTATGTAGGAATCCACCGGAGAAGGTCGCTTATGAGTCCATCCCTACTTCTTCTGCAGTGCCAGTTTGTTTTACTTGAATGTTTTGTGAGATAGGAGGTAAGTGGCGATACAGCCACTTATCTCTTATAGGGTGCTACTTCCAGCTTTTTTAAAAACAGCACACAGCATTTTTGTGTAATTTCCAGCTATATATTTTCAGTAAACTTTTCGTTAGAGTCCTGGTGGTGCAGCCATACAATAGTTCTGATATGGCTACAGATTTTTAAAAAATCTGTTTTATTTTATTAAAGAAATCAGATTTCCAAATAATTGATAATAGCAGTCCGTGGCTTTCCTACATGTATATTGATATCACTTTTAGTAGATAAGATGTTGTTATCGAGATACATGAACTGGTCTACCAATTTCAGAGGCTTGCCATTTATAGTGGAGATGCTTCTATCTTATTTAAAACACATTAACACACAGAGACCAATGTCAGTTTTAGGCTATGAATCGTTCAGGATTTGAACTCTGATCATCGTATCCATATCCTACGAAGATAACTGTTCCGCCACGAGATGAACATTTAACGCACTAAATTGCTTTTATTAAGAGCTCAATACAGAAAAGATACAAGAATCTCATTTTGCAGAGAAATTGAATATAAAGTAAATATTCGAAATCGAAAAAGTATGCACGACCAAAATGTCTTTTTTTTCTTCTCCCTTAATCCATTATACATAGATCACTTTAAACTTGTATAGGCTAAAGTTAATATTAATTGAAATCAAATATCAAAATTTCTTTCAATTTAGAATTTGACAGAGAGTCAATTTATAGGTTCTTAAGTAGATAGATAAATGCAAATAAAACGTAAGTTCAACTTAAACAAATTGATCTTACGTTTTATTTGCATTTAACTATGTCGTTATTTATCTGCTCGGCCTTAAATTTTTCTGCGCGATGAAACTATTAACATAGGTTATCGATTTATTTCTTATTTCTTGAATTAAAAGCTTATCAGAGGTTGGTTGGTTTCTTTGCTTATTGACCTGTCAACCTTCGTGGGTTATTTAATGCGAACTCGTCTTTGTAGAAGAACAGCAGTGTTGCTATCTAACCATGATGAGTTTATTTATTTATTTTTTTCTTTTTATTCTGACGATATCTAAATGACTATATCACTTTTAAATCTTGACAAAGTGTGAAGTAATCGTGAATTAGCCATTGAAATAACTTAACGCTGAGCCTATCTTTTGCCTGGATGGGATGATAGGTGATTTTTTTTTTTTTTGCTGTCACGTCATCCCAAAGGGATACATCTCGTAGGTGCATTATTTTGTGAGAAAATAAGACGAAACAACCGAAGTTTAGAAATGCCAGAAAAGACGGGTAGAAGTTGTGAGAGGGTAAATAAAAAGACGTAGGTCTTCCTTATATTCATGAGACAGCATAAAATAAATAAGAGCCAAAATAAAAGTGAAATTTATGCTTTCTTGAATTTTTGTTTATAAAAATTATGTGGCTCCGATGGTTTATCCCTTCGAATATATATATATATATATATATATATATATATATATATATATATATATATATATATATATATTGTAGCAGTGTTAGTTGTCACTAAATCACTTTGTGGTTTTGTGTCGAACCAGGCGCAATATAATATGGAGAGTGCTCAATATCTAGGATAGAGCTATTATATAATAATAATAATAATAATAATAATAATAATAATAATAATAATAATAATAATAATAATAATAAATGAATAAATATATATTAGATATATATATTTGATTCATGGAATTTAGACTGCGACGCCAGGGTTTCATGGATTTTTTTTTGCAAAACAGCAATCATTTTTGCAAAAAACTCCATGAAGCCCAGGGGTCGCAGTCTAAATTCCATGAATTAAATATATATATCAAATATATCTATATATATATATATATATATATATATATATTCATTTGGCAGTTTATATATATATATATATATATATATATATATATATATATACTGCCAAATATATATATATATAGAAATGTATATATATATATATATATATAGTCGGCGTCCAAGGACAATGGGTCTAGATTATTCGTGTATAGAATATATTGGGAATTTCATATAAATCTATGAGAGAGCTTGATGTAATTTTTTTCATATATATATATATATATATATATATATATATATATATATATATATATATAATCCATATTTGCTGTTTTTCACCCTCAAATTAAGCGTATAAACTCATCTGAAGAGACGATGACTATAATAATATTCTTCCCCGAAATAAATTTTTCATGAGAATTTAACCTGTTTTGAATCTTCTTTATTTACATTATATATATATATATATATATATATATATATATATATATTCTGCCAAATTAATACACATACGTGTGTGTGTGTACGTGTGTATGTATTTGTGTGTGTGAAAAACAAATTCAACATACGTAAATATAAAAATATGAAAAATCAAAATATTCAGAGTATATATTTTTTAACGTTTGGTTTTTGTTTTTTGGGTTTTTTTCAGTTTTTTATTATTTCATTTTTTTTTCTTTGTTAAACACTCATCAAGGCGATTTATTGCAGTTGTTAGATGCTTCATCAGAAAATATATTTCAAATAAAGAAAATGTTCGCATCCTATATATATATATATATATATATATATATAAAACATACGTGGTCACTTACGTTCGAATTTTTATTCAGAAAGAGTAACGTCTTTTTTATAGATTGATTTTTGAATCATTTATAAAAATATGAATTTTTACAAGATATACAAATATTTTTGTAGTCTAAAGATTGAAAAAAAATTATTTTAAATCTTTTGACATTAAATAAAATATTTTTGTTGTAATTTGCAATCTAAAATCTTTTTCAGAAAATACTTTGATTAGAAATCATGTCATGTCAAATGTCAGCATGAATTATTGATCATTAATTAGGAAAAAATTCAAATATGTACTATTGTAACAATTTAGAACTAATTCAACTAAATAAGGAGATAAGTTGAAAAAACTGGGTCTTTGCTTGATATAATTAGAAATAATGCTAGTTTCAACAATCTTTCTGTGTTGTTTATTATGTATATTAACTAAGACTTTAGAATCGTTAAAATTAAAACTATGTTTGGTTTCTAAATTATGTTTCACAAATGCATTCATATCACCACCTATTTTGAAATCGCGGATGTGTTCATAAATATGTTTTTTGATCAATCTTGAAGTCTCTCCTATATCAGTTTTTCACAACCTCTACATAAGATCGTATATACGCAAACTTCAGATTTGATATAATACTTGTTCTTATTCTTTTTATGTTCCTGAATATTTTAGAAGAATATGTAACACTTTGGATACCAAGGTTAAGATTTTTTCCGATGATGCAGGTAGTTGAATTAGTTGGTAAAATGATATATCTTTGTAATAGATATATCATATTAATATTGTAACTTTATATCATAGGAAATATGTCTTAGTTGGCTGGGGCTGAAAAAGACATCGACTACATCTCTGTAGATTGGTAAGACTCCTGTCGAGGCTCCAGTAATGCTAGAGCTTTGGCGAATGTAGAGTATCACTTCATTGCCATCGTCGTCAGATCTACTCTAATAGGGTCCTATCTATAGGTCAAATAGAACTGTTTGGCTTTTAAACGGAGTGCAAACATACGACTTATGCTAAACTGAATTGTTTGAAATAGAACTGTTTGATCATTTGATCGTAAGTAAATGACTGATTTTTAATTGAATTGTCAGTGATACATAACAATACTTGAAACTATTTAACTTTGTTGACTTATGCTAAACTGAATTGTTTGAAATAGAACTGTTTGATCATTTGATCGTAAGTAAATGACTGATTTTTAATTGAATGGTCAGTGATACATAACAATACTTGAAACTATTTAACTTTGTTGACTTATGCTAAACTGAATTGTTTGAAATAGAACTATTTTATCATTTAATCGTAAGTAAATGACTGATTTTTAATTGAATTGTCAGTGATACATACTTGAAACTATTTAACTTTGTTGACTTATGCTAAACTGAATTGTTTGAAATAGAACTATTTTATCATTTGATCGTAAGTAATTGACTGATTTTTAATTGAATTGTCAGTGATACATACTTGAAACTATTTAACTTTGTTGACTTATGCTAAACTGAATTGTTTGAAATAGAACTATTTTATCATTTGATCGTAAGTAAATGAATGATTTTTAATTGAATTGTCAGTGATACGTAACAATACTTGAAACTATTTAACTTTGTTGACTTATGCTAAACTGAATTGTTTGAAATAGAACTATTTTATCATTTGATCGTAAGTAAATGACTGATTTTTAATTGAATTGTCAGTGATACATAACAATACTTGAAATTATTTAACTTTGTTAACTTATGCTAAACTGAATTGTTTGAAATAGAACTGTTTGATCATTTGATCGTAAGTAAATGACTGATTTTTAATTGAATTGTCAGTGATACGTAACAATACTTGAAACTATTTAACTTTGTTGACTTATGCTAAACTGAATTGTTTGAAATAGAACTATTTTATCATTTGATCGTAAGTAAATGACTGATTTTTAATTGAATTGTCAGTGATACGTAACAATACTTGAAACTATTTAACTTTGTTGACTTATGCTAAACTGAATTGTTTGAAATAGAACTATTTTATCATTTGATCGTAAGTAAATGACTGATTTTTAATTGAATTGTCAGTGATACATAACAATACTTGAAACTATTTTACTTTGTTGACTTATGCTAAACTGAATTGTTTGAAATAGAACTATTTTATCATTTGATCGTAAGTAAATGACTGATTTTTAATTGAATTGTCAGTGATACATAACAATACTTGAAACTATTTAACTTTGTTGACTTATGCTAAACTGAATTGTTTGAAATAGAACTATTTTATCATTTGATCGTAAGTAAATGACTGATTTTTAATTGAATTGTCAGTGATACATAACAATACTTGAAACTATTTAACTTTGTTGACTTATGCTAAACTGAATTGTTTGAAATAGAACTATTTTATCATTTGATCGTAAGTAAATGACTGATTTTTAATTGAATTGTCAGTGATACATAACAATACTTGAAACTATTTAACTTTGTTGACTTATGCTAAACTGAATTGTTTGAAATAGAACTATTTTATCATTTGATCGTAAGTAAATGACTGATTTTTAATTGAATTGTCAGTGATACATAACAATACTTGAAACTATTTAACTTTGTTGACTTATGCTAAACTGAATTGTTTGAAATAGAACTATTTTATCATTTGATCGTAAGTAAATGACTGATTTTTAATTGAATTGTCAGTGATACATAACAATACTTGAAACTATTTAACTTTGTTGACTTATGCTAAACTGAATTGTTTGAAATAGAACTATTTTATCATTTGATCGTAAGTAAATGACTGATTTTTAATTGAATTGTCAGTGATACATAACAATACTTGAAATTATTTAACTTTGTTAACTTATGCTAAACTGAATTGTTTGAAATAGAACTGTTTGATCATTTGATCGTAAGTAAATGACTGATTTTTAATTGAATTGTCAGTGATACATAACAATACTTGAAACTATTTAACTTTGTTGACTTATGCTAAACTGAATTGTTTGAAATAGAACTGTTTAGTCATTTAACTTAGTGTAAACAAATGAATGATATTAAATTGAATTGCTAGTTTAATTAATTAACTGTGTGCAAACAAGTGATTAATGGTAAATTGAATTATTTGTGTTAGATAGAAATAAGGGAAACCATTTAACTGTGTGCAAAAATGAACTCAGAGTATCTACAATTTTTTTAGGAATAATATATCTAACATATATGTATAAAAAGGATTTGGTATTAAATAACCTACAATAGTTGATATGCCATCAAACCAAACCAAACCACATCAAATCAAATTATTGGAAATAATATATATATATATATATATATATATATATATATATATATATATATATATATCATATTGGAAAAACTGTGAGACAGATAGATTAAAACTTTTTACAATATGATATATACATTAATTCCAATATCCAAGTTGGAAAATGATTTCTCTGTTACATAGATATAACCTTTTACCAACTATATATATATATATATATATACATATATATATATATATATATATATATATATATATATATATATATATATATATATTTATATTAGATTTATATATTTAATGCCATGGAAGTTTGTCTGCGACTTTTGGTTTCATGCTTCATTTGTGAATTTTAAAAGCTCTTATGTTAGGACTTTGTATGAAAGATTTGGGATAACTGAAGTCGTGCATAGGAATTTTCCATACAATCAACATCATTTAAAAATTTGAGCCTAAAAATTCCAAAGGTTCTAAGGTAAAAACCTACGATTATTCCATTTTTTTTATTTTGATATTATGATGTGAGTAAAAATGCACATGTTTTTTATGCGTGGATTTATGATCAACTTTAGATTTCAATCTTTTGTGATTATTTCTCAATAATATTTACAAGTAAAATCTATTATAGATTCTAGTTTGTTTTATAAATTACAGTTTACCTATTATTTTTGTTAAGTTATATTTTGTTCATATATAGATAATATATAAACTATGTAACGGAAATATCTAAAATCTTTCGGTGTTATGAATTTGATCTGATTCAAGAAATTCAAGGAAAAGACAAGCAAGGACACGAGTAAGTTATGGACTCGTGGTTAAGCTGAATTTTTATTTATAAAAAAGTACCAATTATATTGAAATAAAGTAGATTTTAATGTATAATGTGCAAATTTGATTTTTTTGTTTAATGGAAAAGGTAAAGTAATGTTTATAATATCAAGGAGATTTTTTTTAAACATTTAAGACATTTCAGATATATTAGTATATTTTAAAAAAGACATTTACTTACAGAAATATTAGTATATTTAAAAAAGATATTTACTTACAGAAATATTAGTATATTTTAAATATATTAGTATACTTTTGAAATATTAGTGTATTTTTAAAATGTATTTACTTATAGGAATAACTGTATATTTTTCTAAAATGTTATTATATTTAAAAAATATTAGTATATTTTTAAAAATGTGTTTGTTTTAGAAATGTATTTACTTACAGGAATATTAGCATATCTAAAAAGAAAATATTTGTATATTTTAGAAAATACTCAAATATTTTTTAAAGAATATTTGTACATTTAGAAAAAATATTTATATGAATATTAATATAAAAAAACATATTTTTAAAACATTAGTATATTTTAAAAACGCATTTACTTACAGGACTATTTATACATTTTTTAAAATTAATATACCTTTTTATATTCTTATGAATTTTTAGATAAAAAAATCTATGACAAAGATGTAATCGGTTTTTATTTTTAAAAAATTTCAACTACAAGCAGCGTCTATATATTTTGAAACGGAATGCTATTTATAGAGCGCAAATAAGTTTTTAATTTTTTTTATTTAAAAATATTTTTCGGATGAAACATTCAACATCTGCTATTAATCGTCTCACAAAAGGTTTAACAAAAATCAAAGCATTGACATATCATATATAAAAAAATACATCCTCCTTATATTTTCACACACACACACACATACACACATACACACACACACACACACACACACACACACACACACATATATATATAGATAGATAGATATATTGGAAGGTTATTTGAAAAATCTGTCTGGAATTTTTGTTAGAGATATTTTTGAAGTTTTTTTTTATGCAGTCGTTATTCCCTCCTTCTCCCCTCCCCCTGCCTCCCTCTCTCTCTTGTGCACACGGGCACGCACACAAACAGAGGGCATCTGCCGTAAACCAACTATTATGCTTGTCTTGAATACAGTTATTGAGTTTTCGATTCCCACAAGGTATTCTTCTATAGGAGTCTTAAAACAGAAAATAAACACACACACACACACACACACACACACACACACACACACACACACACACACACATATATATATATGATTTTGATAAACTTTAAATGTGAAAACCGTTTTGAATCCGTAAAATCTTTACGCACAAAAATGCAGAAAAATATCATAATATATTTCAAGAGTAAAAAAAAAAAGTAAAACTCACTACTCGGAGTTTCACGCTTTCGATTCTCAGGTGTGCTCGTATTCAACATGTCTGACTTTTTTAACTGGAATAATGTGTACTCTTCTTTTTATATTCTTTGTGATTTACGTGACCATTAAAATAATAGGTCAGTCTGGCACCAAACTGCAATTTACTTTAATAACAGCATCTCGCTACCAACCCCTTTTATTTCGTAGATTATTCGTGTCTGGAAAGCTTATAAAGGTGTATTTTCTTTTAGACATAAACCAGAATATATATATATATATATATATATATATATATATATATATTTATATATATATACATGTGTGTGTGTGTGTGTGTGTGTGTGTGAGAGAGAGAGAGAGAGAGAGAGAGAGAGAGAGAGAGAGCTGCTATTATGCAAATGTAGCAAATTTCGCATTCACCGCCCTGAGCTTAGCGCTACTTTTTATTCTTTCTTAAACTGAAAATTCATCTTAAAAGAAAGATTTGAAGACCTAAAGGACCTTAAAAAGTAGCTTCACAGGTGTCTATGCCTATGAAAAACTCACTGGAATAAGTGAGATGAATGATAATTGGACTATTTTGAAGAAAATTTGTTTCATTCATTGTTCATTATCGTCTTGGTAAATTCAGCTTCAATCTCTATACTTTTTGAACACACCTTGGATGTTGTGTTTTTTTTAAATTTATTTCATTTTGTTTTTGTTTTTGTGACATAGTCGATCTATTAAAGAATGAGATGAGAAATAACCGTTGAAATCAATTTGTCAATCAAGCAAATAAGTACGTGTTCCTTTTACAGCTTGCCTCACTTCATGCAAAAGCCTCGTTTTCAAGTGAATATTCTGACCTCTCTACATGAACTCATCCATTTACCAGTTTAAATTATTGCTCGATATACTTCAAATCCTTTAAACACGCTTGTTTCGAATGAACAGGAAGGTCCTCTGACATCTTACGCTTTATATTGGAATACAGACATCAATTGCTGGTGCTAGCTTGACGCTAAATATCTTGTCCAAACCCAATGTTTATCAAACAGCCTTTGCAAGCGCAGGATACTTCATGTAATTTTAAATTTCCAGTCTAGTGAATATGAATGAAAATTATCTTCAAGTCAGGTGTGCTAAGTGTGTGTATGCCTGAGGCGATTTTCCCTCGATTTATCCATAAAGAACTTATCATTTTAAACTTGGCCATAATGGGTCAAACAGATTACCATACATAAATAACACCATCACAAGCAATAGAAAACAATGCTCATAAGTATTTGAACATGTTTTTATTGCCGAAGATTGCAGGAGCCATTGAAGAATATTGAGAAGGTGAGAGTCTATATTAAGTTACTAGTTTAGTAAATCTATCTAATATCAGTTTTGGTCTACTCGATCGATTTTGAACAAGATTTTAGAAGGATAGAAAAAAAAAACTTGTTTTTAATTTCGAAATTTAATTCTATGTAACATTTTTAAAGCATTTAAATCAAAACCCATAACTGATTATTCATGATTGTTTGGTTGGTTGTGTTTTATAACATATCAACCCATATGGGTTATTTAATGCCAAATCTTGTTTACACACTCTCACACACACACACACACACACACACATATATATATATATATGATTTGCAAGTGAATATCTAGTAAATAACATTGTTTTTAAACGAACCAGAGCTCATTTGTTTGTGCCCAGTTAAATGGTATCAAATATTGCTATCTAACACTAATACTTCTATTTAATATTGTTTACTTGTTTTCACAGTTTAAATGGTTTGAAGTATTGCTATTTATTGTTTCTATCAGTCAGATGGTTTAAATATCGTTATTTACCCTTTGTAATTCTATTTATTACTTTCTAATTTAATGCTAATCATTTGTTTAGTCGAATGGTTTAAAGTATTGCTATCTAATACTAATAAGTCCACTTAATATTAATGATAATCCGTTATAAAATATTGAACAGTTCTATTTGACCCATAGATGGGACACAAATAGGTAATACTACTCCGGATTAGAGTGGACCAGAAAGCACTCCGCATTCCCAAAACTCAGCGACTGGAGCCTCACCACCAGATGCAATTTAATGTCATACCCAGGGCGCACTAATTATTCAAGGTATATAAAAATGTGTTATCATTAGGATGTAAATATCTGAGAAACTACAGAGTCCAGGCAAATGGAACTAAACAGGATTGATGTTGAACAAAATGTGATTTATTCAACTCCAAATTATATCAATTTAAAAAAAAATGTATTTATTGTTATATTGATTGCAAGAAAATTTGATTGTTGTTGCGTAATATTCTGGTTTTTAATTGTCAAAACCAATTCATTTGAAGTGAATTTTCTGCTTGTTCAAATACTTATGCGCAGCAATATATATATATATATATATAGTATTGAGAAAATACAACAGAGAATCACGTGTGTTCATTTAACAGCAATCCCTGTACAACAATAATCTTTTGCTACAGTCCCACCAATATCAGTGATGAAACGGATATCATCGCTTTCAACAACAAGCCATCTTCCCTTGTTCGTTGCATTTCCAGACAAAATGTACAAATCATCGGAGAAAACATGAAAGCTCAAATAGACATTGACGACGCTTACAAATTCTGTTTATACGGCTCGTCAAACAGAAATGGAGAATAGCAAACAGACCTGTCACTCGAAAGCAGATTAACATGCCTTAAAGCTAAATTCCAAATTAGGGAGAGAAGATTATGGACTAAATTCCAAATAAGGGAGAGAAGATTATGGACCTACCCAAATAATGCTAAAGCACAGATAGATTATATCCTTATAAACAAGAAGTGGATGAATAGCATAGATACTCCTCTTTTGAAGGAGTATCTTCTGATCACAGAATTGTCACGGCAAAGATACGACAGAATCTACATAGAAATAAGTTAGAAACAGTCAAAACCATTACATACGACTGGTCCTCACTTACCAATAGAGATATTAGCCCTAAATATACGATAACTGTGAGAAATAAATACGATACTCTTCAGGAGATATCCGAAACATATAATCCGAATGAAGAATATGAAAACTGTCAATGCCCACATAGAAGCAACAACGGAATGTCTACCAACCAAACCAAGAGATAACGTGAAAAAAGTGTCCTTATGTAATAAAAGAAACCGAACAAACGCCAATGCGCTGAAACTTAAGGAGGCACAAAGAGAATTAACACATACCACAAATAACAAAAAGAATATATTCAATGAATTTATTAAAATAAGAAACTCAGAAGGATATAGACAATCACGAATATCGTGGCAGACAGTAAATGAAGTGAGTAAGAAGAAGAGTACCTCGAGAGCAAAACTAAAAACAACCAGCCAAGAAGAACGATTACAGATGTGGAAAGAACGTTCCAAGAATCTCATTGGAAACTCTCATAAAGTCATAAATAAACTTACCACAAAATTTATCAATCGCTAACAAGTCATCAAACTTGGACAGTTTACTCAAGAAGATTTCAATGAAGTACTTAGGAAAATTAAAAATAGAAAAGCTGCTGGCTTCGACGAAATACCCTCAGAAATATGGAAGACAAAGAAAATTAATGACTTACTACTTCGATTTTACAACGCTGTATATAAGCAGAACACTATAGAGGGATGTACAAAAGGCTGCATCATCTCCTTCCCTAAGAAAGGTGACTACAGAGGCATAACTTATCTAAGGTTTATAATGCTCTGCTTCGCAATCGCATCAAATCAGAAATTGAGAAAGTTATTTGGAAAAATCAGAATGGTTTTCCGTGAGAACGATCCATAACATCACAGATTCTGACATTCCGTCGAATCATCGAATGAGTTCTTGAGAAAAATCTCTCGAGGCAACATTATTGTTTGTAGATTTCTCCAAGGCATTTGGAGAAAAGATAGAGCAAATACTTCTTGCTTATGGTCTTCCCAAAGAAACTGTTGCAGCCATAATGACGGTTCATGGGTTGCTCAACGAATGGACACACAGATTTCTTCGACATTGTTGCTGGATTTCTAAAAGAAGATACATGAAAACCATATCTGTTTATAATCTGCTAAGACTACGAACTTAGAACGATGATTGATCTAATTAAAGAAAATTGATTTATCTAATTAAAGAAAATTGCTTTACATTAAAAAAAGCAAGAAGCAGACGATATCCTGCAGAAACTATAAAAGATGCAGACTACGCAGATGACATAGTACTTCTTGCAAACATACCAGCCCAAGCCGAATCCCTGCTGCATAGGCTGAGGCAGGTAGCAGGAGACATTGGTCTCTACGCGAACGCAAACAAAACAGAGTACGAGGGGTTTAATCGTGAAGAAGCAATCTCCACTATAGATTTGAAGACAATTTCACGTACCTCGGTAGCAGTCGGGCGTAGTATCCTGCGCTGGCTGGTATGTGTAGTTTAGCCCGGGAAGTTGAAGGAACTACCACCTTTCGCCTCGTTGTGGATTTTTTTTTTATCCGAATAGCGGTGTTTTAGTTACCTCAGATCGTTTCAACTGTGGGAGTAGATCTAATTTTGACTGGAATCGACGCCGAAGAAAAATCGCTATTTATGTAGAAAATTGTTCCTGTCGTGATCCATAAGAACACAAAAAAAAAGAGACAAGCAACATTTTCAATTCTCGTATAATAAAACTTTTTCAAAGCTATTGTCTTTATCGCGCCATAGAAGAAATTACACATTTACGTTAAGTACAAAAGAAAAGGTCATACGAGATTTATTCGCTCGTTTAAGAGGCGACAGAGAGAGAACAAAGAGGGAGTAAGAGGGACAACTAATGATCCTTGTTTACTTTTAAAAGTTTCTTTTTCTCGGCTTTTATTGACAAAACTATTTGGATTCACAAAGTTTCTATGTTCAACTGTTGGTTCTGATCGAATCAGCTCGATTCACAAAGTCGTTTCGCAGCGTTCAGCGCTTCTGTCTGACCGTTCAAAATTTCTGTTTCTTCCGGACTCTGTCTAAAAAAAAAAGGCTGTCTCTGACTGATCGTGGCTACGAACTGAACTCTTCGAATTCCCCTTTCGAACTGAACTCTTTGAGCTCTCAACTCCAAGGGTAACTGCCGAATGGTCTCTGCGCATTGCTTATATGGATTGGGGCGGGGTATCGACAATTTTTGGTTACGCCCATGAATAATGATATGTAAATTGCCTGGACCACACCGATATTTCGTATAATATCTTAAAACTTCCAGATGGCCGTTTTTAAGAGGTACTAGAAATGAATTCTGATGCCCCGTTGTGTTTTGTCCAGACAAATATCACTTAAGTCGGAAAAATTCACTTATTTTTAACTCGGACCCTTGAGCCTGGACTTCATCCTCAGACCACACAAGAATTTCATTAACCCTTTATCACAGGATTCAATCAATGAAATCATCTCTCCACTCCCCGAACCATCACCTTACTAAGTAAAAATGTAAATCCAGGAACGTTATTCCGAAAGAAAAAATAAAATAAAATAAGATGGAAAATAAAATGATAAAAATAATTTAAAAAATAGGAAATTCCTTTCCCTATTCTCAGTATTAAAGAAAAACAAACTTATTTTTAAAATTATCCTTCTATCCGTTTAATAAATTCATTCTAATCACTTAGAATCGTTAAGCACAGCAGTGTCTCATCAACTGAAAGTGATGTCAATATTTACCAAGCGAACGCATGGACTGCTATCGATAGGCTAACGATCATATGGAAGTCTGATCTACCCGATAGGATAAAACTGGATTTCTTCCAAGCAGCGATTGAATCAATACTACTCTATGGATGAACCACATAGATGCTGATAAAACACCAAGAGAAAAGGCTTGAGGGGAATTGCACAAGAATGTTACGTGTTATATTGAACACATCTTGAAAGCAACACCCCACGAAACAACAGGTAAACGGCCACCAACCTCCCTTCACTAAAACAATATAAATAAGACGAACAAGACATGTGAGACACGTCTGGAGAAGTAAGGACGAACTCATTAGTGACGTTCTCCTTTGGACCCTTACACACAGACGTGCCAGTGCTGCTCGACCAGCAAGAACGTACTTACAACAGCTCTGCACAGATACGGGATGCAGTCTAGAGGACCTGCCGTGAACGACGGACGAGACGGACGGACGGAAAGAGAGAATCTGTGAAATCCGTGCTTGCAGCAAGACTTGATGATAATATACGTATGTGTGTGTGTGTGTGTGTGTGATACTAGTCTCAAGTAAGCTCTTGGTATTTATTTGTTTTTTTGTTTTTCTTTTACATCTACTCAGTAACCTGCTGGAACCGTGAAGTCTACTAGTTTTCTTTTTCTTCCCTAAAAGTAGGTCTGCCAAGGATAGAGTTTTCCCCTTGTATTTCAAAATCACAGAGAATTTTTGCGACTCATTCTGTTTTGGGTGTATACCATTTGTCTGTGAGATCGAAATTTACTTGTTCGTACAATTCCCTGTGAATCTTCTTTCCACTCATTTGTATTTTCTCTTTTAATCCTTCTGTACCAGTTAGCTATATTCGCTTATTAGGTGGGCTACTGTTTCATCTCTCTAAATGCTGTTAAAATTTGAGATTATTTGATTGATTACGAAATGAATAAAATTTTAACAGCGTGTGTAAAAACAATTCCAAATTCAATGTTTAATATTTTATATTTTTTTTCTTTTCAGATATAGAAACGATATTCTCTGGAAAAGAAAAAGCGTTTGATTGTTAAACATAGAATTTTTAGTTGTTTCTACGCATTCCGTTAAAATTTGAGATCATTTGAACGAGAATTGATCAAGTTATTAGATTGCGAAATTATATAATTTTTCATAAACACCCAAATGTTATAAAATTTTTTGAAAACCCTTGTATATATATACATGTGTGGGCAGGTATGTGTTTATGTGTGCTCGGGTATTTATAGAAGGCATTTGTTTTACTTGAAAAGCAAAACGAACGCAGCTGTTTGAAAACTGTGAGTATATGTTTGTTTATTCATGAAGGTAAAGAAACATGTTCCATTCAAAATAACTTTGGGGCTTATTTTACTTTTCTGATACATGGAAACAAACTTGAAACGATTCGAATGACTACATCGTGTTGAGAAAGAAAAAGAACATATTTCTGAAAAATAAAAATAAAAGAATTTTTACCGCTCATCTTATTAAAGAACAGGGCAAAAAATATAAATGTAAAATCCCCAAATAGGAAAATAGTTGTCTTGGTATATTGGTTGCTGCAAACACATACACCCACACTCGTACATGTGCATATAAATGCACAATAGGAGGCGCTCGTGGCGTAATGTTTATCGTCGTTGAAAATGGACTCGGAAATCCGAGTTCAAATCCTAGACGATGCTTTTTGCATTTCACATAGTACTAATACTTTTGGGAAAAATTATGAATCCAACTATTCTCCTTCTAGTTATGGGCAAATACTATGGCAGACGTAGTATTGTTATATAATTAAGGAATGATTTTATTATATCAATCATTTTTCGTTAATTATATTTTATCATTCAGTTCGGTAAGGCTTTGAGTCATTTGAAGCAGTTTTACGCTCGCGCAAAAAGGATATGACAATCACCATTTGTCATAATAAACCCCCAGATAGGAAATGGGGCTGGAGTATGGATGCCGAGAAGAGATGGTCCTGAGAATTGGGGATTTTGAAAAGTCGTCATTTCAGATTGGACCATTGAGGCGAGAGTGGGGGTTTCGACCGTTGAGGACGGTAGTTGGGGTTTTCGGTTCACGACCGGCAGAGATGAATTGAGATCTTAAACATCGCGTTGGGGTGGGTTCAGCATAGTATTTGTCTCTCTCCTCGTGTCGCCATGGACCGAAGTCAGAAATTGATAAACGTGTTCATATTTGCAACGAAAGAGTCCGTCTGCATATGTATTGTATTACTGTTGTGATTGATATTATGGTTATAGTATACAACAGTATGGCAGCCAGTCTAGGAGAAGGGAAAAACTCTTATTTTAAACCCGTCGTTTTCCGCTCAAAAATTGACTTTGGGTCACATCCTGCTCATAACAGAAAGGTTAGATGAATACATAACCCTGGGAACAAGTTTTAACCCTAACATTCATAAAGACAACATATGTACACGAGCAGTGTTGGGAAATTACACACACACACACACACACACACACACACACACACACATATATATATATATATATATATATATATATATATTGTTGCTACCGTACAGACGCTAGTGACTATGAGCAGATCGGAAGTATATTTTTGAGCAGTAACATCAGTCATGCCATTTCGTCATGCCAGGGTAGGGAAAATTTTTCCAAAGCACCTCCTTTCGTTACATGATGACATCCCGTGGCTAGCTCGTTTGCTAGGTCTCTCTTCTTGTGATTATACCTCCTCTGGGGATACCTGAAGGCATACGTCTTTAAGCGTGGGCCGCAGACAACTAACAGAAATGTTTTATTCGTCATAAAATCCTGGCTATAAGTGAGGGAATGTTTAGGCAAGCGCTGCAAAACGTCAGGGTGAGGTTTCAGATGTGTGTGGGAATTGAATCAAATGAGCCTTGGTATTGACTTGAAGGTTTGTCTGCGAATATTTTTCGCATCTGCGTACTAAAACTCACCCCTACAATTATTTGTGTGTAACGAACACAATTCGGACAATTGTAGCAAAGAAAATATATTATGGTGTAATATTTGCTATAATATAAAACAATTCACGACGAATTAGTAACATATTATTTGCCTGAGAAAACTTAATTGAATGAATACAGGAATGATATAAAATACTAAGAGATTAAGTTGTTATGTGAGGACTTACTTGAAAGCATAGTATCGCGCGTGATATAATACGAGGTTTCTTCGGGCGAGAGCCCCCTGACAAGAAATGCACACACTCCTGCGTGCTTCTGATTGTCGCGGTAGGAGCTTAGAGAGAGAGAGAGAGAGAGAGAGAGAGAGAGAGAGAGAGAGAGAGAGAGAGAGAGAATTTGACTTTGCCGCGCCGTTTTATACGCTGCTTTTGTCATGCAACCGAGCTCCAATTCGAAGTTCTATTTGTAAGACAACAGATGTAAATCCTACAAGTGTAAAGCTCATGAGAACAAGCATTTTAATTGTATAATCTTTAAAACAAAGTGATGACGAAAGCAAAAAAAAAAAAAAAAAAAAATGGCGAATATTGTTCTTTCTTAAATTTTTAATAGAATCTATGTCACCTTTTCATTAATTTATAATTCAAGCCAGAGAGATAATCCATCAGAGCCTTAGCACTAGATACAATTTAGTGTCATACCCAGAACACCCTTTATAGCGTCGGGGGTGGTCTTACCTCTGCATACTCTAAGCCCCACCGATAGGACAGGTAAGTAATCTGAAAATTACATAAAACCGGAGATTGAAGTTAACTGCTGGATAAGAAAGCCTTATAGAAATTAAAACATAAAATGGCATCTTCCCGGGAAACTCATTTTCCCATCCATTACACGTTGGAACGATAAAATTGTCGCCCTAGAAAAGACGACATGATTCCATTTCCGTTTAATGAAAACCGGTTTTCTTTTTTTGTTACAGACCATCTACTAGTTGGCCAGTTGTGTACAAATCCCAAGAGCGATAGGAGCCTTCTATCTTGTCTGAAAGTGACATAATGTTCAACGAGCGAGATCGGAGATGTGCCGCTGTACAACTCATGCTCTCTACCGATCCAAGTTATGACAACAGGACCATTGCCAGTACCCTCAAAATGCAAACCCGGACGGTTCAACGCTTGAGGGCACTGCTCCACGCATCGGTCAACCCTTTGGAGGTGGTGAAGCGGAAGCCCAAGCCTGAGGACACCGCCAGGAAGACCCGGACCAAGGAGTTCATCGAAAAGGTCCAGGCAATCATTGATGAATCTCCCCAGCGGTTTGGTGATCCCCTGGTGCAATCAGGTGGCCGGTGGTAGACCTTGGGTGTGGCAGTAGGACCAGGCGCCGGCCCACAAGTCCAAAGAGACCCAGGCTTTGCTTCAGAAGGAGTTCTACGACTTTGTACCCTTCTCTCTTGGTCCCCCTCCTCCCCCGACCTGAAACCGCTGGACTACTTTGTTTGGTCATACATCGAGAACATCACCAACATGACCTCCCACAAAATCAAAGCCAGCCTGATCGCCGCCATCCGCCAAGCTCCCGCTGGCGCTTGTAGAAAAGGCATGCTCCCAGTTCTGGATCCGTATCAAGGCGGTGATTGAGGCTGAAGGCGGCTACATTGAATAGATATCAGCTCTACTACATAATCAAGTAGTGTTGTTTTCTTTAGGACGACAATTTTATCGTTCCACCCTGTAGATGTCAGCTCTTCTACATAATCCTGTTACCTGAATTGATTTTTTCAATAAAAGTTTTAAAATAAAGCTGTAGTGTTGTTTTCTTTAGGAAGACAATTTTATCGTTCCACCCTGTATTCGTAATCGTAATGATACCAGTAAAATATATCCTTGAAAAAAAAAAAAAAACGCACCGAAGGATTGTATAAAATATAGTTATTTGCTCAGGTTGGCTTAGACATGACACAAGACGAGAATTATTGAGAAAACGGAACCCATTAACAATGGTTTGATTATCTAGCTTGTTAAACATTACACTTCGCGAAAGAAAATATTAAACGACACATGTATATGGATGATGTAAACATTTTTGATAAAAACAAAAAGAAGTTGTATATATAGAAACAGAATCTTCAGCCATAACATAGGAATGAAATTTGGCATCGGGAAAGGCACCATAATCAATAAAAAGAACAGAAAAGCGACATAAGGAATAGTACGACCCAATCAGGAAAGTATTTGAATGTTTAAAAAAAAGAAAAGAAAAGAAAGCTACAATTACTTGGAAGTATTAGAGCACATTTTAAGCAAATGATATCCAGTAGAAACTATTATTAATGTAGACTATGCAGAAAATCTAGTGCTTCTTGCAAATACACCTGCTCGAGCCGAATCTTTGCTGCATAGCCTGGAACAGGCAGCAAAAGGTATTGGTCTCTTAGTGAACTCAGATAAAACCGAGTCCATACATTTTAATCAAGATGGTACTATCTCCACTTAAAATGGCAAGCCTCTAAAATCGGTAGACCTGTTTATGTACCTCGGTTGCGATATCTCCTCTACTGATGACAGAATATGCATAGGAAAGGTAATGACTGCAATTAATCGTCTATTTCGAAATCTGATAAAATAAAACGGATTTTTCCCAGCTGTACTAGTGTATGGTTGTCCCACTGGGGTCTAATGAAATTCCTGGTGAAAAAAGTTTCATATGAACAGTAAAAGGATACTGCATACTGTTTTGAGCAAATCCTGGAAGCAGTACTTTACAAAACAGCACTTATACAGCCATTTATCTACCATATCACAGCACATCCCAGAAAGACGAACAAGACATGCTTGAACTGCTAGGGATGTAAGAACGAACTCATAATTGACGTTCTCCTCTGAACTCCTACACAAGGACACACCAATATTGGCCAACCAGCAAAAACTTACCATCATCACCTCTGTGAGGACACTGTATGCCGCCTAGAGGATTTATCAGGAGTGATGACCCATAGGGATGGATGGCAAGAGAGAGAGAGAGAGAGAGAGAGAGAGAGAGAGAGAGAGAGAGTAAAATGATGATTGTTTGAAACAAACATCAAAGAGAGATTAAGAAAAAAATAAGAAATGAGTACCTCGGAAGAAACAACCGGATCATAAATAAAAATGAAAAGATAGACCAACGCCACGATCTTATCAAAGAGCTGAAAACCTTGAGGATGACAAGCTCTTTTACCTTGGCATGAGAAGAAGGAAATCATTGAATATAAAAACAATTGCAGACCAGAGAAGGAGTAGATTCTGCCAGGTTATTACTACCCAAAAAACGCTACAATCCAGGTTACGGGTCAAGTGACCACTAACCAATGATCAAGATGAGAAGAAGAAAATAAAAAAAGACAATAAAAAAATTGTTGAAAGAAACTTGTCTGTGGTTTTAACGAAACATAATTAAGAGAATGACTGCTACCTCAAGTGCACCTGTGCTTCTAGACATATGCCAAAACTATTTATTCACTGATGCCGAGTAAATAATTTTATTGGATCAGCTGTTTGCGTGGGTAAGTTATCATTTATTTGAGAATACCGTGATGTGTGAACATTAACAACCTTATCACAACACCTACACATGTAATAGTAATATGTAATTACAGCGTGTAGCACCTTACGAGGTGTAATAGTGTGATGCCTGGGTTAGTAGATCATTGTCCGTGAGTTCGATTCTCACCGTCTGCCCCATACTTACGCCAAGCTAAGATGAAATCGTAAATGACTACATAAATAGGTAGTGGTGTAATGTTTAACAAATCAGTGTTTCAGATCAATCAGTAATGAGTTCGATCTTCGTTAGGAGCTTCATATTGAAGTCTTGTCCCCAGATGAAAATTATACTTACATTTCTTCGTCGTTTTGTGCCAAATCTAAGCTTTGTAAATAACCAATAAATGAAAAGAAAAGGTAAAAACAAGGAAATGGAGTCTGAAAAAGAAAAAGAAAGTATGAGAAAAATCAATAAAATGAGAAAAAAAAAAACAGTGTATGAAGAAAGAAAAACGTCTGAAGAAGAATATGAAAGAATAAGGAAAAAGTGAAAGAAAAAGAAGAAGAAAGTATGGGAAAAACCAATAAAATGAGAGAAAAAAAGAAACTGTGTAGGAAGAAAGAAAAACTTATGAAGAAGAAAAAGAAAGAATAAGGAAAAAATGTATGGAAAAGAAAAAAGAAAGTATGGGAAAAATCAATAAAATGAGAGAAAAAAAGAAACTGTGTATGAAGAAAGAAAAACTTATGAAGAAGAAAAAGAAAGAAAAGGAAAAAATGTGTGAAAAAAAAGAAAGTATGAGAAAAATCAATAAAATGAGAGAAAAAAAGAGACTATGTATAAAGAAAAAAACTTATGAAGAAGAAAAAGAAAGAATAAGGAAAAAATGTATGAAAAAGAAAAAGAAGATATAAAGAAAAAACGTAAAAATAAGAAGAAAAAATAAAACAAAAATGTATGAAGAAGAAAAAGAAAACGATAGGAGATATAAAAAAAGAAAGAGAAAGAATATGGAAAAGTGTATGAAGAAGAAAAAGAAAAAAAAGTATAAGAAGTATCAAGAAGGAAAAAGAAAGAATAAGAAAAATGTCTACGAAAAAGGAAAATAAAAGAAAGAGGAAGAAGACGAATTAAAAAAGAAAAAGAACGAATAAGAAAAAAGTGAATGAAGAAGAAACATAAAAGATAAAGATAAGAGATAGGAAAAAAAAAGGAAAAGAAAAAATAATAAAAAAAGAATTCCGAAGAAATAAAAAGAAAAAAACAAAGAAATAAGAGTATAAAAAAACAATGAGTGAAAAACAAAAAGAGGTATGTAGAAAAAAAAAGAAAGAACATAAATGCATGAAGAAGGGAGAAGAAAGAAAAACTGTGAATTAAAGAGAGACAGAAAGAATCAAAAATCAATTCGAAGAATATCGAAGGCAAATCGAGATAAAGAAAGAAAGTCGGAAAAACAAACACTGTAGAAAAAAGTATGTATGAAAAGAAGACAAAGTAAGAAAGAAAAAGGAAAGAAATAGGGACAAAAATAGTCTGACAACAAAGAAGACTGAATATATATATATATATATATATATAAATATAAATATATATATATATATATATATATATATATATATATATATATATATATATATATATATATATATATATATATATCCCTGGAGTTAATGTTCTCCAAAATGGAAGATTATAAACATCGTCTCTCAAAAAGCCTATATCAAAGTATAGAGATTTTTTAAGAAGCAAAAATAGAAAATGCTGTACTCTGAATAGTGTAACGTCCACCAATTGACGCATGCACACACGAAATGCAAAAAAAAAAAACTGCTCCAGAATAATTCGATAAAACATTGTGGACAAAATTATAATTTGGGAATATAACAGAACTTCATGTCTTTGTAAATATTCTGCCACTATTTTTTTATTATCACTTTTCTGGTAACATTTTCCTGTAACTTAAACCCCCTAGAAAAAAAAATCCATGCTGGAAAAATATCACCTAAGCACAGATTTAAAAACGACTATTATTAGATGTATAAATCCTCGCATCTTGATATTTTAGTTTATTTATCTAACTTCAGTTTCCATATCCAAAACAATGTTAAATGTCAAGAAAAATATATGAGAATGTAGCATTGTGTATCTTATGAATTTTATATTGTTACAGAAAAAGAAGACAGAACTTTTATCTACAATACACCGTAAAGTACCATACACCCTTGTCTACACTACACTATAAAATACAAGCCAACCTTTTCTAAATTACACAATAAAGAACAGTAAACCTCTACAAAATCGAATCCACCCTTATTTACTCTACACCATAAAGTAGAATACACCCTTATCTACACTGCACCCTTATCTACATTACATTATAAAGTACAGGAAACCTTATTTCCAATACACCATGAAATACAATACATCCTTCTCTACAGTACACCGTAAAGTACAATACAACATCTATAGTAGATAATAAAATACAGTTACTCTTATCTACAACACACTATAAAGTACAGTAACCCTTATTTACTGTACATCTAGAAGAACAATACATCCTTATCATTTTTACAGTATAAAGTCCGGTAAAGATTATCTGCATCATATCATAAAGTACAATGCATCCTTATCTACAGTACGCTGTAAAGGAACATGAACATCTGCAGTACACCATGAAGTACAATACGTTCTTATCTTCACTACGTCTTAAAATACCGTATCCCTTATATACAGTACACAATGAAGCATAATAAATCCTTATTAGCCATACATTATTAAATACAGTAACCCTTCTCTGTAGTACACCATAATGTACAACACCTATATCGACAATACACCATAAAGTTTTCTAACTCTTATCTGTTGTACACCATGAAGTACAATACATATTTATTTATACTACTCCATAAAGTACATTAAACATTATCTACGGTACATCATGAAGTACAATAAATCCTTATCTATTGGACACCATAAAGTGCAGTAACTTTTGTCTACATTTCACCATAAAGACAATGTATATTTATCTACAGTAAACAAAGTATAATACACCATAAATGCAGTAAACCTTATCTATAGTATATAATTAACTACAATATACCATTAAGTACTCTAAACATTATCAATTGTACACCATAAAGTATAGTAACGTCGTAGGAAATGGACACGGTGACACGAGTTCAAATCTTCGACGAGACTGATTGCATTTCACATAGCACTAATACCCTTGGGAAAGGTATGAATCCAATTATTCTCCCTCTAGCTATGGGTAAATAGTAGGGTAGACTGGGTTCTTCAACCTTGGTGCGGCAACTAGTCTAGGAGAAGGAAAACTCTGAATTCAAACCTGTTAAACTCCGCTTAAAAATTGACCTTGTGTCATATCCTGCCCGAGCGGAGGGGTCGGTAAATATCATAAAGTATAGTAACCCTTTTCTATAGTACCCTATAAAATACAATATATCCTTATCTACAATTCACCATAAAGTACTCTTACCCTTATCTACAGAAACCCTTATCTACGAAGTACAGTACATCATAAAGAACAGTAAACCCATGAGAAAGCCATGGACATATCTGTTTTCCACCCCCGGTTCTGAGTTAAGCCTTGGTACGATGACCAGTCTGGGAGAAGGAAAATTCTGAATTCAGATCTGCTGTACTCCCCTTAAAACTGAATTTTTTTCGCATTCAACTCGTGATGAAGTTGTAGGTTAAATATATGGATAGAAAAAGGTCAGAAATATTGTAAACCCTGTGAGAATCGAACTCACTTGGTAGTCAATCACTATACGCTTACTTTTTATCTTGAGTATGCTGAAATACGTATTCAAAGTGTAGCAATCTTATTTTCAGTAAGTCTATTTTTCGAGACCCCTGATTCATGTTAAAAAAGCAAGCGGAGACGATATTGGGTTGGATTGTACTTGTTTGTAACCCTCTGTTTTAGAGGATTTGTATGACTGGTTTTACGACGTCCATAAGTCGGCGATTTAATTTTTTTGCGAGGGGAGAGAGAAAAAAACAAAATTGATATTAGAAATATGACGAGTTATCACAAAGTATCGTGAATGAAGGTTTACAGTTTTTCATTTTAAAATATAAAATTTAAATGAAAACGTGAGTCGAGCCGAGCTATTTATGAAGTAATGATGTCTAGAGGTCTAGATAACAATACTGACCAGCCAGTGACTATTCTCGACTAATTTTTATTTGCAGTCTGAATACTTTTTGAATACGAGAAACAGGATTGTGCAAACGCAACAACTATTATGCTCATCAAACCTAGTTCCGTACTACTATAACTTGTTTCTTCGAAGTCTTGCGCAGTGATTTTGTGCATCGTAAATTGTGTGACGTGTAGTATATTTACAGCAATTTTTCATGAATAGGAACAGAAACCTTCATACTCACTACACCTACTTCCTTGCAACCTGAAAATGTATCCCAAGAATAAGATTTGAGGAGATGGAGGACATTTGTTGAATGACAAGAGGACTGTTTTGAAGAAAGTTAACATTTCATTCATTGTTCATTTCTGTTTTAGTAAATACAGCTTCAGTCATGTTACTTTTAGAGCCCGCCTCGTATATATGTACAAGTTTGGTATGAAAAGTTTATTGGATAAGGTCATATCTTCTGTCGGTGACTTTTTTTGACAGACGGTATCCAAGCACTGAAATACCGATGAAAAAAGTGGACTACAAGGGGGACTAAATTGAAAAATAGTCATCATTTGGTCACAATCCATAAGATTATCTGGAACTTTTTAGCTGACCCTCGTATATATATATATATATATATATATATATATATATATATATATATAAGTTTGAGGAGCGTATAAAGAGAGTTAACAGCAATTAGTGATAGCCAATTTCTCACCTATGTGATCATCAGACAAAATTCGATAGTAACCAAGTGCCACTGAGTCAGTGTCTATGCTATCCTTAGATATACATGCTCAATCACTGATACTGACAACTCTTTATTTGTAAATATCGCGAACCACATAATTTATATATATATTAAATATCAGGGGAACTACTTTGATTGCTTAATTAATTGATTTTCCCGCCATTTTATTCTATTTCGTTCATTGTACATTTCCCTTTTAGTAAATACAGCATCTGTCATGCTACTTTTGGAACACATTTCGTATATATATACAAGGATAGCCTGAAAAGTTCTTAAGTTGAAAAATTCATATGATGACTTCATATCTCCTATAGATGACTTTTGATCGACAGGATCCAAGTGCTGCAATACCACAAAAGAGTGGACCCCATGGGGGACTATTTTGCAATTTTGAGGTTTTTCACGCTGTTATATGATATCAAGTAATTCCACCAAATACAAATAATTTGCAAACAGAAATATTCGACCTACAGATGGGATCCTAACAGGTACTACCACTCCAGGTCAGAGTGCATCTGTGAATAAAGGCAATGAAAGGGAGTTTCACACCCCTCAGAACTCCAGACATGGCACCTTACCACCAGATGAAGCTTAATATCATACCCAGAACACACCTTTGAAGGAGGGTCTAACCCATTTGCAAGGAGTACAGCTAGCATATTCTGACCCCGTCGACTGGGTGAGGAACTACTTTGATGAAAACGTTTGATTCAGTGATAATTTCTTTCCAGATAAATTCAGCTACGGTCTCGAAAATTTTTGAACTCACCTCATTTATTCATTTTTAGTCAACGCCCTACTCCTTGAATAAATACTGAATAAAATTCTCTGTTCAATGTTCGGTGGTAATGTGTCAGGAGAATAATTAATCAATGCTGTCAGCTGAAAATCAACTCTGTTGTTTTGTAGGATAATTATAGTTCTAAAATGAATGTCCTTTTTTGAAATACTTCTTCGCTCTTTTGTCTCCAAGGAAATGGCAAAACAAGCCTAGCCGATTCCAATTCCCACTACCAGAATTAAAAATAGCTTGCTGCATGTCTCTTGGCATGTCAATGATAAGGAACTGAATTCTTTCCACCCGATCTAAGCTAGTTTCCATACGTTCATGAAATGAGAAATTCGAAATTATTACTTTTGCTCCTAGCATAATTATTGCAGTTACTTCCATTTCTAATAGTGTAATACAGACGTCAGACTTTTCTCTGTAAAATCTGTGCGACGATATGAAGATGATGATAAAATATTATTGTCAGAACTACATGTTAAAAGAGTTAAAACATTTAATGTTCTAGGTGTAGTCGTGGTTTCTGAGAGAGATTTGATAAAGCGAAGGCTGTTTCCGTTTTTCAAGTACTGCCCACACACCATTTACCTATTAGCCATATCGTTTTTATCGATTACGATAAGGAATCGAAAAAGACTGCAAAATTTAGAATTTTTTTTAGATATCTGGCATTTCATTGATTGATTGATATATTGATTGATTGGTATATTGATTGTTTTATTCATTTATTTATTGATTGATTTATTAATTGATATATTGATTGATTGATTGATTTATTGATATATTGATTAATTGATTGATATATTGATTCATAAATTGATTGGTTGATTGATTGATTAATTGCTTGATTAATGTATTGATTAATTGATTGAATGATATATTGATTGATATATTCATTGTATGATTGATTGATTTATTGATATATTGATTTATTGATTGATATATTGATTGATAAATTGATTGACTGATTGATTAATTGCTTGATTAATATATTGATTGATTGAATGATATATTGATTGATATATTGATAGATTGATTTATTAATTGATATATCCATTGTTTTATTGTTTGATATATAAATTGGTTCATTGATTAATTGATATATTGATTTATCGATTGATTGTTTGATTTGTTGATGATTGATTGATTGATTGATTGATTTTAACGGTATCAAGGGTTATTTTATGCCTTGAGTATTGCTTTCCTATCGAATATAAATAATTTTCAAACAGATCTATTTGATCAAAGGAGGGAACTCTAACGGGTACTCTCACTTAGTGTGGACATGGGAGTAATGACAATGAAGAAATTCTCTATACTCTCCAGATCTCCAAAACTGAAGCCTCACAATTAGATACGGTTTCGTGTCATATCAAGGATACGCCTTTTTGTGTCACTCATAAAAGTAGAAGTGGCTCTACGGACTTTCTAAAAAACGACTTGTGCTGATAAAAATCAATTTTACTCTGATAAACTTTGTGTCATTTATAAGAACTAGGATTAGATTAATTGACTGATTTTACTGGGATATCAACCTGCATAAGGTTATTTTATGACAAGAGGTTAGGGAATCATGTTCATTGAATGCACCTATTTACATTTTTTTGTGAAGATGTTTCCTAAGAGGGTGTTTCCTATCGAATACGAATAATTTTTAAACATCAGTCTGATCCATAGAGGCACTACTATTTCGGGCCAGAGTGGACCTGGGAGTTATGGCAATGAAGGAGTATTCCATACTCCCCAGATCTCCAGAGCTTTGACCCCACCATCAGATATAGCCTCGTGTCATACACAAGACACCTCTATTTTGGAGGAGAGGCTTCTTACTCCTCTGCAGAGGATACATTCAGCACCACGGAAAGGAGAATGTTGCCTTTAAAGTACAGATGCCCTTCTCTTTTCGCAACATTTCCAGTAAACTACGAAAAAGAAATCAACAAGAAAGAATTTTCATTTGAACGTCCGTTTATACTTCTAAATATATGATTAAATATATCATGACTAATAATGGCCGAGAAAAATGAAAATATTTTGCCTCGAAGAATGGCGCGGGGAAACTCTTTGAAATCGCCATTCAACCACTCTGGGGCCTGTTTCAATGGCAGGTTCTCTTTAGCCGTGTAAGGGAATGTTCCTGTGCCTAGAAATACCGAAGGTTTCTTTATTTCTTTGTTTAATTGCATATTAACCTTCGTGGGTTGTTTGAAGTCTGAGCCATCCTTGTAGAAGAACAGCAGTCGTACTATTTAAACCATTGCGATAGAGATGATTTGGTTTCGTTTCTATATTTAATGGCATATCAGCCTTCATGGGTTATTTAAAGCTGAAGCCATCCTTGTAGAGAAGCAAGAGTGATACTATTCAACCCATCGCTGTAGGGATGATTTAGTTTGGTTTCTTTATTTAATGGCATATCAACCTTCGTGGTTTATTTAAAGCCAAAGCAATCCTTGTAGAAGAAGAGTTGTGATACTATTTAATCCATAGCTGGAGGAATTAGAGGGCCAGACGTTTCAGTTGGAAATAGTACTTATAAATACTAGAAAGTGACCGGTACCTCGTCACTTTTCAGTTGTCAAATGTCTGGCGACAACCACTGGATCCGAGAAGGTAACGTTGAAGGTATAATTCCATTTACGGGAATCATTATTTCAAATCGCAAAAACCGTTATTCCATTCGGTAGACAATAAGGAACTAATGGTGGAGTGGTTATCATCAAAGAAAATGAACTTGGCAACTCAAATTCGATTTCTGGACACAGCTGTTTGTGTTTTACTGAGAGCTGATTCCACAAGGAAAAGAATATATTTATTTCTTCTCTCCCCACGCGTCACCTATCAGTAAAATAGTAGAGAAGACAAGGCTCTAGAACTCCCAAAACTTCCACCACCACCACCATCATCATCATCATCATTATCACTAAGGCGTGCCTACAGCACAGATTCCTTTCACTTTCTCTCACCACCCGGCACCTATCAGTAAAATAGTAGAGAAGGTGGGATTTTTGAACCCCCAAAACCTTTATCACTATCATCATCATTATCAACTAGGCGTGCTAACGGCACAGGCTCCTTTCACTTTCTCTCGCCACCCGTCCTCATCGGTCATCGCTCTCATTCAGTTCTCTAGATAACATTCAGTATCTGCAAAGAACTTGTGAATGTTATTTTTTGCTCGTCGGCCAATTCTGACCATGTATGGGAGTCCATAGTTTAGCGTCAATCATGAGTTTAGTGCCTAGCATATCCTTTTATTTTTATAAAAGACTCTCTGCGTCCTTTTTTTAATGACCACTTTACCACACGCATGTAATAATGGCGAAATACAACTGGCTTTTTTCGATATTCTTCTTCGATTCTTCTTTTTCGGGAAAATGAATAATAATATTATATCATACATTCTACTAAAACCTAAGAGACAAAAAATCAACAAAATTCATCTCCACCTAAGTCCTTTGGGCCAAGATGCATTGTACTGGTACGATGTACCCCCTGCTTGACTAATAATTCCTGGTGATTATATATTTTGTTCTTGGAAAGCTACTAGTGAATATTAAATGATGCATGGCTGAAAATACATTAAAAAAAAGAAATAGATAAAAAGCAAAGGGACATTAATTGTTCCTTTTTTTTTTTTTTTGGCATATCAACCATTACTGGTTATTTAATGCCAAATCCTGTTTTTACATATATTAGATATATAATTAGTAAATACATTATTAGATACACACAGTTAAATGTTTGGTTTTATGGCATACAACCATTGAAGGTTATTTAATGCCAAATCATTTTTATACAAATGTATTGAATATACGATTTCTAAATATATTTTGACGATAACATTTTTAAACGAGTCTGAGCTATTTTTTCCACGGAGTTAAAAGGTTTCATTTATTTCTATCTAATACTAATAATTGTATTAGGTATTATTCATTAGTTTGAACACAGTTAAATGTTTTTAAGTATTGCTATTTAATACAAACAATTCAATTAAACATTGGTCATTTGTTTATACTGAACCAAATTATCAAACGGTTCTATTTCAAGCAATTCAGATTAGCATAAGTCATTTGTTTGCACTCAGTTTAAATGTCAAACAGTTCTATTTGACCTATAGATAGGACTTTATCAGGCGCTACCACTCCGGGTCTGAGTAGACCTGAGAGCAATGGCAATAAATGGGTACTCCGAATCTCCCAAAGCTCCAGCGTTACTGTAGCCTCACCATCAGATTTTTTAATGTCATATCCAGGATACTCGTTGGTGTGTGGTTTCACCCCTCTACAGAGATGCAGTATGAAATAAAATTCGCAGAGTATTTGATTTGCTACGTGCTGTATTAAACAAGTCCTTGAGGCGCCACCCGACAAAAGAGCAGCTGTACGGCCACCTACAACCCATCACGAAAACTATCCGAGTTAGATGAACCAGACATGCGGGACACCGCTGGAGAAGTAAGGACGAACTCATGAGCGATATACTCCTGTGCACCCCTTCACATGGACAAGCAAATGTAGGATGACCAGCATTGACCTTTCGACAACAGCTCTGGGCCGATACAGGATATAGCCTGGAAGACCTCCCGGGAGTAATGAACAATAGGGGTGAGTGGTGAGAGAGGGAGATCCATGCTGACAGGGCGACATGATGATGATTTGATTTGCTAAAATAATCCAAAAGATCTTTCTGAAAAGGCAACAGAGGTCACAATTTTAGCGTTTTACGGGCATTCACCCCGAGTGGGTGGTTTAAAGTTTATCGCCTGATCCCGGAGGAGGGTTTTACTTGCTAGGCAGCACTTGCCTCCTTGTCTAAAAAAAGGGGAACTGAGTTTTTGCTCGGCATCTGAGGAGCCTTTGAGAAGGAATACTGATGGGGTCAAACATTTATTCGTAAATGGCCACGCACGTACCTCGATTCGTGTGTGGCTTCGCCCTCCACAATAAGATGACTTCATGTCAAATCTGACATAGTGGGAAACTGGATCAATCCCTTCTTGTTACTGCTTACTACTACTCCTGGCGTAAATTACAGAATTAGCTCACTTAGAGGTGATTCACCTTGGTTTTTATCTTGTAATAAATAAACTACAAATCGATACGTCACTAACCGTTTTCTTTGAACATTCGAACTTCATAAAATATACCTACAAAAAACTAAATTGAACGATTTAAATTAATGGTATATTTCTTTCCAAGCTATGCAGAAGAAACTATTATGGAATAATCCTATGCTGAGGGAAGAATATGGAATGATTTTGTATTCCTAAAACGAAAATAAAAGCCTAGATATGCAAATCAGTCTTCAGTTAAAGGACAGTTCTTACAGACCTCAACAAGCGGTTGGGCATATCTAATTTGAAAGGAAACATTTCTCAAACAAAAGATTTGTCAATCAAAACAATGGAAATGGTTGTAAAACTCATTCAAGAAGGCAATTCACAGTGAAGTATAGCGTGTCTAAAAGTTGATGCAAATTTAAAGTCTTGGGATGGTTAAAGAAAAAAAGCAAAATGGTAGACCAATCAACAAGATTAAATTATTCAAATGAATGGCATAATTTTTTCAAACCATGCTGAAAAAATATAATGAAATAACCGAGTATTGTGGAAAAAATTATGGAAATAGTTTACAACAACAACAAAAAATAATTAATACATTGTCGCTTCTCCTCGAGTCTTTATGATAGCAACCTTAATACCGCATTTATATATTCTATAAAGCCAAAATGTTCAGCTATTAAATAAAAATGTTTGGTGTCTTATCTGTTATTAGTTTATTTACTGCTAAATAAAACAAAACTTAATTGAACATCATCTGAGTGTGCTAACGTCATAATTTTTTCTATGGATAGTAAGTCAAGATATGGGAATTGACAAAAGAAGCAAAACAATTTTAATATTTATTATTGTAATTAAAATTATTACAAATACAGGATTGTGAAAATGTTATAAAGCAATTGAATTGTCTTCTTAAATGAGATTTACAATTCTTTCCATTGTTTCAGTTAACAGTTCTTTTATTGGAGCTATGTTTCCTTTTAATTCGGGATGCCTAAAAAGCTTGTTGAGGTCTTCAAGAACTGTCTTTTAATTGTTGACAAATCTAGACTCCAGCTAGTATTTGTTTTCTGAATGCAAATTACAAGGACATTCCATAATTTTTTCCTCAACATTCCATATTATTTTCCTCTGCTTGGAAAAAAAAATACTATTAATTTAGATCATTTTGTCTAATTTTTTAAGGAATATTTTATGAAGCAAGAAATTTCGGCTATTAAAGAAAAAAGGGTTTTGTGTCTCATATGTTATTAGTTTATTTGCTACTAAATAAAAAAAACAAAAAAACAATGTCAACCTTCTCTAAGTGTACTATTTCTATAATTTTTGCCAGGGGTAGTTGCTATTTGTCATTGTGGAGTCAATGGAGAAAAAACAGAGAGAGAGACACAGAGAATGTTGCTCACGGATAATAAAAAAATCGCGATCGCCATGTTATTGCTAAAGGTATGTTTGAAATAAGAGCGAGGAAGACAGCATAGGTTTCTTTTCTTTTTATAAGTAAAATTCGGACATAGTTATCGGCAAAAATTTATCGGCCAAAGATACAGATCTTTGGCCTCAAATTTGGTTTCTTTTCTTAATGTTATTTTACTTCGTATTAGGATATTTCTGTATTAGATCTACAAACGGTACAAGTCTCGTTGTTTTACTTATGATGAAATATATATAAAATATTATTTAAGTTGTTTCTGAACGCAGTGAAAGTTATATATGAGTCGATACATGTATTTGTGTAAAAAAAAAAAAGAAAATTTCGGTGACAATGTTAAAAATACAGGCATGCTTTTCTTTTGTGAAAAGTCTGTGTGACGATATGAAGACGTTAAAAAAATATTATTGAACAGGTTAAAACGCGTTAAAGCATATAAAACGTATTTGTCAAAAATTGCTTACGAAGAATTACATAAAAAGGCTGTATCTCGATTTGGTACAGCTGAGATGTGACGGAAAATCAAGAAAGTCTTGTAGTATTGTAATATACAGCGGGGGAAGAGTTCTGAGTAAGTGGTAATGATGTTTTGGCCCCGAAACCATACCTGATACCAGGATCATCGTTTGATTAAGGCTTTCTTGGCGGCACGGCGGTTTTATTTTTTTTATTTACCAGCAGGAGGATGTGTATATAATGTTACGCATGAATGTTACACGGGTATATAATGTGACTCATGTGTAAAAAAAAAATGTTACTCACCGCTAATCAAGAATTAGGATCGGGACGGCATGTTTTCCAATTGAGAGCAACAAGAATTAAAAAAAAACGGAAAAAGCGAACAGTGACAATTTTGTTTTTCATCCAGGACATCGGAAAATGAAAAGAAAAAAAATGATTCTACGGTATAAGTTTAAGTACCTGGATGGGGATTGTTTGTGGTTCACTTCGCGCTAATGTTCCTGTGGAAGGCATGAATACATCTCTTCTCTCCTCCACTTGCTACAGGTGAATAGTAGGGCAGATGATACTCTTTAGCCTTAGTAAGGTAACCAGCATAAGAAAAGTTAATTTCTTGTTTAAACTAGCAGTAGTTCGCTGACTGGCAGGATGCGACTCGAGGTCCATACATAAATACTAGTTGCAACAAGTCATTGATCATCGCGGTGTTGACAGAGAAAAAAGTAGAAATAAAAGGATGAGAGAGAGAGAGGGGGGGATGTAGAGTTCTCCCTTTGTTCACTGCTAATCAAGAAATAGGACCGCGACGGCCATATTGCTTTTGAAAACAGCAAAAATAAAAAGAAAGGAAAAACGCAGAGTAACGATATTCCTTTTATGGAGGACACCGGGTAAAAAAAGAAGCTGACAGCGAGGATCAAGCCAGAAGGAAATGACAGGATTTCCCATGATCCTGACTCTTCTTTTTTTCATCTTCTCAACTTCCTGTTCTTTTTTTAAATCCATAATCACAACATCGGAGTTCAGCACAAGTCCTTCCAAACATGAATAAAGAAAACGTCTAAGTAACTACGACTGCTTATCGTGGCACTGGTACTTGATAACTTTATGGATCCGAAGATCAAGGCAGTTGACATCACCGTTATGAATATCAATTTGGCCCAGGTATGCTTCGACATTTGCACGAAGGATGTTATAAAAGTGAAGGTTACTTTTTATTTCCACGGAAACTAGATCAGATACAGGAAACACAATAACGCCATTTAGATAGAGCGAGTTTTTAGCTACAAAACATTTTTTTCCTCATAGTCACCATCACTGGTTACGCATTTTTGTCTGCAATGAACAAAAGCCTACCTGCCACACGCGTAAAATTCTGTATCAGCTGAAGTAAACCATGTTGTTCGTGCAATCCATCTTTCGTGCCTTTAAGATGATTAAGACAACATTTTGTAGATTGATATCTGTATTGAATCGCCATTTTAAAATAAAATATTTTCTTTTTTGTTAGTTGTATTCTTGGAAAATCAAAAATAGTTTCCTTTTTTAATTTATTAATTTTTTTAGATATATATATATATATATATATATTTTTTAGTATATCAGAGTGGGTCATTGGAGAGATCATGTATATTTTCATGGATTTATGTTATGCTCTACGTGTAATATCATTCGAGGATCTTAGATGGTTTTAAAGCTTATATCATCATCATCATCATGTCGTGCGGCTAGCACGTATATCCCTGACCCTCTCTCTATATCCCTGACCCTCTCCTGCCAGAGGCGATGAATGATAGGGAGACGTGTCTCCCTATCATTCATCGACTCTGGCAGGTCTTCAGGGTTACATCCCGTATCATCACATAGCTGCTGTATGTATGTTCGAGCTGGTCGTCCTGCTTTTGATTGGCCATATGCGGGGGTCCACAGGAGTATATCACTTACGAGCTCGTCCTTACTTCTCCAGCAGTGTCTGGCATGTCTGGTTCGTCTAGCTTGGATAGTTTTCGTGATAGGTGGTAGGTGACCGTATAGTTGGTGCCTTGTGGCGTGTTGCCGCCAGGACTTGTTCAATATTGCTCTTAACATTCTTGTATAATTGCCGTATAGCTTCTTCTCCAACCGTTTAGTCAGCGTCCAAGTAGTGCATCCATATAGCAGTATCGACACGACCGCAGCCTGGAAGAAACTGCGTTTCATTTTATCGGTCAGGTTTGATTTCCATATGATAAAGCTTATATAATGCTCTACATATGATATCATTCGATGATCTTAGCTCTTCTGAATGGTTTTAAAACTGATGTTATGCTCTACATGTGATACCATTCGATAATACTAGTTTCTGAAAATGTCCTAGCGGTATTGGTCGGGTTCTTCTCTCCTTCGGTTTTTAAAATCGACAACTGAGAGTGATATGCGTCTGGTCAAATCAGCACTCTTAAAACATTTAGATAAATTTTGTGCTGAACGGTCGACTATTGTTCCATTTTTTTTCTGTTACATCGCCCACAATATCGCTAGTGTTCAGTGGAAGTAATCAAATAATGAGGTGATCATTAGGTGTGGGAAGAGGTTCAACAACAACAACAACAACAACAATCATCTGAAGTACAGGAATCTTCTGGTTTATTTTCTGAGTTTTTGTTTGAAAACGTTGTTGAAAAAAGGGAATTTTATGATTTACGAACCAAAGAAAACTGATGGCATTTAGTTTTATTTTGCATTTATGATTTTGTCCTTTATCTGGACTGACTGATTAAGCTTCTTTCATTCTGTGACGACATCCACTCTCGATTAAATCGGCAAACTCTCCGCCATCACTTTGTGTACGCGCGTGCATGTGTCTGTGTGTCTAGCGATATAAACTTTCAAACTAACAAATCAGTAAAAGAAAAAAAAAAAAAAAAATTCAACGATTCTCTGCACTCAAGAAAAAGTAACATTATGAATATAAACTTCAAAATGACTAAGGATGGTGGAATATTCAAGAAAACAAAATTCAGGACATTTTTTAAAAATAAAATTGAACTGAATTTAAATCCTGTAAGAAAAAAAAGAAGCATCAGTAATTAAAAAAAATATCTTTCTCTGTTTTTTAACAAAACATGCTTAAGGGAAAAAAATCACTACTCAACTTATACCTCACACACACACACACACAAACACACACACACACACAGATATATATATATATATATATATATATATGTCTAGAAAACAAGAAATTTAGAAATAGTATTCCTTTTCCATAATAAATTTATTTCACTTATTCAAGCTCGTCAGATTTTGAATTCCATTCGACAAACTTGAATAAGTGAAATAAATTTATAATGGAAATGGAATTCTATTTCAAAATTTCTTGTTCTTTTAAACAAAAATATTTATTGCTCTGGAAGTATAAATTATATTAAAAAGCCGTGTATTGCGCACTCATTCTTTGGATATTCACAGTCCTTATTTACTTGAGTTATATCTATATAATGCGACTGACACTCTTCGAATTTCATTGACATGTTGATAACCGAAATTTGAGAATAATTTATTTCTAAAATTTCCTTTTTTTAATTTTGAAATTCCTTTTAAATATAAACATCTCTGTTTACCGAATCACTGGTTGACCAGGTGGTCTGAACAAGAATTCTATCATAATCAACGTCTTCAAAGTTGGTTTACTGGCCTCATGACAAAATATTTGATATCTAAAATCAGAGAGATCCAAACTTTGTCAACTCAGTGTTTTTAAAGCATTCTTTACTGGTTGCATTCTTGTAAAATCATGATATAAATAACTAAAAATTGCTTTTTTTATGAAGCGAATAAATCCCACTCTTAGAGCTGTCGGCCTCCTTCGTTTATGTACTATTTATTACTTTACCAACAAGAAAACCTTGGTAATCTATTCGAAAAGAAAAAAGATTGCTTGTCCCAAAATATTTCGTGAAGTGCAGCGCCCCCAGACGGGAGGTAGGAGGAATATGCCTTCATAAAATGTCGCTTTTTCCGGAAGTCATTGGACGTTTATAGCCCCTTTTTTTATTCCTTTTTTTAAAAAATTTGTTTATTCAATTTATGATGATTCTTTTTTATTCGGAAAACAAGATCCCCCTCCTTTTTTGCCGCGTTTGTTTAAAGACTAGGGTTTCCAAGAATAGTCTCTAAAGGTCCATTAAAAGATAATATCACACGTTTGAACAAACATTGTTGCTATTGTTTGAAGAACGGAAAAAGAAAATAAGAAATTTTTAGCATTAAAGAACCATAAAAAATCACAAAAGATGAAATTTAGAATTAAGTAAAAAAAAGATGAAGACAGACGGAAAAGTATTGGGAACAGTAGTAAAAAGAGAGATTAAGAGAGAGGAGGAGTTTATATTGATTAAGAAAGAGGAGCGAGTTTGATGTAGTAAAAGGAAGAGACAACAAACAAACGGGAGTGAGAAAAGGAGAGGGGAGAAGAGATGAAAAGAATAATTGGTAATTGGTGAACGTGAAAAGGAAGAGAGTGAAATATAATTGAGGGAAAGAAAGAAGAAAGGAAAAAGAAACTGTGAAGAGTTTGTAGCAGCGAAGATTTAAGCAAGTGAACGGGAAGAGAAGAGTGTGAGGCGAATGAAGAAAAGAGTGTGAGGTGAATGAATAGAAGAGTGTGAGGCGAATGAAGTGAAGAGTGTGAGGTGAATGAAGAAAAGAGTGTGAGGTGAATGAAGAAAAGAGTGTGAGGCGAATGAAGTGAAGAGTGTGAGGTGAATGAAGAGAAGAGTGTGAGGCGAATGAAGAAAAGAGTGTGAGGTGAATGAATAGAAGAGTGTGAGGAGAACGAAGAAAAGAGTGTGAGGCGAATGAATAGAAGAGTGTGTGGCGAATGAAGTGAAGAGTGTGAGGTGAATGGATAGAAGAGTGTGAGGCGAATGAATAGAAGAGTGCGAGGTGAATGAAGAAAAGAGTGTGAGGCGAATGAAGAAAAGAGTGTGAGGTGAATGAATAGAAGAGTGTGAGGCGAATGAAGTGAAGAGTGTGAGGTGAATGAAGAAAAGAGTGTGAGGTGAATGAAGAGAAGAGTGTGAGGCGAATGAAGTGAAGAGTGTGAGGTGAATGAAGAGAAGAGTGCGAGGCGAATGAAGAAAAGAGTGTGAGGTGAATGAAGAGAGGTAACCGAATAGACTACAAAGGCGAAGAAATATAATCAAGAAAAATTAGTTTCGTTTGGCAGTGGTTGTACAAATAGATAAAAATGAATCGACCGAGATAAAGATTGAACAGGACGGCTGTATAAATTGATTATGTGCATTTTTTTCTTTTAGAGTTGGAGTGAAGCAAATACGAGATGTTGAGGATGTGGTGGCTATCGTCTTAAAAAATTGATCCGGTGGACCAAGTTCAAATCTCGGTCGATCTTTCATTCATTGTTGTTATTCTAATTATTAATTGTCATGCTAATGATTAATTGTTATGCTAATATAGTTGTAATGCTAAATGATTTAGATTTCCTGATGTTATTGACTGAATTTTCTTTAGTCTGACACACGAGTTTGTGATTGTTTACATTATTTGTTTTGACTAAGTGTTTACTCACCTCAGAACTGGGCTCATCGTTGCTTAACTTCTGTGATCTAGCCAGAATAGGTACTTTTAGCATTAGTTGACAGTAAGCTTAGATTAGTCCCTGGTTGTCCTGTACGAAGGAACCGATTAGACTATGAACTTTCAAGATTAGGTTTCATTTGGGTTCTTTGTTTAAAGGTACATTAATCTTCGTTCTAAATTAGGAAGTCAAATTCTCATCGGTAGGATCCAAACAGAAACTAAACTCGTTTTTTTTTATCTACTATTATCTTCTATGAAATTAAGACTGAATATTCTGATAAACGGCAGATTGATTAATCTATTGATTTTAACAGTATGTCTTGGTGTGTCATTGGAGCCTGTAAAGGTGTTTGTCAATTGAGAGCAAGCAGAGTAAGTGAAAAGGATCAGAGTTGTACGCCAAAGAAAGAATCAATTGCTTAAATATTATTTGGACACACACACACAAATAAAACATTTGGAAACCCCAAAGATAAAATGACTTAGATAAACAGCCGAGTTCGGACGAAAAAATATCTGGATGGTTTCTGAGATTGTTAGAAAAGGAACAGATTTGTTTTCATGAAAAAATGACCAGGAAAGTCTAAGAAAATCTTAATTGCTTAATATTCTCTCGACAAAGAAAGTATGAAAGAAAGGTAAAAATGACTTGGCAGGCTGGAGTGCCACTCCAGCCTGCCAAGTCATTTTTACCTTTCTTTCATACTTTCTTTGTCTGTTTGATTTCTGAAAGTTGACGGGGAGAAATGAAATTGTTTGTATTAGAATATCTGGTTAACCAATCTGATTGGAAAATATCGATAGCTGATAATTTTTAGATATCCTCTTGGCGTATGCATTTTGAAAATCATATTCGTCACAAAAGACGGCTGTGCTCACCTTCTGATGAGGGCTTAGTTGAATTTAAAGAGAATAGGAGGAATAATGTTATTCTAAGACCCTGCTGGTTCCGGATATAGGTGAAACATACCAATTAAAGTAGGTTTGAGTAGAGAGAATAGATCCAGCTCTCTGGCTATTAAAAATGGGATGGGAAAATTCCCCAAATTTGGAAAAACTGTTTTAAAGAAAACTGGAATAATGGGAAACTGATATTAAAGATGAAGAGATAACTGAACCGCGATACTCCAGTCAACATCCCACCGCCAGTTGAACATCGGATTCATTATAAGCTGAGAATTTTTGACATCTCAACAGTCTATCACCTCCGCTGTTGGAATCAACGTTGCTTTGTTAGACCCTCTGAACCCGAAACTTGTGCCAGCCCCCGAATACTAAAGGCCGTTTACAATTGTGCAGTATATGTCAGTGTCACTCGACTGAGGTAGTAATGGAAAGAGTTAAAACAACTGTATACAACAAACGGTATAAACAAAAAACCTGTCACATTTCTAACCCGTGTTGACTTTGTTTTTTTAATTGTTTTTGTTTAGGAGAATTACGACCTGTCGACTTATTCACCATGTCAGTGACTTCATCTATCGACATTCTCAACTTCGGTGGTAAAAACACGATGTAGATAACCCAAGTAGAAGCATGCCTAACAACACAATATCAGCTGTGGCCCCTCACCAATCAGTTACATTTCTGCAGCCGACCCAGACAGGTTACATGGAGTAATTTTATGCTTTGGATCGCGTTCGTTGTATGTTTAGCTACAATTTTATGCAGTTTCTTGAAAGGGTTTTTTTTTTTTTGCACGTGTCCTTATTGAATAAGAATAATTTTTGACCCATAGATAGGACTCTTACAGATTCTACTAATCTGGGATACGGTGAACCTGGATGTAATGGTAATGAAAGAAAGCTCTCCAGATTTGAAGACTAACCATCAGATGAAGTTTAGTGTCATACCCAGAGAACGCCTTTTTCTGGTGAGGAAGACTTACACCTCTGACAGGGGTAGAGTCAACCTATCCAAAACATCGCCAACAGGGTGATATAATTAGTGGGTTCCCTTTGTCAAGAATAATAAGGTAAAGACTAAATAATGTAGCAACACCTTAATTACTGCTATCTTGATTGTGTGCTTTGATATTATGTTTACGTGTTTGTTTTTTTTTGTTGTTTTTTTTTTTTCAGGAAGTAAAACTTTTCCCACCTACTCGGTTAGGGCTCTAGAATACACCGACTGCATCTCTGCGGAGGGGTAAGACCCCCTCACAACTAGTGTCCTGGATATGACTCTAAATAATCTGATGGTGAAGCCCCAATTACGCAGAATACCCATTCATTGCCATTGCTTCCAGGTCCATTCTGGCTCAAAGTGGTTGCAGCTAATAGGACCCAATTGTGACGGCAAATTGACTAAAATCCCAAAACGGGACTTTATTTTCGCACGTGTGAAGACGGGGCAGGTTGGCACTTGATCCCCTATAGAATAAGTCCTCGTTCAGAGTTTTTCTCTCAGGCATATAAGAACTTGCATATTATGTGAGGGATTAATTTAGGGCCAGACTGACCGCCGCTGGCAAGGGGTTCCAAATTTTACACTATCACCCACCCACCAGGCCGCTAAACTTCCTTCCCCTCGACTATGGAAGAATATGGACCTATAAGTCTTCTTTCGTAATAATATTATATTGTAGTAGTCGGCAACTCCGGTTTCCCGTGTGATATTTTAAAGGAATTAATAGGACAATTCTAAGCAAGATAACATAAGGCGAATAGAAGCTGAAAAGAAAATGTGACAACAACAAATTCGTAGTAGAACGGCAAAGAACAACTTAGACCAGGTGGTAACATAAAAATACATGAATTCCTTTACTACAGTTATATACACTTTCAAAGTGTCAAAACATATAATAATTTCACAGTCCACGAATATAAATGTCTTTTCTTGACTTCTGTTTTTCTTCAAATTGAGAGAAAGAGAGAGAGAGAGAGAGAGAGAGAGAGTGGTATACAAAATTTGGGTATAAAGGAAAAATGTCCCCAAAGTTACTTATCTTATTTTTCGACGAGGTTCCACTGGAGAATCTTTCTTCTTTCACGGGCTACTAGACTTTGTTCTGTTTTTAATACTGGCTTGAAGAACTCGGGTCCCTCATGTCTCAGTATTCTTTTGTCTTCAACCCGGAGTAGAATGGCTATGGTTTGTCTGCCCGCTACGGACCCTGCTCAAAAACTAACTTTCTTATCCTTTACTTCCGCTGAGGGGAAGGGAGCCCCACTTCCGTTTTGGAGTCCCAGCCAATCATTTGGCTTCTCTCTCTTTCCCCTTCCAGTGTCCGACGACCTGAGGTTACTAAGTACCAACACCTGTTGATACCCCTCTGTGACCTACATTCTTCCTTAACGGTCACTTTTTTTGACGGCTAGATACTGTTAATTCAAACACGGGGAGTAGTAATTTTATCTCCCTCCTCCCAGTGGGATATCGCGTGACAAAATCTATGAGTTGAATAGAACTGTTTGATATCTAAACAGAGTGCAAACAGATGACTTATGCCAAATTGAATTGTTAGAAATAGAACTGTTGGATCATTTAACTGTGTATAAACAAATGACTGATGTTTAATTGAATTGTTTGTGAAACATACATGGAAGCATTTAATTGTGTGCAAATTGATGATGTTGAATGGAATAATTAGAGTTAAATAGCAATAATTGTAACCACTTCACTATTTCCAAACAAATGATTAATGTTACATTCTTACTGTTACATAGGAATGCTTGAAACCATTTGACTGCGCCCAAACAAATGATAAATAGTAAATAGAAATATTTGTGTTAGATAGAAATACTTGAACCCATTTAACTGTGTACAAAAGGCTCGTTTAAAAATATATCTACGAAATGAGTTAACTAATCTTATATATTTGAAATATATATTAAAAAACAGGATTTGGCATTAAATAGCCAACAATGGTTGATATGCCATAAAACCCAATGGACTGAAACTCATCTAAAAATGAAATCACTAACGAAGTATTCACTTACAAATCATATGTATATCCATTTAAATGTGTGGGGTGTCCTCGTGGTGTAATGTTTAAAGCGATGGACTGCAGAATCGTAGTAAGCGAATTCGTACTCCAGTCGTTCACTTTCGGGCAAATACTCTTGGGAAAGACATGAACCCCCTATCCCCCCTAGCTATGAGTTAAATAGTATCACTACTATTCTTCTTGGAGAATAGCTTTGGCATTGAATTACCTACAAAGGTTGATATGCCATTAAACAAAGAAAACAAACCAAACTTAAATGTGTGCAAACAAATCCCTGATGTTAAATTGTTATTGTTAGATTGCAATACTTAAAATGATTTAACTGAGTGCCGAAAATGAACTCAAGCTCGTTTAAAAATGTGTAGGGAACGAATAAATAAATTTAAAATTAAATTTAAAAAAATAAAAAATAAATAAATAAAAAGAAAACTGATAAATTTGAAGAAACTCCCAGAGGTCTCTAACGGAAAAGGAGATGACGCATGCGTAAAAGAAAAAGGCTTTCCTCTTGACAAAGGGAGCAAAGTATTCTAGTTTTTCAAGCAGTGACCAGCGGATTGATAACCTCGTGCTGGTGTTTTGGGCACCACGCATACGTCTTTGGACGTAGCGTCGGTTAATCCCTTCACCCAGGATAAGCTCTCTCTCTCTCTCTCTCTCTCTCTCTCTCTCTCTCTCGTTCGGTCAGCACTATGCTGAAATATACAAGACCCACAAATGAACTATAGACTAACTCTTACCGGACTTTGACAAACTTCCAAAAGAAAACTAAACCTTATGGAAGCCCGAAATACCAAATGAGGACAAATACATACATGAGACGAATTAACGTATTTTTGACACCTTAACTAGGGGAATTAACCATTTCAATGTATTCAGGAAAAAATTCCCTCATCCACTGAACCCAGTGAATAAAGTGAAGTATAAAAGAAACGTCTTCGTCTTTTATCTGTCCTGTCTTTTCTTTTTGTATAATTCTAAAGGGACTTTCTTTGGGCAAGGCATTGCGCCGGCCAGTCAACGTGGGGTAAAATAATATAACCAAATTATGGAATCAGATATCTTACGGCAACACAGCCTTGCCATTAGCCCCAGACCTTCAAACCTAAAACCCCACAAATGTTATCAACAAAATAGAAACCAAACTAAACCAATCTACTTGCTTACAAATCATGTACACTTGTATTCCTATGAAAAGGGTTTGGTGTAAGATAACGCACCAAGGTTGATATACTATGAAACCCAACAAAAGTTGTTTTTTTTATTATTTCAATATGTTTTTTAACAATTTATTTTTACACTAAAAATATAACCATACCTTTGTTTAAATGTTGGCGAGTTTGTAATATAGTTGTAGAATTCGTTCAGCTTTATTTGTAGAGAGAATAAGAAAAATTTGACCTTTCGTCTGCAAAAAAATAAAAATGAATAAAACAAGAGGGGTAAGGGAACAAACAAAGGAAGAAGTAGAAAAGGGCGTGCGAGCAACACGGTCCTTATAACACAAATAAAAGTTGAAAACACACTCTTTGCAAAAATAGCTAAACGGAAATTCATTATCCGAGAGGAAATGGATAAATCGTTTAACTGGATAGAAAAGCGTTTTGTGTAGAAGCGTATGTGAGCGAAAATGTTCTTGGAAAAGAAAAGTCTTTAATTGAAGTAAAGTCTTGTTTGTGGCCACGTGGAGTGTTTTCTGACGATATTAATGAGTTACTTATTCGACGAGAACTTTGCTCTCTTTGTTACGTGGCCTGCCGACAAGTGAATGTCTCTACCTGCGTTCTCGTGTGTGACAGCAAACTGTAGTCGGCCTGTTGGCTACATTGATACGTCGGTAGATATTCTCGTCGTTAGGCAAGTTGCCAACTGCTGTGTTTGCCATGACTGCTGCGCCTATCATCTCGGTTGTGCTTATCGTAGCTGTCGTCTCTGTCGTTGTCTACTGTATTTTTTTTTCGCCTTTGTCGGTTTTGTTGGCTGTTTTTATAGAAATCTAAAATTCCTGATTGTTGGTCATTGCTGTTTTGGGGATTATGTGGTATGTTCACATCTTCGTCCGCGTGGGTTTGATTTTTCTCTCCAAAATCAGATGTCTGTATTTCAAGATTTACAGTATTATTTTTACACTTGATGCAAGATTTATTTTCATCTGTTTTATTTACTTTTTTTTTAAGACACGAGATGAACTTTGATATAACATTAAAGAATTATTTCTTCAGGAAGTAAAGCTTTTTTTAAATTGCATGATTTTTTTTTCTTTTGTGAACTATTTTTATTTTTACAATAAATATAGCAATACCTTGAATGATGTAGTTTTAATTTGTACAAATTTGATTGGTACGTGTTTTGATATTAAACTAAAGAAGTATTTCTCCAGGAAATTTTTTGTTCTACTTGAAAGTTAAGTTTGTTTTAAAACATTTTTCAAGTAAATACCACCGCTATACACCTTAAACACTCTCAGTGTCTTTTATATTTAAGAGCAAACATTTTTTTCTGTTCATTATGAATAGCTTTTGTTCTTGGCACATAAAAAAATAATTCTATGAGTCAAAAGTTTTGCAATAATCTGGTAGTTTGCGAAGCGTAAATAACGTAAATGAAACATTTCAAACCGTAAAAGAAGCCCACTGTGGTCGGTAGTATCGATGTAGTTGGTACGCTGGCACATTTTGCATTACTTCATTACTTGTGTGATTTGAAAACTACATAGATGAACGTGTAATATTGTCGAGTTCGGGGACTTGTACTTTGCGAATTCGAATTGATTTATAACTCTGCAGAAGCAACCAAATCCATTTATCGTGCAAAAGGGGAAAATGCAATTGATCACAGATGGTGTAAAAAAATTGACTAGGATTTTTAGAACCTCGCCGATCAGGCAACTGCGGATTCCGAGACCGTGCTCCAAGCCATAGAGTAGCACGCAGAAAACACAATGCGAGCTCAGCATCTCACAGTCCAGAATAGTTTATCACCTTTACGACCTCGAAAAACGTATCAAGAGTAATAAATTTGTGCCTCATGTTACCAAGATGTTGCAAAAACTTTTGACTCACCCGAATAGCTGAGTAAATTTTATCGACAATGATGGCGCCTACGTTTTGTACCAGTCCAATCAAGATTCTGTTGGAAAACTATGAGAACGGACAAAATTTTCTTGTATATGATTAATAATATGAATTTTATATAATAAATGCGAGTCCGGGCAAAGTCGCAAGTAGCTCAGAAAAGGCACTTCGCGCCTTGGCCTGATGCCGCCAATGTATACCAAAAGTTGAAGAGAAAGTACCAAAAGAGGAAATGATAAATGGATTGGTAAATTGATAGATAGAGGGAGAGAGAAGGAGAGGGTGAAAGATATATATATATATATATATATTCAGAGAAATCAGAGAGAGAGAGAGAGGATCGAAGAAAGAGAGAGAAAAAAAGTTGAATGCCCCCAGTGTTGATTAAAAATTAGAGGGAGTAAAAAAATACGAAATGATAGATGGATAGGTAAATAGATAAAGAGAGAGAAGGAGAGAGGGAGATAAAAGAAAATGTAGAAATGAGAGGGTGAACGAGAGAGATAGAGAGAGAAAGAGAGAGAGACAGAGAGGTGGAAGAAATAGATGTCGAAGTGAGAGAGAGCTAGAAGATGTGGAGAGATCGGAGAGAGAGAGAGTATTCTGAAGAGATCAAATAAAGAGAAGTTTAAAACCACCAGTGTAAGAAAGAAAGTACAAAAAGACGAAATGATACATAGATAGATAGATAGATAAAAGGAGACAGAGACAGAGAGAAAGAGAGAGCGAGGCGCGAGAAAGAGATGTAGAAGAGAGACAGAGGGAGTTGAAAGTTTGAAGCCGCGAAGATGACGCCAACATTTTATGGCTGCAATGGATATAAATTATTTTTTCTCTTTTAATGAGTCCTCATTTAATTTAATTACAGTTATTATTTGGCTGAATTTTCTTAAATTAGTTAATTTTCAGGTTGCCTTATAGACAATTTGTGCGCAAATAAAACAAGAAGAAACCATCTTTTGGTTTATAATTTAGTGTATAACAATATCTATACTAATAAAGTTTGCTTGGTTGGTTGTGTGCGTCTTATGGGCGGCGAATATTGTTGGAGCCTGGAGGATGAAAATTTGTCCATATGGATGACTTGAGGATGAACATAAAATGATTGGCGATAAACTTTGAGGACAACGTAGGATCAATAATACTGTTTCCGGTCAAATGCGAAGAGATAAACAATTTATTAAAAATGTTTATCGACATCACAAATGGTGTCAGTCGATTATGTTTGTTTCGTTAGTTGGTTAGTTTTATGGCATGTCAACCCTTGTTGGGTTATTTGATACTCATTTTAATCTTTTTTTTTTCTTTAAATTATATGGTTTTTAAGTAACTAATAATACGATGATAATTATCCGTAAGAAATTATATCATCAAATAACTAATCTTAATACTAATAGTTTATATACAATTTCAGGTAACTATATCCATTTAATAAGGGAGAGTCCCCGTGGAGTAATGGTTAAAGTACTGGACTGGTGCCTCGAAGTAAGCAAGTTCGAATTCCAGTGATGCTATAACGTCTACTTTCGGACTAATAGCTTTCGGGAAGATATGAGCGGCCTAATAACCCAAGCTGTATTGAATAATACCTCTACTGTTTTTCTACAACGATAGCTTTGGCATTAAATAATCAACAAAGATTGATATGCCAATAAAAAAGATCCGAGTATTTTAAGCAATTATACGGTTTCAAGTATGTTTTTATCCAACCCCTCCACTCCAAACAAGATATGACACAAAATTAAAAAAAAAATAGAATGTGAGGAGACAAGAACAGAGAACGTGGAACGAATCAAGGATACAAGAAGAGACAGTTCGTTAAAAGAGCGAAACAGCTTTCTCCACACATGGTGACCGCTTTTTCCGGGTTTTACGGCTTCTGAGAGTGAACCAAGAAAGAATTAAACAACGAATGTTCTAACGTTAAAGGTCGTGTTATGTATTTTACTCCCCATTCGACGATTAAACATTACCAACATAGCAGTTAACATTGACAACGCTACAGACGCCACATATTGCCAAACTATTCTAAGCTTAGTAAAAGATTACTTTGATATTGCTGAGCAATTCACTATTAGCTGCATTCTTTTTGGTTCATGATAGACATCATTATCCGACTAATGCTCATACTACTTGATTTTAATGTTTCTAAATTATTTGACAATGCTTAATCATCATCATACTCTTTTCTGGTGTAAGCAGTAAGATTTTGGAAGATTTAATTTTGTGAGTCAAAAGTTTTGCTATATTTTGGTTACATGTGGCGCAATTTAGCAGCTTCAGTGGCTTTCACCGAATTTGTGAAGGTAACGAGCCACATTGAACTGTAAGATACAGAGCCCGCTTGATACTCTTTGAGCGCTACTAACCGGATTTGCTTCTATAAGTTGGAGTATGGCCTCGAAATACACAGTCTACATCTACTTGAGCTTGTTTAAGCATCGAGTTTCTTGCAATCCGAGCGAAATTTCTTAAACCATCTGCTCTTAACCTTTCGTACAATAAATGTTTTTGGTTTCTTTGGCGGCGTTATGGCTCAGTTCTAGCTGGCAAAGCACTAGTTCTCGAATTAAACTACGTGGCACATTCATCTAGGTAACTTTAAAATCACACACGGATTGAAGTAATGCACAGCGTGTCAGCGCACTAACTACCACAAAACTCCTAACCACAGCCAATACTTATCACAGCTTGAACTATATTGAATATCTGATATACACGCTGCAAATTATCACGTGCGAAATTATTGCAAAACGTCTAAGATACCTTTGTAAAGCAGAAATAATTCCATTCGAAGAGGATTTCCTGATATTCTTCAAACTCGTAATTCTCGTTGTTTCTCTTGAGATATACTTCATCAGCAAAATAAAAAATAAAAATTAACTCTAAACAAAACGAAACTTTGCTATGATCCGAAACTATTACTTTTTTCTTCTATACGTTTTGGCCGTAATGGTTTTACGTTGTCGATCCTCAGATGAGCGAGTACACAACCAGTAAGCCAGAATTCAATACATCTGAATTCAATACATTGAATTCATCATCATCATCATCATCATGTCGTGCCGCCAGCACGGATATCCCTGACCCTCTCTCGCCACTTCTCCCTATCATTCATCGCCTCTGACAGGTCTTCAGGGTTACATCCTGTGTCCTCACATAGCTGCTGTATGTAAGTTCGAGCTGGTCGTCCTGCTTTTGCTTGGCCATATGTGGGGGTCCATAGGAGTACATCACTTATGAGTTCGTCCTTGCTTCTCCAGCAGACACGCAGGACACATTAGATTCAATAGAACAAATATATAATCATTTTTTAATTCTCTCTTTTATTCACTTTTGTAAGAACTGGTCTAGTTTTCTAACCATGCAAGTGCCCCAAAATGTTGGTTTGTGAACTGCCAAGAAAAGTCGTCAGTATTAACTTAGCTTTGCACAGCACACGAAACTCGGGTCTCTTACACTATCAGCTTTTACTCAGAGGTCTCCCATTTAAATACTGAACAAGCTCATCGCTGCTTAACTTTGGTAATCAAGTGGGAACCATTGCTTTCGGCGTGAAACTCAGGAGGACTTAGATTCTAGCGCAAGAACGAAAGTTTGGGGTTTCATGTGAGGTTGAACTCACTACTCAGGATTAAATAAGTTGGCAAGTTTAGCTTGCTTACCACTATGATATGTGGACTAGGGTGAATGAAATACAAAGAATTAGTTAACGAAAAAATTCGGGTTTTCAATCTCAGCATTTTAAATGCTGTGTTTAATATAGTACGATGAGTCAAAAAGTTTTTGCTTCTATGGTTTGGAGAATCTAGGGTTTTAGATCTACCTGACCTTGTTCGATCGCCGAGTGAGATTTCTTGAACTACCTGTTTACCGTATGGTGATCAGATGTGCCTTTCATCTTTCACACAACAAATATTTATGGTTGCTTCGGTGGCGTTATGGTCAAGTTCGAATTCGAAAGAACAAGTTGCCAAATTAGACAACATTGCACATTCATCCGTGCGGCGTTCAAATCACACGTGGAGTAAAGCAATGAACATGTTAGCGCACCTACAACCAATATACTACTAACCACAGTGAGTACATTAAGACGACTTGAGCTGTTTCAGTCACATGATTTAGGCGTTACACGAGAGCACGTACCAAAATATTGTAAAACCTATTATTATTATTATTATTATTATTACTGTATCTTTATAAGTATGAGTTAGTGGATTCACACGAGTCCAATTGAAATTAAATATTCTTACTAGTGATTTGAAGCTCCTTTTACGATTGGCATGAACGTTACCGTTGTGTTTAATCGTTTTTTAACTCAGGTTTTTAGAATGTACTCATATATTATAAAACTTTTGACTCACCCATGAAAATCTTCCTCTCCTACCAACTTTATCTGTTGTTGACTTTAGTTATTTTTGGTCCCAAGACACACACACACAAACACATATACACACACACTAACAAAATCAGTGTTAACTTTTTTTTTCTTTAAAAAGAAACTGAAAAACGGATCTATTTAAAACATCTTAAAGTGTGGAAATTTGGGTTCAATATTGCTTCGACAGTTAAATGAAAAGAATTGTTAAGATCAAACGTAGACAAACAAAACCCCATTTGGCATCAGTTAAGAGAGAGAGAGAGAGAGAGAGAGAGAGAGAGAGAGAGAGAGAGAGAGAGAGAGAGAGAGAGAATTGTCTTTGAAAGCAATCAGGTGTCAAAATGATCCTCAGGAATAGCAAGAAGCAGATAAAGACTGATTGTTAAATAAAAACACTTGCCCGAGGGACACAAGAATTATCTGATTAAACAATTGTTAAACTCACTGTATGGAGGCTGTTGAGAAAAGCGAAAAATAATGAATAATACCTACACAGTATTATTTATCAAGTTTTTGTTTTTTAAACGTTCCCTATCTCTTTTTCTCACCACAGTCACATGAGTGTGTACGTATGTGCTCAAAAGCATCTATGTGTATATAGTTTCCTCGACACAGAATGTCACATAGATGAAACAATACCGATAATAATACTCACACTTGCGAGTAAGTATACATGTGTGGTCGTGTCTCTGTGTGTGTCTATGTTTGTGCGTGCGCACGTGTATGTCGCTGTATCCAAGTATCTCTTAACACATCCATCCTTCATCCTTCACTCTATTTTTTGGCAGTTTTTATCTTCTTATATATAAAATACAATATATATATATATACTGTATCGTATATATGTATATACATATATTTAAATATATCTTGTATTTCATATATATAAGTTTATATATACATATATATACACACATACACACACACACACACACACACACACACACACACATATATATATATATATATATATAGAGAGAGAGAGAGAGAGAAACGAGATGTGTTATTTTGCGTGTACGTGTGCGCGAATGTGTGTATGTATGTGCTCGTGCGTGTGTGTGCTTATGGAAGTATTTATCAACACATACGTCCTTTATCTTTCTCTCTGATTTTTTTTGGCGGGGCACTCTATTTATATATAAAATACAATATGTTTGAAACAAAGTTCTTTTATGGTACGTACGTTTGTGTGAAATGACTAAAAAGGAACAAAGATGTTGTACAAGACTACTTAGTTATCTCGATACTTGGTGTTTATAATAGAAGTACCAACTTAAGAAAGTTCTTTGCGTGGTTGGCAGTGTGTATCCGGAATTCTCTATTGTCAGACCGTCATTTGGTTTTATGGCATATCAACCATTGTCGGTTATTTAATGCCGAATCCTGCTTTTACATCTATATTAAATATATGATTTGTAAACTCATTTTGCAGATACACACAGTTAAATCATTAAACAGTTCTATTTCTAACAATTCAGTTTTGCATAAGTCAAAGTTAAATAGTTCCAAGTATTATAATTAATAATTCAATTAAACAGCAGTCATTTGTTTGCACACTGTTAAATGACCAAACAGTTCTATTTCTAACAATTCAATTTAGCATAAATCATTTGTTTGTATACATTTTAAATGTCAAACAGTTCTATTTGACCCATAGATAGGACCCTCTCAGGTGCTACCACTCCGAGCTAGAGTGGACCTGGGAGTGATGGCAATGAAGGTGTACTTTGCATCACCAAAGCTCCAGCATTGCCATCAGATTGTTTAATGTTATATCCAGGACACTCTTTGGGGGGAAGTCTTACCCATCTACAGTGGTGCATTCGGTGTATTCTACATCCTACTAGTGGCCCAGCTGAATAGTGAGTAACGTGGAGTTTACACTGGCAGAATGCTACTTCCCTGTCACCGTGGACAGCTGAAACTGCTATTGTGTACTGGAGAAAAAAAGGAGAATTATCTTCTAACCTCTTCTTTAAAGCTATCGGTGGGGCTTAAAATATGCAGTTATCTTTTGCAGAGAGGCAATACCACCCAAAAATTGGGTGTCATAGATATGACACAAACCTGCATCTGATGGTGAGGCTTCCGTGAGTTCTGGGGTAGGGGTAGAATATTCCTTCATTGCCGTTACTTCCAGGTTTACTCTGGTAGTACCTGTTTGAGTCCCATCTATAAGTCAAATAGATCAGTTTAAAAATTATTTGTATTTGATAGTACTGTTTGCAAAAGAACAAAAATGCTTAGAAATGTAGATAGGAACGTACAATGAACATGCTTCCCTAACCTAGACCGTTTGAGATACATTTTTTTTTTAACTAAACAAAAACAAAACGGCTCTACTTAATTACCTGATTGTCACTCTCTACTGGTAGAGTAGAAAAGGATGTTGCAGGTAAGGGAGGTAATCCCACGGATCGAAGCACCTCTGAAATTTCTCTTTTAACGTAGCACGAAGCTGCTCTATTTTATTTCTTTTTTTATGTCTTCTACGTTATCAGACCTCTTACGCACGAGATAAATTTTTGATTTAGGAAAAAAAAGAGTCTTAAGGATCAAAGTCTGATGACTATAGAGAGTACTGCACTTGCACAATCCTGTATTTCACCAGAAATGTTTAGACAAAAAATATCGAGACTGACTTCATACACTTTTTTTCAAATTTGCAGTGACTGGTTTAGATTTTTATTTACGTCTCGACGGCAGTCCAGTTGGGCAGACATCATCACTTTATAATTCACCGCTATAAATAAAATCACATGTGTAAGGCGGGTGTCCTCGTGATGTAATGGTCAAAGTGCTGGACTGCGGAATCGTAGTAAGTGAGTTCGAACTCCAGTTTTGTTATTACGTTTAGTTTCGGATAAATACTCAAGGGAAAGGTATGAACCCCCTTATCCTCCCAGCTATGGGTTAAATAGTACGACTACTGTTCTCATTGGCCAAGTGGGTAGAGTGTTCGCTAATGGTCCGGGAGACCTGGGCTCAATCCCAGGTCACGTCATACCAAAGACTTTAAAAATGGTTCTTGATACCTCCTTGCTTAACACTCAGCAATATAAGGTAGGTATCAAGGGCAAAGTGGAGCAATCCAGGAAAAGGAGTAGCGCCTCCCCTACACTGCGGTGTAGTAGCTTTTGAAAAGGGAGCCTTCTGGTCACCCTCGACTACGGTCGCCAACAACTGTTCTTCTTGAAGGATGGCTTTGGCATTAGATAACCTACAAAGGTTGATATGCCATTAAACTAAGAAACAGAAACCGCAACCACCTGTGTAAACGATCTCGAAGTTCACTAGTGAGTTCAAATCCTGGACAAGACAGTTTACATTTCCTTTGCTCAAATGCCCATGGAGAACGAATGGATTCTTTTCTTCTCCCATTATTTGTGGGTAAGTAATAGGGCAGAATGGGCTCTTTAGCCTCTGTAAGGACAACTGGTGTAAGAGAAAGAAATACACCGAATGCAAAACCTGAGAAGTTTTGGCACATTGGTACTTTATTCTTCTACTCAGCTCATTCAAAAATGTGTTGTTGGCTCTTCAGAAGCCTTCATTGCTATAAACAAAATTCTTTACGTAAGCAGTCTGATGGTTCTCCTTTCTAACTTAATTGATGGACATTGTACGTGATAAGAGAGCTCCTTCTTTTCAAGCATATTATATAGATTGATTAATTGGTTTATTCTAACGGCACGTCAACCTGTCTAGGGTTATTTTAGGTCTACAGATTTGCAAATCGTATTCATTATGCGTTCATTTTTACATTTTTCAGTTATTTTTTCTTCAGAGCGTTTTTTTGCACACGGTCTAATAAAATACAAATAATTTTTAAACAGATCTATTTGACTCATATATAAAACCCTTACAGGTATCACCACTTTGGGTTAGAGTGAACCTGGGAGTAATAGCAAAGAAGGGGTACTCTTCAGATCTCCAGAACAGGAGCCTCACCAACAGATGCAATTTATTGTCATACTCAGAACATATCATATAGAATTTGCATTGGAATCGGCACTGGGAAATTATGATTAATGAGCTAGTTTGACAAGTCAGTATTATTGTTTAATGAATTCCATTCTCTCTGTGTGCCTGCTGCGTTGTGGAACGTGGCCATAAAAAGTCACGAGTGATAAAAGATGAGAATACAATGGGTCGTAAGTGACAGATGTAAACATTTACAACGCCAACCACACAAATCAAATCGAAAAGAATAACATGCTGTGTGACGAGCGTCGAATAGAAAGACACGTCAGATAAAAAGAAATCACTCCTACGCCGAAAACGTAAATCGTATTTGATTTTACCTTGACAACGTCTGCTTTTTTCTTTCTTTTTCTCCTTGTCCTAAAACAAGGAAACAGGCTGAGGGAGATAAACGGATACAACATTTTGATCCCAAACAGAGCCCGGAGAAAATTCGTTGTGTATATATATATATATATGAGGCGCTCATGACGAAGGAAGTGGACAAGTTTTTTTTGTTTACTGCAAGACTCAAGCCTTCTCCAAGTTCTTATAAGATATGAGGAATAACGTACCTTATCCTGCCACTCTTGTCCATGATGTATTTGTTCTTTCTCCTAGATCTACCAAGGCTAGAAAGTCTAGTCTGACTTAATATTTACCCTTAGATGTAGGGAGAATATGGATTTATATCTCTCTTCAGGGCGTTAGAGTTAAGTGAAATGAAAACAAACGTAAAATGATGACATGCCTCACCGGTGGGACGTTGTAATATTTTGGTGGGGTATGCAGTATTTTAGTGGGGCTTGTTTAGAGACCAAGTCTTTTAAGCTTCCTTCACGTAAATTGCAGTAAAATTTTGAATATGTAAGAAATATTACTGGGAGCATCAGAAATTTAGAAATACCAAAGTGAAGCCTGGCCCCAAGTCTGTTAGGAACTACTGGTTTCTCCCAAGGCTTCTCAACCCTGGGGGTGAATAAAATTTTAGCTGGGTGAATAAAATTACAGGGTTCGCAAAGCATGAATTTACCAGTTTGCATTTATAAATTTCTTTCTAACAAAATTCACTGGATCGACATTTTCTTTTTTAAGTAGAGGAATTATATTGTGAATTGAATTACCAAGACCAGAAAATCGGGCGAACACCTACGCACGACATACGGAAACACTGAACCAGTAGAAATATGTCACGTTTCCCAGACAAGGCGTTGAAATATATTTGTCATTTTCGGTGGTGATGAGTTTAAGGTCGGTGGTTATGTCCAGTGGGTGTTTTCAATAGAGATCACTGCTACAGGAGACGCAGCCTGCCCTTAAGTTGAGACTGGGCAAACATGTGCGCTACCAGCTTGCAGCCGAGTGAAAAGGGTCCTTTTAGTACTACAGTGAAGGCTGAAGTGAAAACAGATTTCTTTTTTGTGCAAGTAAGTCTGTCTTTCAGGCATGCGCGGATTTCGCTTCCTGCCAGAGGCTTCTGGGAAACGCTACACTTGGTGAATTAAAAAAAAATTATTATTAGGTCTCATAAGCAGTGTATACCGTGATCTCCACCACTGAAGATCGAACCAGCGTCCACAGATTGCAGAGCCGAAACCCTAAAACTGATCCACGAGTTCATATCGTACTTAAATGACGCCAAATTAACTAGTCATGGTAATTGCGCAGACAATTAACCGAAATGTGTCTTGCAAGTTACATCCGTACTCTTTACAGAAGACATGGTCACCTCCAAGGCCACGTCTTCCCAAGAGAATTAGAAATACGCATCTGCGTAATTATTATGAACTCAAGGGCAAGAATATAGATCTACATTTTCTTTTTTAAGTAGAGGAATTATATTGTGAATTGAATTACCATGACCAGAAAATTCAATTCACAAAAGTCATTGGATCGTGTAGTTGCCAGATATAGTAAACCTCGTAGAATACCTGATGGGGTGTGATTGCTACTTGTGATGTGTCTTTCACATAAATGGACGAACGATCTGTCTCTGACGTCATCAAATCTTTTCGGCGCCACAAAGCTGAAACATAATATTCACGATCTCCTCATTGCCCACCAAAATCCATCCTTCCCCTTAAAAAATAATTCAAGAGTTAAAGGTGTGTTTGTATATTTTGTTTACTGATTCTTTTCTCATATAAAATGTTTTAAACATTAATAAATTAATTATGACTGTAATTTAATCAATTAGTTTATTTCTGTGTAAAAATAAATTAAATTTGATTACAAGAGGTTCAAGTAAAAAGTTTGAGTAGCTCTGCTCGAGGTATATTCATCATTTTTTTTATTTTAAAAAAATTTATAGTTTTCTATTGTATATTAAGTCTGTGTTTTAAAAAAGTCGGCGCTATCTAAGTTTTACAGACACGTAATAATTTTTTACTCTTAATTTAGTTGTTTTTTCTTGTTCTCTTTCGGTGAAGGGTTGACCTTGTTCAGTTATTTCATGTCGAAGCCGGATAAACAATTATGGCCTCTAATGGAAAATCCATCTTCACAATTGTTTCAAACAAGTAAACACTTTATACTTTTTGCGATAGCCAGGTTTTAAGAGCCAATATATTGGTTGACTGGCAGATTGGTTTTACAGCATGTCAAACTGTCTAGGGTTATTTTATGATTATAGGAGGGATTCACTGGTGCTAAAAACTTATGAAAGCATGATAAATTATTTATTAGGAAAATGTTATTTATGGGACTGAAGAAGGTTTGTTGGATACATTTATTTCGTTTAGTCAGTAGTAGTCGTTGGTCGTTGTTGAGCTGAGGTCCCTGGTTTTGGGTTTAAGTATCTGAATCCTTTGTTCTTCTTCTTATCCCATTTAATTTATTAGCTTCTTTGTCTGTGGAAGGCAGTAAAAGAATTTAAGGAAGGAAAGAAACAAAGATAACTTTTTAAAGTCCGACTTTATTTTACGGTTTTAATGACTATTCAATAGTGAGAGGAAGTTTTCCCGAACCAGTAGAAATATGTCACGTTTCCCAGACAAGGCGTTGAAATATATTTGTCATTTTCGGTGGTGATGAGTTTAAGGTCGGTGGTTATGTCCAGTGGATGTTTTCAATAGAGGTCACTGCTACAGGAGACGCAGCCTGCCCTTAAGTTAAGACTGGGCAAACGTGCGCTACCAGCTTGCAGCCGAGTGAAAAGGGTCCTTTCAATACTACGGTGAAAACAGATTTCTTTTTTGTGCAAGTAAGTATGTCTTTCAGGCATGCGCGGGTTTCGCTTCCTGCCAGAGGCTTCTGAGAAACGCTACACTGGGTGAATTTTAAAAAATTCTTTTTATTAATCTCCATAAATTTTTCTTTTATGAAAATATAAAACAGACTAAAATGACGTTGGAAGAAATTCAAAAGTCAATTCATAGTTCACTGAGGGATTTGTATGAACCAAACTTTCAAATAGTCAAAACAAAAAGTAAGCAGGCAAGGAACTTAGGGTTTGTTGGTGCATTGATCCATTTAAAATCATGTCATCTTAAAGCAACACTTGCGAGCCAGTTTGTGGTTAAAATCTCAAATCAGGCTTTCGGATATATTAATTGGACCTTTGATTTTTGTTTTGATTAATGTGAAAGGGTTTGATTGGATGATCAATCAAAAACTATAACGTAAGAAGGAATACTCTTCCCACAGATCAGCGCATTTGGTTGGCTAACCACTCAAAAAGGAGTAGAGGAATACGAAAGGATCTGTGATTGCTTAGCCAATTGGGGCTGTTTGTTCACAGGGTAATTCTCTTTAAAAATACATGTATTTAGGGTTAGAAGGAAAGATATCCGATGTCCATACTGAAGACAGGAAAATAAGAAAATAGATAACTCCAAGCATTAAAGTCTCGCTTGCAAAAGACTCACTCTCCGAAAAAATTGAGAAACATAGAAACAGTACCAGTTAGATACCTCATTTACCTGTCTCTCAAAAACAACAAAAAGCGACACAATTCCAATATATATATATATATATATATATATATTGTAGATATTGTTACAACAATAGTTTCAATAAATCGTTGTTACCTCCTAATGGTAAGTTTTCCTTGTCTTTGAGTTGGCCAAAACCTGGTAACTTGTTTCAACGAGCCAACTCGACCGTCAGAAGAATTTCCGGATATATTGTGTCATCCTCCGTCTGTGGAGCTTTCAAACACAGCGTGGGCACTGAGGAAGTTGATAGACCAACTTCCCGGAAAAACATGTCGTAGTCACGGAATTAAGGCCACAATCAAGTACCGTGATTAGAATAGAACCAAAATTTTATCTGCAGTTCAGTTCTTTGAAATGGAAAATTTTCTTATGTAAATTGTATGAACCACTGGTAAATCAATTATATTTTGTAATTCAATTTGATTTATTTGAATGACTGATTGACTGATTTTAATGGCATGTCAACCCATCTTGGGCTATTTCATGCTAAGAGGTTAGGGAAATGCGTTCATTGTCCGTTCATATTTACATTTTTTGTGCTGTTGTTGTTGCCAAATAGCTTCTGCGTTCACGGTTCAATAGAATGTGAAAAAATTTCAAACAGATATATATATGGGACTCTAGCAAGTACTACGACTCTGGGTCATACTGAACTTGGAAGTAGTAGTTTTTAAGGGGTATTCCACACTCCCCTGAGCTCCTGAACTGGATCCTTATTATCAGATTCAGTTTAGTGTCATTCCCAGGATACTTAATTTAGGGTATGGTGGAAATTCAATTTGGTCACAAAGGGTTCATCAAGTAAAAATTTCGAGAAGTCTTAACCGAACGAGTTAGATCTTAGCTAATTAAATGTGTATATGGAATTTGTATATTCAACTTTAAGACTCAAATTGCAATACATAACTGTTTTATCATTCATTTTCCTTCTAGTCTTTTGAGAATGTCACAAATGAGGGGGGGTTGTTGAAAGTAAAAGAGACCATAATTTATTGTCTTCCTTGAAAAATGGGTGTGTACGTTATGGGTTAATTGAAAGTCACATGAAAATCCCCCAAATCTATACTTATTCTCTTTTGCATCTGTTCTGTGAATGATAGAGACCGTGTCTCTTTTCTTGGCTTTGATGATTGTACTTGCGGGGGTGTCTTCATGGTGTAATGGTTAAAGCGAAGGACTGCGGAATCGTGGCAAGCGAGTTCGTACTCCAGTCGCGCTAATACATTCACTTTCAGACAAATACCGTAGGGAAAGTTATGAACCCCTTTATCCTCCCACCTATGGGTTAAATATTACCACAACTGTTCTTCTCGGAGAATGACTTTGGCATTAAATAACCTACACGGGTTGATATACCATTAAACAAAGAAACCAAACCAAACCAAACTATCTTCAAGTAAGACTTTTTATCGCTTTTGAATCCCTTGCACATTCATAGAACACCATGGGTATATTTTATCTGTTGTGACATGTTTTCTTATTCTTTTCAATACTTCTTGTAAATATTTTGTATATATTAAATCTTTTTGTATGTGCAAATGAGTTTGTCTTGTCTTTCCTTCCATTTATTCAGTGTGAGTTTATTACTGGATATACTAATGCTAATATTACATCTTGGTGAGTGAGAACTCGTCTAAATATCCTCCCTAGCACCAACCAACCCAACAATTGCTTTTATAATTAAACTATTTCGTTCTTCTAAATCAGACATGGATAACGAGAAGCGAGCCGCAAGTAACATAGTTCATTATCAGGCGAGACGCACCACGAAAATGATTCAAGGTATTTTTTTGTTGAATGCACCACAACCATTTTAATGACAGTAGACCATCTGCGTAAGCATCTGCCTTTTTTTTCTTTTCAGTAAAAAGATATTTTCTGTAAAAAAAATAAAAACATAAATAAAATGAATAAGCACCCCCCACCCCAGAAATTTTGGCATAATATTATCACTAATATAAATGTGTTTAACACACGATGCTGCCATGATATATTACAGAATAATTAAAAGGAAAAAATCGGTAGTTGTAAAATAAATTCCATATGCATATGATCAACGTATTGAAAAAAAAAAATTAAATATTTATATGTGAAACAAAATATTATTCAAAGTATTTTCTTTGAATTAAAATTGTATATTTTAATAAACGTTATTTTCGGCTCATTGGCCTAGTGGGTAGAGTGTTCACCAATGGTTCGGGAGACCGGGGTTCAATCCCAGATCGCGTCATACCAAAGACTTTAAATATGGTACTTGATACCTACTTGCTTAACACTCAGCATTATAAAGTACGTGTCAAGAGTAAAGTGGAGCAATCCGGAGAAAGGAGTAGCGCCCTCCCCTACACCTCGGTGTAGTAGTTATTGAAAAGGGAGCCTTCTGGTCGCCCTCGACTATGGTCGCCAACTAAACATTTTCCTCGTGAAATTAGGTGGGCCTTTTAGAAAGCATCGTAGGCCGCAATTTACCCATTACTAATCTTAATAAAGTGATTTTCTACTTAAAAACTGACAACGGCCTTGAAGCTTAGATCAAAATTTCAGTTTATGAAGAAGAATCAATTTCTAAGGGTTTTTATTTGTAGTTTTGGAAAATATAACAAGTCCAAAAAGTTTTCCTAGATATTGTTTATAGAAATAAGAATAATCAAGTTTACTCGATTTGTTTTGTTTAATAAAGAAAGGATTAATATATATATATATATATATATATATATATATATATATATATATATATATATATATATATATATATATATATATATATCTTTCCTGGGTTTATCTAAAGATGAAAGAAAATGTCTATCGATAAAAATGAATGGAATAAATGTTTTGTGCCTAACAGAAAAAAAAAAAAAACTTGATTAGAAAAATTTAGTTTTGGTGAGTCAAAAGTTTTGGAAGACTGAAGCAGCTCAAACTGAGAAAGACACTCGCTGTGGTCAGTAGTAACGTGGCAGCTGGTGCGCTGACACGTTGTGCATTGCTTTATTCCGAATGAGTACTGAGAACTGCACAGAGGAACATGCAACGTAGTCTAATTTGGGAACTTATGCTTTACGAGTTCGAATTGAGCCATAACGCTGCAAAAACAACCAAAACTTTTGCTGTGAAAAAGGTGTGATTTGGTTTGGTTGGGCTTCTTTGTTTAATGGCATATCAACATTCGAAGGTTATTCAATGCCAAAGCTATCCATTGGGGAAAACAGGAGTGGAACGATAAATCCATTGATGGGAAAGTCAAAGAAGGGTCATACATTTCACAATGGTATTATTTGCCCGAAAGTGAACGTAATAGCGCGACGTGGTTCGAACTCGCTTCCTACGATGTCACAATTCTGCACTTTTGTTACCAACCCACGGGGTTTCCCTCACCCTACGTATGAAAGATAAAGTACAATTTCTCTTAGGTTGCGTGAACCTCGATAATCAAGCGAAGTCCGAGGATTCCGAGGCTGTGCTCCTAGTCAAAGAGGCAAATCTGATGAGTAGTGCTCGGAGAGTATCAGGCGATCTCGGCAGCTTACAGTCCAGTGTGATTCGTAAAACTCATGACCTCTGTTAAAGTATTCAGAGCTGCGGAATTGTGTCTCACGTACTTCAAAAATATTGCTAAAACTTTTGACTCACCCAAGTATTAATGAGGAAAATTACGTTTGTTTTTGTATATATGAAAATATGACGCAGAATTTTATGTTACCTTTCGGCTCTTTTGTCCCAGACAACGTTGGAATCTTCCGCTAGTAAATAAATGAATAAATTCTTCCTTATTTGTTTCCATAATACATCTGATGTTTTTTTTTTTTTTGTCCCAGTTTTTAGTTGCTCATTCTCCGTTAAAATTGAATAACAGCAATTAAGTTTTGGGTCCAAATTAAGTTTGGTGCAAAATAAGTTTTGGTCCAAATCCCGGAAAAAATTATCGCATTTATGTCTACTATATTAGTCAACCAATGAAAATGATGAACGGTTCATTTAAAAAGCATATATATATCGCTGATCCAGCACTTGAGAAAAATTCGCTTAAAGTGTCTTTCTAATGGGCTGTTGTATCTGTAGTCGCTGTAATGACAAAGAGAAAGAGAAAATTATTCTGCTTTGTCATGAATAAATTACAAGCTATAGGCGTGGAGTCTGCAATGATCAATCAACCGTCAAATAAGTTTAACATTGCCAAAACACAGAGTCGCTTTTCACTGAAAAAGAAAGGCCAATTATGTATTTTTCCCTGCATTATGTATATACAAAACTAAACTGCTCTATCAGCTTTCTCCAGGACAGCAAACCAGCTTGAGACCAATTCACACACACACACACACACACACACACACACACACACACACACACACACACGCACACACACACACATATATATATATATATATGTGTGTGTGTGTGTGTGTGTGTGTATGTGTGTGTGTATCGATTTAGATGGTGTTGGGAACTAGAAAACCTACAGAATGGAGAAATCGGTGGAATATATTTGTACAAACCAATAGAAATATTAAAATAGAGTAAATAATATATATATATATATATATATATATATATATATATATATATATATTATTTTTTATATATTTAATATCATGGAAATATGTATGAAACTAATATATATTTATTTATTATTACATAATAGCTCTATCACAGATATTGAGCACTCTTCAAATTATACTGCATTTGGTCTGCCATAAACCCACTAAGTGAGATAGTGACAACCATACACTGTTATGATATATATAAACAAATGGGATAAAACGGCAAAAAGAATAAATTCAAAAAGATTTTTACCGTGTAAAAATAATTCCAAAATATTTTCTTCGAAAATGTTTTATTCATGAATAAATCTTTTCCCGAAATAATAAATACTAAAAACTGCACGGATTTTTGGTAGTTTTGAAAGGAGACAACAACTAATTACCTCCCTTGGATTTGGGACCATGTCTTGCACACTTCGTGGTTACATGTCTAACCCATAACCCTGCCAAAATCCTCTTTCGTCTCTGTTCTTCTTACGAATAAGACGTACCTTTTTATATCTCTGTTCTTTGAATAGAGCAATGTCATGAGGCAGTAAACTCAGTATTGCTATTTTACTGAATGTTAAAATTTATCAAGTAATTTGTTTTTAGCAAATTTTTACTCATAATCATCGTTTTGGTTTAGTTTTATGGCATATCGTCCATTGTTGATTATTTACTGCTGAATCCTGTTTTTGCATACATATTAAATATTTGATTTGTAAACACATTTTGTTGATACACACAGTTAAATCATCAAACAGTTCTATTTCTAACATTTCAGTTTAGCATAAGACAAAATTTAATGATTCCAAGTATTGCTACGAATAACTAACAATTTAATTAATTGTCAGACATTTCTTTATACACAGTTCAAACAGGTCTATTTCAAGCAATTCAATTTTGCATAAATCATTTGTTTTCACTGTTTAAATGTCAAACCGTTCAATTTGACCCATAGATAGAACCCTATCAGGTGCAACCACTCCGGAACAAAGTGGACCTTGGAGCGATAGAAATGAAGGTGTACTCCGTATTCTCCAAAGCTCCAGCATTACTTGTGGGGATTTAGGAATTAACAATAAAACTCCCAACCGGATGTTGACTCGTCGGCTGCCACATACAAAACGTATAAACGCGTCGCCACGCATAAGGCTCCACGCATCCATCTGGTTAAAAATCAGAAAAAAAGAAAAATAATAAAAAGTAAAGTAGCCAATGGGAAGCGGTCGCGCCAAAATTAGAAGGATTTTGGAGTGGCGAATTTGGAGCCGGTGGAGAGAGATAAATATTCAGGTTTTCTGTGAACCGATTCTTGTCAGGAAGTGTCCGTCGAACCAACAACATCATTTTGCTGTCTGGTGTTTTGGGCACCACGCTACGTCTTGGGACGTAGCGTTGGTTAGTCCATTCACCAAGTAAATAAAGGAAAGTATGGAAGAAATGTTTTCGTCTCTTATCTGTTTCTATCTTTTCTTTTTGTATATTTCTTTTGGACTTTCTTTGGACAAGGCATTGCGCCGGCCTATCAAGGTGGGGTAAAATAATATAACCAAAATATGGAGTCAGATATCTTACGGCAACACAGCCTTGCCCTTAGCCCCTGATCTTCAAAAACCCTTTTAAATCCCACATACTGGAGCCTCATCATCAGATTGTTTAATGTCATATTTAGGGCACTCTTTGGGATAGGGTTTTATCCCTCTGCCGAAATGCAGTCTATGTATTCTACAGCCCCCAAAATCATTGTTTTACTGTTTCATTGTTTACTCTTTCGTAGCTTTTCAAATACCATACGGTACCACACACCATTAACATTGTTCGATTGTTTGTTTTTTATTTGTTTTTAGTTTGACTATTTGTTTCCATTAAAACAAATTATCTTGGTGTTTTTTTTAAATTATTGGTGAGTTCATTAAAATAGAGCTTTCTCACTCATGACACGAGAACACGCCTGCTCGGCTTAACCATTTATTATTGTGTGAGAATAAACTTCAATAAAATAAGGGCATGCAACTCGTGATACCCAGATGTAACACAAGAATCATTAATCAACCAATAACTGCTTATAACACATTTCCTTTCCTGAGAATATCTATTTGTTTTTTCTCTTTTCTTTATAATGTAATTTTCTTTCTTTCTTTCTTTCTTTCTTTCTGTTTTATAAATATTGGTCTTTCTGTTTTAGTTTCGATTCTCATTGCGTACCCCATTCATACGGCTTTGTGCCACATCTGAGCAAAACGCATAGTAAATTACTACATCTTCACTGTCTCTTGATAATGGTAGTTCACGTCCTACTTTTCTCACACTTTTTTAAGTTCCTTGTTGAAAAGGGTATTTACCAGTTAAACTTATCAATAGTTTGGTCATTTTTTATACCAATGCAATTTCTCGCAAGCCAAAACTGTTGCAAGAAATCCTTTTTTATTCGGGCATAATTTCTTTCAGCATTTGTAAGTGTACACGAAGCGAATGTTTTCGGCTTTCTTTGTTCTCCTATTTCTTAATATTCTATTGATTCCAGCTCATTGCTGCGGGCGTCTGTTGCTACTACAATTGGTTTATTGGAATCATAAAATGTAAAGACAGGGGACTTAGTTAATGGCAGTTTTAGCAACAAAAATGCTTTTCTCTGTAGTGTGTCTCAATATCAAGCTATTCCTTTTTTTTAGTTTGTCCAATATTAGTTGTATGACATCGGCTACACAAGATAATATATATAGTTCACGTTTGAATGTGTAGTATCACCTCCCTTACTAAGGTCAGTAAATGGGGCAGTCAATACTAACTCAACAGAAATCTTGGTCCTTACTTCCACCTCGGCCATGGAATGCTATCCCAGAATCCATCGCCTCTCACTCTTCTCTCTTCCCTTCTCTCTCCTTTTCTCTCTCGCTTTTCCTCTCCCTCTGGCTAATCAGCGGAGATAGTAGTAGTTGCCGAAGACGACCAAAGACAGAAGAGGAGGCAGTTGCTGAAGAGATTCCAAACACTAAACACACGTGTTGACCGCCGGACATTTTCTAGCCAACACTTGGCGTTGTATACGAAGAATAAAATTCCTCTTTTAAAGTTAATATCTGTACTTCTCATTTATTATCTCAAATAACATAACCCAAGTACATATATTACAAATGCGAGATTGAATATTTTTTGGTCAATATTTAAACGTGCATAGTCATTTTATTCTTTACTCAAACAAATAGCGCGCACTACTCTGTCAGTCGTGTAACTTTTTCTTTTATACCCTTGCGTACTAGATGTCCCAGTTCAGTTTTAACTTTTGGCTGAAGAGGAAACGGCATCCGTCTTGTTGTCGTGACGCAGTATAGTTTCGTATCTTCTCTAAGATGAATTTTCACTAGTTCACCTTTCATGCAACCTCCTTGGTCGAATTATGTTCTGGACTTGGCCGACTTTAATAACCATCCCTATTATATAGGCAACGTCTCTGAATAGTAAATTTTCTATGTTCCAACCATTTAGTACATCTACTTCGAATATGTAATTCTTTTACTTTACGCGTTTTGGAAGTCCAGAATTTTCCTTTTCAAGATACTGTGGCGCCTAGGCTTCTCAATCTGTTGGTCTAAAAGGTGGTTAGTTCCGAAGATTTTCGTAAATTTTGTGGCTTGTTACTGTCATGTCCGCTCCTGTGTTTATTATAAATTTCAAGTGGCTACTGCAGATCTTCAAATTAGCGAATCATGGATCAAGCGTTTTATTTTGTTCTGTGAGTGAGCCTAAAAATCTTCATTCATGTTGGCGTGTTTTATTTTTCAGGCGCTGTTTATTTTCGTCCAGTAACATATAGGGAAGAGATTGACACTGGTCTTGGTCATGTAGCCAATTGTATCTACAACATTTTCTTAAATATTTTTCTTTTGCTTTCGGCCTGAGAGTATTACTAAAATTTCCTTTTTTCGTTCGGACCTCGTTGACGTTTTTTCCTGCCTTTCCTTCATTTGTGTTCTAATTTGTTCATAATTTCTAGATATATCAAGGACCTTGTTTGGGGTAAACTGGAGGTGTTTCGATAATCATTTGTCCTGAAGTTCGATAATGAATCTGTCTTTTATTTCTTCATTCTTTGTGGTGAAGTTATAACCATTTGCAAGTTCGTATAATGTTCTCACAAATATTGTAACACATTTTCTGGGATATTGTGCTCTCAAGTGAAACATGGCCTTTTCGTGCCTGGTGTTTTTGGGCATGAAATGAGTTTGTCAGTCATTTTTGTCTTCTTCCTTAGAAAATATAACTGTTTCTGAGACATTTTCTGCTTCATTGTCCATACAATTTATTAGGGTATTTGAATTGGTCTAGTTTCCAAATACAACTTAGATGCAATTCGAAATCTTTCGAATATTTGGCACCAAGTCAGCCACGTGGAAATATTTAAAAAATCGAATGCTTCTGGCGGTTGAAGATTCATTTCCTAATTTTTTAAAAAGAACCCCAGCCTCTTCTGACACCATGTTTCATTTTTTTTAGTTGGCTTCGTTTATTTAGGACTTTCTCATTTACGACCATGGAACACGTCTGTTCGGTTTAACCATTTATTACTAAGTGCCAGAATAAACAACCATAAAACAAGGGCACACAACTCGCGATACAAAGGTATAATAAGAATCAGTAATGAAACCTATTACAGCTTATAACACACCTGGGGATGACATTAACCTGCGTCTAATGGTGAGATTCCAGTTCTAGAGTTTTGGTGAGGTTCGAGAACCTCCTTCATTGTCATTACTCCCAGGTCCACCTGAGTGGTAGTATTAGTTAGGGTCCCATCTATGGTTCAAATTGGTGTGATCAAAAATTATTTGTATTCGATAGAACCTTGCGCCAAAAGAATCCTGATGAAACGACACAAAAAATGTAAATATGAACACAATTCTACGGATGAAATAATACGACACGGCTTGAAATGGCATTAAAATCAATCAATCAATCTGAATTCAAAAGCACTAATATTTTAACTTTCATCTTACAAATAACCGGTGATGATAGAAATCGCTGGGGGTGAGGCGTAATGGTTAAAATGCTGGACTGTAGCCTCGAAGTAAGCAAATTCAATTTCGAATTAATACTTTTAGGAAAATTATGAAGCCTCTTATCCCCCTAGCTATGGGTGAACTTTTATCACTGCTGTTCCTCTTCTTTGACATTAAATAACCCATGAAAGTTGACATGCTATTAAACAAAGAAACCAAACCTACAAAGCGCTCGAGAGGAAAAATTTGATCAATGTCAATTCAAGTATGAATCAAACATTCGTAATCTTGTGCAAAGACACGAGTAAAAGAAAATATATTAAAAGAAACATTTTGCCTTAGGTCTGGTGACAGGGGTGGCGTTGTGGTTAACATCATAATGAAATGGACTCGACGAACTGTGATCAAATCCTGGATGAAACTGGTGTTTCACTTAGCACACAAATACTCTTGAGAAAAGCATGAATCCTTCCTTGGGTAAATAGTTGGATAGACTTGTTTCTTTCGCCTTGTTACGACAGTCAAAGTGATAGAATTCAAACTATAGGTACCCCACTTAAAAATTGACCTTGTATCGCTCCCCGCTTGTGACAGAGGGGTTATGTAAATACGTAAGGTGTTTAACAGAATTTGCTTACAAACACACACGTGTGTGCGTGTTGTTCTAATATGTTACACACACACACACACACACACACATATATATATATATATATATATATATATCACATTAGAAAACCGCACACAAATTTACATATATATATATATATATGTGTGCGTGTACTTTTCTAATGTGTTATATATATGCTCCCCCATTGGGGTTGAGCACTCTGGCGAAGGAATTTTCAGCTGCCGCTCGCATAATGCAAAGCTCTTCGAACGAATTGAGCACTCTGGTATCCGGTAAGATATAAAATGTAAACAAACGAACGCTACTGCTGCTGTTGCTATATAATACCTTATAATTGCCTTGCCGACGCGGTACGCTTGTTGGCCGAGAGGTCTGATACAAAGTCTAACGTAAAGTTGGGCGGGGTTGGATCCCAGCTTCAAGCGTCCTACGTGTCTAGCCACACTGAAGAGTTGTGATACAACGGAACTGTCTGGCTATGGATGACAATATATAATATATTCGGAAGTAAAAAAAGGAAATAGTATGGAAATAAGTTTGCCATGGGAACAATGGAATATGCCAATTTGATTTTCGATAGTCTTTCTTTTCTCTGTCTCTCTCTACCTCTCCCTCTCTTTCCCCTCCTCTCATCTCTGTCTCTGTCTCACACACACCTACACACACACACACACACACACACACACATATATCTATATATATATATATATATATATATATATATATGTATATGGAAAATAAATAGATGTTTCCTCAAGACCTCATGACAGTTACATTACGACTTCTTTCAAGTATTTTTTTTAATACACGAAACAAGTCGTAATACGACTGTTGTGAGGTGG
>OY757938.1:27889821-27957321 GCA_963585895.1 Sepioteuthis lessoniana
CCTCGGAAAATTTTAAATCACGAATAGAAGTTTCAAGGTATAGACGTATATAATCCGAGAAAATATGTTGGGTTGGACGAAGAATGCTGGATATACTGGTTGGTGTGACTTTTTCTTGTATACAGTTGGTATGAAAAATCCTCCTGTTTTTGAGGGAATGGGCAGTGATAAGTAGGTCTTTGTATTTACGAGTCATCTTGATGTCATCCATATGAAATATCGAAGAGGAAGAATGGGTTTAGATCTTATATATATATATATATATATAATACTTGCAATATAAAATAGATATAAGATAAATAGAACTTATGCTGTTTTTCCTTAGGGCTCAAAATTCAGAACAGAGCTACGATAGACCCATATCCAGACAGTGGTTGTTTTTTATATTGATTAATGGAAGCGATTGAAAAAAGGCGGTTACTATCCTTGGGAAACAGAATATAAAACCCAAGTTCAATTCCTACCGGAGGCTACTTACGTTTCACTTCGTACGCATGTTCTTGAGAAAGGCAGAAACCTTTGTTCTTCCCCAAGCAATGTGCAAATAGTTGAGAGACTAGGCTCTTTAACTTTTTTATGTGCCACCAGTTTATCAAAAGGAAACGTTTAATTTCAAACCAGCAGTACTTTATTCAAAAATCAGCTTTGTGTCACATCCTGCACATAGTGGTGGAGTTGGGTAAGTAGATGAATGATCGGGCAAGTTATGCAAAGAAATTGTATTTACCAACTGGTTTAGATGTTGTTTTAGAATTGATTAAAAAAATCTTATCTGAAGATGACAGTCTCTCTTTCTCCCTAACTCTTTCTCTCTCTCTCTATCTCTCTGTATAAATATATATATAAGAGTTAGTAGATCAATAAGTCAGAGATATCGTTATTAGGTGAATATCAACCTGAAATCTCAACTGAATTAAGTGTATTGACATGGAAAGAAATTCTATTGAAAAATAAATATTTGCTACGTGAAATAAACGTTTTTTTTTCTGTGGACTAAGTGATCTAATCATATGTGCATGTGTCTATGTGTATGTGTATATGCGTGTATATGCATGTTCGTATATGCATGTTCGTATATTTGTGTGAATACGATTGTAAAGTTAATGTTATGAATTTTCTTTTTTTACTTAGATACTTATTATTGGAATAAAAGTGAATTTCTGGCTATTATTTTAAATTACAGATGGATTGGTCACTCGGATGCGAGATGGCTTAGGAAGCAATAAATATCGGGCTGTTGACTATAATGAGATGATGGAAAAAGTATTGCAGAAGAAACTTGAGGCAAATAGTTCTGTCATCAAGATGTGTAAACTGAAGAGTCTTAGTAAGCGCCAACAGAAAGACACAAAAATCAAACAACATCAAATGATGTGGCGAAAGGAGATGCTACGATTGAAAGATCTTCGTCATATTGCCGAGATGGACATTGCTGAACACATTGTCAAAAATGCTAAGAATGGATTACCAATCTATTTAGATTATGATTATCTAACAGAGAAACAAGCGGAAGAAATGGCCATTTTTAAAGCAGAAACACTGGAACCAATTTGGAACTTGTGGTGAGTACTTTTTAGGGGCATTGATATTTATTTTTTATTTTTCCCATTTACTTATTGCTGTTACTTATCAGAATCTATTCATTTATTTGTTGCTATCACTAATCTCTTTGTAGCCATTTGTTGCTATCACCTATTACATTTTACCCATTTATTTGTTGCTATCACTTACCACAATCTATTCATTTATTTGTTGCTATCACTAATCTCTTTTTTGCCATTTGTTGCTATCACTTATTACATTTTACCCATTTATTTGTTGCTATCACTTACCACAATCTATTCATTTATTTGTTGCTATCACTAATCTCTCAGTAGCCATTTGTTGCTATCGCCTATTACATTTTACCCATTTATTTGTTGCTATCACTTATCACAATCTATTCATATATTTGTTGCTATCACTAATCTCTTTGCAGCCATTTGTTGCTATCACCTATAACATTTTACCCATTTATTTGTTGCTATCACTTACCGCAATCTATTCATTTATTTGTTGCTATCACTCATCTCTCTCTAGCTATTTGCTGCTATCTAGCCATTTGATGCTATCACCTATTACATTCTACCTATTTATTTGTTGCTATCACTTATCTCAATTTGTTTATTTGTTATTACTAATCTTTATTTACTCATTTATTTGTTCTCGTCACCAATCTCTATCTCGTCATTTGTTGTTAACACCAAATCTTTATAAAATCATTTGTTGCTATTAACTATCATAATCTAACTATTTGCTGCTATCACCGATATCTATCCAAGTATTTGTTGCTATCAGCAACTGCAATCTACCAATTTGTAGCTATCGCCAATTTCAATCTACCTATTTACTTGTTGATCGCATAATCTAGCCATTTATTTGTTGCTATTACTAATCTATACCTAGCCATTTGCTGCTATCACTGATCTCTTCCTATTTGTTGCTATCACTAATCTTTATCAACTCATGTTGCCATTACCTATCGCTATCTAACCATTTATTTGTTGCTATCACGAGTGTTTTTATACTTTATCAATTATTTTTTTGCCTTCTAGCAACCCTTTCTTTAAGAACATTGCCATTTTTATTTTATCTCAAGCAAAAATTTCTTCTTTCACTTTTGATTTAAAGTTTTCTCCTACCTTCATGTGGTTTTATTCTTTCCCCTTATCGTGACGACTGTGCGCGAATTAACAACTTTACTATTTTTTTCTTTTTCTACGAGTAAATTAACTGGGAAAAACTTCTCCAGACAATTCAGGGAAAATTTTGTCTTTTTCTGCAAATATTTTAATGGTAAATTTTTTCATGACAAAAAGAAAAAAAAGAAAGAAAGAATACCAACAAAATATTTGGTTTGGTTTCTTTATGTAACATCACAACCCCAAATAGACTATGGGTGTAGCACAGTTGAACCCCGTGGTAACCTCACAGTTATAAAAAGAGACGAACACAAAACACATTCTGTTGGCACGCTGGATACGAAAGTTTATTGTTACTGCCTTTTCACAGTAGTTGTCGAAAAGAGAGAGATAGAGTAAGAAATGCATCAACTGATTTAGATAGACTGAAAGAACGAGCAGTGTGAGCTGAAAGAGAAAGCCACAGTCATTTCTTCTCCGCTGATTGGGCCACCACGTCCCTTGAAGGCTCGTCTCGTCTGTCGTCTCTCTGCTTCTTCTGCTGGTTTTTCTCTGACTGCCCTACTGTCTTAAATCCCTTTCTTACATATATAAGAAAGGGATTTGAAACAGTAGGGCAGTCTATTAGCAATTCTTTAACTAATGTTTTTATCACGCGTCATCCTTAAAACTTTAAGTGACACGTCTGTACAAAACAAAGTTTATTCGCCTTGACCTTTACTCATCACCCCCCACCTATTTTTGAACTCCATGTTTTGCTAGAAAACAATTCATTACTAAAATAATTAACTAAAATCGCTAATTATGTTACATTAGTTAAACGGCATATCAACCTTCGTGGGTTATTTAACGCCAAAGCCATCCTTGAGGAGAAGAACAACATTGGTACTGTTTAATCCATTACTGGAGGACAAGCCATCCTTGAGGAGAAGAACAACAGTGGTACTGTTTAATCCATTACTGGAGGACAAAGGGTTTCATACCTTTTTCCAGGGTAGTAGTCCGAAAGTGAATGCAATAGCGGAACTGGAATTCGAACTCACTTACAACGATGTCGCAGTCCTGCACTTTAGCCACTAAGCTGCCTGGGACTCCTCTCAGCAAAATATTTTAAAAGTATCATGATTTTTTAAAATTGATATTTCAGACAATCTATTTTCCCGCCTTCTTCGGATAAATATGTCGTTATCACTGAACGTTTTAGATGTTTTCTGATTGCGAAGCCAATCAATTTCTTTTTATGGAGTCTCTCAGAATAATGGGAAGGTTTTTTTTCCGGTAACTCTTCAAGTCATATGTAACAGCATGTACTGGGTTACATGGTATGTATTTGCCCTGCTCCTCAGGCAGGTTGTGACAGGTAAAATTTTTCAAATGGTGTAAATATGGTTTGAATTCAGAGTTTTTCTTCTAGATTTGTCGCCTAACAAAGATTGATTAACCTTCAAACCTACTACTTACCTCTACCTGGGAGGAGAACCGACTGATTTATCTCTTTTCGAAGGGCATTAATACAAACGGCTTCATCTAGGATTTGAACTCGAGTAAGCGATTTCATTTTCTAAAACTGATAACCATTATGTTGGGGGTGTCCTCGTGGTGTAACGGTTAAAGCGATGGACTGCGGAATCGTAGTAAGCGAGTTCGTACTCTAGTTGCGCTATTACGTTCATTTTCGGGCAAATACCCTTGGGAAAGGTATGAACCCCCTTAACCTCCCATAATACCCCTACTGTTCTTAAATAATACCCCTACTGTCCTTAAATAATACCCCTACTGTTCTTCTAAGAGAATAGCTTTGGCATTAAATAACCTACAAAGGCTGATATGCTATTAAACAAAGAAACCAATCAATCAAAACCATTATGTCTTGTTGAGTTATATGGTACCAGTAGTAAAGAACAGCGCCTAACCTGATTAAAATGATTCAAGTTACCATTGGTAGGAGTTCTCACTCAGAATTTTTCTTCTTCTATATTGATTTGCCTCAGAGAGCTCAGTCTGCTCTAAAATTTACCCATAACTGGAAGTAGCTTTACCATAAAGAGAAACACAAACAACCATATACAGGAATGTTCAGTTATCCTTTTACCTGAAGATGTACATGGTGTAAAAATTATCATTGCAGGAAATGCACTAAAAGATCTGAGTTCGATTCCTTCACAAGGCTATTTGCATTTCACCGGGAGTTTAATAAATAAACCCCAACAATTCTTATAAAATTATGATAATCTTTATATAATAGAAAGGATATTTATTACTAAGTTTTGCGGCATTGGAACTCAAAAACCAAAAATAAAATGACAGGAACATACATAAGAGATAGACTTATTTTTAAACTACTACATATTGATATTTTTGATTATAGAGTTTAATTGCAGTAGAATTTGGTTATAATACCTAATAATGTCTATTTTGATTATGCAATTTTCCTCTAGAAATAACAAAACCCGTTTAAAAGAAAATTAATCTTTTATAAAAAAAAATAGCCAGTGGTATACTCATTTACGGGGCATAACACAAACTGCACATCATATACCATAATTCATGTTCGATTAACTAATTCATTAAAACATATATCATGAGGTAATATTTATTACCAAACTATACAGCATTGAAATAGCAATAACCAAAAATAAAAATGCATATATATATATATATATATATATAGGGTGCTGCTGATATTTGAGGGCAGATTTTATGGATTAGAAAAAAACTTATAGAACAAAAAAAGATAATTGTATTTTACAACAAATAGCAAGCATAGAAGTTAGCAAACGATTGATTAATAAAACCATAATAAGAATCAATAACTGCATCTAAATCGGTTACAAGCTCTGGTTAACTACTCCTTATTCATGTCTAGTATTACTCGAACTTTTGCATCTTTTAAAGAGTCTTTGGTGTCATGTGGATGTTCATTAACCTCCTTCTCAACAACGCTCTACACATGATAGTCCAGTAGATTGAGATCTGGAGAGTTAGGAGGCCAAATATTGGGGGTGATGTGGTAGTACAGATTATCAGCCATCCATTCTTGCTTCTATAGGATTTTTGAGTTTGTTTTGGGTGTGTTTAAGCGGTTTTCATTTGATTTTTCAGAATTAAATTGACCTCACTTCATCACGTAGGAATTGTATCGAATGTCTTCATGAACTCTCCTTCTGATCGTCTTTTCAGACACATACAATTTTTTTGCAGTTGATCTCATTAATTGATCTCGGTTTTCATCAATTGTCTGCTTACCTTTATGAATAAATGCAGGTGTTCTCATTGAATCGGAACGTGTGGAATGTTTTTTTTAATGTTTTGATAGAGACATTACGTTATTATTTTCTTTTTCTGACCCTTTACGTATCTTGTAGACAGACGTTCTTACAACTCTGAGAAAAAGTGCAATTTCGAAATCCCCATGATCAGACTTTAATGCCACAATCACAATTTTTATTTACTTTGTTTGCTTAGAGTCTGTCATTATTAATTTCTGATAAATAAAAGCATTTCTTCATTGATACATATTTGATTGAACTTTAGACATTTTTGTCTACATATTTTTTGTTAATCCTTTTGTGTTTCCGTATCGATTTTATGATATCCGATGGGAATTGATTAATTAACCCTCCATAATTATTTCCCAAATACTTTCTGCTCAATCTTGAGCCATAATCAGTGGGGGTGTATTGGAAATGTGATGTAAATTTTGCATGTACATTACTACTTTGTAAGAATGAATGTTTATACTGGTGTATTATGTAGCGTTTATTTTTCTAATTTATTTCTATAAATAGCTTCTGCAGCTTTAGATATTTAAGTACATTAGCACTGGATTCAAAATTATTTGTATTTAATTTGGGTTATATATTTCTAATATGTAGCACCTCGAGAATCTGCAGTTTTTGTTCGTTATTTTGTTCTAATATTATTATGTTTTAGGAAAGAATTTTCCGAAATTCACTTATCGGGCATGAATGTTTTTTTTAGATGTTGGGCTATAGAAGCGGTATCAGAAAGATGCATAATAAGTCTTCTCGATTGGGTAGATGATGTTAAACCGACGTATTTATTGTTTTCAGAGATACAATATCCTTAAGGATATTTAAATTGATATATAACGTTATTTTTTTGCAAAACTCCAATCGCGGGAGAGAAATTATAAATGACAAAGCTGGAGGTTTTAAATTTATTAACATATGTGATAAGCTTTAGATTTTTATTTGGATCAGTGGGGAGTATATTTCTTTGAATCAATGTTTTTAAAATATTTTCATCTAACTTATAACTATAGTGTATTTGGTTGTGATAGAAAGTTTGATAAATGCTTGTTTATTGGGTGGAGTATTGCAGTGTTTATTTTGTTGGTGAACATTTTTAATTATATGTTTAATTTGTTCATCAACTACCCAATTGAGAAGATTTATTATGCATCTTTCTGATACCAGTTCCATAACCCAACATCTCTGTGTAATTTGAAAGCAGCACAGATAAACGTGCAACGTAGTCTTACTCGGGAACTTGTGCTTTAAGGCTTCGAACTGGGCCAAAACGCCGTGGAAACAACGAAAAACATTTGTTGTGAGAAAGGTGATGATAGAACAGCAATCAGATGGTTTAAGAGATTTTACTTGGATTGCAAGGACCCCAACTTCTGACTCTCCCTTGACAAATAGAACTGAAATCCTGGGAGCCATAATATAAAAATTCTGATGTCATTAGTTTAACTCTAAAATGCCTACGGTGGAGAAGTTCTATTTCTAGGGCTATAAGAAGTATTGAATCATCCTTTGATTGCCATTACTTCTAGCTTCACTCTGGCCCAAATTAGTAGGGTCCCATCCATGGGTCAAATTAATGTTTTAAAAAATTACTAGTATTTGATAGGAATACTTGAAACTATATAATTGTGCGAAAATTATTTGTATTAGAATAGTAACTTGAAGTTATAATTGTTTACAAATGATTATTAGTAGTTACTTGAAACCATATCATTACTTGATATACTTAAAACTGCACAAATATATGCAAATTATTTGTATTTTGGGGGTGTAAGTATGGTGTAATAGTTAAAGCGATGGATTGCGGAAGCGTAATAAGCGAGTTTGAACTCCAGTCGCGCTATTACGTCCACTTTCGGATAAATACCCTTGAGAAAGGTATGAGCCCCCTTATCCTCCCAGCAATGGGTTAAATAGTACCACTACTGGTCTTCTTGGAGAAAGGCATTGGCATTAAATAACATACAAAGGTTGATATGCCATTAAAACAAAGAAACCAAACCAAACCATTTTAGACCGGCTCATTGACTAGTGGGCAGAGTGTTCGCTAATGGTCCGGGAGACCTGGGTTCAATCCCAGGTCGCGTCATACCAAAGACTTTAAAAATGGTACTTGATACCTCCTTGCTTAACACTCAGCAATTTAAGGTACGTATCAAGGATAAAGTGGAGCAACCCGGGGAAAGGAGTAGCGCCCTCTCCTACACCTCGGTGTTGTAGCTATTGATAAGGGAGCCTTCTGGTCGCCCTCGACTACGGTCGCCAACTTACTTATTTGTATTGGATTAAAGTACATGAAACCATATGATTGTGTGTAAATAAATAATTATTATTCAATAGAAACGTAAAATGGAAATGTATATATCCTGCACTCGAGAGGGGAATACGAATATAGATACAACATATCTGTGATGGTGCTGCGGTTTCAAAAGAAAGTAGGTTTTTATGGGGTGAAGCTGGTAACTCCACTTCTCTTAGTCATGAATTTTGAGTTTTTTCTTTCCCTTAGATGGGTTGCCTTACCAAAGCTAAATGCCCAAATCTACTCGTCTATTTAACCTGATCGGAAAAGGGATGAATTCATCTCTTTCACAAGGGTATCAGTACAAAAGGATTTAAACATAGATTATCGAGTCTATATCCTAAGACGATAAACATTACACCGTGCAACCCAACTCTTAAATAAGAATAGTTCGTTGAAACAATGTAAATACTAATAAAAAGATTAGATATGGTATTAAAAACCCATCAAGGATTGACATGCCGTAAAACCAAGAAACTAATATCATTTATCGACTATACTGTTGGTCATGAATGGTCATTTATTTATTGGCGATATGGTTATTCATGCAACCATGTCTGGCACATGGTTACTTATTAATTGGTGTTATGGTTATTCATACAACTATCATATTTACCAACCCCTCCGCTCGGGCAGGATATGACACGAGGTCAATTTTTAAGCGGAGTTTAACAGGTTTGAATTCAGAGTTTTCATTCTCCAAGACTAGTTGCCTTACCAAGGCTGAAGAACCCAGTCTGCCCTACTATTTACCCATAGCTGGATGGAGAATAGTTGGATTCATACCTTTCCCAAGGGTATTAGTGCTATGTGAAATGGAATCAGTCTCGTCCAGGATTTGAACTCGTGTCGCCGTATCCATTTCCTACGACGATAACCATTACACCACAGGCACCTCCATTATTCATACAACTATCCCATACTCATTTATGAACGATATTGTAGGTCATTCAACCATGATTGGTACATGATCATTTATTTATGGGTGATGCAACTATTCTAGGCATATGGTCACTGAGGCATGCGTGGTTGGTAATTCATGCAGCCACATCTAAAATTGTTAATAGGTGATACTTATAACACCTCTTTGCCATAAAAAAACTCTCATTTTGAACTTATCTAACATTATTAGTATTACTTCTTATTTTATTTATTCAAAGTTTGTGGTAAAATGATTAAAATTAAATAGAAATTAAATAAACATAACACCACAGACAATTTGTTTAATCTGATATGCAAGCACGCCACTCTGTTATCTTGTTAATAACTTCTATTACCGGTACATAACATTAAAACTAAATCCAAAGAATGATTATGCAAAATTAGTTTACATAACACACAATTATAATGTTGTGAATTGAAGAAAGATAGACTGAGTCTACAATTCACAATTACCTTCAGCTGTTGTACAATAAACAAACTGATCAAACTGACTTCCCTATATTATCTATATTATTATATATATTTTATCGTTATTAAAAGTATTTCTTTTTTTTATAGGCCGTTCTTGCAAAGATAATTTTATGTATACAACCAAAGACTATCTACTATATTACAAATATTATATATATATATATATATATATATATATATATATATATATATTAGGATGTATTAGAACATCATTTTTTAGAGACCTTTACTCCAAAGCTTACAGCCCCGTCGGTTGGAGTTATAGAATATGCTGACTGCATCTCTGCAGAGGGGTAGGTCACTCGACAGCGAGTGTCCAGTATATGACACTAAACTGCATGTGATGGTGAGACTCCAGCCCTGAATCTTGGGCAATGTGCAATACCCATTTATTGCCATTACTTCCAGGTCTATTCTGACTCGTAGTGCTAGTACCTATTAGGGTCCCATCTATGGGTCCAATAGAAGTATTTAATCATTTAGTATACTTGAAACCATTTGACTGTGTTGAAACAAATGAATAATCCTAAACTGAATTATTATCACATAGCAATTCTTGAAACTATTTAACTATGTGCGAACAAATGAACACTGGCTTGTTAAAAATGTTACCCAAAAAGTATTCGTTTCTAAATCATATATAAGTGATATATAAGTGTAAATAGAATCTGGCATTAAATAACCTACAATGGTTAATACGTCGTTAAACACTATCAACTGACTAATTTCATATAAACAAAGACTATCTATGACTCCAATCAATTATTAGTATTATATATATATATATATATATATATATATACACATAATTTTGAAGTGTTATTATTTGTAAAATCACGATAGAATTTTCTACCTCAGCCTGTTTATTTCTATCTATCTATCTATCTGTCTGTCTATCTATCTATCTATCCTCCACTGTATGGTTTGGTAAGGTTTCTTTGTTTAATTACATATTAATCTTTGTGGGTTACGTAATGTCAAAGATATCCTTGTAGAAGAACACTAGTTGTTCTACTTAACCAGTAGCTGTGGGGATAAGTTGTTCCTTATCTTTCCCAGAAATATTAGTCCGAAATTGAACAAAATACCGTGACTTGAAATCGATCTCGCTTACTAGGATGTTGCAGACTAGCACATTAGCCACTATGTCACTGCGACTCATTGATACTATGTACCTATTCATAACAATAACATTATTTTATTAAAATGGAAATATACTTCAAAAACCTATTGAGTTAATTTCCAGCATGAAAAGTGAATTGATTTTTGCCTGTAATGTTTTCAGTTGATAGACATTTTATAATGCAAGTGCAGCACCCTACATATTCAATAGACTAACTGCTGTGCAACTTTTTCTTTTTTTTTCTAAATAGGGAAATTTTCTTAAGCATCAGATTTGAGGCCATGGAGGACACCCAAAAAACATAACAAGGAAGCTTCACATATATCAAAAGGGGAATTTAAGAGTTACTTTGACAAATGGAAAACATGCCTGGATGAGAGTATTGAATGGCACGTGGATTACTTTAAAGAATATTAATATTCTACTTTGAATTATTCCTTTCTTTCTTGATAAATACAGTTTCACACTTGATAATTTATAAACACACATTTTGTAAGCATATAATTTTTTGATAATTTTATATAGGATACATTCTTTGTAATTAAACAAAATTCACAAACTTAGTTTGTGTCTCTTATGCACTACTAGGGTGAGACAAAAGTTTTGCAATATTTTCGTATGTGCTAGAGTGCGAGACATATATCACGAGCTTTGGGTGATCTTCGCAATGGTTGATAGTATTGTTGTAGTTGGTGCGCTGACACGTACATTCTACGAGTGATTTGAAAGCCTCACAAAAAAAGCGCTAAATATTCTTATTCAGAAACTTATGCTTTACGAGTTTGAACTGGTCGATACCACAGCAGAAACACCTAAAAATATTTGTTGCGCAAAAGGTGATGGTGCACTTGATCACATTACAGTAACCAAAGAATTTCAAGGAATTTCACTCGGTATCCGGCGAGTCGCGATCAGAGCAACAGAGGTAAATATGGTGAATCGAGCTCAGAGAATGTCATCTGAGCTCGGCATCTCTATGGTTTGTTACCTTGGTAAAAGCATCCAGTGTTACTGAATTGTGCCTCACGTTACCAAAATATTGCAAAAACTTTTGACTCACCCAAGTATAATAAGAATGTAAGCTTATTTGTCCGAATACCAGTATATTAGGAAGATTTTTATTATTTTGGTATAACGATGTGTGAGCATAACCCAGAAAAACCAAAACATCATAGGGATATATTTATTAGAGCAATACAATTATAATTATCTAATTTAGAGAATAAATTAATTTCCAGTCTAATTTGGAACTGATTGATAATTTTATGAAGTCTACATTCATTCTGAATGTCATTTTTTCATAATTGTCATTCTCAATATCAGAGAGGAAAATTGAAATGCATATTAGATTCTTGTTTTTTCTGATTTATTCGAAGATGTAAAAATAAAAAAAAATGTCTTACAATTATACATAGCTACGGAGAAGTGAAACGGAGGTGCTTCCGAGGAATGCTTGGAATTTCCTTCAAGGAACACCTATGGAAAAATCAGGAAAGCTACAGAACAGCAATTTGGTTGGTATGAAGACCTAATTAAAGAAGATAAAAAAAAAAGATCTGAAGAGCTCTTTAGGATTATTCTTCAGGGTAAATGAAACAAGGCTGACAGTGAAAGAAGTGGGCAAACAATATCACTAAATGAACGGAAAGGAGGTTTGTTGAGAATCAAGCTCGATACCAAAACTGCCAGAAACGAAGTCAGTTAAAGACATATTTAGAAAGAAGCACCCAAGTGACTAACACCGACTACAGGAATATTGATGATGACGATGATGGTGATGTTATCTATCTATCTATCTATGGGAAAAACTGGAAATAAATCCAATGTAAAGAGATTAAAAAAGCAAGATGATGTTATTTGTAAAAATATTTAGCAATGTTAAACATTTCGTCTTTTAGACCTTTATCAGGATAAGTTATTAAAAACCAAAACGTTGAACGTTGGCAAATATTTCTACAAATAAAATCATCCTATGAAGATCTTGTTTATTTTCATCTATCTATCTATCTATCTATCTATCAGCAACAAACAATTTTTATACGATAGCAAATTGGTATTGACTGAGGAACAATACAGAAATTTATACGATGACAATTTCACAAACTTAAAAATGAATAATTTTTGTAATCAATTATCGATTTTAATACTTCTTCATTTTTTTAAAAATTGAAGCAATTTAATCAAAAGGAAAAAAATATCAATTAAAACAACCGACAAAATTACTCTTCCCTTAATTAATAAAGGGAGGTTAGTTAGTGCCATTTTGAGAGAACAATAATAAAGTCAGTGTCAATACTTGAAAAAAATTGTTTTTAGCAAAACATCAGATTGTACAAGTGCAGCACCCTCATATTCCCTAGACTCAATTCTTTGTGACTTTTTCTTGGTTCATAAATTGAAAATTCATCTCAAGGGTAAGAAGTAAGAATGGAAAGAACATGGCAATATATTGTTGCAACTTGGCCCCATATCAAAAAAGAAGTTTGAGAAATACTTTGATCAATAGAAAACAGTGGAATAAATCTATTGAATGCCAATGAGACTATTTTAAAGAAAATCATTGTTTCATTCATTGTTCATATCTTTTTTGGTAAACATAGTATCTAGTAGAATGATTGTGAATGAAGAAAAGAAACAGATTCTGTTAAAAATTATTATAAGAACAATATTTGTCATGTTTATTTTAGTATCATCGTTTTTAAGAAGATTATGTCATCAAATTGATTGCTCTCTGGAATGATACACACTTGAATCCTCACCTTGTTACTTATACCCCCAGCTATGCCTTAAATTATATCATTACTGTTTGTCTACATCTATTAAATAACCCCAGAAGTTTGAAATATAATTAAAAGAAGAAACCAAACCGAAGCCTTTCCTTGAAGTTTTGCTGTGAAATCATTGCCTCTGGTTGTGCAACGATTTCATGTCGAATAAAATCTTTCAGTGAGTCATTTATGTGCGGCGAACGTTTAAAGACTTGAGCCTTCAGTTGTCCTCCAAAAAAGTAATCACAACAGGATACATATGGTGAGCGAGGCCACTTTTAAAAACTTGAGCCTTCAGATATCTTTTGAGAAAGTAATCACCAGGAAATAGATCTAGTGAACGAGCATAAGTTTAAAGACTTGAGCCTTCAGGTATCCTTTGAAAAAGTAATCACAAGGGAATAGATCACTTATAGATCTAGTGAGCGAGCCTACGTTTAAAGACTTGAGCCTTTAGGTGTCTTCTGAGAAAATAATCACAAGGAAATAGATCTAGTGAGTGAGCCTACGTTTAAAGACTTGAGCCTTTAGGTGTCCTCTGAGAAAGTAATCACAAGCAAATAGATCTAGTGAGTGAGCCTACGTTTAAAGACTTGAGCCTTCAGGTGTCCTCTGAGAAAATAATCACAAGGAAATAGATCTAGTGAGTGAGCCTACGTTTAAAGACTTGAGCCTTCAGGTGTCCTCTGAGAAAGTAATCACAAGCAAATAGATCTAGTGAGTGAGCCTACGTTTAAAGACTTGAGCCTTCAGGTGTCCTCTGAGAAAGTAATCACGAGGGAATAGATCTAGTGAGTGAGCCTACGTTTAAAGACTTGAGCCTTCAGGTGTCCTCTGAGAAAATAATCACAAGGAAATAGATCTAGTGAGTGAGCCTACGTTTAAAGACTTGAGCCTTCAGGTGTCCTCTGAGAAAGTAATCACCAGGAAATAGATCTAGTGAGTGAGCCTACGTTTAAAGACTTGAGCCTTCAGGTGTCCTCTGAGAAAATAATCACAAGGAAATAGATCTAGTGAGTGAGCCTACGTTTAAAGACTTGAGCCTTCAGGTGTCCTCTGAGAAAGTAATCACAAGCAAATAGATCTAGTGAGTGAGCCTACGTTTAAAGACTTGAGCCTTCAGGTGTCCTCTGAGAAAATAATCACAAGGAAATAGATCTAGTGAGTGAGCCTACGTTTAAAGACTTGAGCCTTTAGGTGTCTTCTGAGAAAGTAATCACAAGGAAATAGATCTAGTGAGTGAGCCTACGTTTAAAGACTTGAGCCTTCAGGTGTCCTCTGAGAAAGTAATCACGAGGGAATTTTTGTGTGTGATAAAGGCAGACAATTACCCACCTACGGAGAAAGCAGGAGATATGTAATAATAGCGAATAAGAGGAAAGTCGATACTTGGTAATAGTATAGTTATTCGATAAGTCATTCATATACATACTAACTCCATCTGTCTGACGGGTAATTGATAAGATGGATGCAACCATTCTTTTATGGTCCATAGGGGAGTTAGGTAATCCTATACAACAGGAATAGATCTAGTGAACGAGTCTACGTTTAAAGACTTGAGCCTTTGGGTATTCCCAAAGGAATAATTACAAAGAGATTGATCTGTAGAGCTAGCCACATAGGATATAACCACGTAGTGTTATGAAGTGATTTTGAGCACTTTCTCTGAACTTCTTTATCTATTCTTGTTATTTACGGGGTAGCACCATCTTATTGAAACCAACAAGACGGATTTCCAACCTTTAATCTTGTCTCCTGGAAGTTGCGTAACATCTCTACATAGCAATTTAATGTAACTGACTTATTGTGTTCTTTCACAAAAGAATCATTCCATTAATACAAATTGTGCTACACCACACGCTCACAACGGCCAGATTACTCATAGAGTTGTCATCATTGGAAATGGACCCGGCGACCCGAGTTCAAATCCTGGATGAAGTTTACGTTCACTTCATGCTAATGCCCTTCAAAAAGCCATGGACCCATCTCTTTTCACTCCAGCAATGAGAGGATAGACTGATTGGGTTCTTTAACTTTGTCCAAACAATCAGTCTATGAAAAGGAAGACGGAATTCAAACTAGGTGTAGCCCGCTTAAAAGTGACTTTGTGTCACATCCTACCTGTGGCGGAGGGTTTGGTTAAATGTATATGTTATGGGCCAGTAAAGGGTTCGAAAGAATAACACAACTCGGGTTTGCGTGGAACAAAGTATATTAACGAAGTATAATTCAACATATGTACAAAGTGTTAGAAATCAGTTCGACTGCCAAGTGTTCGTCGGGAATAAGTACAGAGCCCGGTATTAATAGTCACCGAAGAGTTCATTACCGACCGCAGGTTGGGTACCCTAAAAGTATACTAAGTAATGCTCACAAAATAACGACTTCATTACAATGATAGAGTTACCATTTTAAAAAATTAATTTCAAATACAAATGCACGATGCTTATCATTCCACGCCATGATGGGAGCTGAAATAAAATTGTTCCTCTGTTCAATGAGAGCATAAATCTCATACCAAGATTATATATTGATTGAAGGGATTCAGAGTCTGGAATTCTCTATACACAGGATCCTTTTGCTTATCGATACAAGTTACCAGTTTTAAGTAGCTGTTTGAACGTGAACTACATATAACGGTATCCCGACCTTCTGATTGAATTCGATTCAAATTAATATCAAGGAATGAACGATTTATTATCAAGATCTTGTGTATTGACTTTTCATGTGAATTTTGCAGAAATTACACCCTCATTCTATTGAAGTATCATCAAGTCAGATAATTCAAATCTTACATAATTGAATAAAAGTTTCATTGTTGGAATGTTGTGAATGCAATTAAGGATTATACGAAGGGGCTGCATCCTGATCAGATATTCCCATGATGTAATGAAAAGTCTGGTGGTATTGACGAAAACTGCTGAGAGACTTTGGATAATGATAATTTGACGCTGAAACCATGCCAAACCCAAGATTTATCATCTGATGAAGGGTTTGTTTGTCACTCGACTGTTTTTGCAGCATGTATACATAATCCTATATGTACTTAAAAGTACATACGCACATCCTTAATCACAAGCATATACCCATAGTTTGGTTTCCTTGTTTAATAGCATGTCAACTTTCATGGGTTATTGAATGCTAATGCCATCCTTCGAGAAGAACAGCTGAGTAGGAAAGGGGACTTATACCTTTTTCAAATGCATTAGACCGAATGTGAACGTAATAGCACGACTGGAATCTGAACTCGCTTACTTTGATGTCAAAGCCCAACACGTTAGCCACTACGCTACGAGGACTTCTCCAAAATATACACATTCAACCATTTTCATATACATTAATGTATATGCACCCTTTCATACACATGCAACTTTTTTACTGGTACTTAAATCGATTTGGCCGTAGAGGTGTATCTTGTGTAGGAATTGCCTGGCGGAGCTCATCCCAGTCCAGGTGGACAGGTAATTTGAATTCAGAGTTTTCCTTCTCCTAGACGGGTTGCCATAACAGAATTAAAGCCCTCAGTCTGCCTTGTTATTTACTCATAGATGGTGGTAGAATTTTCCATGAGTGTTAGTGCTAACTGAAATGCAAACAACCTCACACAGGTAGCTTTGTACAATTCCTACGTTGATAACTGTCACGCTTGAAGCGCCTCTTACATATACATATATATGCATATAAACACTCTAACTGCAATCACCGCCCTCCAAAACCATCACTCACCACAGCCACCATCACTAAAGATAACTTAATGAATGAAAAACTTTCTTTCAATCCATCCATTTTATTTTCACTTTCAAATCTCATTTATGACATGGGACCAGTTTTTGCCAGAAATTTTCCTAATTTTTCTTGCATTTCAGTCTTTGGGGAATTTTTTCTTTTAAGAAGTTACAACCATTTTTGCTCTTAGTTTTGAAAATTTTAGAGAAAAAAGGCTCCTAATCATCAAAGATTGATAGTTCCAGTTAAGTTGCTTTGATCTGGGCATTGAGGCATGTAACCTCTTTAAAATCAATATCATACTGAAGGGTTATTGCTAATCAATAATTTAAATGAAAAGAAAAAGCTCAAACCCTAGGCAATTTCATTTGTCTAAGGATTGCTTGTCAGTTTGTGTCCTTCAAGCCAACAATTTTGTTTCAACCAATCATCATCGTTTTTCTCCTTCTATTTTTGCTAATAACCTCCTACAATTCCTACCACACCTTCCGCACTCAATCATATTCACAACTATTTATCCACCTCCTCCTTCTACTCTTTTCCTATTGTCCCTGTTACTATTGCTTTCTCTAACAAACTTCTCATTTAGCCTCTACTTCTACCATAATTTTGTTTTTCTTCCATCACTTTTTCTTGTTTCGGAGTTGAAGAACTCCCACATCCCTAACAATTTTTTATATATAGACACATACTTATACACATGCATATAGTGTTGCACACAAATAAGTTCACTCCAAGAAACTGTTTTTTTTATAAAACGTTGATTTTTTTCTAAATCAATGATATTAGGATTTTTATTACTTGTAATGTGAAATTATGTTATGAAAATGGATATTATTCGGTATTATTTCTTAGCAAACCCTACAGCATTTAAAATTTGCAAAACAAAAAAAGTTTGATTTGAAAGTATGCTTTATAGAATTTTGTGTAGAAGTCGATTTTAGGATTTTTAGTTACAGATTTTCATATCTGTAGAGTTTGTTCATAAATCATTGTTGACATATGACCTTTACTTACGTGACCGAATTGTTGACTTATGACCTTTGCTTAGGTGACCGAATTGTTGACTTATAACCTATGCTTAGGTGACCGAATTGTTGACTTATGACCTTTGCTTACGTGATCGAATTGTTGACTTATGACCTTTGCTTGTGTGACCGAATTGTTGATTTATGAACTTTGCTTAGGTGACCGAATTGTTGACTTATGACCTTTGCTTAGGTGACCGAATTGTTGACTTATTTATGACCTTTGCTTACGTGACCGAATTGTTGACTTATGACCTTTGCTTACGTGACCGAAAAATATGAGTGGAAAAACAAAGATAGAAAAGAAATGTTTAGCACAATTCAAGTAAAGATGTCTATCTTTTTAAACGGGTAAAAATTACTATTAGTGGAATTGGTGCTTGGTTCAATGTTAGCATTAGTATATCTATTGAGATCCTAGCACTAAATAGAATTGCCCAGTCGGCTGGGGCTGTAGAACACACTGACTGCACCTCTGCAGAGGGGTAAGACTCTTCCCCCAACGAGTGTCCTGGATATGACACTAAACAATCTGATGGTGAGGTTCCAGCAGTGCTGGAGCTTTGTGGAATGCGGAGTACCCCTTTCATTGCCATCGCTCCCAGGTCCACTCTGGTCCGGAGTAGTAGCACCTGATAGTGCCCTATCTATGGGTTAAATAGAACTAACAGCATACTTATGCTAAACTGAATTGTTTGATTAAACTGGATAACTTGAAATTGAAATGTTTTTGACAATTAAACCGTACTTACATTTAAATGCGTGCTTATGCTTAACTGAATTATTTGAAACAGAACTGTTTTTCGACATTAAAACTGTATTTACACTTAACTGAATTTTTACGAATAACTGCTTGAATAGTTTGAAATAAAAATGTTTTTGACAATTAAACTGTGTACTTATGCTAAACTGAATTATTTTAAATAGAACTGATTATTATAAATAACCTACAAAGGTTGATATGCCATAAAACCCAACAAACCAACGAACCAACTTAATAAAAGGAAAGAATGATAAGATTAGTTAATTTAAACATATAGAAAAATTTAATATATACATAATAGACATATAAGAACTATAAACACAAATACGTTGATGTGTTTAAGCATATAAAATGTGTACATGCTGTTTTATGAACAAGTTATATGCGAAAAGGGTTTTAAAAACGGTAAAAGTCTTACTTGAGTAGTGGTTTAACCATATTGCCCTTACGTTTTTATGCCGAGGCAAAGTAAAGTCAATCGCTGGTGTTGAAGAGAAAGTCTTTTTTCTGTTCAATAAACAAAGATAAAAAGAAACGTGTTATTCTTTTAAAGAAGGGGGACGAAAATGGACGAGAAAGGATTCTGGGATTCTCACGTGAGCACGAGGTGTGCAAAGTTTTTTTCCAAAATCTAAGGGAGACAATAAATAATTGTCTCCATAAAATGCCAACAAACAAAAGAATTCTATGAGTTGTGGTAAAATCCTGACACTGGTTCACTTTAATTAATTTGCGGTCTCGGTTTGCGATTTACGTCTATCAACATCGACAATCAATATAAATGAGATGACTGCACTATTTCTAACGGAATGACGTTGGGAATGTATTCTATTTCTTTGTGATGTGATAGCAATTATCAGGTCCTTCACAACAGTTACAAGTCTTTCCGAGGATCATCTGAACTTTCCTGGAAGTATATTATTATTAATCATCGAATAGTAGAAAGATTCAGGACTGGTTGGAAATGATGTTTTAAGTCACTAACATACAAGGTTGAGTCAAGAATTTTGCGGTATTTTGGTCGTAACTGTTAGTTTGCAGCGAGTATATCATGTGATCAAAGCAGTTCAAACTGCAGTAGATACCCTCGGTGGCTGTTAGTATTGTGGTTGTAGGTGAGCTGACATGTTATGCTGTACTTCACTCTGTTTGATTTGAAAGCTGCACTAAAAAATAAAACAAAAAAAAGTGCAACTTAGTCTACTTCGTATTATGAGTTCGAATCGGCCCATAACGCCGTGAAAGCAACCAAAAACATTTATTATGTGAACAGTGAAGGCGTACTTGAATAAATTTCGATTGGGTTGCAAGAATCTCGATGATTATGCAAGATCAGGTCGGCCTAAAAGTGTGGATTCTGTGGCCGTGCTCCAACCCATTGAAGCAAGTATGTGACGATCTCTTGATCTCACAGGCCAGTGTTGTCCGTCACCTTCATAACCTTGGCAAAAGCATTACGAGCAGCCGAATTATGCCTCATGTTTCAAAAATATTGCAAACATTTTCTCTCACTCTTATATAATCAATCAGTTGAAAGATTAATGACTGTCTGGCAGTGAAGATGGAGTGGCATGACATTTTTGGCCACATATATATTAGTAAGATTATTTTTTATCCTTGGAGTAGGTAGGGTAGAAGTCATAATGAAATCAATAATAATTAATACATATCGACTTTTTTTCTTTTTATATATGATAAAATTTCACTTCGTATTGCCGTATATACTCGTGTAATGAACGACCTCTAATTTTCAGCCACTGAAGTTGTTTTTATCATATATTGCGTGTAATGAGTGACTTTTTGGCTATGCTAACCAACTAAAATATATCGTCAACATCCAATAACGTAAAGGGAAACCTTTTAAACAATACTTCATACATCCAAACGAATGTAATATAATCAAAATCAATGCAATACCATAAATAAATAATTTATGCTTTTAAATAATGATATTTTTATGTGACTTTCTTTACCATCAATAATATTTGTACGTATTATATGCACAAGTCTGATAAATAAAAAAAAACAATGTAAAGAAAAACCTTTATTGTCTTAACTAATACCTTTTGTTTAGGTATAAGGCCATCCGACGACATTAAGGAAAGATATATGGTGAGCTTCCACGTTTCAAGAAGTTGTTTTGTGTAATGAACGACGCCTTGTTTTTGAGGTGAAAAATCGATCTTAAAATTCGTTCATTACACAAGTATGTACGGTGTGTTGAGCGCCCCATTACTAATTTCCTGTCCTGTATGCTATTATTGAAACAATCGTGTTATAGCAATCCAATACTGTTGAAGTTAAAATTGCCTTTTTTCTGTTCTGACAATATCCATTCCTCTGCTGCTTGCTGAGATTCCGTTAAGAATTGAAAATTTTCATTTTTGTTGAAAGTAATTTCTCGAGTAACGTCCAATTATATTGTTCAACTAAAGAATAAAGAAAACCGATTTTATCTTTTAAACACGTTTTTAGGATAACTCGTAATCTAACACAGGTTAAATTATTCCATCTTATTAAAAAAAAAAGAGCAGAATGCTCTGTTTGCCCTTGTTGAATAAACAAAAATACTTGGCAGGCTAATTTAAAGTCAATTGATATAATTTTAACATGCTTTTATTCCACTCCCATCTTATAATCTTTTAGATTTTGGATCCATAAATTTAGTGAGTGGCTTTTTTACTACGATGATAATATTCATTCCCATGGTCTTAGAATTCAAACAACAATTCAGGAATTCTTTCTTTTTTTATTTATTTATTTTTCAATTTTTGACAATTTGGTTGTCTTCAGCAAATGTTCATGGATTACCCAATCTGCTTTAGAGATCACGTTTTAAAAATGATTCCCTGGTGAATTCCAATTTTTTCTTTTCCTTTAAAAAAAGAATCAAATGAATCTTCTTTTTCCTTTTTCCTCTTTCAAATTGCTGTTTTCACTAACTATTGCATTTTAAAACCGAATTGTTATTCATGAATTCTTAATTCATAAAGTTCATTAAACTGTTGGGTCAGTTTGCAGCAAACTACAATTGCTGAAGGTGATCAACAAAACCCCAAAATTCTAGACTCGATGCAAAATTCCCAGTCAATTTTGTATTCTTTCAAAAAATCTTAACTCCCCTGTCAGTGGGGCTTAAAATACGCTGACTGTTCCCCCTGCAGAAGAGTAAGAACCATACCCTGCAGGGAGGTAAGATCTATCAAATGAGTTTCATGAATCTTAAAATCTGTAACCAAGAAAAGAAAATTAAGTTTAGAAAGTATATATAGGGAATAGAAAAATGAGAAAAATTAAATTAAACTAAAAATAAATTTTGAAACATACGCGAAAACTCCCAGAAGCCTCTGACAGGAAGAGGGGTGATGCATTTGCAAAGAAAAGGAAACGTCTCGACAAAAGAAAGAATCTCGTTCTTTTTCAGCAGTGTCCAGCGGAGTGACAACACCTAAATCTTTCTTGCTAAATGTGGAAGGCGTCATGCCTTCGTCTCTAGACGACACGTCGGCTAACCTTTCCACTTGTAGCAGCCGCCTCTTTTACAAATGACTCATGACTTAAAACACCGAATAATGAACTCGTCAGAATCACAATTAAGACACCATACAACGGACTTAATGACTACAAATGAAAAAACCGGATTTAGACATATCTCGCAAAAGCGTCTAACACGTTGTTATCGCTTTAAATACCACATTTGGACACATATACCCAAGAATGACTAACACATTCTAACACCTTGACTGGGAGATTCAACCATTTCATTTGTATTCAGGAAGAATTTCCTCACCCATTGAATGGTCGATGAAGCCAGAAATAAATGCAAAATATAAAAGATATCTTCGTCTCCTATCTTTTTACTATCTTCTTCTTTCATATAATTCCTTTACAGCCTTCATATCCCAGAAGTTAAACCAGCAATATAACGTGGGGTAAGAATCGAATAATCTACAATGGAGTCAGATTGCAAACAATATCATAAATTACCTTCGAAACCCCATATATACTTCATAGAACTTTGTTCAGGAGTGTACTTATTTTAGGATTACTACATATTTATATTTTTACTTACACATTTTCAAAGCCGTAAAGTTTGCTAATAAATAATACAGATAGTTGTTGAGTTAAGATCAACAAGTGCCTTTCAAAAAATTCTAAGCTTAACTCAGAAGGAGTAGGAGAAACAAAATTGTTTTTCATTACTTTTTAATATAGGTCAACTTGGCATCAAATTACTGGGTGAAATGATGCTCAAGCATTACATTTCCCGCACAGAAGAAGCTGGCATCCTGGTCCTTCAAAACTCCTCCAAAACACTGTTTCCAAAATGGTGACCATGTAATTGGGACTTTTTAGGAAACAGGAAGAAATCAGATGGTGTTAAGAGGGTAGCAATTCAAGACTACTGTTTGTGGGTTCAGGGTCACCTGACTAATATGAACGGACGCGTTATCAAGGAGCAAGAGGACAGCTGCCCTTAACTTTCCTCTGCGTTTCATATGGATAAATTCTTTCAGTTGTCTTAATTCTGATACCTAATACAGTCCATTTTCCCTTTTCCAGGCAACATATCATGATTACATCTTCAGAATCCCCTAAAACAGAAGCCATCACCTTGACAATTGATGCTGCCTGCTTGAACTGCTTCGTGGGTGGATAAGGTGTGTTTCCACTGTTTACTTGAATCTTTGATTCAGGTTCAAAGTGTTGAACCCAGGTTTCACATTTATTTATCAGCAGTAGAAATTCTTAGGGTTAGCCTGGAAGTGTACCGGAAATATCAACCCTTTTTACATCGTACTCTGGTGTCAGCGTTCATCACATCCATCTTACAGATAGTTTGCTCATCAGTAAGATCTCAGTTTAACAGTGTCGACCGAACTCGAAATCATGCCTTTGGACCTAGTTATCTGCTGGAGAGTTGTTTGCCTTCCAAAACCACATAGTTCATCAATAGTTGAGGTTTTTGAACGACCTGACAGAGGGTCATCTTCTGTACTGTTCCTTCTTTATTGAAATTCAAAAGCCTAATTCATAACAGTTTCATGGAAAGGGTACTCCTCAGCCAGTAGCTTTACCATGTCCTCATAGATGTCGTTGGATGTCATACTTTTTTGTAGATACTTTTTGACTGCTCGGGCCTTTGTTTTGTCTATTTATTGCACGACTCCCATTTTTGTATGGACGTAACCTGCACAGAAACCTGAATTTGTTTTTCTGGTTTTATAAGAAGTGGTTGTATGTTATCACGACAAAAATCTTTAACTTTTGCTTTTCTTTCTGGGTAAGGCTTAGAACTTTTTGAATGACTCGCGTATGGGACTTATGACAGCCAATGATTAGACTATATCTGATGGTGAGGCTCCAGTTTTGGAGATTTGAGAAGTGTGAATTACTCCCTTATTGTCATTACTCCCCAGTTCACACTGACCCGGAGTAACTGCTAGGGTCTCATCTAAGAATCAAATAGATCTGTTCAAAAATTATCCGTATTTGATGGGATTGTGTAAAAAACTATTTCAGAAAAAACTACTTCAAAAATGTTAATAAAAATAATCAACTGAGTCCATAAAAAGTGGGCAGCACATGTGTTGTTATGGTTAACAATGTAGACTAGTGAACCATTTGTTAGGAGTTTGTTTTGGGTTGTTTTGTTCATTGCTGTTGATCAGTTCTTGTTGGGTTTATAGAAGGATATTTAATTGGAGAAATGTTGCTACCTTCCAAGAATAAATATAAGAACAATTACGTAGAAATAACAACGTTTTTTTTTTACTGGGAAAACTAATTAGAAAAAAGAATACATAATAATACATACAAAAATTGTGATTAAAAGAGAGTGTGTATAAACTTCCTTGTTATACATTCTGATTTCCCAAAATATTGTATATAGTAACATCATATGCATTCTAAAAGGGAGAAAATGGTTTTGCTATGACCGTTTGATTTGTAGGAGATCTTAAAAGTCTTCGTAATAAAAGTAAATGAATTAATTTATTTGATGTGTTTACAGCAGAGTTTGTTTCTTCTGTTTTATGGCTGGCAATATATTTTTAGAGGAATACTTATTTGAGAAATGTTGCTTACTTTCAAGAATCATAGTTTATTGTGTGAGCAAACTAAATAGAAATGAGAATTCATAATGAAATAAAGAGTGAATAATAGGGTGTATGAAGAAATATCCTTATCGTACGAACGTATATGTGAAGTTCCTAAGAGATATGAAAGCTTACATAATTGCTTCTTAATTGTTGGTTGTGTGTAACTAAATATGCTTGAGTGTAAGTAAATAAGCTTAGGAAATTGTATTCAGTGTACTATTCCATGGTGTTACGCTTAACATGACACAATATTAGATGGGGACAGGAATATTCCTATTTTGGAGAAGGTTTTAAGGCATCCTGCAAGTAAAAGCGAATGAGATTCTTGCGCCTTTTTCTAATACATTTCTTTGGCAATGCTAAAATAGTATAGAAGAAAAAGTCATAAGCAAATTTTTTAAGCAGAAAAGGGAGGTAATCCGTCATTTAAGCTGTAGTCAGTATTTTTTTTTTACAATTATATGATTTCAAGAAAGTATTTCTATTTAATAATAACCATTTGTTTGCTTGAAGTTATATAGTTCAAAATATTGTAATTTGATACTAATAGTTTTCAAACAGATCTAATAGGTCTATAGATGAGATCCTAACAAGTAACAATTCAGAGTCAGTGGATCTGGGAGTAATGGCACTCTCCTTAGAGATCCAGAAATGAAGATTAACCGCTGAATGCAGTTAAGTATCATACCCAGAACAAGACAGTGAGTTTGATTCTCACTAAGTGCTCTTCGTTTCTGGTCTTGTGCTAAGCCAAGCTCATTGAATGACAACTGTATCAAAAAAGAGAACAATTTGATTTCTGTGGTTTACTTTTAAAGCAGGTTAGAACGATTTCACAAATTTCTCAAAAATTTCTTACAAAATGTCATTTTCATAAATAAATTAATTCATTAATGAATAAGTACAGGAAAATTTGTTGTCTCAATATTTCTACATATCTGTGGATCCTTGACTCTCACTGCAGATCTTCAGAGATACAATGAAGCTCTTAAGATGTGATGCTTACGGAAGATCTTGAACCTCTCATACAGAGACCACATCACAAATGAAGAGGTCAGAAAAAGAATAACTGCAGCCTTTGGATTACATATAACAGCCTGTTTAGCATTAGGAAGAAAATAAAAATGATATAGTATGAACGTGTAACAAGATCATCAGGCATAGCAAAAACCATACTGCAAGGCAGAGTACTGCGAGGAAAAAGAATGAACAGACAAAAGAAGTAGGAGCATAACGTACGGGAATGGATAAGCCTGTCTTTTGCAGAGTCGCAGAGTACAGCTCACTACCGAAATAGATAGCAAGTGATTGTTAGCGAGTCATCAGTAGTGCATCTACAACCTTCACTCTGTGGTTACGAAGCTGATCCTGATGATGACTGGAAATATGACTGAAAATGAATAATTACCAAGTTTTGGGATGGTATTTTTAAAATCTGAATATTTTTTTCTTTTTTTTAGTTATATCACATGTATGATAAGACATATAAGCCCACTTGAAGAGTTAGATTAGTAATATTAAATTTAAGTCACTACGAAGACATCACCAACACCTATGTCAAATGCTAATCTTAGATATTTGATTTTCACAGTGAGGATCTCAAATTTTGGCTTCAAGAAAATATGACTGAAAACTATAACATCAAAGAGTCTAAATTGCAGTCAAAAGCTGCACAGATTCTGGAAACGGTAAAATCTGTGTCTGAACAGCAAGAAGAAGTCTTCAAGAAACTGGACATTGAACAGATGAAGCTTGAAGAAGAAATCAGTGAGTTACTTTGATTTTTCTTTGGTCCGGTTTCTTTGTTTAATGACATCTCAACTTTCATGGATTATGTAATACCCGAGCTATCATTGTTGAAGAACAGTAGTTGTACTATTAAGCCATAGCTGGGGGGGGGGGGAAGTTCATACCTTTCCCGCGGGTATTAGTCTGAAAGTGAACGCTATAGCACAATTGAATTTTAAACTCGCCTACATCAAAGCCGCAGTCAAGTATGGTTACCCCTGCGCAATGGAGCCTCCCACGTCGCTTTTTCTTTGAGCTTTCTTTTCTGTTATATTTAATAAGCCAAAGATCAAAGTGTAGTATATATTCTTTTTCTCTTGTTAATCAAAAATCAAGTGTTTGCCTGCATTTTAATCCAAAATTCACGGGATATTTTCTTATCTTATTGACTCTTTTAGGATCATAGGGCTGCATCCACAATAGGTTCGTAATGGTTTTCGTAGTAAGCAAGTTTTTATGGACGGAGTTTCTGGCCACTGACTTTGAATTCTGAGTTCTTTTTCTTAGAATAGTATTATGTGGTGGCTTGGTAAATGTCATTTAGTGCAGAGGAAGTCAGAGATACTTAGATCGATAATAGGATCATAAGATTTTGGTGAGATCATTCTTTTCGATCAACAATGCTTACCGATGATTCTTGAGTTGTGAAAACGGCTTTCTGTTATCTAACTCAAAGTCACCATAAGCAAGCCTAGTTATCCACTGTAGGCAGAGGGTTTCAAAAGCAGAAATAAGGGTAAGAATATAAGAGTATTACAAGGAGACAAAGAATCAAAAATCAAAATTAATCTGATCAGATATCAAAATATCAAAAAAGACATAAATTATGAACATTTCCGTTGTTAATGTTCTCTGGTATACAGGGTGTTTCAGAAAAAATGATATGATTTGCTTTTAAATTGCTGCAATCATTTCAAATGTAACAAGATAGTCAAGCCAAATGAAATTAAACTGACTTAATGTTGAACAAAACGAAATTTATTCAAAAACGTTTTAAATGAGAAATTCAAAGATGGATTTCATGAACAGTTTTACAAGTTTTCCATATATTCTCCGCCTATGACATGCCATACGTAAAATTGCTCGTCTAGTTCCAACCAAACACGTTGCAGCATGTCAACAGTCTCCAGTGTAGCAGTGTTTCTGTTTTAGTTCTGCTAGGCTTTGGGAAAAAGAGAATGACATAGACCAGTCCCTTCCCATAACCCCAAAAGTGTCAAGGTCAGATGAACGAGTCAGCTATTTAAAAATGAAATTATATCAATTTTTTTAAAAACCCTGTATTTCATTTTAACTTTTTAACATTTTTCATCGCAGGCCATCAATTTACAAGAAAAAAACAAAACTGATCTGAAATAATAAAAGATGAAGATAAACTACAAGTAAAATTCAAACTCTTTTTTGCCGCAGGAAAAGCTTGTTAAACGTACCGGTTGCTCTAATCATCTCAGTGACAAAGAGCTATGCTTTAGTAAAAACCACAAAAAATCTTTTGAATTTATTTTCAACTTTTTAAAAAAAGTCATCCTCCATTCTTTTTTTTTCTTGCCAAAGGGAGATGAGAAAAAAGTTCAGTAAATGAGGTTATTTTCCATTGGTTTACCAGCAAAACAATGGCTTTTTGTAACTCCAGAAGGTTAGAACAGCTGGTGCATTTAACAAAGTATCTCCAAGGTAAAGAGGAGCCCCGTTCAAATTTCATTGATAGATCATTCTTTATTATTTCTGACTCACACTGTTCGCTCATTATCATAGACTTATATTAGAAAAACGACATTGCCGAGTCGGCGCTTACGAGACGAGATAGAAAGGCTTTTAAAAACGTTTAATACATTTTCTCTCTTCTTTCTCTATAGTCCATTGCTCCCGACAGGTCCTCTAGACCGCATCTAGTGTCTGCAAAGAGCTGATGCATGAAAGCCTTTGATGTTCGGCAAACACTAGCCCGGCCACATGTAGGAGTTCATAAGAGAACATTGCTTATGGGTCCGTCCTTACTTCTCCAGCCGTGTCGAACATGTCTTGTTCGTATTACTAAGATAGGTTGTGAGATAGAAGGTGGGTGGTCTTATAGCTGTTGTTTTGTGGGGTGTTGCTTCCTGGATTTGTTCAAAACAGTACATAACATTCTTGCGTAGTTCACATCAAGCCTTTTCTCAATGCGTTTCGTTAGCGTCTAGGTGGTGCATTATATATATATATATATATATACAGGACCTTCTATAACCTGTCATCACAGACATACACATAGCAGCATAATGAAGGAAAATAAATTGTTAAGAAAATTATACAAAAGTGATGTATACTATTATAGAAGAGCTGGTTGATATAAAAATAAATATTGTTCAACTTTGACTTTTCAATAATTCTGAATAATGAAGCTAATAACACGGGATAATAACTCTCTCTCTCTCTCTCTCTCTCTCTCTCTCTCTCTCTCTCTCTCTCAATATATATATATATATATATATAAGATCAATGCTGATTTCTTTGATCAAAATTTGTATATATATATATATACACACGATGTAGTTTCATTTGTTAAAAATGATCGTTTGTAAGTCTGGTGTTATTGTAATGTATTGCTTGGGCACTATATTAATAGTAATGACGCTTTGAACCCGAAACCATGCCTAACTGTAGGTTAATCATCTGATTTGCATCACAGCAATTCTTTCTTTTTTTATCTTATATATATATATATATATATATATATATATATATATTAGATTAGCAAAAATGATAAGACAAATAGGAATATTTCGTGTTATTTATTAAGAGATTGATAAGGATATAAGAGAAGCAGCAAAAACTGAATTGGTGACGTAGCATATCCATTTTTTCTGGTATTCAAATGTGTACAACTGACCTTTATATATCTGCTTTCAAGACACCAGGCACAGAGATCTCTATTTGGGAGTTATATAATAAGTATGGCAGGCGTATATTTCAAAATAACTGCAACTGCTTCGTTTGTTTTATTTGTTTATTCAAGTGTTTGTGTCTCTCCAAATCTGTCCATCCTATTTCAAAGCAGCCATATCTAGTTTGATGATGAATCCATTTGGTTGGTTGGTTGATTGTGTTTTATTGCATATCAACGCATATAGGTTATTTTATGAATTGTAAACGAATTTTTTTGTGGAAAACATTTTAAAATAAGCCAGTCCTCATTTGTTTGCGCACAGTTAAATGGTTTCAAGTATTGCTTACACTAAGAGGTTTATTTGTACCCAGTTAAATAATTTCAAGCATTATTATCTAATACCAATAATTCAATTTAACATTAACCATTTGGTTGCACACAGTTAAATGGTTTCCCGTATAGTAAATAATTAAACAGTCAAATTTCACACTTAGATGGGACCCTAACAAGTACTATCACTTCAGGTTAGTGTGGATCTGGAAGTAATGGCAATGAAAGGGTGTCCACATTCTCCAAAACTTCAGGAGTGAAACCTAATCATCCGATGATTTAGTATCATACCCAGAACATTTGTTAGAAGAGTCTTAGCCCTCTGCAGAGATGCAGTCGGTGCATTCCACAGCCCCAGGCGATTAGGCTAAAATCCCTTTGGGGTTAGTGTTTTAAATCCTTTTTTTTCAGTATTTATTTATTGATTTTGAAAAACTAAAATGATTGTTTACTGAACGAATAAAAATTAAAACACTTTATATTTTTCTAATTTAAAAGTTAAGAATATGTATAAAGTTGTGTACTTTATCGAGTTTTCAGATTATTTCTAAAGTTCATCAACAAAAGTGAAAAAGTCAAATTGAAAGTTTTGACATAAACTAATTTCTAATCCGGTTGAATCAAAAAATGTTAACAATTTCATGGCAGTACCTTTATGATGTAATTTCCTATAGTCTCCATCTGTTTACCATCTTTGTAAATAAATTCTTGGAATCTCGCACAGATGATTAAAAATGTCTTAATATTTTATGGAAGTATCTTTTTTTATAGAAGCAGTGATATTATGGAAACCACTTGGGTAAGATTTCAATAATGTGTTGACAGGGATGATGAACAGGTGGCGACTTTAAAATCATAACGTCATAAAAACTCTCGTAGAAATGTTAACATATTTTAAACAACCTGTATTCTTGTTAATTTCTTTTTTTATTTTTTTCAGAAAGAGTGATGCAAAGTACAGGAGTCTCTGTTGATGCAGTCATTAAAGTGGAGCGAGGCGTACCCCCAGAAGCCTTCGGTATGCTGTGTCCTGATGAAGATCTAAAACTACAGCTGCTTTCAGAGTTCTTTAAGATAGATGTTAATTTTGAAGATAGACTTCAGCAGTTGAAAGAACAGTATGCTAATGTTTTAAGGTAATTCTGTTATGAAAGTCATTTCTACACGGCTTACTAACGTTATAATTAGGAAAACTTTTGGGAAGAATTTCCCCTGAATTTACTCAGTTTCATATTGAGTAACCAAATTTGGCAGGCATATTTAGAGGTCTCCCATTCATCTACAGTGTACGCACAGATCTAATGAATATAAGTTATTGTTGGTCGTCGGCCAAAACTGGTGCATTTATGTGTCAGACTCCATATGAGTTCAAGCTTATCAGCAGTGTCAAACATATTTTGCTTGTTCTACTTGGATGATTTCTGTGATGGGAGGTAAGTGGCTGTACAACTGCTTTTTCATAAAAGTCTAATGATAAGAGTTTGTAGAATTAGGTTATCGACTCCATGTGCTGATGTCGGAGATACCATTCTATGAAGAAATTGTGATTGGCAGCTTTGTGGAATAAGAAATATAGTTTCCTAATAAGAATGAATGAAAGCATAATATGTACACCAGAAATATTGATGCAGTTTTTACTGGTCAGCCTACACAAATGTATCAATGAGTAGGAGTCCATAAGATAACGCCGCTTATTAGATCGTCCTGATTTCTTCAGTAGTGCCTTGCATGTTTTGTTCGTCTTGCTCGGTTGCTTTGCGAGACGGGAGTTAAGTGGCCGTACAGCGGCTCTTTTGAGTAGAGCTGCTTATCGTATTTGTTCAAAAGAGCTCGCAGCTTCCAGCATGCAGCTTCCATCTAGTTTGTTTTTTACAAGTGTTACTTTAGTGTACAAGTGGTGCAACTACACAATAGTTCTCACTAGGCTATCGCTTGGAAGAATCGCCGTTTAATTTTATATAATTGAAATATTTAGTGAGAGGTAATATGGTACCTCATTCCAAAGATGAATGATAAAAATTAGATGATAATTTTGAATAAAATAGTTAAATACTTTTTATTTGTCTATTGACAGTTATGGAGAAAATGGAGGTTGGAATGAATCAGACCATTTAGAGTTTGTGGGTGTGCTGAACCAATATCCCATAGACTTACCCCAGAGAAACATGCTGCTCTTTGATCGTTTGCAAAGACAGTTTCCAGACAGAAGCACCAGTGAATTGGTAAGTGCCATTAAAGGAATATTTTTTCTTTACCAAAAACGTAACTCTTTTCACGAAGAACTGGAAAATACTTCAAAAGATCAAATCCTTATCACCGGAAGTCACGAAAAGGAAGTGTAATAAATGGTGTAATATCTAAGTATTTATCCAACCGTTTTACCATTAACAGGGTGCCACAAAAGTCAATTTTTAAGCAGAGTTTAAGAGATTTGAATTTAGACTTCCGCTTTTCCTTGACTAGTCGCCGTTCCAAGATTAAAAATCCCAGTCTGCCCAACAATTTATCCATAGCTGAAAGGAAAATAATTGGACGCATATCTTTCCGAAGAGTTTTAGAGTTATGTGAAATGAAAGTTTTAGAGTTATGTGAAATGAAAGTTAGTCTCGTCCAAGTTTTTTAAACTCAGGTTTCCGTATTCATTTTTGCGACGATAACTATCACTTCTAAATGGTGTAATATCGAATAAAAATATCCCAACAGAAAATCTGTTAACCATTATCATTAATAATGTTGATTAGAATTATCTTTCACCTTCCTAATTCCAGTTGCTTTTTATCACAACTCACTCAAGTCGTAACTTCTACGACAAAGAGAAGCAGCAGGCATCGAAACGAAGTGACGACACTAGTGAGTTGCTATAAAAAGTAACAGGAATTAGGAAGATGAAGGATAAGTCAGAATCATTAATTATAAAGATTAAGATTACTGATTCATTAATGAATAATTCGTTTAAAACTAAATTTCTTTTTAATCAAGAATGTTTGATATTTGTACTGCAAAAACACAAGTCCAGTTGTTTGCTTTTTACAATGTCGTTTGAATTGACTTTAATTGTCACTACAAATGACAGTTATAAAGATCATTAACCACAAATTTTCTTATTTTCATCTCCAACGTGATTAATTCATTTTCAATCGGATTTTAGTCCTCAAAACGATCATGTAATAAATGTATCACAGAGTTTAAGACGTAAAAACATGAGCATCTCGAGAGACTTACCTTGAAAAAAATCACAGGACTTATAAAAATCCAATATCATTCCTTTTTATTGGCATTATAACAGCAATTATTATTATCATTGTACTCTTTTGAGAGTTTATCCTAGCAGCGTTAGCCGATGGTTTCTCACTGGACTTTGAATGACAGCAAGTCTCCTCGAGTTCCTAGGATTCTTCTCAGTATTCTGACCGATCTTAACATGCATTAGTTTGGATGGTCTTTGTCCAAGTCCTCAAGTCCCAGCACCAATCCCTTGGTAATTGTACCAAGAACACCATTTACAATTGGTACCATCGTCATTCTCAAATTCTACAGTTTTTATTTTTCAAATTTCCGAGCAAGTTCGAGTTACTTATCCTTCTTTTCGTTTTCTTTCAACATCACGCATTGATCGTCGGAACCACAAAGTCCACAATTCGTCAAGTTCTCTTTTTTGTTGACTATCACAAGGTCCGGTCATCTGACCGAGATTAGGTGATCCGTTTGTCTCTAAAAATCCCAGAAAAGTTTGTGCATCTTATTCTCGATGACAGATACTGGGTTGTACGTATACTATTTTTTCGTATGGTTCAATTTCAAATTCTTCCACAATTCCCAGTGGATCACATTGCCTACCTAGTCGTGTCTAGTCTTATACTCTTTCTGTGTTAATTTGCTGCATTTGCTTATTATGTGATTGATCATTTCGCTTCTATCACCACATTACTGACATTTGCTATTTTTTTTGCGTCTTATCTATTCTTACTTTCATATAATTAGTCCTTATGGCGTTTTTTTGTGCCGTAATACGAAGAGACTCAGTTTCTCTCTTAAGTTTTCCCTTTCTTAGCCATATCAAAGTTTTCTCATGTAAAATTTCACTTGTTTGCTGTTTTTTCCCATTTTTGTTTTCTGGTTATTTTTGTTCTGCTGATCCTCGTGCTGTCTGTATTGCTTCTGGTGACCGTAATTAGTCTTCCTCCGCGATTTTTTATGTAGTCTTTGAGTCGTTGCATCAATGCTATCTACAATTCTGGTAAGTCATCTTCCTCCTTCTTTTCTTGACGTATATAGTCTGTCAACGTCATCTCTGCGATGTAAGGCCTTATGCATTGTCATTAGTTTCCTTGTTTAAGTTCTTCCTTCGTTCACTTCAATAATGATACCGAATATTTGACAAAGGGATAGTCCAGGTGTTTGTTCCTTTTTTGAAGTTTCTTCTAATTAGTTTGAGTTCGAGTAGTTTTCTCGTTCTCCTGAGATATTCTTTTCTTTTATCTCTGCTTGTTTGATGGTGTCAGCTTTCAATATTCCCAAGCATTTGTAGGTTTCCTTTTCACCTAGCGTTCTAATTTTTTCTTGATTTACTAATTCCATCCTTTCCGCCATATGTCGCTTCCCGCTTTTCATTATTAACATGGCGCATTTTTCTATGCCAAATTCCATCCCTGTGTCCTGACTATAGATTCTCACTGCCTGTATTAGGGTTTCTAATTCTTTTTCGTTTTTGGCAAATACTTTGATGTCGTCCACGTACATTAGGTGATTAATATTTTATTGCGATTTTATTATTATTATTATTATTTTAATCCTTTAGAGTTTCTCACACCAGCGGTGGTCTTTCACTGGTGTTGGGGTGACACTATGTCTCTTCAGATCTCCAGGACTCTTCTGAGTATTCAGGCCGATCTCACAAATGTTGAAGTCAGGATTATCTCTATTCTTCTTCTGATTTCCAATGCTTTTAAAAACCTTTCTCGAATTTAAGGCCTTGTGCATAATCTTCGACTTTCTTGTCCTCTGGTCCATTTGTCTGGGTTTCTACTTAATCCATTTCAAGAAATGTTCTGAATATCTTACAAGGGGTAATGCCTAGGTGTTTACCCCTTTGATGTGATTTTTGTCGCCGAGCTTAGTTTCAAAAAGACTTTCTCGTTCATTTGAGGTACGCTGTGCATTCAATAAGTTTTCAAACTTCTTTTGGAAAAGGCATTTAACATTGTCGTAGACTTATGAAAATTCAGCATGTTATTGCTATACATCTTATGAGATGTCTGACCAATTTTTATGATTTCAGGTTCAAATGAACAGCTACAGCAGCAATTGGAATACGCCTTATTAAAGCTTATTGTCACAGCTGGTGAAGTTCAAAAATGCAATCTGGACGTGAGGACACTTTAGAAGAACGATATGCAATAAAATTCTGTTTTAAACTTGGAAAAAATACCACAGAAACGTATGGAATGCTTCAGACTACTTTTGGACTATCTTGCATGAATCGAGCATAAGTTTTTGTGTAGCATAAGAGATTCAAGGAAGCCAGGGAGTCTGTGAGGGATGATGAGAGGTGTGGGAGCAGTAAGGAAGTCAATACACCACAGTTGATTGGCCAAACGGTTAGGATTAGGGTTACTATGTTGAGGTTTTAAGTGAGTTCAGCAAGAGATTCCGTCGGGAGAGGCCAGCACTCTTCAAATCGGGTCAGTGGCATTTCCAGCAGGACAATGCACCAGTCCACAACTCCATCCTTGTCACAGACTATTTGACCAAGATGGGCATCAAGACAGTTTCTCACCCTCCCTATAGTCCAGACCTTGCTCCTTGTGACTTTTGGTTATTCCCTAAGCTGTCGTTATAAGACAATTGAGGAGATAAAAAAGGCTGTGACGAAGGTCATTGACACGCTCATACAAGAGGACTTCCATGGGGCATTCCAGAAGTTGTTGGAACGGTACAAGTGCATTGCAGTCGGAGGAGATTACTTTGAAGGGGACTAGAGTTTCATGTGTGTACTATCAATAAAATTGCCCATACGAAAAAGTCTGGAAACTTTTTTAATGATCCTCGTACTATTTTATTATTTTCCCTTCGTCTCTTCTTGTTTAATAGTGACTGCTTCCAATATTCCCAAGCTATTAATAATGTCTTTCTCTCGCTGAAGTCGTCTCTCAAAGAAGTCCACTGACTGATATTCATCTTAACAGCAATGTATCTCTATTACTATTTTCGTTAACTGACGATCGGTGTTCAAACGCAAGTGTCTCACTTTATGACAAGGTACTATCGCTTTTTCACCTCTATGGCGTAAAACAAATATTTGTCAACATTTTCGCTTTCTTTCTTTTTCACTCTGTGGTCCGCTGGAATAGTGAAATAGAGTAATTGATTTCTTCTCATATCTGTGCAGTGAGGATTTTTCACATCATAGGTAAACACGTTATCTGTCGGTAGTTGCTTGGAATAGTCCTTTACTTCTGGGTAGGGGGGAATCTTCTGGATCAGAGTAGTTCTCACTTTCATCATCCATTCGGGTATCTTTCTTCTTTTTGGGATTTACTCAATTGAAGGACCAAGCTGTCGTAGATAGACGCGAATTTTTAGAACCACAATCCATGTGTGCCATCGTGGACTGGCGTTTTCCAATTTGATATTTTTTGAGAGTTTCATGCCTTCTTCAAGTTATTCTTTTTTATGTTATTTATCATTTCAGTATTTCTGTTATGTTCTTTTCGTTTCCACCTTTTACTCAAAAATTGTTTTTCTTCTTTTGCGTCCGGTTGATGATTTAAATCTTAACTCCTTATTCAAGCTGTTATATTTTGCATGAAATGTTTCATGACTGAGAGTAATGTTTAGATATTTACACACGAACCATTTTGAAAGATTCCACAATACACGATTATCGCTCAACAACTGAATGTTGTCTCCATTTTCTTAAAAAAACAATTTCTTTATTCCTCTCTACTGCTTCTGGTTAACGGCTTTTTGTAAAAAAAGTTCCCGTCAAGTGATTTGGGTAGACTGCTACTACAACCAACTTTCGTTTACACTAATTATTATATTTTCCAGGTTTCATTAAACACTAGTCCGGACCATCGGAATAATGATTAGTGTTCGCCAACTGTCTGGGAGACCGGGGTTCAATCCCAGGTCGAGTCATACCAAAGACGTAAAAAAATGGCACTCTATGCCTCCTTGCCTAACGTTAAGCATTATAAGGTACAGATCAAGGGTAAGTGGAGCAATCCAGAGAAAGAATTAAATCCCTCCCTTACACCGTGGTGTAGTAGCTATTGAAAAGGGAGCATTCGGTCGCTCTCGATTACGGTCGACCAACTTATCAAACACTAAATCTTACTTCGATAATACGACATGGATATTTTTCTAGAACTATATATAGACTGATAAATTTGTACCTATCAACGAAGATAACAAAATTAGAAATCTTGAAACATTTGCTTACCTGGTTTTCCCATTCTTATAGTTTGATTCTTGCTCAACGACTAATGTCCTTTCCATCACCTTAAAAGACAATCTCTTTATTCCTATCAACCGCCGCTGGTTTACGACTTATTGTAAAACATCGTTCTAGTCACATACACGAGACAATAAAAAAATTGATAAAATATTAATCCAAAGGATTTTTGACGAGCAATCCACAAATAGTCATTTACAAAGCTTAGCTGAACACCAGACCAGTTTGCCCAGTCAGCTGGGGCTGTAGAATACAGCGACTGCTTCTCTGCAGAGGAGTAACCCCCCCCAACGAATGTCCTGCATATGATACTAAGCAATCTTATGGGGAGGTTCCAGTGATGCTGGAGCTTTGAGGAATGCAGAGTGCCCCTTCACTGCCATCGCTCCCCGGTCCACTCTGGCACGGAGTGGTAGCACCTGATAAGGGTCCTATCAATGGGTTAAATAGAACTAAACCGTGGTCAGAGTTTACGTTTTTTTTGCATTTAAACTGCGTATTTAGGCTAAACTGAATTGTTTAAAATAGAACTGCTTTGACATTTGAACTGCGTACTTATGCTAAACTGAATTGCTCGAAATAGAACTGTTTTGACATTAACTGTGTGTATTGCCCAGTCGGCTGGGGCTGTCGAATATACCGACTGCACCTCTGCAGGGGGTAAGACCCCCACTCCAATGAGTGTCCTGGATATAACACTAAACAATTCGATGATAAGGTTCCAGTTGTGCAGGAGCTTTGGGAAATGCGGAGCACCCCTTCATTGCCATTGCTCTCAGGTCCACTCTGGCCCGGAATAGTAGCACCTAATAGGGCCCTATCAATGGGTAAATAGAACTAACTGCATACTTATACTGTACTGAATTATTTCAATTAGAACTGAATAGCTTGAAATAGAAATGTTTTTGACAATTTAACTGTACTTAAATTTAAACTGTGTGCTTATGGTAAACCGAATTGTTTGAAATGGTACCGTTTTTGACATTGAAACGGTATTTACGCTTAACTTAATTGTTTAATATAGAACTGTTTTGACATTTAACTGTGTGTAAACAAAATCTGTACTTATATTAAAATGAATTAGCTGAATCAGAACTGTTTGAATAAGCTGAATAGCTTGAAATAGAAATGTTTTGGACAATTAAACAGTGTACTCGAGCTAAACTGAATTGTTTGAAATGGAAATGATTATTTGTATAAAATTGGATTTATCGTTAAATAACCTACAAAAGTTGATAAGCCATAAAACCCAACCAACCAACCAACCAACCAACCAACCAACCAAACAGACCAACCAGACCAGTAGTATGGTGTACTCAGTGAGAATGATAAGTCTGCTAGCAATTGACTCATTTTAAACCTGATTTCAGTTTTACTATTGAATAGAAAAACTGCTACAAGCAAGATGTAAGTCAGTGCCTTGATTCTCGAGTTACAAGATGAAAAGATTAGTTACTTTTTAATTTATTTTTTAGCTAGAGCTTTGTAAATCATTACTACCAATAATTTTGACTGATGTTATCCTACACCTTCCAAAGTATAACTGCTTTTTATCGCATATCACTCGGGGTGTCGCTTTTACAACATCGAGGAACTGCGCAGAGCAGAACCAAGGAATGACTTGAGTGAGCTGAGATAAAAAAAAAAAACAACAAATAAAAAACAATTGGAATGGGAACAATACTAATTAGATTATTATTGATAAAGGTAAAGTTTAATCAAATATTTCTTCGTCATTTTTGGTCAAATTCATTTATTCAATATTATATTTAAATTACAAAACTCAGTTTCTTACGTACAATGAAAGAATTTACAAAATAATAGTTCATATGGAAAACATCTTTAAAGAAATAAACATGAATATGAATATTTTTACTGATTCCAATTCTTGTAAAAATTAAAAAACAACAACAAATAAATGAAAAAATATCTTGAGAAGGGCAAGATTTACTTTAATGTTCCCGTTTTTAACTCTTTCAGTGCGGTAACAAATTTAAAGGCAGGAATGTTCACTGGAACATGAAATAAAAAAGCTTCCAAACAACAAAAATTATTGATAATCATTAAAAGAGATAGATCCCTCTGTCTTTCTCTGTCTCAGTCTGTCTTTGTCTGTTTCTCTACCCTCCCCCCTCTCTCTCTCTCTCTCTCTCGCTGCGGCCAAAAATGTCATCTCACCAATCGCCCAGACTAACAAGGTTATCAATCCAATTATAAAATAAGTTAATACTGACTTCTCTGAAAAAATAAAGCAGGATTTATTCCAAGCTATGGCCATGTCAGTATTACTGTATAGTTGCACCACCTAGACTCTCACTAAAAGCATGGATAAAAATCTGGATGGGAACTACATAAGAATGCTTTGTGCTGTTTTTAACAAATTCTGGAAACAGCATCCCATAAAGCAGCTGCTGTACAGCCACTTGCCACTCTTCTCAAAAACCATCCAATTAAGACGAACAAGATACACTGAGCACTACAAAAAGCTTTGTAAATTACTATTCAGTAATTTACTAAGTTTTTTGCTTAAATGTAGCACAAGACCATATGAATGAGGCACACACTCCATGAGACTCTAACTTAAACGTGAAGATTTGCAAGTCTAGCTTGCTATTACACTACCAAAGCAGTAATGTACGAAGCTTTTTGCTTCGATGTGGCACAAAGACGAATAAACGGGGCACCCAATGAGATTTGAATTCACTCGGGAAGGTTTGCTGGTCTAGCTTGCTAACCATTATCCAACCACTACCAACTGATGAAGAACGAAGCTTCCTAATCATTACCAACAACTAAAGAACGAAGCTTGCTTACCATTACCCAACAATTACCAGCTGCTGAAGAACGAAGCTTGCTAACCATTATCCATTCATTACCAACAACGAAAGAACGAAGCTTGCTAACCATTACCCATCCATTACCAACTGCTGAACAACAAAATTATAAGCGACGTCCTCTTATGAATTCCTACACATATACACACCAACAATGACATACATCAGCTTTGTGTGGACACTGGATGCTGTCTTAAGGACCCATCAGAGGCTATGGACCATAGATACGGATGAAGGGAAAAAGTCAAGAGACTCCACGCTATCAGCACGACTTATATATATATATATATCTATATTCAAAATATTCATTAGTTTATAGAGGTTTCACTGGTACCTGAAGTCTCCGAAAAAAACTTTAGTTGTTTTTCGTTCGCCACAGTTAGTGTAAACGAGGCAGTAACCGATAGTAAATACGTATATACGATCAAAGCAAACAAAACCTCCAATGAATACTAATAATTACTTTGAACTAGAATAATAAGTGAATCTACGTCCTTTATATCTTAAATTATGACTATCTTATAATTCGCATGTCATATAGGTAATTAATGTTATAAAAACAACAATTGACAGAGATTCATCTAAAAATGAATAAAAAAGAAACAGAAATCTCCTTTCCTATTTTCTTACGGTTCATGTTTGAAATAACCATTTTGTTTTGGAAGTGTCACCTAATTATTTTGAAGGGTTCATGTAGATTTGAAATTTTCATGGGTTGAGGAAATAAAATTCTAAAAATTTTCATGACCTGCAGTTCAAAGAACAGAATAAAATTCCGATTCTCAAAGACACTTAACTACGGAGAAGATTAAATAATTTGAAAAACAAAATTGGTTTTACATGATGAAATTACATGATATCATGCTTATTAATATTCATATTTAATGTTTTCCTGATGAAACTTGATGATGTCATTACAGTTCAGATGATTTAGAAGACAAGAGTTTGAACTAAGGAGCATACATGATTTACTCTTCCGACTCGAAAGGGATGTGACACAAGGATTAGGCTAAAGAGAATTTTTTTATCAGTTGATCAAACTTAGGTATGTTGTGGGCTTGTTCTTATGATGAATTATAATTCACTCACAATTCATATAATATTAAATTTCTTTTGGGCAGAAGTCCAAGATACAATTCATATAACATAACAACTATATAACCAAACAGGAACAAAAATACAAAAAAAAAAAAAAGTAAAGAAAATTTACCTACTCGTCCTGACGGCTGAATGTCTTCACTGTTCACAGAATAAAGGCAAAAGAAACCGAGATGGATTCTGAGATTGTTTCTTGACTACAAATTATCCAATGGGCAAGCTACCATTAACCAAAAGAGATGAGTGTGTAATGTTTCCCTACAACATCTTCACTGGCCACAAACCGACAGAATATTCTATTCTAGCTACAGGAAATATCAAAAATATCGCAACACTGCTACCCAATATTACAATAGTATTTTATTGACTTATTTTGGCATAGATGAATGGACATTTTTTTAGAATATAAGAATAGGCAAAATGCCCAGCACCAAATAGTCGAATTTGGAGATTTCTTATTCCTTCCATCTCATTCCGGAATGGGCTTTTGCCAGTTTTTCTTTCTTGTCTTTGGTCATAAATATATATTTTCTGAGAACTGCCCAGTAGTATTTCATTTCCACTTAACATATTGCTTGACTTTTCTTTGCCAATTTCTTTCCCTTGTGTTTTCAACACAATTCGGTGTGTGTGTCAACTGGAAGGTAAAAAGATTTTATTGCTTTCAGTTGATTACAATAACCAAATATCTGTTTATAGTACACATTTTGACATTAATATGAGATGTGATCAAAAAGTGCCGAGATTGACACTGCATATTTTTTTACACATTTTGGCATTAATGCGAGATACAATCAAAAAGTGCCGAGACCCAAGTTTAACATTTTTTACATATGCATAGCTGAGCAGTTTATTTAATAAATTGAAAATATCTGACTGATATTCGAATGCCTAGATGTGTTCATGACAATTTTGAAAAATTATGAAGCCATTATCAATATTTTGTGTGAAGAAGTTTTATGTGAAACAAAGGATTGTGCCAGTGCTGTACACTCCATAGTTACTAGACTTAGTAACTTTTTCTTGCCGTCTAAATTCATCTGAAATATAAGATTTGAAGTCATATAGGATATTTAAAGAAATGCAAAGGCTTAATTTCATATCACATCAAACGAGGTGTTTTTAAGGTACTTTGACCAAAGGAAAACTCGCTGGAATAAATGAATTGAATGCTAAAGTAACTATTCTGATAATAAAAAAGGTTTCATTCATTGTTTATTTCTGTCTTGATGAATACATTTTCAGTCTTGATACATTTTGAACTCAGCTTGAACATTTTATTTTTGATACAGACTAATCCGCAAAAATCAGTTTCTACTTTCAACATGTCCATATGTGCATTTGCATTGATACTTAAAGCGATCAAGATGAGCAATTTGGATACACACAGAATTAAAATTACATTTGTAAAATACAGTATCATCCACTAATAAATATATGCGTAACAACTTTTAAATAAAATGCTAATTTACTTTTAAATCAAAGAACTGGCCCTTTCGACTGGGGCTGCAGAATACACTGACGGCATCTCTGCAGAGGGCTAAGGCTCCCCCAACGAGTGTCCTGGACATGATACTAAGGAATCTGATGCTGAAGCTCTCGTAATGCTGGAGTTTTGGGGAATGCAGAGTACTCATTCATTGCTCCATTACTCCAAGGTCCACCCTGACCCTGAGTGGTAGCACCTGATATGGTGCTATCTATGGGCCAAATAGAAATAAACTGCGTACTTACGCTAAACTCAATTGTTTGAAGTAGAAATGTTTATATGAATAAAAATGGATTTGGCATTAAATAACCAAAAAACAAAAAACAAACCAAACTAAACCTAAATCAAAACAACTAGGATTTTAGAATTTTTTGTGAAATATTGTACAATCAAAACGGATATAATTAGGTATTATTTATCATCAGACTCTATGGTATTAAAACTCTCTAACCGAAAATAGTAATATGTTAAAGTCCTAAAATAACAACACCCTTACAGAAAATTTTATATAGTAAGTATATTTGCCTAAAGCTTTCAAAAACTTTTACGACATGACGGTTCTTCACTTACCAATCATGATATATACAGTCTCCATTCGGTAATTGTAAGAAACAGGTTTTATACTCTTCAAAAGATATCTGAAAAGCACATTCTATATGACAAATATGAAAACTTTGTTAACGTCCTCTTTGAATAAGTCAAACGTAGTGTTCCATTAGAGTCATTTGCAGTTAGGGAAAAGCGGAAAAACTTGGAAAAAGAATCCTTACTTAAAAGAAATTCAAAAACACTACTGAGTAGAAATACAAGAAAACTCAGAAAGAATTCACTAAAACGTACCAAAAAAGAATAACTATGATACATTCAAGGTCAAATCAATAAAATCAAAAATTCTGTTGAAGATAAACAATCTCAATCGGCATGAAATACAGTAAATAAAGTTAGTGGAAAGAAAAATCACACTGAGATCAAAACTTAAAGCTGTCAGTTAAGAAGAAAAACTTCAGAAATGGAAAAAAAAATCAAGAATCTGCCGGAAAACCCTCCTGAAATCATTAATAAACCAAATGAAAAAAATATTTATGGGCAACTAGACATCAAACTCAAGTTTGATGTCTAGTTGCCCATAAATAATTTACCCATAAATAAATTTTATACTTTTTATTATTTCAAGAAATTATATGGTTAATCATAACAATGGTTTATAACCAATGCTAGTTGCAAGTAACAATTCTTAAGTAATTTGCATCCAATGATAAGGTTTCAAATATTTATATCTTATACTAACATTCTTCAACCAGATCTATTTGACCCATAGATGGGACCCTAACCGATACAACCGCTCCGAGTCAGAGAGGCCCAGGGAGTAATAGCAATGAAGGGTTACTCCACACTCCCCAAATCTATAGAACTAGTATCATATACAGGACATAAAATGATTGTGATTTGTATTGTATAACACTTTAAGTCTTCAACTGACTTGAGCATGAAATAACCCAACGAGGGTTGACATCCCATGGAAGCAACCAACACACAGAGACATGCACACATATGCATCAGTTACACTTATATTTCTCTCAGTATACACACATTCACACACTGTTTAGCCCAGTCGGCTGGGGCTGTAGAATACCCCGATTACTTCTCTACAGACCCCCACAATGAGTGTTCTGGATATGACACTAAACCGTCAGATGGTGAAGCTTCAGTCCTTGAGCTTTGGGGAATGTAAAGTATCCTTTCATTGCCATTACTCCCAGGCCCACTCTGACCAGGACAAATAGTATCACATAGAACTGTTTGACCATTTAACTGTGTGCAAATAAATGAGAAATGTTAAATTAATTTTGTTAATATTACATGGTAATACTGGGAACAATTTAACTATGTGCAAACAAATGAGTTATGTTGAATAGAATTATAAGTGTTAAGTATCGGGTCATTGGCCTAATTAGTAGAGTGTTCGCCAGTGGTCCGGGAGACCGGGGTTCCATCCCAGGTCGAGTCATACCAAAGACTTAAAAATGATATTTCCTGCCGCGTTGATTAGCACTCAGCATTATAGGGTAAGAATCAAGGGTAAAGTGGAGCAATCCAGGGAAAGGAGTAATGTCCTCTCCTACACCTCGGTGTAGTAGCTATTGAAAAGGGAGCCTTCTGGTCACCCTTGACTACGGTCACCAACTTTACTTACATACCAATACTTGAAACTCTGTGTTCAAAAACTAAATTATTCATATTATATAGCAATATTTGGAACCATTTGACCGTGTGCAAATGAATGTTAAATGGAATCTTTAGCGTTAAGTAGTATTCAACTGAGTGCAAATGATAGCAATACTAAATTGTGTGCAAACAAATAAGCTCTATCTTTTTAAAAATGGAAACTATTCTCTTACAAATCAAATGGATAACCATATTACAGTGTGCAAACAAATGACTTATATTAGATTAAGTTGTTAGTGTTATATAGCAATACTTGAAAGTTTTTAACTGTGTGCAAGAAATTAATTAATATCTAATAGGATTATTAGTATTAGACAGCTATACTTGAAAGCATTTTATGAACCCAGCCTCGTTTAAAAATGTTACCTACAAACTATTTACAAACCATATATATTTCATATATGTATAAATAAGATTTGGTATTAAATGACCTTCAAGGGTTGATATACCTTAAAACCCAACCTACTCACCAATACATGCTGTTGTAGATATAACACTAAACTGCATCTAATTGTAAGGACTCATTTCTAGTGACATGAAGAGTGTGGAGTTCGCCCTTTATCGTCATTACTCCCAGGACCACTTTGACCCTGGGTGGTAGTATCTGGTAGGATGGTAGCGATAAAATCCCATCTCTGGGTCAAATAGATTTGCTTGGAATGTTTAAAATGATTTTGTACAATATGAATACATTTGTCTATTTAAACACGGATATTGCAATTAGGTATGAAGTGTTTACCTCTGAATGAATAAAGACAGCGCTATTTCCCAACTAAATGGCAAGGCTCTCAAATTAATTGACCAGTTAATATACCTCGGTAGTAATATCTTATCTACAGTAAGCGATGTCAACGTACAGATAGATAAAGTATGAACTGCTATCATGTTAACGACCACATGGAAATCTGATCTTTCTAATTAAATAGAATGGGAACCCTTCTAAGCTGTAGTGGTGTCAGTACTGTTGTATAGTTGCACCATTTGGACTTTAATGAAAAGCTAGTTGGCAACTACGCACGGATGCTGTTTTGAACACATCCAGGAAATAAAACACTACAAAACACCAGCTCTACGGTCATTTATCTTCCACCTTGCAAACAATCCAAAAAGATCGTGCCAAACATACATTTTCGCTATGATAATACAATACCACTTTTTATAAAATTAGAAAAAAATAATTCAGATTTCTGTTTTAATTTCTGTGCAGGTAAGGCCCATACAAAGTTGAGAGGTGTGCAACAAATCTAAAATATGAATGTGGCTTGAAACATTTTGAATGACTCTCATATAGTAGGGGACCTTGATCGTTTAACTGACTTTACATAAAGTAACTCCCTGTTCAACTCTGACACGGAGCGGTAGTACCTAGTAGGATTCCATCTATGGTTCAAGTAGATCTGATTGAAGAATATTAACATTAAGCACAAACATTAGTTTTACATGCCGTGAAACCAACGAACCCACACATACGCGTGTACATACGCGCTCACACACAAGTGCGTACACACACAAACACACATGCATCAGTTGACAATAGGATGAAGATAATTAGTTTTTTTTCAGTTAACTTGTTTTTAAAAATTGTTTCTGTTTTATTTACATTAATTCTTGTATAATTAGATCATATTTCATTCCGTGTCTATTTATTTATTCATAATTCTATGAATTAATTTCCAAATCTTTAAATCAATCGACTGTTTTTTCTAATTTTCTACTCAGTAGCTTTTATATTATTATTGAAACCTTTTCATCATTAATCACATATTTTGTTGCTGGTTGAATATTTTTAAAGATTTTTGATTTCATTAAATGATATTTGCTTACAAAGCTAAAATATAGTCTTCTTTTCTTTTCTAAGACAAATACAGTCTCAATCCGAATGTCTGTGATCTAGTGACAATGGGCCTGTGGCCTAATTGGTAGGGTGTTTGCAAATGGCCCCGGAGACCGAGGTTCAATTCCGGGTCGAGTCATACCAAAAACTAAAAAATGGTACTTGATGCCTCCTTGCTCAACACTCAGCATTATAAAATACGGATCAAGGATAAAGTGGAGCAAGCCAGGAAAAAGAGTAGCGCCCTCCCCTACACTTCAGTGGAGTAGCTATTGAAAAGGGAGCTTTCGGGTTGCCCTCAACTACGATCGCTTCTTTTGGTCACGAGTTTAACCCCAAACACCCAGTTGTCAACCAACAACCTACCCCGTTACATGATCCACTAAATATGTACCAATATTCATTAGAATGATTACTGATGTTTTCACGTTCAAGTATAAATATAAACTTACCTACTCCTCCGCACGAGCAGGAGGCGACATAAGGTCAGTGTGGGATTCGAAGTTCAACAAGTTTGAATTCAGCATTTTCTTTCTCCTAGACTAGTTGCCATGCCGACTTTACCCATAGCTGGTGGGAGAATTCGTGCCTGGTGGCCAAACAATGTCAAACATAGAGTCACATTTCACGTGACTTTTGGGTTCGCGAGCATTATGCTACTTGACTGGGTCACACTTGGTCCGGCCGGGTGTGTCCTTGCTTATGTGGCACTCGGTAATGACCGGCATCCTCGAGCCACTGGGGGCCGTCCTCCTAGGTTTTAAGCCTCTTTGGAGAGGTTACGTTTATCACCTGGCACCTGAGGCATCCCTCATTATGGGAATACCGACGGGACACGCGGCATTTTTGGGACTGCTGGGCGCGTGTGGGCTTCAGCCCTGCGTCAGACCCACAAAAATAGGCCTTGTGCCATACTTGTACGCTTGGTGGGCCATATAACAAATACCGGGTCTAGTGAATCTATAATCAGCAAGATTACCTATCATGCGTGACGGGAAGCTTAGCAATGACTAGCATAGTTCACATTGCACCTGGCCTTCGGGCCTTGTGAATCTATGATCAGCATTGACCAGTTGCGTACGGATTGAGATTCGTGCACGACCTCCCCTACCCCTAATCTTTCCCATAAAAAAGACTTGTGTCAAATCCTACCGGGTGGGAGGCACGGATAAATATCAATTTTATTTGTTTATTGACGACTGATACAAGGAATACAACATTTAAGTAAAGCAAGTTTTTATCTCCAAACGCTGTTTTCCCTTTTAGTGACTATTGTGGGATTACCTCACTTGTCCGTAAAAGAATTCTGCCGACGACCGCTAAATAACATTGTCAATGCAGTTTATAAGAAGGGCGCGCGAATATCTAACCCTTTCTCATGGCATTCGCAGCATGCCTTGTAATGGATCTGATTTAGTCTAACAAGACAGGGAGATATTCGTCCCGAATAACCTCATGTCGCATTGAACGACACTATTGAATAACACACTTCTTAAAGATGTATGTTTTTTCCAGCAAAATTTTCAATTTTCTTACAAGTACATAAGCTAAGGACATTTCTTTATACTTCTCTGTATGTATTTACTAACTTTCCTGCACGATCAGGATACGACACAAGGCCATTTTTTGCGGAGTTTAACAGGTTTGAATTCAGAGTTCTCCTTCTCCAAGACCGATTGCTATACCAAGTTTATGGAACCCACTCTGTCCAACTATTTTACCCATAACTGGAGGGTGGATAGTGGTATTCATACCTTTATCATGGGTATAAGTGTCATGTTAAATTCAAACAGCCTCGTCCAGGAATTAAACTTTGGTCACCATATCCATTTCCTTACAACGATATCCATTACATTACGAGTGCCTCATATAACTCTGTACGTTTTTGTAATACGTCTAATTTTGTATTCATTCTATTAAGTTAGCTCTGGCAATAAGATATGTCGTTGTTAATCTGAACTGATTGTCCTTGTATTTATTTCGGTCCGAGGAAACAATATTAGACCAACTACAATTCCTTTACACCATCATTGACAATACATTTTCTCTTGTGATGAACAAAAGTTTGGGATGTCTCTTGGCGTAGTGGACAGTGACGTCGTTGTAAGCGAGTCGAATTCGACTCGTGTTATTACTTTTCACTTTCAGACTAATACGTTTGGGAAAAACACGAACCTCCCTATCCCTTCATCTAAAAGGATGACTTTGGCACTAAATAACCTACGAATGTTGATACGCCATTAAGCAAAGAAACCAAACCAAGCCAAAAAGAGCCTGTGTGCTGTACTCATAAAGATCTGTATATTAAAGATAACCCATTTTTAACAGAAGCAATAATAGAATATTAGTTGTCTCCCTTTCGTCGAGGGCGACCAGAAAGCTCCCTTTTCAATAGCTACTATACCAAGGAGTAGGGGAGGGCACTACTCCTTTCCCAGTATTGCTCTACTTTACCCTTGATACGTACCTTACTCTGTTGAGTGTTAAGCAAGGAGGTATCATGTACCATTTTAAAGTCTTTGGTATGACGCGACCTGGGATTGAACCCAGGTCTTCCGGACCACTGGCGAACACTCTACCCACTAGGCTAATGAGACGGTTAATAGAATATAATTGATATATTATTGATACTTAATATTGGAAAACATAAATAACAATCTGTTTATGCTTGGTTGCTTTTTTTTCCTTAAGAGTTCTCAATAATAGAAATAGATATATTTCTATATCAAATATTTGCATATTGAATATTAAAACAAAAACACTTCATAACAGTTGGCAGTTTCACGTTTTCATGATCATCAGGTAATAATGAAAGTTTTTCTATTTCAAATCCACAGTACAGAATGCCCCTAAAGTCTGGACACATAAGTAAAAGGTATATTTTTTAATGAATGAATGTTTCAATAACATTTTATTTAAGTGGAATATTAATCAATAACATTCTCAATGTGATTGCCGCCATTTCAGACTCAGAGTTCGATGCGTTTTACAAGATTCATATAAACCTGATACATCAAACCCACATAAAACTTTCTAACTACCTTCCCCACCGCTGAAAAAGTCAATTGGGGCCTCCCTGGGATAATGTACATTTAAAACATTTGGTATCTTTCGATATAACCAATATTCACGTCCACTGAGAAATACTAGTTCAATTATTTCTTCTACTTTGGAACAAAAAACAATTATAGTTGTTCGGAGTTTGTGATATTTGCTGTATCTAGACTTTAGGGACATCCTGTATATTGCATAAAGGGAATTTGAAAAAGAAAAATTTTAATATTTCCTCATGAGCATGAAAACGTGAAACAAACAGGTGGGATTAATATATTTGCATTTGAAATAGTCGATTTCTTTTATGGTATGTTGTACAATAAACGTTCTTTTGATGAAACGTTTGTTTTGTTTTGTTTTGTTTTAATTTTTTGTTGTTGTTTTGCTTTACCACTTTTGTCTATTCGCCTTTATGACCTTATCGTCTTTATTTTTATTTGTCTTCTAAAATTCAAAGGTTGACTTCACTTGACTATAATCGTTCACAATATTGAAATCTTGCGATCTTTTCAGTATCAAAGATCAGGTGGACATTCAACAGGCAACAATTTGTGAGCGTATCATAAACTGTGCCACCATCAACCACATGAGTCAATTTCTTGGTTTTAAACATATCACGTAATTTTCACTCATTACATCAGTATGGTTACATGTCTGACCAGAAAATTCACATTGTGGATCACACAGATTAGATTCTTAACACTATTTTGATGCCTACTTCTGTAAGTTTTGAAATTGACTCAATAACTTTTGAGTATCCAAGGGTGATACATGGTTATTTCCAGTTTTATGATTTACCCAAAGCAGAATCTCTCTCTATCTCTGTCTTTGTCTCTGTCACGCTCTCACACACACATACATATGTATTCATATGCATATCTATATGTGTTATACATAAGTAAGGCGGCGAACGTGTTCGAAGGTGACTCGAAAGTTCCCTTTTTAATAGCTAGTACACCGATGTGTAGGAGAGGGCGTCACTCCTTTCCTTGGATTGCTCTACTTTACCCTTGATACGTACCTTATAATGCAGAGTGTTAAGCAAGGAGGTATCAAGTACCATATTTGAGTTTTTGGTATGACCTGGGATTGAAATACGGTTTTCCCGGACCATAAATACATCTATAGTGAGCTGATCCTACGGTACTGACCATAAATAAGTACACCTTCACCAATCTCGAGTAAAAATCAAAACGAATTTGTTCGATAATATTTGTTACCAAACTCTACAAGATTCGAACTTTCTAACCAAAAATATGAATATTTTGCTGTTGAAAAATAAGTTCACCTCTTATATATATATATATATATATATATATATATATATATATATATATATATACATATTATATAAGAGGTGCATACGATAAGTTTCCAGATATTTTTCGTATGGACACTTTTATTGATAGCACACTCATGAAACTCTAGTCCCCTTCGCAGTAATCTCCTCCGGCTGCAATGCACTTGTTGTGCCATTCCAACAACTTCTGCAAGGCCCCATGGAGGTCCTCTTGTGTGAGCGTATCAATGACCTTCGTCACAGCCTCTTTCATCTCCTCAATTGTCTCATAAAGACAGCCTCTGAGCTTAGGGAATAACCAAGAGTCACAAGGAGCGAGGTCTGGACTATAGGGAGGCTGAGGAACTGTACTGATGCCCATCTTGGTCAAATAGTCTGTGACAAGGATGGAGTTATGGACTGGTGTATTGTCCTGATGGAAATGCCACTGACCCGATTTGAAGAGTGCTGGCCTCTTCCCAAGGAATCTCTTCCTGAACTCCCTTAAAACCTCAACATAGTAACCCTAATCCTAACCCAAACCCTTTGGCCAATCAACTGTGGTGTATTGACTTCCTTACTTCTCCCGCACCTCTCATCATCCCTCACAGACTCCCTGCCTTCCCTGAATCTCTTATGCCACACAAAAACTGATGCTCCATTCATGCAAGATGCTCCAAAAGCAGTCTGAAGCATTCCATAAGTTTCCGTGGCATTTTTTCAAGTTTAAAACAGAATTTTATTGCATATCGTTCTTCTAAAGTGTCAGATTGCATTTTTGAAATTTACCAGCTGTGATAATCCGGCTTTAGTAGGGTGTATTCCAATTGCTACAGTAGCTGTTCATTTGGACCTGAAATCATAAAAATTGGTCAGACATCTCATAAGATGTATAGCAATAACATAGTGAATTTCAAGAGTTTACATCAATTTTAAATGTCCATACGAAAAAAGTCTGGAAACTTATCGTATGCACCTCGTATATACATATTATATATTCATATTGTATATACATCTCTTATATATATGTAAGAAATATTAGATATGGTTTGGGAAGTTTTGTAATTTTATTTTTTGTTACAAACTTTCAGTGCAGTAGATCTTGATAATACTTAACAATATTTGCTTTGAAGTTTAATGTTCCAGTTAGAATAATAAAATTCAGCTATCTTCAGTTTGAAGAAAATTAACTTTTTATTTAAAAAATTAAATACTTCCTTTAATTTATTTATTTGTCATTGTAATTTTTGCCGTCAGCAAATGATTAATGATAGAGCAAGGTTTGCAATTACACTCCCCTTGAACATTATAGATTATGAAGGGAGATAATTCTTAAATACTAATTACAGAATACTTCTCCTTATTTATTCATTTGCAATTATAATAAACACTTTTTCTTTTCAAGTGAATGGCATATATATATACCAGGAAAAAGAAGCATAAATCTTTCAACATAGAAGTCTGAGTTGTTCTTCTCCACATGCTGTTAAAATTTGAGATCATTTAAATGATCATTTACATCCCAAATGATATTAAATTTTAAAAATACCCAATAAGTATGTATGTATGTATGTGTGATACCTTTTTGTATGAAGGTCAAATTATTATGATAGATATCTAACATTATGCATCAAAAGTTCTGTTTTGTTTTATTTAATTTTATTTTACTTCATTTTTGTCGTCTTTCTTAAAACTTATGAGGCAATAAAATCAGCATTGACTAAGAAACTGATGATTTTTTGTTTTCCTTTTTGTTCATAAAATTTGACTTATATAAACATTGAAATTGAGCAAAAAATTGCCTTTTCCTGTCTTTTGAATGACATCACTTTCATCTCTTTCGATTTTTTTTGAAAACCAAGCAAATAGAGATATATTCAATTTCATTTTTTTAAATTTTTTATTTTGAGAGAAAAAAATTATTTGTCAGAGAGAGAGAGAGAGAGATAGAGATAGATGGATAGATAGATAGGGAGAGAGAGAGACGTGGGAATGATAAATGGATATCGGTTTCTTGTGTTTTTCTATCTTTGACAAATTTATTGGCAACTGTTTGTGCGAAAACGATGACTTGATACTCAATTCAGGTGAAAGTAAATTATTCAGTTTCTGACTGACTTGTCTTTGGGCATTAGATGTTGTTTTGTTTTTAAGAATAAATATCAACAAATATTTTATAACCACACACACACACACACACACACACACACACACACACACACACACACACACACACACACACACACACACACATTTATTTCTTAAGTTGACACTAAGCTGTTTATCTCTTAATGCCTTTATCTATATTTCTTTATATATAGATGTACATATGTGCATATATGTTCGTGTATATATATATAGATATATATATATATACGAAAACACACACACACACACACACACACACACACACACACACACACACACACACACACACACACACATATATATATATACATATATATATATATATATATATATATATATATATATATATATATATGCAAGAAAAGATATAGATGTATGCTCATATATGTATACTACAGGAAAAAAGTTTAGGATCTATCTTTTATTTCTTTAAAAAAGACACCATAAAATGGAATACTTTTCTCCTTTTTAAGTTACAGATAACATTTCAATAACAAATGTGTATTTGCTTTTATTTTGACAAAAAAATAACCACTTGACTATCAAGAATTAATCATATAGTCGTATCATATTTTGTTTTCGTAAAAAAAAAAAAGAAACAAAAGACAAAACAAAAGAAAATACCACCCATCTTCAATACTGCTTCATGAGTTCTTGTTATTCTATCAAATAGTTTTTTAAGTAAATGGCCGACTCTTACAAGCATTTTTCGAGCACTGAGAAAGCTCAATCTCACTCTTTGCATATTCTCTTTGAACTGTCCAATTAATCTCGAACTAAATTAATGGGACAGAAGACAGGAGACTGAGGTGGTCAAGTCATAATTTCCGAAATTTGTCCTTTTTTTGATTTCTAGGTAATTTTGACATAATCTAAAGAAGTGTTTTGGAAAGTTTAATATCGATTGTTTCATTGAGTGACTAATTTTAAATGCATGTCAACTCGTATAGCCTTATTTTATGCCTAGAAGTTAGAGAATCACGTTTGTATTTATATTTTTGTATAGTTTTTTAAAGAGTGTTTTTTCTTGTATATGACCTAGCAGATACTATCATTCCGGGTCAAAGTGAACCTGGGTCAAATAGCAATGAAAGAATTTTCACACTCCTCACAACACAAGAGCTGTAGCCTCAAAATCAGATGCAATATCATACCCAGAACAGGTAGAATGCCGAGTCATTTAAGGTATATTCTGTTTGTTCCTTTAGGTTGTCATCTTCTTTTATCTTTTGACTGCATGCAGGAAGTCCTGCAATAACTTAAAATAGATAAAGTCTCATTAGGTGTCCTATTCATATGACATTGTGTCACATCTAAACAAAAAGCTTAGTAAATTTCGACTTAGAATAGATAACATTGTGAGAAGACATTCTTATCTAACCTTAAATATTTCATCTACGTATTTTTTTATAGACAATGACACAGGTTTGTGTAGACTATTTTCAAAAAGTGAGCATGTGAAATACTATAGGTCACTCCAAAAGACGTTTTCATTCTATGTCTTGGTCCTTATTTTTCAAATGCTGGGAAATTCCCCAAATCTGATATCAGTAATTGAGTCACTTTTTCCTGCTTATATATATATATATATATATATATATATATATATATATATATATATATATATATATATATATATATATATATATATTCAAGAAGCGTTCGTGGTGTAATGGACACCGTAGTAGGAAATAAAAACGGCTATGCAAATTTAATTCCTGGGCAAGACTGTTTTCATTTTACATTATGCTAAAGCCCTTCGGAAAGATAAAAATTCAATTATTCTCCCTATAGATATGTGTAAATATTAGAGCAGACTAGATTCTTTAACTTTGGTATGGCAACATCTCACAGGGGAAGGAAAACTCTGAATCCAAACCTGTAAAACTCAGCTAAAATTGACATTGTATAGTATCCTGCTTGTGTAAAGGAGTATATATATATATATATATATATATATATATATATATATATATATATATATATATATATATATATATATATATACTCCTTTATATATATATATATATATATATATATATATATATATATATATATATATATATATATATTAGATTTGAGCACATCTTTCACTTTTGTATGGGTCTCACCTGTGCAGAAATTAAGAAAGAAATTTGAATTTTCTAGTTTTATAGGAAGTGGTAGTGTGTTGCCACAGCAAAAATGTTTCGCTATGGATGTTTTTCTGGGCGTGGTTTAGAACTTTGTGAATAACCCTCGAATATATATACTTTTTAAAGGGCCATTTGAAAAATCTTTTATTTTAACAAGAAAAGTCTGCACTTCAAGCTATTCAAAATTGAAAAATGTGGGGAAGTGTATTTTGTTAGTACTTTTGTATACACACACACATATATACAGACACAGATACACACACACATACACACACATGCACACACACAAACACACATACGTACACAGATGTGCACACAGATACACACACATGCATACACACACATGCTCACACATAAACACACATACATACACACATTTGCACAGATACATACACATACATACACATCACAAACACACATACATAAACATACATACACACATGTGCCCACAGAGTTAGCGCATTCTGTTCAATTTGTAAATGTATTTGATATAGATATTTGATCGTTATCTCTGTGAAGGGATAAAAAATGTGTGAAGGGTTAAAAAATGCAAAAGCCTTGACTAACAAAACTATTATTCAATTGGAAATTATACTGGAAATTGCCTTATTCTTTAAATGCATTTTAAGGTTATTCCTCATGAAAAGTTTTTGCTATGTGTTGTTTTTCAATCCAAGACATTTCTTTTTAAATTAGGTTTTCTATTAATTCATTCATTTACCTTTTTTATTATTACTCTTCCCAATGGATTAACGTGTTATATTATGAGATTTGGATATTTTGATAATTTTAGTAACGCAGAGATAATGTACAAAAATCTTCATTAGTCAGTGCTGCAGACTAATCTCTAACAACAATCTTATAAAAAAAAAACTAAAAACAAACGTGCAGTAAGAACACCTGTCATAAAATAAGATAATTAAAATGGGTTCCGTTACAAAGCGTTTATGGTAGAAGAAAAACGAGAGCAAGAAAAATGTGTCAACATTTGTCAACAAAGACATTCTATTGAACAATGATAAAAAGACATCGATATCTTTTTAAAAAATCCATTTGTTTGAGTAGTAATTCCTAAACTCTTCTTACCCTCAGTCAGCAGGGGGTTTATAATAGACTGATTGTACCTCCTGCCGAGAGGTAAGACCCCCCCTCCACAAAATAGAGGTGTCGAACTGCATCAGATAGTGAGAATCCAGTTCCGGAGATCTGGGGAGTGGAGAGTACTTTCCAGAACATCTGGGTCCACTCTAACCCAGAGTGGTAGTACCTGTTAGGGTCCCATCAATGAATCAAATCACTCCGTTTAAACTTTATTCGTATTAGGTAGGAATACTTGATGCAATATAACTGTAAATTATTTGAATTAAAGATTTTTACTTGTAGCTATAATTGTTTACTATGAATGATTATAAGTTACTTAAAACCATATAAATACGAGCAGACAAATGTCTATCATTAAAGAGAAATAATTACTTGAGACCATATGATTATTAGGAGCTTATAAGAACTCGAATTGAAAAAAAAAAACGTTATTGGAAGTAAAAAGTTGGTATATAAAATTATTTTGTAAGTAGATTTACTGTGAATGGAAGATATACAACAATACTTTAAATTTAATCTATACCGTTCAAAATCTTCGTATTTAAAATTTTTTTTTAAACAAACACTTCCGGAAAACATTAGTTCTCAATGACATAGGTTCACTGGAAATTTCTAAAACTGTGACTGATAAAAATTCAGAGTGTTTATAGTCTTGGCAGAGTGTATTTGTTAAGACGTGAGAAAAGGAAGTTTATATTAAGATAAACCCAGATGAATTTACTTCCCCCAAGAGAGTCACCCTGTTTGTTTGCTTCTTCCTAAAACAGAGTTTGCTAGTTTGTTCTCCATAATAATCAGTATTCCTCGTTTCAAAATTGTACGATTAAAATTCTTGCTATAAGGTTTCGATGCAGGTTTTTTAGTATAGGGTTTCAACTTGACATTGGCCTCTAGTAATACTTACCTTACTATCTAATCAGTTGAAGACTTTTTGCATCTATCCATTTAATAGCTTATTGATTTTTGGTCAATAAATCAAACTTGGAATGGAGTTTATCAAATTTTATACACGTAGATGTCATTCTACATTCAAATATTAATTTAATATCTATTTCTGTCAGTCTAGAGTTTAGTTTCCTCTTGCTGCAAACTAAGTAAATAATCATTCTTACGAGGTCTCGCTGTCTACTTCTTCCAATATCTATCTATCTATCTATCTATCTAAGTATTGTTCTCTCAGTCAGTTCTTAAAATAAATCATTTAATTATATGGCATGGTTATATCAGCGTATAGTTGCAAGGAAAGAACAAAAACTCAGTTGCAAAAAACAAAACAAAAGCAAAAGAACAAAACAAACAAAAAAACAAAAAACAAAGAACTAGATGGCACGCAAAAATTTTAACAAGTGTATTGAAAACAAATAAGTAAAAAGTTTAAATAACTGGCTTGTATAAATGTGTTGATATGGAATTAAAAGGTGTAAAAATGTCCTATGCTTTGTAGCGGTATGATTGTTAGACTTACGCGCACGCGGTCAATCGGATGTTACGAGTGTGGAGATGAGAGGAGTGTTTGGTGATTTCCGGGTTAGTCGCTTCCTTCAAAGCGGAGAAAGGGAAAGTCAATGTGGGTGATGCGTGGTTTCGAATTTCGACTCTCTCTCTCTCTCTCTCTCTCTCAGAGTTGGAGTTTCTTGTCTGTGGGTGTCGTCTGTCTTCTTTTGATCTGGCCCCGCAGTCATTCAGATCTTTTTTCTCTTCTGATCGGACCAAATTGGGTTTTCTTTGTTTTTTTTACCGCGAAGGTTACGGATTGGCCGAAAAATTACTTTTAATAATTTTTATTTTTTGACAAATTTCATCGACGTTTCACTATGCACTGATCCTATGCGCAGAAACCCCATTTTTTCATTTTGAAGAAAGTCTCAGCCCGGATAACATCCGGTATATGCTCTCGTGGACGCTAGTTGCAATCATTATTTTGTGTGTATGATAAATTAAAAGAGATCTCCTTCGGCCATATAACAGCATCACGTTTTCCTATCGAATACGAATAATTTTTTACCCATAAATGAGACCCTAACTCATGGTCAAAATCGAATAGAGAGTAAGATCAATGAAAGGGCACTCCACATTCCATAGAACTCCAGAACTGGAACCTCACCACCAGATGCAGTTTAGTGTTAAATCTAAGACACCCTTTTCGTGGAGTTGGATATTACCCCTCTGCAAGGAATCCAATCAGCATATTCTAAGCCACGCCAACAGGGTTTTTTCTTCTTCTTTCATCCTGGTTAAGTTATGCGAACAATCCTCCCCCACTTGGAAGATTTTTTCTAAAGAATATTTATACTCCTGCACTTGTCACAATGTACGTTTAATTGTTCTGTTAGTGGAGCTTAGAATATGATGACTATTCTCTTCCTAAAAAGAGGTGTTTTGAGTATGATAATAAACTGCATCTGATGGTGAGGTTCCAGTCCTGGAGAACTGGGTAGTGGAGTGTAACTCTTCATTGCCATTATTCCCAGTGTACCATAACGAGCCTCAAATAGAAGGTTGTAATATTACTGCACCAAATAGGACGTTGTACCGTTACATACCAAATGTAAGGTTGTACCACCATCTGCTCGAACCGGTTGATGTGTACATCGCTACATCTTAAGTAGTAGTCGGACCTCGTCGTAAACTTGCCGTGAGAAAGGTTGACGAACACACAAGACTGTGTCTTAGTTCACTAATACAAAAGTTTATTCGTTACAACACTTTTTAAATCGTCGTCGGGAGAAATAAAGAGAGTATGAAAGCTGAGTCAACTGTGCTAGCCGGACATATGTACCATATTCACTATTAACGCTATGTGCTGAATGGACATATAATGTTCATAACGATAGAACATAGGAATCTCGAAATTCGAAAACACATAACGACTTCTTGTTCAGGTACGAAAACTTTTTATTAACTTTGAGTTAAAGGTTTCGACGTAAGGAGGAGAGACACAATCTTCTATGCTGTCTTATTCATTTGGCCCCCGTCTCGAGTGGCCCCCATAGGGCGCAAGTTTGCCTCGCGTTTGCGAGCTCCAAAAATCGATCCTTCTCGTTTGGTGTCTAGTTTCCAACTCTCTTTCTTCAAATTCTCACACAAACCTCCGCGCGCTTCCGGTGCGTGACGTCACCCGCACCCTGTCACCCTGTTTCGTCTCGGACTATTATGACATCTGAGAGACACCTCCATCCGTCCGCGCGCGCCCGCGTTAACACCTGCCTCAATGTTGCACCTAACTAACCCATGTGCTGAGCCGAAAGGTTCTCAGCCTAACTAAACTCAAAGACATGAACCGAAATCCCTCGGTTATTATATAACACAAAGAAAAAAAACATGTCATCAGGAGAAAGTGAGCAGAGACTGAGCTTGAACTTTCTTCCATGTTTCATCTAATTCTCACACGTACTTCCTTGCTGGTTTCATCTTCACAGCTTTGTGTCTGGTGTGAGATCCATTTTCGGAGCTGGCCTCAAAATGGGGGCCATAACTTTCGACTATCTTCACATTTTCCTGCAAGTCTTCACTCGGGTCTTTACTTCGTCACGTCTCCGAGCCAAGTAACTTTCAAACCGGAGTCGTCCCTTGACTTCCACCCGGTGTCGGAGGGTGGACACATCTGTTTTCGGTGGTTATACATTTGCGCAGAAGATTTGGGACCTCCGTTTTTTTCCTATCTATTTTTAATTACTGTAGTCATTCACCCGTGACTGGCTGACCCCCAACGAGTGCTTTGGCCTGAGAAATTCAGAGGACAGCAGGCTGTTCCCGTAGACTCTATCTACTTTTCTCCTTTTTTTCCTCTCTCTCCATCTACAGAAATTCTCTAAATAACTTGGTTCTACCATATCACGTTACACCAGGTCCAATCTGACCCGGAGTAGTTGTACATATTAGGATCAAATCTATGGCTTGAATAGATGTTTAAAATTTATTCGGATTTGATAGGATGGTTTGCCAAAAAACCCCACCTCTTAATATGAAAATGAACGCACAATTAGTTACTTGAAACCATATAACTATTTGCAAACAAATGACTATTATTAAATAGAAATAATTATTTGAAACTACATAATTATTAGTATTATATGGGAATACTTGAAACCATTCAACTGTACAAATTATCTGTATTAGATAAAAATACTTGATATCATATATTTGTGTGAAAAAACACTCTTAAGACAAAAATTTGAATATAAATGTAGAATAAACGCAATTGCCTAACCTTTAAGCTGGAAATACCCCAAGACGAGTTGACATTCTGTTAAAATCAATTAATCAATCAATCCATACGTTTAAAATCAATCACTCAATACACACATTTAAAACTTGGACTCACAAATAAAAAATATCCGAATGTCCAAATTGTTTTCGTTAAAGCAGCTGTTGTCAGTTAATTAGTAAAATATTCACAAGTGTTGAAAGTGAACTTAATCGATACTTGTTGAAAACTTAGCAAAAGTAGTTGAATTTATTCTTTTTATCTACATCGGTCTGTTTTCTTTTTATGCCAAACACTAAGCAGCTTATCCTCTATTGTATTTTTCTACATTCCAGTCACACCTTTTCTACAACTGAGCAAGTCATTTTGCTGTTTTGATATGCAAAATTTGAAATCAGATCAGGTGTAATTCTTCTTTCAGACATGTCTAGAATACCATGTTTGCATTGCCAAAGACAAGAACAGTAAGCAAATAGTATGCACATAAATAAATATATGTTTTTTTTTGTAAATCACATGTTGCTACTCTATTTCCATTCTTCATTATGTACAAATTATGTTCAAAACTGAAGATGAATTGACCAGAACAGAAAGGAACAATAAATGAAACATTAATCCTCTTCATAATACTCCACTTACATTCAATAAATTTTCCATTGTTTGAAACAGCTCTAAAAATCCTCTTTTGAAATAGTGTGAAGCTTTATCATCATATTACTTTTAATCCCGCTACTTCCTTAATTTTTACCGTCTAGATGAATTATCAATTTAAGAAACAAGAAAAAGTTGTATATGTCTTGATCTGTTGAGTATAGAAAATAGCGCACTAGTACATTTCTGTAGTTCTCAGTTGTACAAATGTCTTCATTTAAATCTTCTTCTTAGCTGTAGCCGTATTGGTACTACTCTATAGTTAGTCCTCTGGAGAAAGAGCTGGATTAGAACTACACAAGGATTCTGTGTGTTATTTTCTACAAATCCTGGAAGCAATACCCGAAAAAACAGCAACTGCATAGTCTCTTACCTCCCAGCTCACAAACTATCCAAGTTAGACAAGCAAGATATCTGGAACATTACTGGAGAAGGAAGCATAAACTCTAAAGAGAATCTAAATTTCCGTTTGAATAATTGTATAGTACATAAAACGGTCAACATGAACTATTACAACAGTACCATTGATTAAAATTGATTCATATATATATATATATATATATATATATATATATATATATATATATATATATATATATATATATATGGCAAAGTCCTGATAATGGTTTTTGCCCAGTCAGCTGGGGCTGTAGAATACGCTGACTGCACCTCTGCAGAGGGGTAAGACCCCCCCCCAACGAGTGTCCTGGATATGACACTAAACAATCTGATGGTGAGGTTCCAGCAGTGCTGGAGCTTTGGGGAATGCGGAGTACCCCTTCATTGCCATCGCTCCCAGGTCCACTCTGGCCCCGGAGTGGTAGCACCTGATAGGGCCCTATCTATGGGTTAAATAGAACTAACAGCATACTTATGCTAAAAGGAATTGAGTAAACTGAATAGTTTGAAATAGACGTTTTTGACAATTAAACCGTACTTACACTTAAACTACGTGCTTATGCTTAACTGAATTATTTCAAATAGAACTGTTTTTTGACATTAAAACTGTATTTACACTTAACTGAATTATTACATATAACTGCTTGAATAGTTTGAAATGGAAATGATTTTGACAATTAAACTGTGTACTTATGCTAAACTGAACTGTTTTCAATAGAATAGATTATTTACATAAAACTGGATTTGGTGTTAAATAACATACAAAGGTTGATATGCCATAAAACCAACCAAACCAAACCAAATGATGATGGTTTATTAAAACCGAAACGTTACAGTATCGATTTTCTTTCACAATAAATTCATCACTTTTGTTTTTCAATTTTTCTTCATACTGCCGGATTCTTTTCCATTATTTATTTCCATATGGCAAAGTGTATGTTGATATATATTTTGATAAGTTGCCTTGTCGTATAATTATTTATTTATTTATTTATCAAAAGTTTTTTGTCAAATTTCTTATGCAGCTTGTCCATCAAAAATGGTGCGCATCCATTAAATTCTACTGGGAACACCGAAATGCATTGATACGATCCTGGCAACGTTGCCGAACAGAATTACTGTACAAAGTGTACGTTATTTTCACTGAAATCTCTTGCCTTTATGAAGAAGAAGAAATACAAATGGAAAACAAGCAGAAACAAAAAGACATTTGTGATCAGCTCTTTGAAAAGGTAAGGACATTCTTTTTTGAGGGAAGGGGTGAGAAACATCTTTCACGAAAATTGAAAGTTTCTTCCTCAGCACCAAAATGATTTTACCCGTAACTCTTAATGGCTACTGATATTAAATTCTTTAGTTAAACATCTTTGATGTTTTGAAATCTTTGTTTGGATCTGGATTCTTTATTTAATGGCACATCAACTTTCATAGCTTATTTATTGCCAAAGTCATTCTTGTAGAAAAACAGAAGTGGTACTATTTAATCTATAGCTGGGGAAATAAGGGAAATAAGTCTTTTCCCAATGATATTTGTCCGAAAGTGAACGTTTTTAGCGCGAATGGAGTTTGAACTCGCTTACAACATTGTCACTGTCAAGCACATTAGCCACAATTGTAGCGTAAAAGTCAACTTGGCATATAAGTCGCCCTCAAGATTTTTAGTTCAAACTTCTGGATTAGACTTATACCTGCCGTGATTGGTTGACCATCCAATATACAGGAGGCTACTGTAACATTCCAATTATTGTTTCCAGTCAGTGCATCAGCAGTTGAAAATTGTATGTAAAATTGCATTAAAATAATACTTAATTTGTATAACAGTTTTATCATTTTATGTTATTCTCTGGGTTAATTTGTTAAATATGTTCGTCAAACAGGAGTCTAAGTTGGAAATGTTTATACAAGTCAACTGGAATTAGGGTAAGTGGTGTATATCAATTGTTAGGAGTTTTGTTCCATTGGTTGACTAATCCGTTGTAAAAATCTGGATTTTAGCTTTGCCATATAAGTCGAGCTCTTGTTTTGTTCCATTGGTTGACTGATCTATTGTAAAGATCTGGATTTTCACATTGCCGTATAAGTCGTTTTATAGAGATTTTTTCAGAATTAAAAAGTCGCCCCAATTTACAATAAATATACTGACCACAAATTTATCCATTCTGGTTTCCCTTATACAAACATAAATATGAACCGTGTTTTGTTAGGACTTATAAGGTATTAAACATCATTGAGAGGTTAACATTCATTGTTGTAGGAGGAGATATTGTGTTTTTGATATTTAATTTCCATTTTGTAGTGGTATATTTAATTTGTTTTTATATGTGGTTGCGTGTTCTCACAAATCGGAAAGTCGCCATTTATAGCGATGGGGATAACATTATTATTATTATTATTGGGTTTTTGGTTTAAGGTTTAAGTTGGTTTTGTTGGTATTACATTGGTTGCGTTGGTATTTCGTTGGTAGTTATCCCCTCGCTAAATCTTGATGGAAAATAAAGGTGGTGGAGAAGAACGAAGACGTCGTTAGGTTTTAATGGCAGCATGAAGCAAAGGGTTTTACGCTGGTATGCTGCGAGACTAGTAGTAAGGAAAGAAGGTAGGAAGTTGTTAGAGTGTATCATCTAATTTGTTTTTAACTAGGATCCCTTGGTCTAGAAGAATAGACCGAAGGGATCCATAAACTAGATGGCTCTCCTTATAATGGTTGATACGGCTACTCTATTCAGGAACAGACGTTAAGACGTCCGTTCCCGTTGAGGATTTCTAATCGAGAGACAGATTCACGGGCTTTCTTCAATTTTTGGTACTGCTTGGAAATATGGTTCGGGCTGAATCGGACAAGTCATCCTGACTGGGTGAAAATGTTCGGCGACTCTAACGGTCAAATTAAATTTCACGCCAAACAAAAATTTAAGTTTCTTTCTGCTACTTAGTCATGCAGAAGCCATTGTTTGTATTACAAATACTACGGGGAGACAAAAATGTTGCTATATTTTCGTACGTGCTTGTTTGCGGTGTATATATCACGTGACCGGTGCAGTACAAGCTGGGAAGGGTATTCGCTGTGGTAAGTAGTGGATTGTTTCACTTTGTGTGTGATTTGAAAGTCGCACATTACAATGTAGTTTAATTCGGGACTTACCCATTACGAGTTCGAACTCGACAATAACGCTTCGGAAAAAGCCAAAAACATAAGTGAAAGTTGAAGGCACCATTGACCACAGTATAATAACCGGATGGTTCAAGAAATTTAACTCGGGTTGCAAGAACCTAAGCAATCAGGCAAGGTCAGTTAGGCATAAAACCGTGGATTTAAGGGTGATGCTCCAATCAGGAGACAAATTTGGTAAATAGCACTCAGAGATTATCAGACGAGTTTGGTACTTGACAGTCCAGTGTAGTTCGTCACCTTCACAGCCTCATCATCCAGAGCTGCCAAATTGTACCTTTCGTTACGAATATATTACAAAACTTTTGATACTTCCAAGCATAAATATATTTAATTTTCTAGTGACTTTCAGTAACCAAAATTAAGTAACAATGAGATTGCTTCGTACCGTGTGCTAGACTAAGCAAAGTTTGGTTAATTTTAAGACTTAATATAGGAAATGATGCAATTTCCTTGTCAAAAGAATTTTCTGGAAAAAACGGGTTAAAATTGGCGCAAAGATATTCAATTAAAGCCCACGCAGATGTTTAAAAAATAAGCAATTAAAAATGGCTTTTAGGACCAATAGGAGGTCTCTAAAATACGCGCCCAAAGAATCTTCGAAAGTCAACGCGTGCGCGCAGGATCCATCCTGATCCTAAAAAACACACAATATTCCAGACAACACAGATCAGTTACTCACGCCAACCCAGAGTGATACGTACTACTTCTTAGCGGCGCAGTGCTCGTTGGGTCTTCAAACAACGGTGTCATGTTACAACTTCAAGTTGGATAAAGATCTTTATCCACGCTGGTGTAAGAACTGGCATTTACGGTCGTGACTTGATACACAAATCGCTGTATAATTTACTACATTTCAGCTCCTAACAAGGAAATAAATTTCTTTATTTTTGTAACACTATTGTTAATATTGTCTTTTTATTCCTTCACGTTAGTACACTACACTTAATCTAGTTATGACTATTAAAAGAAACAGAAAAAATGTTATAACTTTGGTTAGGAAATATCTAACTAGATGTTAACTTTATAACAATTCTAATCAAACTTATAAGTAATGGTCCGTGAGACTAGCTTGCACCATGCAAGCTACCCTAAAAATACATCATGTGGTGTAGATTTGGCACAAGACAGAAAATTTGGGTCATTATGTGAGTGTTGAACCTGTAGCAATAGAGCTACAAGATTAGCTAATTAAACCTTATACCATGATCAAATAACAATAGAATGTTTTCATATTAGGAAATATTAAATTCTAAAAATTTGCTTGTAGGAAAGCTAAAGAATCTAGTAACAGATGAAGAGGATGTAGTTTTTCTTTTTGTTAATTTAGCACTCCGACTTGAGAAGTCATTTTTTTATATGGAAGCTTGATGAAAAAAACAACAAAACAGAACAAACAAAACAAAACAAAACTGCTTATTATAGACTGTGAGTTGGATTACAAAAATATACTTTTGGTTCAAATAGGAATCTTGAGTGATTTTTGCCTGCGAAGTTGACTGAAGAGAGGACAAATATTTTAAGCAAATTACCAAACCAGCAGGGTTAGCTCAGGGGAGGAGGAAAGGTTATTTACTCTTGTCTCTGTAGGCCACTGTTAAAAATAGAAAATGGACAGGCCTCCTTTGGACTTGATCTTCAGTTACAATGAGCCAAGGGTATATATATATATATATATATATATATATATATATATATATATATATATATATAAGCGTGTGCATCTATTTGTATATATGAACATATATATATATATATATATATATATATATATATATTTACATGCAGAAATATACACGTAAAAATATTATAGATATAAAGATATAGATATTTCTATATACATATTTACATCTTTCCAAAAACACATACTCACACATTCACTCACACACACACACACACACACACACACACACACATATATATATATATATATATATGCGTGCGTGAATACGTGCGTGTGTATGTGTATGCATTATGTATGTACATACAAGATAAATATGAAAGAGGGAATAACGAAGAGGAAAACTGTAGAATTACATATGTATTGGTATTTTAAGGTGGGCTGTTCATAAGCTGAAAAGTTCAAATGATGACGTCATATCTGCTGAATTTTTTGCCAATGGGATCCAAGCTCGGCAACACGATGGAAAAACTGTGGACTACAAAGGATGGTATGTTAAAAAATAAACCCTATTTGATCACATATCTTGGTTAGTCTATAAACTTTTCAGCCCAACGTCGTATACAGGTGTGTGTATT
>OY757938.1:27962321-28199821 GCA_963585895.1 Sepioteuthis lessoniana
CAAGAAGAAATTCGGAAAGAAGAAGAAGAAAATTTGCAATCAGAAGAGGAGAAGAAAAAACAAGAGAGAGAGAAAAACAAACAAAAGGTGAGATGGTTTAATGATTATATACGACACTGATGAAAAATCTCTGGCAGAAATGTATGCTCTACCTGTCTTCAATGAAACTACAATTTTATAGGTAGTTTACAAAATTTGACATAATTTGAGATAAACTGGGTGTTTCAGAAAAACCAATATCATTTCCTAATCTAATAAATTGATCAATTCTCGCGCAAATGATCTCCAATTTTAACAGCATGTGTAGAAACAATGCAAAATTCTATGTGAGATGTTTTAGTTTTTTTCTTTCCAGGGATAGAAATGCCATTTCAATGGAAAAGAAAAGGTGTTTGAACATTAAACATAGAATTTTGAGTTCTACACTTGCTGTTAAAATTTAAGAAGGAAAATTGGTTGATTTATTAGATTATAAAATTACATCAGTTTTTATGAAACACTCAGTACATCTCAAATTATATCAAATTATTTGAAATACCTTATATTCATAATTTCAAGTATCATGTTATTTCTAATGTTCTGACATGCAAAGGATGCATAGTATGTTTTTTAACTTGCATACTTTTTTGTTGGGATGAATTTGACACCTGTGAACCAAGTAGGAAAGGAGCTATTAAAGTTATCAAAGCAAACAGATAAGTACAGTTAATATTTTGAAGAGATATACAAGTCTATGCAGATATTTACACTTATAATTATTTTCCTTTCAAGAACAATAAGTAGTTGGAGTTTAATTATTAACTAGAATAGTTCATACCCGCATTTGTTTTCTTTTTTTTTATTTTGATACACAAATTTACAATGAAAACTTAATTAATTTAAAAAATGCACCCATATCATAATTTTTGTGTAATCAATTTTAGAGATGATCATGTCATTTTTTTTTTACTATTACCCATTACTTGTTTCCCTGCAAATAAATGAATAAATGGTAATTCAATTTAATGTTCAGTTTATTTTCATCTGTTTATTAATAAGTACCAACATTTTTATCAAAACTGAATAATTTGTTTACATTTGGAAGATTTTATTATTATTCATGAAATATTTTGTTCTTGAATAAACTTCCAAAATAAGTTTTCAAAATTAGTGTTCTTCATTTCTTTTTTCTTATTTCTCTCTCTCCCTTTCTCTCTCTCTATCTTCCCCTGCTTTCTTTTTCCCTCTTTCTTCCTTCATTTCTTCTATTAAAACAATTTGATAAACATCTAAAGTATAGTTTAATAGTTCTTTCTTTTATGCTTTCTTTCTTATATTGGCTTTGTTTTTCTTTCTGATATATAAATATATATAATATATATATATATATATATATATATATATATATATATATGTGTGTGTGTGTGTGTGTGTGTGTGTGTGTGTGTGTGTGTGTGTGTGTGTGTGTATTTGGGCAGCATTTCTTCATTGAGGTATATTTGATTAAATATTTTAGACATCTCTTGTCTCCATATTATCATTTCAATCCTTTCAAATTGCTGTATGGATGTTATGACATCTAGCATGAATTGGCAAGTAAATTTTCTGTATTTAACTGGTTCTCAAGTAATTTTAGACCCCTCTCAGGCCATCAACAGTGGGTGTCTATATTGCAAAAAAAAAAAAGAAACTTACACCAATATAAAGAAAAAGCTATATTGTACTTTTGGAATATACACATCCCTTGATTATGGCCTGAGAGGGGTCCAAAAGTACTTGGGAACCAGTTTAATTGAGAATATTTATCAGCCAATTCCAGCCAGATATCATAATATCTATAAGACAATTTAAAAGGATTTAAATAAGAATATGTAAACAAAAGATGTCTATAATATTTAATCATATATATATATATATATATATATATATATATATATATACATATATATATGTTATATTATTATTAAATATATTATTTTCTTCATATATATATGCATAATAAATTTATACAATGACTGCTGTTCAAACACCAGTGTTGCCTCCAACAAAGGCTTCAGCAAATGATGACTCAGGTTTCAGAAGCCAATGCATCATTACTACTAAACCAAAGTATCCCAACAATACATCACAACTTTGTTGATATGTTAATATATGCTCTATCAATGATAATGAGTACTCTTTATCAATAAATATAGCAAGCTATATTATCAATACACACACACACACACACACATACACACACACGTGTGAGTGTGTGTGTATGTGTGTGTGTGTGTGTCACATATTTCACATTCAAGATATAATAAAGAAGTGTTGAGACAGAAATGAATATTGACTGAAATGTTTATTTTTTCAAAATACTTTCTTTGGAATTCAGCATACTTTTCCATTGTTTTCCATTGGTCAAAATACCTCTTAATCTCACCATTTGTTATGCTGTAGAGTCTCTATCCTGCTCCATTCTGTTAGAAATGATGTACCTTCTTATCTGATAATCTTCAGTGATCTAAAACAATCATAAAGATCAACCTCACACAGTCTGTTTGACTAATCACTTCAAAACCTGAGGAAAACATTAAAAGTGATGGCCCTCATGTGACAAACCAACAAAACAGTTGAAGACTGTCCATAATTTGCAAAACATACTGACAGCAGGAATTTCTTAGACTCTCTTTCACCATCTGTCTCTATCAGCCATCACTCTAGGTAAGTCCTCTCGACAGCATTCAGTGTCTGCACAGAGCTGATGAATGTAAGATTTTGCTGGTTGTCTAACACAGGACTGTCCATGTGTTGAGAGTTCAGAAAACCTCCCCAATGAATTTGTACTTACTTCACCAGCCGTGCCAAAAATGTCTAGTTAATGTTACTTGGATAGTTGTTGAGATGGGAAATAAGTGGTCGCACTGATCCTGTTTTGTGGGGTGCTGCTTCCAGGATTTGTTCAAAACAGTATGCAGCATCCTTGTATAGTTCCTATGTAGCATTTTCAGCTGGTATTTCATTAAAAAGCCCAAGTGGCTCAACTATGGAAATTAGATTTCACTGATAAGATAAAATGGGAATTCTTCCAAGATGAAGCAGTATCAGTACCATAGTATGGTTTCACTGCTTGATCAGTAATATTGTTAATCAAACTGTTTAAACAACCAATCATACTACATAACATACTGATCTTGTACAGTAGCCATTTTCTGTTGGCAACATTTGTCTTAAATCCTGAACATTAGCAATACAATTCAATATGATTTTCAATACATTTCTATAGTAAAATTATTTACAATGAATTTGTATTTTGAATGTAATAGCCCTATTTTCAAACAAACTGGGAAAAAAGTGATAAAACTACTGTAGTACAACTTGAATATTTCTAGTGCTGTATCCAAGAGTGTCTTTCCATTGTTTTCCATTGGTCAAAATACCTCTGAAACTCACTATTTGTTATGCTGTGGAGTCTCTATCTTGCTCCATTCTATTAGAAATGGCATACTTTCTTATAGGATAGTCTTCAGCGATCTAAAACAATCATAAAGATCTTGTGGTATGTGACTTCCCAAACTGAACTATTTTAGAGGAAACAACATTGATTTTTAATTAAGTTTCTTTTTACATAACCATTTTCAAAATCTAATTGTCTTTGTGTATGTATATATTTCTGTATAAATGTCAAACATTTGTCAGCATCAGATTAAAGGATAAACTTAAGGGGCTGCAGCTCTGAGGCCTCCTCCAGACTCCAAACCCTCCAGGGACTAAGGGTTCATCTTAATAGTAAAGAGTTGATTAATTTCTCCATTCTCTAATGTTGAATTAGAATTACAAATTAATTTAAGTTTTATAATCACAAAAGTGACTGGAAAGAGGAGTTTTGTCAGGAAACATCTTAAAGAATCTACACCGATCGATGATGGCACAAGAACTACCCAACAAACTTTTTCTCTTGTCACAATTAAAAATGATGTTCTCAAGAAATCACAATTTATGGATGTTTTGAAGAAATTTGTTTACAAGAAAATAAATGTTTGTAATTTAATTATTTTTACCAGGGTAAAAATATATTTAATTTATCTTTTTTCATTGAAAAATATTACTGGGAACCTTGCTGTAGCCTGGGGCCCTACCTAATCTTACTCCCGCACTGATGCCTGTGAAGGTCATTGTGTTCTTATAGCATGATTTTATTGAAAGTCCGGTAACAACCAAAAAAGAAAAGGAGCTGGTTGTAAGTTTTTTCTTGGAAAACTAAAAGAGAGAAATAAAACTCCAAAACTGTCAAAATCTGATGTGAGTTTTAAAAGTGGTTTTTTGTTTTTTGTTTTTTTTCTTTGAATAGCATCATGCTTTACTATCTTCCCTAAGGTATTGCAATGATAATGAATGCATCACATGTCCTTGTTAAGATTATAACAAGGGTGAATTGTGTTCACAAGGTAAAAAAAAAAATACGAAGGAAATAAAAAATTGTGAGTTTGATGAACAGATGGAAATCTTTTTGAGTTGAAGGCCTCAAATCATGGGGAAAACATTAAAAAGAAAACCAGAGAACATGTTTTTGATACAGTACTCTTAAGAAATTCCTAAAACTTAACAAAGTATTGTTAACATGCTTCCTTTTGAGTAGCTTGCTTTAATTTTCTGATGAAAGTTTTGGTTCTTAGGAGATATTTCCAGAGTTGAATCAACATTCTAAAGTGTTTTTACTTGGCGTTTATGTGTGCACGTGTTTTGCTTTCAATGGAATTGTTTATTCTTGTTCCATTTGATTTTTCCTAAGTATTTTTAACCCATTTACCATCATTTAGAAACCCTTGTTAAACCCTTGCCATTTAAAATGCCAAAAAATGGAAAACAGTTTCTCATTATCATGCAACTTCTCTTTTCAACTGCATTCAATGTTTTCACAAATATACCAGCTCAAGTCAAATCTCCATTATATGGGCTGGAGCAGCCAGCAGCAGGCATTGGTGTCTACATGAACTTAGATAAATAACAAAGTTTATATGTTCTAACCAAGATGATGCCATCTCTACACTGAAAGGGAATCCTTTGAAATTAGCGAGCCAGTTCATATACTTTAGTAGCAATGTTAACACTCATCAGTAGAACACATGTAGTGTAATGGTTATCGTTGCAGGAAATGGACACGGTGACACGAGTTCAAATCTTGGACGAGACTGATTGCATTTCACGTAGCACTAATACCCTTGGGAAAGGTATGAATCCAATTATTCTCCCTCCAGCTATGGGTAAATAGTAGAGCGGACTGGGTTCTTCAGCCTTGGTGAGGCAACTAGTCTAGGAGAAAGAAAACTCTGAATTCAAACCTGTTAAACTCTGCTTAAAAAAAGAATTGACCTTATGTCATATCCTGCTCGAGCGGAGGGGTTGGAGAATATGATCATTAAAGCACAAACAGCAATCAACTATCTAAAAATCTGATCTCTCTGATAAAATAAAATGGGAATTCTTCCAAGCTGTATTCAGGTCAGTACTACTGTATACTTGCACCACTTCGAATTTTAAAAAAATGCTCAGAGAAAAAGTTAAATTGGAACTGCCGAAGAATGCTGCATAGTTTCAAACAAATCCTGCAAGCAGCTCTCTACAAAACATCAGCTGTATGGCCACTTACCTCCCATCTAAACAACAATCCATGTAAGACAAGAAAGACATGCTGGATACAGCAGGCAAAGTATTTTTCTATGGATACACCAGTGTTTGCTGACCAGCAAAAACTTAAATTCATCTGCTCTGTACAGACTCTGGTTGCCGTCTAGAGGACTTAACAAGCACAATGGCTGATAGGGAAGAATAACAAGAGAGAGTCGAGGGAATCTATGCTGTTGATATAAATTGAAGAAGATGACGATGATATCTACAAGGTGCTGAAATCCTTGCAGAGGTATATCAATCCATCTACACATGTGCTATGCAACACACAACACATTCTTTGTCATTTCCAATTGATGTATTATTAACCCTAACATCATTGATGTATTGCCGCACCTAAGATGAGGTTCTTTGGGAAATAACCTTTCCTAAGTGAGACTGGAATTGAGTTGGCAGTTTTGTGCTGATTGGTTGATGGATGTCATATGAGGGAAAGAAGAAATGGAAAATTTAGTTCTGATTTTTTATCAAGCCTCAACATTTAGGTAAAAAGTTCACCAAACCAGCTGATTCAAGAGGTGGAGATTCTAATCAGCAGAATTTCTTCACTTGAAGAAAATAATGATTAGAAACACGCCCATTATCATTGCTGTTTTTTTAAAGAAAATACCAAATGAAATGGGAAATTAAAACCAATGTGATTCTGCTGTATGATTTGGTTTTCAGCTGTTTTCTTATCCTTCTGAGGTTTTCCTTTTTGACTTTGTTATTTGCTTCTGCTTGTTTGATCATTTCCACTTCTAACATTCTCAGGTATTTATTTTTGCTTCTGTTTGTTTGTTCATGTCTTCAAATATTCTCTGGTATTTGTCTTCTAATATTCTCAAGTATTTGTCTTTGCTTCCATCTGTTTGATTATATCTACTTCTAATATTCTCTTTGCTTCTGTTTGTTTGATCATGTCTTTTAATATTCTCAAGTATTTGTCTTTGCTTCTGTTTGTTTGATTATATCTACTTCAAATATTCTCTGGTGGTTGTTTTTGCTTCTTTTATTTTTAGCAAAACAGTTTGAAATCATCCATATTCATGAGGTGGTTTATTATTTTCCAGTGTTTTTGTGAATTTATACTCTCCTTTGCAATTTTTATGATGTAGTTTTGTGGTATCAAATAGTAGGTAGGGAGATAGGGCAAAGAGCCACCGTGAAAGATGTGTAGAGACAATAATTATTATCACCCTTGGATTTTGGGGGTCTTGAACACCTCATGGTCAAGAGTCAATTTTATAATCCAAATTGGCCTGTTTAGTCCCCTGTTTTTTAATGGTAAAGACATTCTTTTTTCTCATGATTGTTCCTTGAACTATAAAGTTGTGCCTTTTTTAGTCTCTGTTCTTTGAACAGATTGACATGTCTCCTGCTGTGCTATGATACAGTAAAGCTAGCATTGCTTTAACAAATAATTTTCTACATTACATCAAGTAAGACTTTTATTGTTTTTGTAACCCTTTTTATACTGCTTATTCATTGAACAATGTGTGCTCATTTAATCAGTTAGGAAATGTTTATATATCCTTACTAATACATCTTGTATGTTTATTATGTATGTATTAAATGTTATTATATGTATAAACACACTTATCTTTTCTTTTCTCCAGTTTATTCAATGTTAATGCATCACTGGATATACTAATACTTATATTGGATGTTGGTAAATGAAGACATGACTAAATACTCTCCCTATCACCAACATCCTTAATAGATGTCTATTTCTATTTGTTATCTCTTTTAATCCTTAGTGAGGAAGAAGCTTTTAGATCCTGTTTGCGATCAAGTGACAACTTGATGCTCAAACAACGCAACATGTTCCTGGGCTATCCATAGCTGACTTTTGTATGATTTCAAAGAATTTAGCAAGGCCAGCAATATAATCCACTCTCAGTGGGGTTTAAATCTGGTGAGCATTTACTGTCAATAGACTATTTGTTCCTGGAATCAGTTTTATGTCATCTGAATATGATGAGGTATTGTGTTATCATCCTGTAACAAACAATGATCACTGGGAAATATAAACAGGTGCAATCTGCAGCAAGATCTATGTTACACCTGTCAAGACAGATTTCAGTTAGCTGTTCTCACATCTTTTCACAGAACTCCATTGCATAAATCAGAATCACATGGGTCCCACTAAATAAGACTGAAAACATTTTTTTCATTACAGATTTTTTAATGCTTAAAATTCAAAAGACCTTCCTCTATCTCAGGCAATTTATCAGGGTTTTGAAATATCAATATTCTATGATCCTTATTCACTATATGAATGCAAAGTAGAAACAATCTCTGACTCTCCAAGAGGCAAATGCAGGAGTTATTATACCCTTTTTTAAAAATCTTTAAATGTCAACTTTGAAATGTGTTGTATCAAGGAAAGGAAAAGATACACAGTAAAATAGAGTTAATCATTTATTAACTCAAGTGGTACAGTTCGACTAGTTTTATAAGTCTCGTGCTGTTGGTGTTACATCCAAAGTTGGGGTTACTCCTGACTGATGTCCTTTCAGAGCTGTCTCTGCCTCTGCTTCCTCGTGCTTGAGAGACACGGTGTCTTTCACGATACTGGAAGTCATGTGGTATGAGCTACTATACAACAACATGGAGCTCATATCATTGAAACTTGGGTCCTAAAAGATATCTCCCACGTCTATCATTAGGGATTTTCCTTCTCCTTTCAGGGAATAATAAAAATAAAGACAAAGGAAAGATAACTCCAGTGCATGTTGGATAGTCAAATATTCATAGGACATTGTATTGATATCATAGATAGAAGCCTCCATTTAAAACCATTGAAAATCAATATCATTCAAATCTGACAAGTTGCAGGAGAATATGAAACAATAAAGATTATTTGCAAAAAAAAAAAAAATACTTTTTTTTTTTCTCTAGGTTGGATCAATCTAGTTCAGATGTGTCCTCCATTATTTCATAGCCTTACATTTTACCTCCCTTAAACAACTCCATGTTCCTCCTTGTGAGGAAGGCTTAGAATGCACTGACCCTATTCCTTGTCAGGTGGTATGACTCTCCCCAAAAAAGAAGAGTCCTGGGTATGACACTAAACTACATCTGATGATGAGGCTCCAGTTCTGGCAATCTGAGGAGTATGGAGTCATAGTTATAACCCTCAGGTCCCCTTTGACCCAGAGTGGTAGTACATTTGAAGGTCAAATACATCTGTTTAAAAGTTATTTATATTCACTAGGATTGTATGCAAAAAACCCAAACCTCTTAAGAAACAAATGCGCAAAAAAAATGTAGATAAGAACATACAATGAACATGATTCCTCAACCTCCTGGTATAAAGTTATCCAAGACAGGTTGACATGCCATTAAAATCAGTCAACTCCATGTGAAAAAAAGAAAAACGATTTTTTGATAAGATTTTTGTTTTGCCTCAGAAAGACCTAAAATTAGTCTTTTTCCTTACACTGATGCAGATTACATCTGAAGAAGACCAGAGAATGTAGCAGTTGAAACATCATGTGAACAACAAAAACAAGGAATTTGATTTTTAGAATTCTTTGAATTTAATTTGATTTTTTTAGAATTTTTTTTTTTCACAGAAGGAAATTCATCTACAATCAAAAACTTTGTCATTGATTGAATTCGATCAAAAATAATCATATCAGCCATTTCAAAAATTGATTGGAAGTTTTTTAACTGCAGAAATGAACAAAATAATCTAGTAATGAAGGAAATGTAGTAGTTTTTTTTGTATTTTTTGTATTTAGCTTAAGACAGTGTATTTATTGAAGCATTATGCAATTTCTATCTTAAAGGAATGGGCCTTAGGAACAGATAACCAGTACTAAAAGTTTGATGGTGTTTAATCAAATGTCAGGCATGAACATAATCTTCATCAAATGTGACACTGTCTGTTTTGATTCTCCTCAAGCTTCTGTTGTTGAATGGGCTTTTTTTAAGATTTTTTTTTCTTTTTTATTCTAGAGGATTGTTATGATCTTATTTCTTTCTTTGTGAACTTAGCTTAAATAACACAAACTAACACTTTGAAAACATAGGAAAATTCCTTGCGTGTGTGTGTGTGTGTGAGACTTGATTTATCATTCATATCATCAATACAGGCAGTGCAGATTATGTGGAGAAGTATCTGCAGCATTCCAATTCTTGCTTACATTTCATCTTAGAGGAAGGAACAAACATGTTGGAGCCCCAAATTTCAGAGTTCAAATCCTGGATGAGACTGTGTTTCACTTTTGTGCAAATGCTTTTGAAAAAGACATGAATCCATCTGCTCTCCCCAACAGCTTTGGGTAAATACTACTGTAGATTGTGTCCTTTAGCTTTGGAATGTGTTGTAACCTAACAAAAGGTTACTGAATGAGAAATAACCAAAACAGAGGTTGGAAATGAAATGGACATCTTTATAACATTAACAAAATACAATACCTGCCAGTGACATGAAGAAGGTAAACCACTGCTTGTGATGAACTGCTTAATCAGTATATTAACCCCCCTCACAATAGTGTCCAATGTATTTATGAGGAATGGAAAATACCCATTAATGGTCATAGGTAGGGTATATAACAGTATGACAACCAGTCCAGGAGAAGGAAAATTCTGAATTTAAACAAACTGTACTCAGCTTAAAAATTGATTGTGTCACATCCTACACAGAGTGGAGGGATTGAGTAAACACTGACATGATTGTTCACTAGCTAATCTAGCAGAACATTGTTTGAGAGTTCAATTCTCCCTGGGTGCTTCATAATGTTGGCCTTGTGGCAAACTAAGTTAAGCTTGCAAATGATTATTTTATGGCATCTTATCATAATGTAATTGATAGCAAGTCAGTTTTACAGATCAATTACAACTGAGTTGTGAGTTTGATCCACACCAACTGCCTCATATTTGGGGCTTTGTACCAAATCTAACATATTTTCTCCAAAAGCATTCTCCATTTCTCTCTTTCTTATTTTCTTTACTGATTTTTTAGCAAAATAAATGACATAAACATGGAAGATAAATCTCTTGCAAATCTTGACATAAAATTTTAAATACCAATATTCCTGTATAAAACATTTAAAAATTTCCCCCAAGAAAACAAACATTACATTCTTTTTACCGATTAATAATATAATAAAAATGTTCACATTATACATTTTTCAATTTAAAGGTATTTTTTCAAAAAAAAAGAATTGGTTTACCCCTGGGTTTATCTCTTTGTGGGGTCTTTGCACACCTATTCCTTGAATTTATTGAATCTGGTCCTTTGAAATTTGTAATACCTATATAGTAGTCTGTAGTCGAGGTTGACCTGAAGGCTCCCTTTTTTGATAGCTGGTGTAGGGGAAGGCGCTACTCCTTTCCCTGGATTGCTTCACTTTACCCTTGATCCTTATATTATAATGCTGAGTATTAAGCAAGGTAGTATCAAGTATCATTTTTTGAGTCTTTGGTATGACTCGACCTGGGATTGAACCCAGGTCTCCCTATATATATATATATATATATATATATATATATATATGAATATATATATATATATTTATATATGTATAGATTTGATTGAACGTAATAGACATTTTTTGTCTACATATTTTTTTGCCAATCCTTTCGAATTACCGTATTGATCTTACGATATTTAGCGGGAATTGGTTGATAAACTTTCCATAATTAATTATTTCCCAAGTACTTTCTGCTCAACTTTGGGTCATCATCAAAGGAGGGGGTATTACAAAAGTGATGTAACTTTTGTATGTACATTACTACTTTGTAAGAATGACCGTTTGTACAGTTGTATTGTGTAGCATTTACTTTTTGCATTTGTTTTTTTTTAATAGTGTCAGTAGCTAAAGACATTTAAATACATTAGCACTGGTTTCAAAATTAATTCTATTTAGTTTGGGTTGTATGTTCCTAATATGTAGTGCCTTGAGAAACTGTAGTTTCTGCTTGTTATTTTGTTATTCTATTATTGTTGATTTTTGGTAAGAATTTTCCGTAATTCTGTTGTTGGGCACGAATGTTTTTTAAATGCTGTGCTATGGAACTTGTATCAGAAAGGTGCCTTATAAGTCTTCTCGGTCAGGTAGTTGAGGTTAAACCGACATATATATTGTTGTTTTCAGAGATACAATTTCCTAAAGGATATTTAAATTGATATATGTTGTTTTTTTTCAAAACTCCAATCGAGGGAGAGGAATTATTTTTAATGACATAGTTGGAGGTTTTAAATTTATCATAGTATATAAGTTTTATTTTCTTATTAAGATCAGTGGGGAGTAAGTTTCTTTGAATGAATGTTCAAATAAATATGTATCAATGAAGAAATGCTGCGAAAATATATATATATATATATATATATATATATATATATATATATATATATATATATATATATACAATCAAATGGTTGAACAACGAACTGTTATTTGAGAACTATAACTATGCAGCTGTAAAAGACAAAAGAAGAACTCAATATTCAATTGGCAGAATGAATAGAACAACAATATGAAATACTTTACTCATAAATTCATCTTTCACTTCAAAGAGTTTTGTGTTAGAGTAACCATCAGGTATGTTGTAAAAAAATCAGAATGAAGATATAATAGCAAAATACATAGACATACAGTTTCATTCAGATTTTCACAACAGACCTGAAGATAATTCTTATCTCAAATTTTGAGTTGTGAAAACTAAGTTTATTGGTGAATTTATATAAATATATGTAAATGAATATAATTATGTAAAATAAAATGTTGACATAAAATATAGGTAGGAATACTGTAACCTTTTTTAGTCAGTAAATACCATTATTTAGATTAAATATATATATATATATATATATATATATATATATATATATATATATATATATATATATATTAGTGGCAACTCCTGAGATAGGAGGAGTCCTTGTGGTGCAATGAATAACATACTTGATTGTGATATCATAATGAATTCAAATTCTAGTAATGTTATTGCATTCACTTTTGGATTAATACTCTTGAGAAAATTATGCACCTCTTTTATCTCACCCTTTACTCGTTAAATAGTGCCATTCCTGTTTTTCTACAATGATGGTTTTGGCATTCTGGAATCAGCCTGAAGCACTGTTTTTCAAACCTATCTATTTTGAAACCATAAAAATGATCTCTGTACAAGATATTTGTCCTCAAATTTACTTGGACTCAACATCCTGACTTGAACCATCATAAAGAATTTTTTAACTCACTAATTTTATAGTTTTGTTTTATTTTCATGCCTTAAAATGTTGATTTAAGTAAATTTGCTGACAGCGTTCATATTATTGCATCTCAAAAAATAATATGACAAGTTATTTTGGGTCCTTAAAGACAAACGAAATCCTAATATGTTCAGAGAAAGAGATTTCCGGCTGAAATAATAAAAATAATCTTTAAAAATTTCAAATGTGTTTACTCACCATTTTTCCAAAAAAATTTTTGTTTCAACTTAAAAACTAAATTTTGAACATAAATAATTTTTTTGGTCTACAATATTTTATGAAGGGAATTTAATAATACATCAAACCCACAAAACTCAAGCCCCATCAAAGTTTTGTGCATACTTGTGTGGGTTTATGTGTGTGTGTGTGTGTGTGTGTGTGTGTGTGTGTACACATGAGCACTAGTGTGTGTGTGTCAATGTGAGTATGAGGGTTTTTATGCATCAGTTTGAATATGTGGGTTTTTGGCTCAGATATTGAGCAGTTGACATCAAAGATTCTAGTGGTGTCTTAGACAGGTGCCGTGCTTGGATCAAAAACATTTATTTTGAAAAATGTAACAGATAAAGAGAATATAACATTTTGGTTTTGTGGAATGATCAGTTGTCAAGTATCAGCTGTGCAACTGTGCACAGGTACAGAGATGAATTTTATATAAAAATATGAAGTTTGATACTAAAGTTGTTCTTATATTCTAAATTATACAAATAGTAAATTATGTTAAAGATATTAGCCTGCCATTGATGACCCAGAGTCTTCTCTGAGATATATATATATATATATATATATATATATATATATATATATATATGTGTGTGTGTGTGTGTGTGTGTGTGTGTGTGTGTGTGTGTGTGTGTGTGTAAGTGTGTGTGTGTGTGTGTGTGTGATGGCCTATGAATGGTCCAAAAGTGCTAGGGATAAGTTTGTTAAATTCATCTACCAATTCGAACCTAAAACCAAGACTCTAATCAGGAAACTTGAAAATAACTTAATAAAGTTATATAGACAAAATGCTTAAATGAAATACTGCTGCCCAACAACACACACACACACACACACACACATACACACATATATATGTATATATGGAAATCTGACCTCTTTGATAAAATAAAATGCGAACTCTTCCAATCTGCAACTGTGTCAGTACTACTCTATGGATGCTGCCTTTGGACTCAAACGAAATACTGGGAGAAAAAGCTTGATGGAAATAACACAAGAATGCTGTATGTTGTTTTCAACAAATACTAGAAGCAGCACCCAACAAAAAAGTAGTTGTATGGCCTCTTATATCCCATTTCATAAAGCATCCAAGTAATATGAGCAAGACAAACTGGGAGTTGCTGATGAAGTAAGAAAAAACATATGATGTTCTATGGATTATCTACATATGAACATGTCAGTGTTGGCTAACCAGCAAAAACTCTATGTGGATAGTTTCTAAAGGACTTATCAAAAACATAACTGATTGGGATGGATGGTGAGAGAGGGTCAAAGGAATCCATGTGGCTAGCTTACCTCCATCAGGATCACCATAACTCAGGAACATCTCAATGGCTTTTCTAAAATTTTCCATCTCTTGGACCAGTTGCCATACCAAGGTTAAAGAGTAAGGTCTGCCCTGGTATTTACCCATGACTGGTGGGGAGGGATAATGGTTGGAGTCATACCATTTCCAAAGTTATTAATGATATATGAAATGCAAACAGCCTCATTCAGGATTTTAACTTGGGTCATTGAGTCCATTTCCTACAATAATAACTGTTATACTATGTGTGTCTCACTCCTAAAATGAGAATATGAAGCAGTCAAAAATAAATATTCATTTGGACTTATTTATGGGCAATGTGGTATATATAGAATCTGAAGTTCTAAAGCTTTATTACCGATATCACATTGTAACCTGATATTATATCTGTGTCAGTGTTCACTAGACAAGCATTATCTTTCAGGGTGTTGCAATATTATTTTATGTCAGCGTGTGTGTATATAGATATATATATGTCATCTCTGAAGAAAAAAAGATGAAAATTATTAACTTGATTATTATATCTAATTTCCAAAATTTATTTTGAATATTCTCTCATTATTTCTTTAAAAAAATCAATAAATTGTCTTAGACTTGAATAAAAAGTTATTGGCTATTAAAAAAATATTCTTGATTAAACATCAATTTTTGTTTGACTCTAGTTTAGTGTTTTATGTTGGTTGGCTTGTTGATTAATTTGATGTTGAAGTCAGTCTTTTTGGGGGGGAGGCTGGGGACAAAACAATTATATGACTTTAAGTAACTAATGATAATAATCAATTGCAAACATTTATAGCTTTAAGTAACAATTTTTGATATGAACAATTTGCAGACTGTTATATGCTTCAAGTAACTATTCCTATTAAACAATAATAATTTTCTAACATTATTTTCTGCTAGCTATTCTTATCAAATACTAATAATTTGCCAACCCTTACATGGGTTTGAGTAATTGTTCTTATCTAATACAAGTAACTTATACACAATCATATGGTTTCAAGTATTTCTATCAAATACAAATAATCTATAAACAATTAAACAGAGTTCACAATCACTAAACCCAAAATTGAGAAGATACTTAGGAAGAACCAAAATAGCTTTCGGAGAAATAGATCCACAGCATCACAAATTTTGACTATCCGTCAAATTCTTGAAGACATACGTGCAAAAAACCTACATGTGTTTTAATCAAAGAGGCAACAATCTCCACTCAAAATAGTTCTCTGAAACTAGTAGACAAGTTCACCTACCTAGGAGGCAGTGTCTCATCAACCAAGACTGACATCAACATGCGACTAGAAAAGGCATGGACATCTATCATAGGCTATTGGTTATATAGAAGTCAAACCTGACCAATAGAATAAAACACAGTTTTTCCAAGCAGCGGTTGTGGTGATATTGCTGTATGGATGCACTACATGGACGCTAACTAAACGTATGGAGAAAAAGCTTGATGACAGCTACACAAGAATGCTGTGAGCAATATTGAATAAGTCCTGGAGGCAGCACCCCACAAACAACAGCTGTACGGCTACTTACCACCTATCACAAAAACTATCCAATTTAGAAGAACCAGACACTGCTGGAGAAGTAGAAATGAACTCATAAGTGACATACTCCTGTAGACCCTTTCACATGGACGAGCAAAGGCAAGACGTCCAGCAAGGACCTAGATACAACAGCTCTGTCCTGATACAGCTAGTCTCAATAATTTTGAATGGTATATTCTTGGCAAAATACAGGATAGTGCAAGTGCAGCAGCCTCTATATTAAGCAGATTTTTACTATTTTCTAGTTTCTTAAACTGACAATTCATGTCAAAAGTAAGATTTGGGGAATATGGAAGATGTTGCAGCTTCATTTCCATTTTAAAAAAAGGAGTTTCAGAGGTGCTTTGACCAATAGAAAAGTCACTGGAATAAGAGTGTTGAATGTCAAGGGGATGATTAATGTTTCATTCCTTGCTCATTTCTGTTTTGATAAATACAACTCCAGTCTCAATACTTTTTGAACTCAATTCATTTACCTCTGTGTTTACTCTACAGGTACTATTTACCAACCCCTCCGCTCGGGCAGGATATGACACAAAGTCAATTTTTAAGCGGAGTTTAACAGGTTTGAATTCAAAGTTTTCCTTCTCCTAGACTCGTTGCCTCACCAAGGCTGAAGAACCTAGTCCGTCCTACTATTTACCCATAGCTGGAGGGAGAATAAGGGGGTTCATACCTTTCCCAAGGGTATTTGCCCGAAAGTGAACGTAATAGCGCGACTGGAGTACGAACTCGCGTACTACGATTCCGCAGTTCATCGCTTTAACCATTACACCACGAGGACACCCCTCTACAGGTCATGTACGAAACCAGTGGTTTTCAAACTTTTTGCCCCCCCCCTTCACCGCCGGACCAAAATACCAGCGCCCCCCTCTTCCTATGAACGCCAGAACGACGGTAATGTTAAATGTCATAAGAATTAGTTGATTCTTCAATCACAAACAGTTTGAAGAGTATAAAAAAACAATTTTAACAAACAAAAATGGTTAACATTTATTTTTCAATCACAAACACCTTGAATTGAACATGAAATAAATTGTAAAACTGAATGAGTAATCATTAACAACTACCCTGCTTAATGAGATGGGTTGGCTTGGTGCATTGCAATCAAACTGTCAACATCAGGATGAAGGTTTATCAGGAGCAGTCTCAGATCACCACGCTCTGTTATATTGAGTTTGTTTCTTTGTTTGGTGAGGGGCCTGGACACAGTGCTGAATCCCCTCTCAACCCGGTAGGAAGTCGGAAAAGCAATGAAAAACAACTTGATGTCTTTCCACAGGGTTGGGTAGCGTTTTGGGATCGCTGTTTGCATTCAAAAGGCTTGGTAAAAGGTTTTGAACTTTGGTTTCAGATCCTCGTCATTTTACAAACTTACAAGTTCCTCTTCTAGATGGGTTGGCACCTCTGTGCTGGGTTCAGTAAACGGATCGATCACCCAACCAGGGATTTCAAGAGAAAATAGGTCGTTGACTGACATATCCCTGTGGAGTTCCGCTAAATGAGCGCAGTACACGGCAACGTCATCGTCCTTCACTCCTGTTTTCTTCTCCAAGTCAGACAAACAAGGAAACTGACGGAATTTGCAGCGTCCAAGGTTCCTGCTGTAGAGCTATAATTTTGAGAGGAATGCCGAGAGGGCGGACTTGGCTTTGATTAATGAAGTCTCATCACTTTGCAGCTGCAAATTGACTTCATTGAATTTGGAAAACATTTCAGTGAGGTAAGCAATATCTGTGTTACTCGATTTCTGTTTGTCGTAAAGCTCTGGGTTGGATTCTTGAAAAAAATTCAGAACACTGTTAAACAATGTGTAAAACCTTTTTTAAACAGTTACCTTTCGACAACCACCTAACTTCTGTATGGAGAAGCAGGCATTGAAAATCTTCGTCATTTTCAATACTCAGCTGATGGAACAGTTGAGAATTGAGAACATTTGCTTTGATTTTGTTGACTGCAGTAATCACAGTCGATAAGGATTCATATAGCTTCTCACTCAAATTCTTTATCACTAAGTGTTGTCGATGGATCACACAGTGAACTGTGAGGACTTCGAAACAGTTTTTTTTTCAAATAACTCAGAAATCCACGGTGGCGACCAACCATGGACAGGGTGCCATCTGTAGCACATGAGATGATGTTTGTAAGTGGAATGCTTTTTTTCTGGAAATAGTCCTCCACAGCTCGATAAACAGATTCTCCTTTGGTATCTGTTTCCAGGAGATGTGCAAACAATAATTCTTGACACAGTGACCCACCCTTGATGAAGCGTATATATGCTAGAAGTAGCGATTCGTTTCCCGGAAGAGTGGATTCGTCCAATTGCAAACTGAACTCAGTTGTCATCAACATCTTACTGAGGGTCTCTTCGACGTTTTCAGCTATTTTGTCTACTCTTCGTCGAACTGAGTTGTCACTGAGAGGAATCGATTTTATGACTTGTTCAGGAGATTTGTGCAAGACTGTTTTAATAACCTCTTTAACTGCTAGCAGAATCAGTTCTTCTCCAATAGTGCCCGCTTGCCCGCTTTTGCTATCAGCAAAGAAATGTTGTAAGAAGCCTTCAGACCGTCATCTGAATTTTTTCGATGAGGAAGTAAACATATTCATTGTTTTTTGCTTCAAAAATTGATCTTGAAGAGAATGAAAGAACGCCAGTGTTTTACCAGATTTATCGGGATGAATCTTCTGTAAATGTTCGAGGAGCCTAGATGGCTTCATTGCTTCATTAAAAAAGTTTTTCTCACAAACCAAGCACATGGGTTGTTGTGGATTGGTCGGTGATTGTATAAATCCATACTTCAAGTACTCCACAGAGCATTGCCTTCACTTTTTTTTCGATGCTCCTGGGGTTGCTATGTATGTATACTGACCTCGTCAAATGTTAATAAACATCTTGCTTAGACAGCCAGAATAAACTCGGACTCATGCGTAAAGGAACACTAACTAATTCCAAAATTATGAAAGAGAAATCTATTCCAACGTGAGACAGGTAAATTTCAGAAAGAAAAAATAAAAACAAAGAAGTTTTCACTGCGACGAAGGGGAAGAAATAAAGTAGAAATTTCATGGGAGAAAGAGAAAGGCAAAGAAGAAAGAGAGGAAGGGAGGAAAAGTAAGGTGACTGTAACAAGTAGAATTTTATTTTACTACTGAGTAATAAAGCGGGTAAAAGTGAGACAAGTAGCATGGCAAATAGGAATAATATTCTGATAATATTTAAATTGAAGGCAACAAGTAGGAAGTAAACATGGTGAGATCAGGCAAATGAAACATACCAGAGTCATGTTGAAGGGGTGACTGAAGCGAGAAGGAAAGAATGCGTGTTGTTGGGAAGAAAAATGTCTGGCGGAATGGTTGAAAGTCCCACCAAGAAGAATAAGTCTCGTAGCTTTCGCGATGCCGAGAGTTTGGGATTAATTAATAAATAGATGATAAACTCCCAAAAGCAGAGCTTAAGGCAACCCGAAAGAGAAATTAAGAAGGGGAGAAGAAATGAGAAATAAAAGTAACGGAATTAAAAAGAGGCAGAAATTTTAACGTCGCAGCGAGAAAACGGGAAGTAAACAAGGGGAAAGTTGTCCCTTACAGATGTGACACGTACGTCTAGTTGCAGCGACTGGGGGATGCTTAATTAAATCACCCTGTTTTTCCGACCTTCCTACCAATACCAACGTCACATTTTACTGTAATTGCTCCAACGCGCCTTTCACAATTTCAACGTTCATATCGCCCACCGGGGGGCGGTACGCCCACTTTGAAAACCACAATACTAAACAGTTGTTTTTGAATATGGGACAGGTGAGAGTATTAAAAGAGCAAGAATTCAACTGGTCACATATGAAATTAGAAAAGACAGGTGATACTATTTTTACATACTTTTTAATAAGCAAGAACTGGTGCAAATAGTGGTAAGAAGATTATTTCAAAAATTAAATCTTGATCCTTTCAAGTAATTTCTATATTGTATTATTGACATTGACTTATAGAAGAGGAAATTGAATTTGGTTGGCATCTTTAAATACCTTACCCCCACCATTCCCTTGTTACTTCTTTTTATTTGAGTTTCCAGCACTGATAATGATAAGAAAGATTTACCATACAAAATTATTTTCAGCTACGATGAGAATAATTCCAAATTTCTTCTGTAAATATCCTGAATTTTGTAATTAAAAAATAATTCTGACAGAATGAGAACAACATTTCTAAAGAAATCTCAAATCAATACTGTGCATTTTTTCCCTTTTTCTTTTATCAAAAAGACTGAATAAACTGGTGATTAACCTACCTGCTCTTGATGCAGAGAAAAGAATCAGTAAAAAAGAATGAAATTCTGATACTGAATGAACAGTTAAAGCAAATACAATAACTCAAGCTACCATGACTTAATTTTTTTGTAGCTACGTAAAATATTAAATAAATTCATAAAACATTAAAATTGATATAAAGTAAGCAGAAAGCAAAAGAGAGAAAAAATTTAAATATTTGATTTTTTTCTTTCTTTTTTTTTCTTGAATAAAAGTAAAAGCATTTTTCTTTTGCTTTTTTTTTATACTTGTAAACAAAGACTGCATTTTGCACAATAATTCAATTTCCAACTGCTGACTTTAAATAAAGCAAAGACTCGGGTTGGTCATTTGACCGAGTCATGTTGGGAAGTTAAATCAAGAGAATTTGGAGACTGTACCGAGTTTTTATGGCTTAAAATTCAAAAGGACATTATTACCTTTATCAAAACTGAACAAGAATTTTACAGGGTAGAAAAAAATACTTTTTAAAAAAATTTGATTCTTAAAAAAAATCAACATATTTCCTGATATTTATCATTCAGTGCCCCAAAACATAACTGAATGCCTCATTTTGTTAATTGAAATAAAATTTACTTCTTCTTGAGCAAAGTTCCTATTTTTAGCCAAAGCTAAACAATAAGAAGCAAATTATCTGTTTGTTTAAATATATATGATTAATATTAAATATTTATACATATTTAACATATTCTCAATTTTCTTCAATACTTAGATTCAAGATTACAAGAAAAGAAAAATCTGTGAAAAAAATCAAGAAACAGAAAAGTGGCTGAAGCGCCTTGAAGAACTACAAGAAGAACTTGCTGAACAAGCCAAATTTGATTGGAAACGGTAAATTTGAATTTTGTAATGGTGTCTAGAGGTCAAAATGAAAACACACAGACAAGAGAAGTTGGTTGAAACAAATATATTACACTAACAGAACAAATATACAGAATACAGGTGTGATACAACAGTTAGGAATGTCCTTCCGGAACTGTCTGGCAGCTTGGAGGTTATCTCTCCGAATGTCTAGTAGAGTTGATACATATTGAGGAGGAATAGTCCATTACCATGTAGATAGGTACTACAACAAGTTTTGACTTCTGTTTCTATTTAAAATTAAATCTCTTAAGATATAGATTATCAATTGTCATTTTATAGGAAAACTAAACATTCTATAGTTATCTCCATTTTTATAGGAAAACTAAACATTTTATAGTTATCTCTGTTTTTATAGGAAAACTAAACATTTTATAGTTATCTCCATTTTTATTGGAAAACTAAACATTTTATAGAAAGTAAAGTAGGCGACTGTAGTTGAGGGCAACCAGAAGGCTCCCTTTTCAATAGCTACTACACTGAGGTGTAGGGGAGGGTGCTACTCGTTTCACTGGATTGCTCCACTTTATCCTTGATATGTACCTTATATTGCTGAGTGTTAAGCAAGGAGGTATCAAGTACCATTTTTAAAGTCTTTGGTATGACGCGACCTGGGATTGAACCCAGGTCTCCTGGACCATTGGCGAACACTCTACCAAGTAACTAAACATTTTATAGTTATCTCCATTTTATAGGAAAACTAAACATTTTATCTCCATTATGTTAAGAATTTAGATGATTAAAAAACAAAGTTTAGTGTTACAGAAAAAAATGAACAGCAACTTTATTTTCTTTGAGAATCTTAAACATATTTCTCAAATAAAATTGTGCTGGTTCATTGCACTCCAAATCCTTTGTGAGTTTGAGATAAATTTCATTTTCACAAAGCTTATTCTTCCATCTACCATAGCATCATTTCAGTTGTAATTGTAGAACTAAGTGTGCATACATATTTTTGAACACCCTATATATATATATATATATATATATATATATATATATATATTTATATATATATATATGTATATGTGTGTGTGTATATATATATATATATATATATATATATATATATATATATATATATATATATATGCCATCCACAGATAGACTGTTTCATTGTATCACAACTCATTAGTGCGTTTAGACACATAGGACACTTCAAGCTGGGATCAAAACCCACCTAACTTTACGCTAGACATGGTATTTAACCGTTCAGCCATTTCAGTGACATACGTCAACTCAAGAATTATAACGCACATGTATTAGCTTTCATTTGTTTATGTTTTGCGCTGTCAGATACCAGAGTGCTCAATTTGTTAGAAGAGCTTTGCGTTACATGGGTGGCAGCCATTAGTTCCTTTGCCAGAGTGCTCAATCCCCTGGTGAAAAGCGTATATATTGTCATCCACAGACAAACTGTTTCATTGTATCACAACTCTTCTGTGTAGGACTCTTCAAGCTGAGATTGAAACCCACCTATTGAATGTATATTACATAATTTCTACATTTTGGGAGGAATTTATTGAAAATAACTGACAAGGGTTTGGTGTTTAGCTTTTTATTCAGCTTTCCTTGTTGGCATATGAGATGTTGAAACTGTACTTGAAAGCAGTTTAAAAATTATCTAAAGATTCCACTGGTTTAGTGTGAGTATGAGTACTTTCAATCACCTTTAGTCATTGAAAAGGACGTGGAAGCTCCTATGATTTGAGTTCAGGATTTGTTCTGCATTCAGGGAAGTTTTTGATTTGGAATGTTCATCATGTGCCGGTAAATCCACTGAAGCTGTAGGACTTAACTCCTGTATCAGTGAGATTTTTAGAGGTGCCCATGTTGTAATGGTTATCATCGTAGAAAATGGACATGGTGACACAAGTTCAAATCCTGAACGAGACTGATTGCATTTCACATTGCACTAATACCCTTGGGAAAGGTATGAATCCAATTATTCTTGGGTATGGGTAAATAGTAGGACAGACTGGGTTCTTCAGCCTTGGTGAAGCAACTAGTCTAGGTGAAGGAAAACTCTGAATTCAAACCTGTTAAACTCCGCCTAAAAATTGACCGTGTGTCATATCCTGCCCGAGCGGAGGGGTTGGTAAATATGGGTATCAGAGAGATTTTAGTACTTCCACTCCAAAAGTAAAAAAAACCCTTAGCCATATTATTTGCCAACAAGAATAGCTGTATAAAAAATTAAAAATAAAACCTTGTCAGTTATTTTCAAATAAATATGCTTACAAGTGAATCTGCTGCCTAAGTACTCAATAAATATACTTTTATATATATATATATATATATATATATATGGACTGCTATTGATAGGTTATTAATCATAAGGAAGTATAACCCCTATCTGATAAAATAAAATATGATTTCTTCCAAGTAGCAGTAATGTCAATTCTACTATATGGATACATCATATGGATGCTGACAAAATGTATTGAGAAAAAGCTAGATGAGAACAGCACAAGAATGCTATGAACTATACTGAATAAATCCTCAAAGCAACATCTCACGAAGCAACAGTTGTATGGTCACCAACATCCTATCTCTAAAACCATCTAAATAAGATGAACAAGGCATATGGGACACTACTGCAGAAGCAAGGACAAACTCATAAGTGATGTTCTCCTATGGATCGCTTCACATGGATGTACCAGTGTTGGCTGACAAAGAACATACCTACAATAGTTCTGTGCAGACATGGGATTTAGTCTAGAAGACCTGCTGGGAGTGGTGAATGATAGGTACAAATGGCAAGAGAGAGTCAGCAAAATCTGGGTTTGTTGCATGATTTGATGATGATGATGATGATATATATATATATATATATATATATAAATATATATATATATATATATATATATATATATATATATTGTTGGAAGGAGAAAATAAAGACTTCTGCCCCTCCCCAAAGCATTATTTTGAAGTAAAACAAACAATCTCACCAGGATTTGAAGGCCACACATCACATTCAACAACCATGATGCCACATATCCTCCCATATATATATATACATATATACATATAGTGCATTTCCTAAAATTTGATATCATTTGATATAAACAGTGTGTTTTAGAAAAATTGATATCATTTCATAATCTAATAACTTGAATTATTCTCAGTAATGGCATATTTACACCTAAGAAAAAACAAACAAAAAATGTAGAACATTAAACAAAGGATATTGAGTTGTTTTTACACATTCTGTCAAAATCTGAGATCATAGGAACAAGAATTGGTAAAGATATAAGATTACAAAATGATATCAATTTTTCAGAACGATCCTATATATATATACATACATATATACTCATGTATTTCTACTTGAATATATATATATATATATATATATATATATATATATATATATATATATATATATATATATATTCATGTGTTTCTATGCAGTTTGTATTAAATATGTATACTTACATTCAGTGATCCTTTCTAGATAAGCTAAAAGTATGATTTTTATCAGATTGTATGCATAAAGTATATTTTCCGAACCTGCAGACTTTCCTGTTTATATCTTTTTTTAAATCAAAATTGTATTGTTTACCTTAGTTTGCTTGATGTTTGCCAGGCTTTAAAAGCCATTTTCTATAACACATTGAAGTGCATTTGCCACTCAATACTTTTCTTCTTCTTCTTCTTCTTCTTCTTCTTCTTCTTCTTCTTCTTCTTCTTCTTCTTCTTCTTCTTCTTCTTCTTCTTCTTCTTCTTCTTCTTATTATTATTATTATTATTATTATTATTATTATTATTATTATTATTATTATTTCCATGCACACACACACACACACACACACACACACACACACACACACACACACACACACACACATATATGTATGTGTCTTTGTGTGTATACATATTTCTGTGTATATATGTATGCATATAACTGAACTTGACTATGTATGCATGTATATGTAATTGTGCACATGTAGATATAAGTAGATATGTATGTGGCATAAGGGTTATCATCATAGGAAATAGACTCAACCTGCTGAATTCAAGTCCCAAGTTATGCTGTTTTTGTTTCATTTTTGCAACTCAATATGTGCGCACATATAATAATAAGGAGAGTTTCAATAAGTACACAGACTGCATGCACAGGTTAAAACCACCATTGTCTTTCAGAGTGTCAGAAATTTGATTTTCTATCATTGTATTAACATATATATATAAATATATATATATATACATTATGTTTATTGCATTAATTTTTATACATATTTTTATACCTTTTATTAATTTTGTAAATGAATCCACGAAAATTCAACAAGCTATTTCAGCGTTATCTTTTTAGCCAGGTGAGTGATGAAATGAAATGGTTATATATACAAAATCAGAATACATGCACTCTATAATGAATCATTAATTCACTGATGTTAATACATATAGTAAGTCAGCCGATTGTAGTCGAGAGCGACCTGAAGGTTCTCTTTTCAATAGATACTACACCGAGATGTAGGAAAGGATGCTACTCATTCTCTGCCCTGCTCCATTTACTCTTGATCCATACCTTATATTGCCGAGTGTTAAGCAAGTACGATTTTTAGTATGATTTTTTGAGTCTTTTGTATGACTCAACCTGGGATTGAACTCTAGTCTAATATAAACACATGGTAAAAATTTAAAAAAGAACGAATTAGATTTGCATTTCTGCTGAAAGAAGTGTAGAGATGTTTGATAGATGGATGTGAGGTTAGTGGTCACTTTGATTGAGGAATTAGAAAGTTTGCATTTTGAGTTTTAGCAGTTGGATTTTTTTACAGCAACAACCTGCTTTTGCTTGGGGAGGGGATAACATTTTAGGAACTATTTTTTGGGGGGGGCTCTGATATAAACTTTGATACAAAGACTCTCTTCCTTTCTATGAGGGACAGTTTTAAAAAAATCAATCAAATGACTGGCTGAAATCATTAATAAAGATGGGGACCAAAATTTGTATGTGTATTTGTACGCTTCTTTCATGATTGGGATTAAGTGATAACCTTTGCAAGTAACCTACAATTTTATAGTCAAGAGAAAAATAAACTTGGAAATATTTTTGAAACAAATTTTCTGTGGGACTTTTTCAAAGAAAAATTGACTCTTTATAAACATTTTTGTGTTGAGTCACCATCCTTTTTGAATATACCTTATATGTATAAGAAATAATGTTATGTAGATATCCCCCAAGAAATACACATATATGCAAATAGATATTGTCTATATATTCCAGATAATAATGATAGTTTCGGAAAACCAAATAAAACCGTTTAGTCTTAGGAAAAGCCTTAATGACTACATGATGTATTCCTCCAAAGATAACGGCAAACAAAGTAAATCTTTGAGGTGAATATATAGATGTATTGAGGTATAAAAATATATATGAGGTATGTTCATAAAATATAGTGACTGAAGCTGTATTCACCTAGACAGAAAGGAACAATGAATGAAACATTAATTTTCTTATTTTTTCCTTGGTATTTAACATACTTATTCCAGCAAGTTTTCCATTGACCAAAATACCTCTGAATTATCTTTGTAGTATAAAGCTGTGCCTTATTATTAAAGAAGTAAGGCATTGCTTTATTATACAAAAAAGTCTGGGAACAACTGATGAAAGAGGCATCATCATAGGAAATGAAATAAACAATTTGAGTTCGAATCCTTGATGAGGCAGTCTGCATTTCACTTAGTGCTAATACCCTCTGGAAAAAGTATGAATCCAACTATTCTCCTTCTAGCTATGGGTAAATAGTAGGGTAGACTGTGTTCTTTAACTTTGTTACAACAACCAGTCTAGGAGAAGGCAAACCCTGAATTCATACCTCTTAAACTCCACTTAAAAATTGACCTAATGTTGCATCCTGCACATGTAGAGGGGCTGGGTAAATACATATAATATTAAAATGTTAACTTTTGATATATTCATTTTTTTCAATATTATGCAATAGGTTCTTCTGTTCTGAGATGCACATATTTCAGGTCACATAGCGCTAATACCCTTGGCTATTAGCACTTTGTGAAATGAAATATGGACAAATATTAGAGCAGCCTGGCTTCATTACCCTTCTTTAGCAACTAGTCAAGGAGAAGGAAAATTCTGAATTTAAACAAGCTGTATTCTACTTACAAATTGACCTTTTCTTGCATCCTTCTCCAAGTAGAGGACTTGGGTAAATATAGACAACTGGTTGACATTTGTTTTTTAGATATTTTTTAAATGTATCTCCTTAAACAGGAAATTTACTGTCAAAGCAGATTTCAAAAAGTAAGTCTATTAACCAATAGTTTTTTTGCTACAGAGTAATATACTTTTAGAAGAAATTGCCCAATCAGACCAAAACAGCAATAGCATAGAGAATTTTAAGATTTAATTAGATGAATTCATAAATGTTTGTAAGAAAAAAAAATTAAGAGGTTATTTTTGTGAACGATTGGATGAAATATTTAACAACATTTAATCTGTATACAAATATTGTATAAATAGTGTATATGTTCTTTGCTGAGATATTTTGTAGGGTTGATGTGTGAAGTAAAAAGAGAAGATGCCTTAGGAGTCATAACAAACAAATCATAAAAAACTGAAGTCAGACTCTGGAAGTACTGCATTATATTCAATCTCTTTTCACCTTCGTCTTTTATTCTCCATTCATTTTTTTTTATTGTCAGAGAACAAATATTCTCTAAGCTTAGCTTAGTTGTGGCACAAGGTCAGAAGCATGGGGCACCCAGTGAGAACTGCACTCACTGACAATGGTCTGCAAATCTAACTTGCTAGCCATTACACCACAAAGTATTCAAGAACAATTGTTTTTTGCAGCAACACAAATTCGATAAATATTCATGTTGGGCTCAATCATTCATTAATATCTGTAGATTTCCTTGTAGATTATCTTTTTAAGACATGTTACACACTTTGAAATAAAGAAACATCCAATTTGCAGTAACTTATCACAATGAAACTTTCAATCTCAACCTCAGGATATTCATTGATTTTAAATGGACTGACCTCACTTGGGTTCACTATTCAAATGAGGTTCTGAATTATTTATTTGAAGATCAATCATGTCTGATATCATCTGCTGATAAACAATTCAGGAGTCAGCTTCTTTGGCTCGTGTTTGTTTTCTTGTGTCTTCTTTTTCCTTCTCCCCAATGAAACAAACCATCTGTTACACCCAAGAGATGAGAAAGTGCCCAGAGAACAATCAGGAGTCAGCCTATGACTTACGATTAGCATAAATAGGTTCAATTATTATCTCCTATTACTTTTGACTCTGAATTTTATTATTTGATGACTACAAATACATGAGTTGTTGGGTAGATCACATTTAGATTTTAAATCACTTTGTATAGAAGGACGTTTCCTATTTGACTTGGAAATAGTGTGTTTGGCATGAAAAGAGAATCTGTTTAGTGACAAACTTCATGTTCATACAATATGGAAACTGAAAGATCTGAAGCTTTTATTTTTATTGATACAAGTCTTTGTTTTGGATAGATATATAGAAATGGTGAAGAAAACTTTGTGAGCTTTTATATCTATCTATCTATCTATCTATCTATCTGTGTGTGTAAGTGATAGAGAAACTCTTCGAGAAAAAACTAGGTAGAAATAACACAAGAATACAGCATGTTGTTTTGAACAAATCCAGGAAGCATCACTCAAGAAAACAGCAGCTATATGGTCACTTACCTCCCATTTCACAAACTATCAAAAGAAGATGGAAAAAATATGCTATGCACTACTGGTGAAGTAAGAATAGACTCATAAGCAATATTTGCCAATGAACTCCTACACATGGACACACCAGTAATGGCCAACCAGCAAAATCTTATATTTATCACCTCTGGGTGCTATCAAGAGGATTTACCAAGGGTAATGAGAGATAGGGTGAATTGCAAAAGAGAGTCGAAGGAATCCACACTGTCAGCATACCTTGATGATGATGACAATGATGATAATATATATATATATATATATATATATATATATATTGGTGGATATATACACTGACACATACATATATTTGCATACATAAGGATGGATCACTTTGTCCATAGTTTGACATGTTCTTAGGTGAATTTTCATGTGAAACTTTCATTCAACTATGTTTAATCCACATAATGAATTAAGTGCATTCATTTGAAATGGACAAACACACACACACACACACACACACACACACACACACACACACACACACACACACACACACACACACACACACACACACACACTCATATATATATATATATATATATATATTGGAATATTTCAAAGTAATTATTCTGATAATATATATATATCTATATATATATATATATATATATATATATATATGTATATATATATATACTTGGTGACTCTTAGTTTCCTGCTTATACAATCATTGGACCAAAGAAAAAAGACAGAAAAAATGCTTGGCAGATGATCATAGAGGTAAGAAATTAAGTCACTAAAACTGGTGACTTTGTTTTAACAAGATCCTAACTTTAATATAATGCTCTATCATAGACATTGAGCATTCTTTGTAAATAAATATACCAAATAAGACACATTATTTTTTTCACCCGGCTGATTGGCCTTGTGGGTAGAGTGTTCGCAAATGGTCTGGGAGACCTGGGTTCAACCTCAGGTCGCGTCATACAAAGACTTTAAAAATGGTACTTGATACCTCCTTGCTTAACACTCAGCAATATAAGGTATGTATCAAGGGTAAAGTGGAGAAATCCAGGAAAAGGAGCAGCACCCTCCCCTACACCTCAGTGTAGTAGCTATTGAAAAGGAGCATTCTGGTCATCCTGGACAATAGTTGCCAACTTTACTTACATATTTTGTCAAACAAGAGTACATATAATACATGAGAAATTTGCAATTAGCTTTTTTTCCAGCCACATTGATCACCATATTCAGGATGATGTAACTGAAATTAAGTTATTGTCCACACTAATGTCTTTTACATTGTTACTGAAAAATATTTACTGGAATTTGTTTATAATTTTGTTTTTCCTAATGTGAGTTAATTTTCACAAGCTTATTGCATTGTTCCAAATAATGTCAGTCTTGTTTTATAAGACATATAAGGGTTGACTGAAAAGTGCATCGGCTGTCCAAGGTACTCTCATAGAATGTGTTTAAATGAGGTATTTTTCAATATAGTCCTTCCTTATCATCCACACTCTTCTTCCATTGTGTTGCAGTGCTTGGGTCTCATTTGTGAAAAAAAGTCTAATATGATGTCATTATAATAACCTTTCAGCCTACCCTCCTAATGTAAACTATGTAAATTCTTATTTTAGTCGGTATAAACTGATAAAAAATTGAACAAATTAAAAAAATTAGGTTAAATTTAACTTCAAAAAATTCTAAAAGTCAATGCATAATGTACATGAGAATTTTTTTCCTCCAAAAATTTCATTGTCCAAATTTAGAGGAGAATGTTATTCATGAGTGCATGTTATAGACAAATAATTACAAAAGTCTTAATCAAAAAAGTTTTAGAAGAAGTCAGTATAGATTGGAATTCTATATAAGTTCCAAATTCCTTAAAATTTGAAGATTAAATTTGAATTTTTTTGTTTCCTCTAGAATTCTTGTGTTGTCATAAAACATGTAATAGAAACCTATTTTCAAGTATGTTGCACTTAGATTGGTTTTGTGTTTTATAGAATTTGTCGCTATTCAAAAATACCTCAAGTTAAATTCTAAATTTTTGAATTCTGAATTTTTGAATTATTACATTTTGAAAGATTAAAGTTTTCAAATTTTATCAATTATAACTCTGTTCTTTCTAACCATTAGTTGTAATGGTGTGATAAATAGTGCAGTAAAAATTTATTTTTGTAAGGGCATTTTGATACTATTTCTGATCTTTTATTGAAAAATTTTTGTTGACTTATAAATATAATTAAGTATATTATTGTGTGTGTGTGTGTGTGTGTGTGTGTGTGTGTGTGTGTGTGTGTGTGTGTGTGTGTATCTATGCAGACTTATTTTAATATATCTGTGAGCATATGTAGATACATACAGTAGCGTCCAAAACTAAGGGACAAAATTTTAAAACCTAATATTTGTTAGAAATAACAACTGTGAAAAGCTGTCATTGAGAGCAAGGGCTCATTTACTAAATATTGATTGTACATGTATCTCTATTGTTTTTTTGGCCGTTTACCATTGTTTTTCTCAATTTTGTCCCTTACTTTTGGACGACCCTATTTTGAAAATAAATAAATAATTGTTATAATTCTTTTTCTATCCTTTGCAAATGATTCAAATTTTAGTATGTTATTATGGATGATAACAACTACCAGTTGTCAAAATTTCAGCTTTTCACAGTTGTTATTTCTAACAAATATTAGGTTTTAAATTTTGTCCCTTAGTTTTGGACACTACTGTATATATATATACACACACACACACACACACACACACACACATATATATATTTACCCAACCCCTCCACATGAGCAGGATGTGACACAAGGCCAATTTTGAAACTGAGTTTAACAGGTGTGAATTTGGGGTTTTCCTTCCTGACCAGTTGGTATACCAATGGTAAAGAGTCGGTCTGCCCTACTACTTACTCATAGATGGAGGGAGAATTATCGGATTCATACCTTTCCCAAGGGCATTAGTGCTAAGTGAAATGTAAGCAGTGCTGTCTAGGACTAGAATTTTGGTCATTGTGTACATTTCCTAAGATGGTAACCATTACACCATGGGTGCCACCAAATAAATAAATATATATATACATATATATATACAAGGATCATTAAATAAGTTTCCAGACTTTTTTTTCCTATGGGCACTTTTATTGATAGTACACACATGAAACTAGTCCCCTTCGAAGTAATCTCCTCTGGCTGCAATGCACTTGTTGTACCGTTCCAACAACTTCTGGAAGGCCCCATGGAAGTCCTCTTGTGTGAGCGTGTCAATGACCTTCATCAAAAATTCTTTCATCTCCTCAATTGTCTCATAATGACAGCCTCTAAGTTATTCCTTGAGCTTAGGGAATAAGCAAAAGTCACAGGGAGCAAGGTCTGGATTATACGGAAGCTGAGGAACTGTCCTGATGCCCATCTTGGTCAAATAGTCTGTGACAAGGATGGAGTTGTGGACTGGTGCATTGTCCTGGTGGAAATGCCACTGACCCAATCTGAAGAGTGCTGGCCTCTTCCGATGGAATCTCTTCCTGAACTCCCTTAAAACCTCAACATAGTAACCCTAACCCTAACCCTTTGGCCAATCAACTCTGGTGTATTGACTTCCTTACTCCTCCCACACCTCTCATCATCCCTCACAGACTCCCTGCCTCGCTTGAATCTCTTATGCCACGCAAAAACTGATGCTCAATTCATGCAAGATGGTCGAAAAGCAGTCTGAAGCACTCCATACGTTTCCGTGGCAGCATTTTTTCCAAGTTTAAAACAGAATTTTATTGCATATCATTCTTCTAAAGTTTCCTGACGTCGAGATTGCATTATTTAAATTCACTAGCTGTGACAATCAGGCTTTAGTAGGGTGTATTCCAATTGCTAATGTAGCTGTTCCTTTGAACTTGAAATCATAAAAACTGGTCAGTTATCTCATAACATGTATAGCAATAACATACTGAATTTTCAAGAATCTACAACAATTTTAAGTGCCTGTACAAAAAAAAATCTGGAAACTTATTGAATATACCACGTATATATATATGTATATATATATATATATATATAATGTGTGTGTGTGTGTGTATGTGCCTATTTTATCATGCATCCTTTTATGTCTTTGTATGGGTCCTTTGACTTCTGGATGGAATGAATTCAAGAAGACACTGTATTTTTCCGAAACCCTTTCAGCCACAGCTGAAAGGGTTTCGGAAAAATACAGTGTCTTCTTGAATTCATTCCATCCAGAAGTCAAAGGACCCATACAAAGACATAAAAGGATGCATGATAAAATAGGCACATACACACACACACACATTATATATATATATATATATATATATATATATATATATATATAAAATGCCTTTAACACTTTAAAATGCCTTTAACACTTTAACACTTTAACATTCTAAAATGCCTTTAACACTTTTCCCATTAATTCTTACAATCATTTTGGGTGGGTACAAATAATGAAATGACAAACACAAAGATAAGTCATATGCATTTATACAAAGAGTGAAAGAAAGAACAATTCAGAGGGGAATTTACAGAAGAAAAAAATTTTACTAGAGGTAAGAGAAGAATGCTTCTCCCATAAAGTAAGTCCCAACATCAGCCTAACTACAATGACTTTGTTGAGATGTTAAAAATATCACCTATCCGACTCAACTTCCATCTCTCAGCACCTCAAAATGCATTCATGCCCCTCCTCTAAATAGAAAAAAATTCTATCTGAAAACACCTCCATATTACTCAAAGGAAAAAACAAAAACTCAAAACACTTAAAGCCTTATATATATAAGGTTAACAAACCTTCCTTAAACAAGATCAACTTTGAACATGTAAGCTACATTCTAAAATGCCTTTAACACTTTTCCCATTAATTCTTACAATCACCATTAAGGGTTTTCAGACTATTGTCTTCATCTTTATTATTATTTCCACAACATTTCGGCCGATATGTCTTCCGGCCTTCTTCACGTGTTTGTCGACCTCGGGAACCTTCACGGAACTTCGAACTACGTCCTTTATTGAAACCACGGGGGTCGCCTGTTCTGATTCCGTTAGCCATAACCAGGTACAAGTGTTAAGTATTCCTGTATTGCTACTCCCAACTGACAAAGGTGAGGCTACTGTGGTAATGGATAGGATGGAATACTACAACAAACTGGCAGACTTGATTGGAAATGGTGGCTATTGTAAAGTAAAGAAAGACCCGACTCTGAAGATGGAAAGGAAGCTGTACCAAATCTTTGGTAAGAATAAAGATCTTATACCACAAACAAAATACAGACAGTTAATTCTACATTACAGTAAGCTACCACACATATATGGGCTTCCAAAAATTTATAAGGATGGTATTCCATTGAGACCCATTGTCAGCAACTGAGGTTCAGTATGTCACCGATTGATCTGCATCCTTGTGGAGATCATCAGCCCACTAACTGGTAAGTCCTCATCATATATTAAGAACTCAGCCCACTTTGTGGAGATAATCAGTGATGGCCCCATTCATTCTAACCAGATTGTGAGTTTGGATGTAGTGAGCCTGTTTACAAAGGTACCTACTGATGAGACACTTGCTGTAGTATGGGATAAACTGGCTGCAGACCCCTTCCTGGAAGAACCCATTTGTATCCCGATTGATAATCTAATGGAAATGTTGACTTTCTGTGTGGAGACAACCTACTTTGGGATGGGATCTGATATATACCAACAAGAAGAAGGACTGGCTATGGGTTCGCCATTGTCACCAGTGTTGGCTAACATTTACATGGAAATCTTCAAAGAAATGGCATTAGGATCTACATCACTAAAGCCATCTATGTGGCTTAGATACGTAGATGACACATTCATTCTCTGGTGTCATCAGGAAGATGTTCAGCTATTACTTGATCACGTGAACTCAATCCGACCATCTATACAGTTCACTATGGAGATAACAAATTACCCTTCCTCAATGTATTAGTAACACGCGCAGAGCAAAAATTCATGTCATCTGTGTACTGAAAGCCCACCTTCACCGGACAGTACCTCAATTTCAACTCCTATTATCCATATATGGTAAAGAAAGGAATAGTTCATTGCTTACCACATCGACCAAAACCCATTAGTAGTGATACTGACGCATATTAAAAAGAAATGATTAGTTTGAGACACAACCTCTATCATAACAAATACCAGAGTGCATAACATCGGCTCCAAGAAATCTAGATAGTAGGATAGAGGACAATACCCAAAAACTCACCACGGTATGCCTGCCTTATGTCAAAGGACTAGCCGAAAGGATCCAAAAGATATGTAGTCCATATGACATCAGGACAGTATTCACAAGTGGTTCAACTCTCTGGAGGTATCTCTTCCGGGTCAAGCCACCAACAGAATTCAACATGATCAAGAACCGTGATTACTCCATCCCTTGAAGTTGTGGTAAAATATACAAAGGTGAGACAGGTCACCCACTAAAAGTAAGGCTAGAAGAACATCGGAAGGCAGTAGTATGAGGTGAGTTTGAAAATTCGGGTATGGTGGACCATATATGGAAGGAAAAGGGAAACCATCTGCCCTTATGGGATAAAGTTGAAATAACTGATAGGGCTGAACATTGGAGGATTAGACACCTTAAGGAATCAGCACATATCAGGCTACAATGACCTGCTGAGTAGACCAAGTATAGGGATGAATACAATATGGGAACCAATAATTAAAAAATGGTTAGATGAAAAAAAAAGAAAACAATCTGAATATGAGCACAGGTAAAAAGTCATACATAATTGTAGTAATCCTTGTCAAGTAAGAACATTAAGTTTATAAGTCCCAAAAATTCACACTGAACTGTCCAGTAGGACATGTGAAGAAGGCTGAAAGGCGTATCGGCCGAAATGTTGTGTAAATAACAATAAAGATGAAGACAATAGTCCAAAAACCCTTAATAATAAAGATCATCAAGCTTCATCTCAGAAATTTAAACACTCTTACTATTACCTCTAATAAAATTCTTTTGTTCCATAGATTTTCCTCCCACTTGCCTTCCTCTAACTCTTTATATGAATGTATATGACCTGTCATTGTGTTTGTCATTTCATTATTCATTCCTCTGAAGATGGCTTCAGTTGTGGATGAAAATATGTGAAAAATTACAGCACCATCTTGAATTCATTCTGTGAGGAAATCAAAGAAATCATATGAAAACTTGAATGGATGAATGATAAAATAGGCAGAAATGAAGTGTCTATTCTATTTAATCAAACATGTTTTACAGAGAAAATGCTTCCAGTACACACACACACACACACACACACACACACACATATATATATATATATCTTAAGATCTTATCTTTTATTTAGAGGTTGAAAAAATTCTAAGATACTTGATATAAGTTAGAATCTTAAAGAAATAGAAATATTTCTACCACTCAAATTTTCAATTGCCTAGAAGTCTTTAGGCTATGCAGATAAAGAACCAGTTTCTTTCACTCTCTCTCTCTCTCAATATATATATTGGAATCAGGTTATATATTTATATACAAATATATATATATATTATGAAAGACAATATCTCTCTCACTGTTTCCTGACTGCAATATATATATATATATATATATCAATGCATATACATGGTGTGTTCAAAATGTATTGAGAATGATGGTGTATTTATCAAGAAAGAAAAGATCAGTGATTTGTTATTTGTTGAAGCATCTCTGAAAATTTTCTTTTGATATGGTGCAATGCATCAATATTGTATTTGTTTTAACATCCTCTGTGCCATGAAATCTTACCCTTTTTTTTAGTTTAGGAAAGAAAAAAGTCACACAGTAAGTGAACTTTGACATTCTAGAAACTGCTGGCTGCAGGTATTTGAAAATAAAGGAAACTTTAAGAACAATTTGCATACTTAGGTAAACAGTTAAAAAGAAAATGTGCTACAGAAAAAAGGCAGAAACAAATCCCTACGAAGTCAGCAATGCATGAAAAGAAAAGTAGGACACTTACTTTGATCTTAAAACCTTTTTCTCTTTGAAGAACTGTGTTGTGTGTCTTTCCTTATTAATCTGCTCCTTCATACTGTCTCTAAAAATACCCATAATGATGCTTTCAGGGAAAAGCTCACCTTCTTTCTAAAGACCAGTGTCAGTCAAACTGCTGTCCCACTTCCTCCAACATATCAGTTCTTGCCAATGAGAGAAAAGGGGAAAGGAAGATTTTGTGAACAAACGCAATTGCATAATTGGTAAAAGTTTTGAAAGCTTAGATTTCTAACTTATCACAATTACATCCAGAACAATTTGGAACACATCTAAAAAAGTTGGCGACCTTAGTCGAGGTGACCCGAAGGTTCCCTTTTCAATAGCTACAACAACGAGGTGTAAGGGAAGATGCTACTCCTTTCCGTGGATTGCTACACTTTAACCTTGATTCGTACCTTATAATGCTGAGTGTTGAGCAAGGCAGCATTGAATGCTATTTTTTGAGTCTTTGGCATGACTCGACCTGGGATTGAAACCCAGTCAACCAGATCATCTTCTCATTAGGCCAATGGACTGGTAACATTAAAAAAAACAGATACCAAAATGTGGAAATGATTGTCATTCTATGAACCAAGTAGAATATCACCAATGGAAAATAATGTAAATTGGCTTGCAACTGAGTCAGAGAGATCACATAATTAATTTCAAAGGAGTATACATGTTTCTTGATGATTAGTAAAAACTAATTGAATCCACAATTATTTTACAGTATCAAACAACAACTTTTGAACTTTTAAATCTATCATCTTTTCTAGAAAAATTACTATTAAAACAAAATAAGATTCTACTTGATTTGACACAGGTTGATTAACATAAACTTCTGGCCAACATTCATTAATCATAATGTACAGTGTTCTTAACTTAATTGCTGATTATTCAGCATTTTGATTTGCTCTGAATTGACTCATATTTTGCAACATGGCATCCAGTTTCATCTTCTGTAAATTGACTTTTAGCTATTTTACTGAGAGCTAAAACTAATTAAGACAAATATTTTATCTTTCAGATTTAAGATAGTAGAAGATTCTATTTCTAATACATCACTGGAATATTTCAAATTCACCATTTAATAATTATAGTGTTTCATTTATCAACTTTATCAAAACATAAATGTCTATTTCATCATCAGAAGAGTCCATTATATAAGCAATCATTAGAAGAGTCCATCATATACATGTTGATTATGTATATGCAATTTGTAGAAAATGAAGGAGAAAAGTATTATGTGTCAGATGGAGGTGCTGGTTGCATAGAAAATGGAATTGACACGCTAAGTTCAATTTCTGGCTGAGGTTATTTGCATTTATTTTGCACTAATACTTTTGGGAAAGGCATGAATCCACTGATATGCCTACCCTCAGCTATTTGCATTTACTTTTCACTTTTGGGAAAGGCATGGCCCCTCTTATATGACTGCTCTTGGCTATTTCCATTTACTTTACACTAATGCTTTTGGGAAAGGCATGAACCAACTTACATGAATCCTCTCAGCTAGTTGTCTAAATTTCTGAGATGAAGCTTGATGATTTTTATTATTAAGGGTTTTTTGGACTATTGTCTTCATCTTTATTGTGATTTTCGCAAAGTTTTGGCCAATATATCTTCCGGCCTTCTTCACATGTTTGTTGAACTCGGTAACCTTTACTGAACTTTGAACTACATCCTTTATTAAATCCACAGGGGTCAGCATTTCTGATTCTGTTAGCCATAACGGGGTACAAGTGTTAAGTATTCCTAAATTGTTACTCGCCTGCAGTCAGGATTGACCCTGTAACCTCCAGACGATTGTCTCCTGAGAAGCTTAGGGAATCAATGCCTATAACTGTAACACTATGTGTCCTGCTGGACAGTTCAGTGTGAATTTTTGGGACATATAAACTTAATGTTCTTACTTGACTAGGATTACTACTATTATGTATGACTTTTTATTTGCGCTCATATTCAGTTTTTTTTTCATCTAACCTTTTTTTAATTATCGGTTCCCATATTGTATTCATCTCTATACTTGGTCTACTCAGCAGGTCATTGTAGCCCAACATATGTGCTGATTCCTTATGGCGTCTAATCCTCCAGTGTTCAGCACTATCAATTATTTCAATTTCATCCCATAAGGGCAGATGGTTTCCCTTTTCCTTCCATATATGGTCCGCCATACCCAACTTTTCAAACTCACCTCATACTACTGCCTTCCGATGTTCATCTAGCCTTACTTTTAGTGGGCAACCTGTCTCATCTTTGTATATTTTACCACAACTGCAAGTGTTACGTTCCGCCCTCTGGTCAACAAATGACAACACGGAATTTGTATATAACAATATATATTTATTTTCTCGACGGACGCTTGTGTGAAGTAGGAGCAGTCAGGAGAGGAATTAGGATCATTCGTCGATGAGGCTTGAACTTTTTGATGTCAGGAGACGGAGGCCGAGACAATGCACACTGCGTGACGACGAGAGAGGTTTCGTGAACAGCGGGATCCTTTTTTCTCTATCTTTTTCTGTTCAATTCGTCGGCCTTATATTACCTTCAAACTCCCATGCAGAGATAAATACACGCCTCTACGCCTCTGCAATCTTCCCGATCTCAGGCGATTGGGATGTGTTACTTCCGCTCATTTGGAATGGCCTGTGTGATCGTCGTCGAGCGGAAATAACTGTCATGCAGTTCACAGGTCACTCTCTTCAGGTGCATCATTTTTTTTACAGCACAGTGAGAATTTTTACCTTGTCTCATATTGTGAGCCAAGCTGTATTTTACACAAGGGATGGAGTAAATACAGTTCTTGATCATGTTGAATTCCATTTGTGGTGTGACCTGGAAGAGATATCTCCAGAGAGTTGAACCACTTGTGAATACTGTCCTGATGTCATATTGACTACATATCTTTTGGATCCTTCTGTCAAGTCCTTTGACATAGGGCAAACATACAATATACAGGTATCAAAAAATGGGGTGTGTTATTGCCAGCAGCAGCTAGCAGAAACCGGCATAAGTGTTGACAGAAAAAAATCTTGGAGGGCCAGACTAACATCTCTAACAGTTGATTTTCTCAAGTAAAAAAAAACAGAAGAAAAACAACTTCCAAACTAAGTGCTGAATTTAATTTCAACATCCAATATCTGTTATGACTGTTAAGAGAAGACTTCTTTCTGTTAGGCTTAAGAAATATTTGTCGGTTAAGAAACCTTATTGAAAAAGAAAAATAAGTTGAAAAGTCTACAATGGCCGTGAAATCAAAAGGATTAGACTTTAGAAGATTAGAAGAAAATACAATGGATTGATGAGTCCAAATTTGAGCTTTTTGGAAGTAAATAAAGAATGTTTGTTGGATGAACTGCTTCTAAATGAGTGAAAATTACATTGTGCCAACTGATGGCGATGCTGTAATAGTCTGTGCCAACTGATGGTGATGCTGTAATAATCTGTGCTAAATGATGGTGATGATGTAATAGTCTGTGCCAACTGATGGTGATGCTGTAATAGTTTGTGCCAACTGATGGTGATGCTGTAATAGTTTGCCCTAACTGATGGTGATGGTGATTTAGTTTGTGCTAAATGATGGTGATGTTGTAATAGTTTGTGCTGACGGATGGGTTGCTGTAATAGCTTGTGCTAACTGATAGTGGTGTTGTAATAGTTTGGGGATGTTTTGTAGGAAGATTTTTGGAGATTTTATTCAAATTATTTTTGCAACAATATAATGATCCAAAACACAGCTCAAAACTATAAAAATGATCTAAAATCAAAGGAAGATAGAATTTTGCTAATCATGCTCTGTGTTTCCAACTGAACTTGTCTGAGTTGAAATTGAAGTTCAAAGTTAACTGCCTACAAATAAGAAAAGTTATTTTCACATTTAAATACTTTTTGGTAATCACTTCCATGGACATACTTATACAAGTTACTTGAAAAAATACCAAGAATTTTCTCTGCAGTAATAAATGTTTGTCGTGAATTCTTTGATATAATGAAAATATAAATTTGTTTTAATTGATTATTGAAATTATTTTATATTCATTTTGATTTGAATTATTGTATAATGATATACAAACATAGAAAAAAATTAACTTTTAAAGACAAGAAACTGTATTCATTTAAGTTTTGGGGAAAAAAATCAATGTGGCCCTAAACTTTTGTTTGGTAGTGTTTGTGTGTATATATATAGTAATTGAATTACCATGACTAGAAAATCCGGCAAACACTTCCATATGACATATGGAAGACTGGAGAGCTGTTTTGACCTTATTTGGTCTCATCAGCAGTGCATACTGTGATCTCCACCACTGGAGATTGAACCAGCAACCTCAGACTGCAGAGTTGAAACTCCACAACTGGGCCATTGGTCCATATCGTACAGAAGTGATGCCAAATCAACTAGTTATGGTAAATGCACGACCACTTAACCTGATGAGTCTTGAAGGTACATTTTATCCCTACAGTGGACATGGCTACCCCTGGGGCCATGTCTTCCCAAGTCGGTACTACATATCCATGTCGGCTTAACTTCATGGGCAGGAAATAGATTTGACATTTGAATAGAGGAATTATATAATGTTAATTGAATTACCATGACTAAAAAATCCAGCAGGCATTTCCATGCAACATATGGAACACTGGACAGCTGTTTCAACCTTAGGTCTCATCAGCAATGCACACTGTAATCTCCACCACTGGAGAATGAACCAGCAACCTCAGACTGCAGAGCCGAAACTCTACACCTGTGCCATGACTAGTTGATTTTGCATCACTTCTGTGCGATATGGACTCGATTTTCTAGTCATGGTAATTCAATTAACATGATATAATTCCTCTATTCAAATATCAAATATATATATATATATATATATATATACAGAGTGAGTCAAAATTATGTTAACGCTAGTATGTGAGGAATCATTTTGTACTCCAATGTGAGTCTGTCAGCGATGGGTAATGTAAACCTGTAACAGAAAATTGAAATTAGCATTATTTTCATTCATCCTATATATATATATATATATATATCAAGTAAATAAGATTTGAATTCCTTCTGATGAGCTTGAATAAGCGAAATAGATTCATTATGGAAAGGAAATACTATTTCTACAATTTTTGTTTTTTAAACAATATATATATATGTGTGTGTGTGTGTGTGTGTGTGTGTATATATATCTGTCTGTGTTTATTATAATGCATATCTATTGCTGCATTATCATTGTGTTGGTGGTGATTTGAACACACACATTTCATACAAGTAGTGCTGTAAAGATAATTTCAGGGCCTTCAACAAACTTTTCTGCAGATGTTGATCCTCCCGTGAATGTTTGTTTTGTGATTGAAACATTATTATCACTAACTCTGTGTAAGTATTTACCAACCCCTCTGCTCAAGCAGGATGTGATGTGGAATCAATTTTTAGCAGAGTTTAACAGGTTGGGATTCAGAGTTTTCCTTCTCCTAGACTGGTTGCCTAACCAAGGCTGAAAAACCCATCATCATAATCATCAAGGAATGCTGATAGCATGGATTCCCTTGACTATCTCTCACCATCCATTCCTACCGACCATAATTCTTTGTAAGTCCTCTATATAGCATCCAATGTCTTCACAAAGCTGATCAATGTAAGTTTGTTATGGTCAGCCAACACTGGTATGTTCATGTGTATGAGTCCATCGGAGAATATTGCTTATGAGTTTGTCCAAATTATACCAGCAGTGGCCAACATGTTTTTGCCCTGTCGGCTGGGGCTGTAAAATACACCGACTGCTAGTCTGCAGAGGGGTAAGACTCCCTCGATGTGTGTCCTGGATATGACGCTAAACAAGGTTTCAGAAATGCAGGAATTTTGGGGAATGCAGAGTACCCCTTCATTGCCATTGGTCCCAGGTCCACTCTGGCCCAGAGTGGTTGTACCTGATAGGGTCCTATCTATGGGTCAAATAAAACTACACTGTGTACTTAAGCTAAACTGAATTGCTTGAAATAGAACTGTTTTGACATTTAAACTACGTAATTATGCTTAACTGAATTGTTTGAAATAGAACTGTTTATATGTATAAAAAAAGGATTTGGCATTAATGATCGACAATGGTTGATATGTTATAAAGCCAAACTAAATCAAACTTGTCTTACTTGAATGTGAGATGGGAGGTAAGTGGCAGTACAGCTGTTGTTTTGTATGTGGCTGCTTTTAGGATTTGTATAAAACAGCATACAGCATCCTTATGTTGTTCCTTGTTAGCTTTTTCTACAGACATTTCATTTAAGTCTAAGTGGTGTACAGAATGATTAGTTTTTAGATTTTTAATTCTTATATTTGCAGACAGGTCTCCTGAAGTCTTTTTATATTGCTAGTGATTAACATAAGAAGAACATTCTCATGTGAGTAGAATCAGCAGCAGATCTGAAGGAAGTAAGATAATTTGTCTCTCTTGAGAAAAGTATTCTTTAGAGGTGCATGTTTTAATCATAATAGAATATTTCTTTTGATGTTTAAGGCTTGTTCTAATTTTGTAACAGTATCAAGTACCGGCAAGAGCAACTCCAGAAGAAATTGGATGCACAAGAAAAGCTGAAGTTGGATAAGACACAAGAGGAGGTTGAAAAGGAGATGAGACTGGAGGCTCTCAGAGAGCAGGTGAGTTAGTTATAATTTGTCACTTTGCAGAATTTGAGTAGAATATTATTTCAGATTTGTGAATATGTAATAACTAAAATGTGAAAGAGAAAAAAATTCAGACTGAGATTTAGTTACTGCTATTTTGGATAGTTTTTAAAGTTTCATAATCAATAAAGTAATGAGATTGAGTTAAAAGTTTTGCAATATTTTGGTGGCACATATACATGGCTTTTTCTATAGTATTAGGGTGATTCAAAAGTTTTGCAGTATTTTAGTGGCACATATACATGGCTTTTTCTATAGTATTAGGGTGATTCAAAAGTTTTGCAATATTTTGGTAGTACGTATACATGACTTTTTCTATAATACTTGAGTGAGTCCAAAGGTTTGCAATATTTTGGTATGTGCTAGTTTGTTGTGAGTATATCATGTGACTGAAGCAGTTCAAGCCATGGAAGGTACCAGCTGTGATTGATAGTATTGTGCTAGTTGGTGTGCTAACAAATTTTGCATTGTTTCATTCCATGTGTGATTTGAAAGTTGCACAGAAACATGCAATATAGTCTAAGTTGGAAACTTATACTTTACAAGTTTGACTGCAGCCATAACACTGTGGAAGAAATCAAAAACATTTGTGGTGGGAAAAATTAAGGTGCAATTGATCGCAATACAGAAATCAGATAGTTCAAGAAATTTGTTTGGTTTGTAAGAACCAAAACAATCAGGCAAGGTTAGGTAGGCCTAAAACCATGGATTCTAAGGTCATGCTACAAGACATTGAGGCAAACCCAGCAAGAAGCACTCATGGAGTATCAGGCAAGCTTAGCATCTCACTGTAGAGTGGGATTCATCACCTTCATTACTTGGGCAAATATTGCCAAATTGTGTCTGACGTTACCAAAATATTGCAAAACTTTTGACTCACCCAAGTATTATAGTAAAAGCCATGAATACGTACAACCAAAATATTTCAGAACTTTTGATTCTTCCTAGTATTATAGAAAAAGCCATGTATACATACTACCAAAATATAGCAGATCTTTTGACTCACCCGAGTATTATAGAAAAAGCCATGTATATGTACTACTAAAATATTGCAAAACTTTTTACTCACCGCAGTAGTATCACTTGTAGAATAAGTAAGAAATGCAGGTTTCACACTGAAATTCATTTAAAGACAAGTTGTTTGCAATTTAAACTTTTATTGATGAGACAGCGAGACAGGCATGAGACAGGAAAAGAGGGAATGTGTGTGTGTATTTGTACAAGAATGAGTGTGAATATAAAAAAAAGCAAAAAATATTGTTGACATCACTTACCAAGAATAGGAGACAATAAATAATTGTCTTCCCTGAACATGTCTTTGGACATCATGTGTTCATTGAATACATGAAAGACTGTGCTAGGGCACTTTCTCTTCCTTTTAAGATTGCTGTTCTTCAAACAGACAAGACAATGTTTTGCATCTCTATTCATTAAATAGATTTGGTCTTTCCACCTGGCAAATAGCATTGTTGTTTGTCTTGCAATTGAGATAAAATCCACAAAAGAACATAAATAAGACTCACCATTTTGTATACTTTGTTTATCATAGAACAATGCATACCTTACATCTTTTAAGATATTTTTGTTAACTACTGTTTTATTTCTTATATATATTATATATTTATATATATATAGATAGATATATTATTAAATGTTCTATATGTTTATGAGCCATTTGTGTTTTTTTTTCAGTATTAGAGTATCAGTGGATATATGAATGCAAATATTGTAATTTGGTGAGTGCAGATGAAACTAAATATCTTCCCGAGCAATTACTAGAGAATATGATTAAGTTTGAATATATTGGCGACTAGTGATTCCAAACAGAAAATTATTATTTTTTTCCTTGTGAGTTTTTCACACTTGTTTTAACAGGTCGTTTTTCATTGAAATCTAAGTGACAGCAAGATTTTTCGGATCTCTTGAACTTTTCTATGTATTCAAGCTAATCTTAACAGTGCTGTGATTTAGATGGTCTTAATTCTTCCACTGTTCTCCAATTCTTCCAGTCACTTTTTGTTATGGTGACATACCCAATAACATCACTGAATGGACCCTCCCCAACACTATAAATAGTGACTGATGATAAATGAGTCAAGTGTATCTAGTCAGTTACTGGTAACCATTACTGTCTGTATTTCTGTAAATACATACTGCTGTAAACCTTATATCTCTTGGTGTTATACATTTCTGGCCCTTCAGGGCCAAAACACTTTTCCAGGCCTTTGGAAACTATTCCAAGTGCACTCACTACAAGTGGTATCACCATCAACTTTTATGTTCCTCAGCATTTTAGCTCTCTGGCAAGATTCAAGTATTTGTTTATCATTTTGTTTCCTTTTATTTTCACTCTATGGTCCATTGGATTGACAAAATCCATTAGATGTCAACGCCTTTTTTCTTTTAAAACTATGTCTGGTCTTCTGTCCAGGATGAAGCAATCCATTTTTATCTCAAAATCTCTGACAATTTTATGCATTTCTTTTTTTTGACATTCTGGTTGTTGCATGGTCAAATTTTGATCTCTTGCATAATTCCCTGTGAATCACTTTTCCCACTCAACCATGCATAGTCCTGTATTCCTTTTGTGCTACTTTGCTATATTTACTATATATATATATATATATATGATTAAGCATGTCATCTGTCACCACATATCTACGAGGATCATTAAATAAGTTTCCATACCTTTTTCGTATGGGCACTTTTATTGATAGTGCACACATGAAACTTCAAAGCAATCTCCTCCGGCTGCAATGCTCTTGTTGTACCGTTCCACAACTTCTGGAACGCCCCATGGAAGTCCTCTTGTGTGAGCATGTTAATGACCTTCGTCACAGCCTCTTTCATCTCCTCAATTCTCTCATAACAACAGCCTCTGAGCTTAGGGAATAAGCAAAAGTCACTGGGAGCAAGGTCTGGACTGTACGGAGGGTTAGGAACTGTGTTGATGCTTATCTTGGTCAAATAGTCTGTGACAAGAATGGAGTTGTGGACTGGTGCATTGTCCCGGTGGAAATGCCACGGACCTGATTTGAAGAGTGCTGGCCTCTTCCGATGGAATCTCTTTCTGAACTCCCTTAAAACTTCAACATAGTAATCTTAACCCTAACCCTTTGGGTTATCAACTGTGGTGTATTGACTTCCTTACTCCTCCCATACCTCTCATCATCCCTCACAGACTCCTTGGCTTCCTTGAATCTCTTAGGCCACTCTAAAACTGATGCTCGACTCATGCAAGATGGTCGAAAAGCAGTCTGAAGCACTCCATACGTTTCTGTGGCAGCATTTTTTCCAAGCTTAAAACAGAATTTTATTGCATATTGTTCTTCTAAAATGTCCTCACGCCGAGATTGCATTATTTAAATTCACTAGCTGTGACAATCAGGCTTTAGTAGGGTGTATTCCAATTGCTGCTGTAGCTTGTCCTTTGAACCTGAAATCATAAAAACTGGTCAGTTATCTCATAACATGTATAGCAATAACATACTGAATTTTCAAGAGTATAAGACAATTGTAAATGCCCATACAAAAATGTCTGGAAACTTCCAAGTCCTCCAGGCCCTTTAATAATTCTTTTGGTACTGTGCTAAAAGCACCAGTCACAATTGGTATTATTGCCACCTTCATGTTCCATAGTTTTTTCAATTCTCTAGCAAGGTTGAGGTACTTATCCTTCTTTTCACATTCTTTCAGTTTTATTCTGTGGTCAGCAGGAACAGCAAAATCGACATATTGCATAATCTCTTTTTTTTGTTGATTATTATAAAGTCTGGTCTTCTGGCCGAGATTAAGTGATCCATGTGTATGTCAAAATCCCATAGGAGTTTATGTGTGTCTTTTTCTAGGACAGGTGCTGGGTTGTGCATATACCATTTGTTGGTGTGGTAAAATTTAAATTTCTTGCACATTTCCAAGTGGATCACCTTGCTGACCTAGTCGTATCTACACTTATACTCCTTCTGTGTTAATTTGCTGCATTTGCTTATTATGTGATTGATCGTTTTGTCTCTGTCACCACATAGCCTATATTTGCTATTTTTTTGAGTCTTATCTATCATCGCTTTGATATGATTGATCCTTATGGCATTGTTTTGTGCTACTATTAGGAGAGATACTGTTTCTCTCTTAAGGTTTCCTTTTCTTAGCCAGGTCCAGGTTTTCTGGTGTAAGATGGTGTTTATTAGTCGTTTAAAGTGGCCATAAAGTTGTTTTTTATCCCATTTTTGTTTCCTAGTTATTGTCATTCTATCATCTATCGTGATGTCAGTATTGTTTCTGATGGATGTAATCAGTCCTCCTTTGTGTTTTTCTATGTAGTCTTTGAGCTGTTGTATCAATGTGTCAACGCTGTTTTTGATGCTGGAAAGTCCTCTTCCTCCCTCTTTTCTAGATACATATAGTCTGTCAACGTCGTCTCTGGGATGTAATGCTTTATGCATGGTCATTAGTTTTCTTGTTCTTTGTTCTCATTTGTTTAACTTCATCTCTAATCCACTTGAGAAAGGGTCCTGAATATCTAATGAGGGATACTGCCCAAGTATTTATTCCTTTGATAATGTTTCTGTTAGAGAGTTTTGTCTTGAGGAGTTTTCTAGTTCTCCTGAGAGATTCTCATTGAATTTTTTCTTTCATTTCCACTTGTTTGATGGTGTCAGCCTCCAAGATACCCAAGTATTTGTAGGTTTCATTTTCTCTGAGCGTTCTAATTTTGTCCTGATTTGGTAGTTCCATTCCATCAGTCATATGTCACTTGCTGCTTTTCATTACCAGCACGGCACATTTTTCAATGCCAAATTCCATTCCTATGTCCTGACTGTATATTCTAATGGCATGTATGAGAGTTTCCAGTTCTTTTTTATTTTTTGCAAATAGTTTGATGTCATCCATGTACATTAGGCGATTAATCTTTTCTTGCAATCTGCTAAGTTTGTATCCGGCTGTGCATTTTCTGAGTATGTGGTTAAGTGGCATCATGGCTATTATGAATAGTAAGGGTGATAGTGCATCTCCTTGGAATTATTATTATTATTTCTATGATTGTTGTTATTATTACATTAATATTAACAACTTCATAAATTTGAAAGGTTCCTTGCATATATTTGTCCACAAAAAAGACATTAATTTTGTCTATTCTTTTATCAGTCTTACTGCTTTTGGCAGAGGTAGTTTTGTGACCTCTCTTATTTCATTGTCCCATCCTTTTGGTGGACATCTTCTTGGTTTTCGGTTGATAAGCTCACCAAATACATTTGAGCAAATGACCGAAGTAATTCTTTTGGCCTAGATGAGAGGTTTCATGCAACTTTCAGTGCAGATAAAACTCAGAATAAATGATACAGTTGAGACCTTCCTTATTGCAGTCACCAATTTTATTACATGTTTCCCTTACAATTATCCCATACAATATTTGACATGATATAAAAAATGAAATCATATCCAAACACAATAGAACTGTTTATTGATGTAAACTTCAGTTGTGTATAAAAACAACAGACCTGATACAAAGGAATGGATGCTTAAATAAGGCTAGTGCATACATAATTATTTTAGCTGCTCAATGCTCTATGGCTTATGAAAATAATATTGTATATTGTTGCATAAAATGTTTGTGCTCATAAATTCTACCCAATTATTTTTAGGTTTGCATCCTTTTTAAAATATGATATATAAATATATATATGTGTGTGTGTGTGTGTGTGAGGAAGGGTTAAAAAGTATCAACATATCAAGACAAAATATTTATATTTTCAAATCTTAAAATCTAAAATTTAAACAATAATGGTTAACCTGAGCTTTTTCAATCTTGTATAATGTCAGTTTCATAAAATTTATCAACCAAATGTTGCATTATTGTCAAATTGTATAGAAAGTCTTGGCTGGGAATTTTTTCTTAATATTTGTCTATCTCTCATTTGTAAGATTTATAAGTGAAATAACTTAAACAAGAGATATTCAAGAAACTTATTTTGCTGAGATAATAGAAAGGAAAGTTTGTTCAAGAGGCCAGCAGATGATGGAATCATTTCAATTGCTAAATTCTGCAGTCTCTGAATAAAGTGTTATTTTATGACTTATAATGTGTTATACATTTATATGCACAAAAATTCTACCATCTTATCCTTAAGATTGTGGCTTTTATGAAACCACTTGTACACATCTAAAACAATATATTTAGAACAAGAATCCAATGATTTTTACAATGGTGATATACAATCTTAAATTTTAAAATGCTTGACATCATGTAATATTTTCTTGGTAAGGAATCTTATGTATTTGCTATGGAAGAAGGTAGTATTGTAGTATGAAGGTTATTCATCCCTTCATCAATTGTTTTTTTTTTCTTAAAAATACTTATGGGATAAAGTAGATCAGCATTGAGTTTTCCTTGACTTTTCCCCTTAAGACTCGATTGGCTTACGTATATTCTGTGAATTATTCTGGGAAATTATCTAAGAAAAAAGGTTCTTTACTTTTTCTTTTTTGGTGAGTTGTGGTAAATATTGCGAAGAGGATTTTCTCTTCACTATTGTTTCTATTGAGTTTTCACATTTTTCACTAGTTTTCTAAGGGAAAAAAATATATATATGTGTGTGTGTGTGTGTGTGTGTGTGTGTGTGTGTGTGCAGAGGACTCTGAATATAATGCCTCTTATTTATTCTCACAAGAACAGCAACTGATAAAAGAAACACAATCACACCATTTGATAGAGAATATTTTCAGCTAAAAAAAACATTGCTATCAACTCTGCTGAAATATTACCCATTGCCTGGGCTTATATCTACATATGCAGTTTCCATAAACATTCAATAAGAATCAGTGAATGTCAATGGGTACAATTGTTTTCCAAATTGACTAATTATTTAAACATGTCTGCTTTCTTATCAGATGGCATTTTGTAACAAGGCAAAGTAAAAAAAAAAAAAAAGAGTTATGCTGGCAGCAAAGCTCAACTTCTACTACCATACCATCAACATCTGCTTCTAACATTGTGAAACAATGCAATATAAATAGGAGATATTATTTTCAGAGTGATTCCTTCACAGCAGTATGAATAACAAGCCACATTCAACACCGCATTCTATCTGCTAAATAAAAATAAGCTTATTTGAGCAAATCAGGCAGATGAAAGATGGACTTCATCAACAACAGTTTCTTGGCAATGACATCATGATCACTGCTTTAAAAAAAGTGAGTCACCTTCACAAGTGCAGTGCTTATTAACACATCTTGTAGGTTATTATTCATCAAAGGCAAAAATGCATAGCCAATGATGGTGAATGTATGGAAAATTAGGTTTTGTAGCTGAAAACTTGCTCTATATAATGTAATTATTGTGCTCCCCTGTATCTGTTTTAGTTTTCTGGAGACATTACATTTGAAGTGCCTTTGTACCCACTTCATTTGATCCCAAGTTGCAGATGTCACAATGTCTAATCAGAACAATACACATTGGAAAATTAGTAGCCTCAAATGCATCCAGAATATTGAGAGACCCAATAAAGAACTGGAAATCCTTACCAAGAAGAACAAAAAAAACTGAAATTTCTAATGAAAATTAAATTACCAAACTAGTAAAACAGACTAAGGAGGTACTCATACTATAAAGGTTAGCATTGTAGGTAGTGGATTTGGCTAGTCGAGCAAGGCTACTTACATTTCCAATAACGCTAAAACACTGTTCTTCTAGTTATGGGTAAATAGTAGGGCAGACTGGGCTGTTTAGTATAGTTGGTGCCTTGTGGGGTGTTGCCGCCAGGATTTGTTCAATATTGCTCGCAACGTTCTTGTGTAATTGCCGTCTGGCTTTTTCTCCAGCAGTTTTGTTAGCGTCCAAGTAGTGCATCCATACAGCAGTATTGACACGACTGCTGCCTGGAAGAAACTGTGTTTCATTTTATTGGACAGATCTGATTTCCATATGATCGATAGCTTATCAATAGCAGTCCATGCCTTCGTTAGCCGCGTGTCGATGTCTTTTTTGGTTGATGAGACACTACTTCCTAGTTAGGGGAATTTGTCGACCAGTTTCAGAGAGGTTCCCCCGAGTATGGAAATATCGCCTGTTTGATTAAAGTACATATATTCAGTTTTGTGTGCATTGACGTGACGGCTCGTTCTAAACTATGCAGTAGTGTTTCGGCTTGGTTGGGTGTATTTGTATCGCTATGTCATCGGCATAGTCGGCGTTGGTAATTGTTTTTGCGGAGTATCTTCTGCTTCTTTTCTTTGTCAGCTCGAAGTCGTTTTCTCTGATTTTATCAATCGATATTCTAAGCACGTAGTCTAGACAGATGATAAATAGGTATGGGGCTAGCGTGTCCCCTTGTAGTACTCCTGCTACAATGTCGAAGTATTCTGTGTCTCCATCTGGTGAACGTGCTTTCACTTTGGTGTTTCTATAGAGAATCCTTATTGCTTTTACGGTTTCTTTTGGTAGGCTGTATCCTAGTAGGATTTGTTCCATCTTTCCTCTGTGAATGGAATCGAACGTCTTGGTAAAGTCGACAAATAGTAATGTTGCTTGTAGGTTTTTTTGCCCGTACACCTTCAAGGATTCTACGGATGGTCAATATTAGTGAGGTCGTGGAACTATTTCTTCGGAAGCCATTTTGGTTTTTCCTAAGGATGTTGTCGATTTTGGGTTCTATGCGGTTTCGTAGCAGGGCTTTGTAGATTTTGGCTGCTATGGATGTAAGTGTTATACCTCGGTAGTTCTTGGCTAATCCGAGGTCACCCTTTTTAGGGAAGGGGAGGATGTATCCCTTCATCCATCTGTCTATCGGATTTTGATTATAGAATTTTCGAATTGTCTGGTCTTCCATACTTTTGGGGGAATCTCGTCAAGCCCTGCAACTTTCCTATTTTAAATTTCTCTAAGAACCGAGTCGAGTTCTTCGTGTGTGAACGGTCCTATTTTAATGTCCAATTGCTTACTAATAATTCTGGTGATTGGTTCATGCGTAACTTTCGGTGGGTTTCCAAGTAGATTTTCGAAATGCTGTTTCCACAGTTTTATTCTTTTTTGTTGGTTTGCAGCTTTCAATTTTGCCTTGACTGTGCTCTTCCTTCTACTCACTTCGTTTATTGTTTGCCAGGCTATCCTAGATTGCCTATCTTCCACTAAGTCTCTAATCTTATCTATCTGATTTTGTATGTATTCTGTCTGTTATTTTAGATATATGCCTGCTAATTAATATTGTGCCTTTTTTAATTTTAGGGCATTTGTATTTGTTGGGTTCTTCCTATAGCTTTTGGAGGCAGTTTTCACGTGTGTACGTTTTTCTCTAACCACTAACGTTTCCCATGGGAAGGTTAGATTTTGTTGGTTTTGTTGGAATACACTTCGCTGCCGCCTTGAGGTGTGCGTTGACAAAATTCTCATATTCGTCATTTGGGGTACCTTTTTCTGTCTTCTCTTGTAGTGTCTCGAATCTGTTTCTCAATTCTAGTACATATTTATCTCTAATATCTCTGTTTTTAAGAAGGGCCCAGTCATAGTTTTTGGCGGTCGCTGTTCGTGTGGCGTTTTTTCGCAGGTTTAGTCGTATTTTTGCTGTGACTATTCGGTGATCAGAGGACACACCCTCGAAAGAGGAGTATGCCTCGCAATTCATTGCGCTATTTTTCCATTTCTTGTTTATAAAGACGTAGTCTATCTGTGCTTAACTATTATTCGCGTATGTGTAGGTCAATAATTTTCCCTCCCTTTTTTGATAGTTTGTATTTAGGCATGTTAATCTATTTTCTATCATGAAATCTGTTAGATGTTATCCATTCCTATTTGACGTGTTGTGTAGGCTGTATTTGTTGTTTCCGTTTTTCCCGATTTGGGCATTCATATCTCCGCCAATGACAAGCACGTTGTGTTTCGGAATGCTACGCACTAGAGAGGATAGCTCATCGTAGACGGCGACTAGTTCAGTTTCTTCACTAACATTGGTAGGGCTGTAGCAGGAGATGATTGTTGCTCTGGGGTTGCTATTAAACGTAGCTGCCATCATCCTGGGTTGTTTTCTCTCAATGCTATTAAGTGTTTTTAACGCTCTTGGTCCTATAAGCACTCCTATCCCTCCAACTGTGGCATTGACAGAGTTTTTCCATGCTGATACAGTGGTTAGCGTCCATCCATTGCCAGTATCGTGATATTTGATATCTTCAGTGTGCGTGTATCTGTGTTCTTGTATGCATATTATGTCTATCTTATGTTCTACGGCCGATGCAGTCAGCTCTGGTAGTTGACCTATTCTATTTAGGGTTCTAACGTTAAATGTAGCTATTTGTATTGTTTGTTTGCATTTTAGTAGTTTTTGTAGTTTGAGCTCTGTAGCTGATTTTTCGAACACTGAGGCCAGGGCTCCAACCTCAGCAGGACGCGCCCCTTTTTTACCCGCGCGAAGAGCGATGCGGTTTATGTATGTGGTTTGATTGTGGGTCATGGTTATCTTTCGATGGCTGTTTTTATTCTCATCTATAGAAGCCAATCTTATAGATGAGCAGCAGTAGTTCCTCGATCGAACTGACGATCCTGAGCGTTAAGCCGCAAGACTCACAAGTCCAGAACCAGGTTAGGCATTGCGTTTGGCCGTCAGAGGGTTTATTCGCATACCTTTACGCCCATCATGCTGCTTCCCATGTGTACGTAAAAAAAGGGGGGGTTCTTTTCCCGTAAGTTTTAACTTAGTTAAAGTCTAAGACTAATGTATATTCATAAGAGGTTTTGGGTATATTTTCACCTGTCTTCTGATACTGGCCCTAACATGTATTTTTTTTTGGTGGTATTGGGACTTTTACTTAGGCTGTTTTGTTTTTTGTTTTCTTCTACACTACTATGATGGGGAAGCAGTGAGAATTCTAAGCTTTTAGAAAAGATTCAAAACCATTTGCCGTGTATACTAACACATTGGACCAGAGTCATATATTCAATTTGGATTTACGGTAAAAGTGTCTTTACATTTAAAACACACTGTACAAGCGGCATTTTACAATATATATATATATATATATATATATATATATCAGGGGCAGAGATGGGACTAGTGCTACTCGTGCCCGGCACGACCAATAACTCGCTCAATGATATTCAAAATGGATTAAAAATCATCCATTAATTTCAAGCAAACATACTTAGTCTGATCTTAATTAAATTACGTATCTATTCAAGTTTCGATAACTAAGTAGCCAAAAGTTCATAAATATATCTGGGAATAATACAACGATGCTGTTTTGAACGGATGGTCTTTGTCCGGCCACCGTCAGATCCATTGAACATCCCATAAAATCGGCTATAATGTTGAACACGCGTAATCCGTGCCAGGCACTAGACCCTTATAATAACAGTAATGTTAGCGAAATCTCGCTTTTGGCTGTAGCCAATAGAAAAAGCAAGCCAGAACACCGTGCTCAAAAAATTAGCACTATGTGACTGCTGACAACTGTCTTGGGAAGAGGGAGAGGGACCGAGAGAGAGAGAGAGAGAGAAAGAGAGAGAGGGGGGGATAGCAGATTATAGCCGTCGCCGACGTCATCATCATCGCTATGGTAAATGTTGGTTAAACGGCGTGTTTTAGTTCGTTTTTTCACTAACAGATCTCTATTTCTTTAATGAATGTTGCATATATTACATTCTGTAACTAAAATTTGTTTATTTGAATACATTTTCAACAAATAATCTTTATTTTAAGCGAAATTGAAACTACTAGCTGTGTCTGTGTATATTGTCATCAATTTCTTTATTCTAATAAACATATTTTTCTCGTCATAGTAATGAACATCTTCTCTTTTCTTCTATACTTTTGAAAGGAAAAAAAAATCTTATCTACTGTATTAACAAGACTACAAATTATATAGTATCTTGATTGTTTACAAAAAAAACACCATGCAAGGTACGTGTGTCAATCTGTGCTATACAATGGAGAATCACGCAATAGCAACTATGATGACTTACTTTGGGTCCACGGACCACGGGTTGGGAACTGAAGTTGACAGAGGGCTGGGGAGGGCACGAGTAGCAAAAATAGGTTAGAGTCGCCACTGATAGATATATATATATATATATATATATATATATATATATATATATATATATAATACCAAAAATATCCGAAATATGAAGTCGTTGAGTTCATTAATCATCAGGTGATAACAGAAACAGGAGAAATTTGTTGAAACGTCTACACTTGGAAATCAATTCACTTTTCTTTGATTACTAAATGTAGACAAGAACTTTTTAGAACAGCTTAGAGCACATTTTTATACAATTTTCTTATCTGCATTTATTCATTTTCTAATATATATATATATATATGTGTGTGTGTGTGTGTGTGTTTAAAATTTAATTTTTTTCCCTTTATCTATAGATAAAATATTAAACTCCTGACACATTAGAATCCAAAAGAAATATGCGTACTACTCAAATTTATGCTTGCCTCTCTTGTCTCTGCAGATAAAGAGCTGGGTTCTTTATATATATCCTATTAGAAACACTGACAAAGGTATTAAATCTTTTATTATATATAAATATACATACATGTCTCAATTTTATGTTTTCATGATCAGTGTCGATAATGAAAGCTTTTCTTTTGCTATTTCAAAATTATTGATATTTTGAATTTTAGAATTTTAATTAACAAATTGCTCTATTTTGTATACTGAGCGCTGTTTCGGGAAAGACTGAAAAACTGCCTGAAAACTAACAGTTGACTTATATTTTTCAATACACATCTTTCTTTATGTATATACATATATACAGACATATATATAAAGTTGGCGACCTTAGTCGAGGGGTACCATAAGGCTCCCTTTTCAATAGCTACTACACTGAGGTGTAAGGGAGGGCGCTACTCTTTTCCCTGGATTGCACCACTTTACCCTTGATCCTTACCTTATAATGCTAAGTTTTAAGCAAGGCGGCATCAAGTACCACTTTGTAAGTCTTTAATATGACTCGATCTGGGATTGAACTACAGTCTCCCGGACCATTGGCAAACACTCTACTCTTTAGGCCATTAACCCGTTTACAGACATATACATATATGTAAACACACACACATATATATAAATATATATACATTTACACATGCACACACACACACTCACATATATATGATTATAATGTATGTATATGTACATGTGCGTTATAATTTATATCTGTTGGTAGTTTTTTTAAATTTAATTGCCAAATGACGAAAACAATATTTATCAATATCCTTTCTGGTCAATGCACTTGATTTAATGTTGTCTGGCGCTCCTAAACTGAACATCATCATCAACATGCTAACCACATTGATTCCCTTGACCCTCTCTTGTTATCAGTTCCTGTCTGTCATTGCACTTTGTAAGTCCTCTTGATTGTATCCAGTGTCTGCACAGAGCTGATAAATATTAGTGTTTGCTGGTTAGTCAACACTGGTATGTCCATGTGAAGGAGTTCATAGGAGAATGTTACTTATGAGTTCATCCTTACTTCACCAGCAGTTCTTAGCATGTCTTGCTTATCATACTTGAATGGTTTGTGAGATGGGAGGTAAGTAGCCATGCAGGAGGGTTCTGCTCCCAGGAATTGTTTAAAACAGTACTCTAGTGCAATTCCCATCAATCTTTTCTCTATGTGTTTCATTTGAGTTCAAGTGGTGCCACCACGCAGTAGTATTGACATGGCTACAATCTGAAAGAATTCCCAATTTATTTTATCTGAGATCAGATTTCCACATAGACATTAACCTGAGGAGAGATTTAACTATACATATATTGTGATCACCTTCAGTCAATGAAATATTGCTATCAAGGTTTTATGAACTGGTCTATTAATTTCAGAAGTTTGTCACTTAATGAGGAGATGACACCATCTTTATTAAAACACAGGAAATACAAATTCACATAGATATTAATGCCTCTTGCTGCCAGCTCCAGGTTGTGCAGCAAATATTTCATTTGAGTGGGTGCATTTGAAAGAAGCACTTGATCATTTGCATGTGTGAAAATTTCACATCAAAACTCACATCTGGGTTTATTAAAAAAGAACTTTAATATCAACAAACAACATTTATTATTATAATAGTTTTGCACAACATTCCTTGAAAATGGCTTATAGTTTATCTGAAAGTGTTTGTTTGATTTGGTTAGGTTTCTTTGTTTAGTGGCATATCAACCTTTATGGGTAATTTAATGCTAAACCCATCCTAGGACAAGAACAGTTGTGGTATCATTCAAACAACAGCTGGGAGGGTCAGAGGGGTTACACCTTTCCCAATGGTATTAGTCCAAAAGTGAATTTAATCACACAACTGGAGTTTTAATTTGCTTACCCTGACATTGCAGTCCAGTATGTTAGCTACAACACTAGAAAGTGTTTGTAATGAACAATCTTTTCTTCATCAACATTGTCACAAAAAGCTTTGAATTGTTCGAGAAAAAAATCACAAGACACTTGTGTCAATCATCTTTAATAAAATAGGCATTATATATATATATATATATATATATATATATATATATATATATATATTAGAGGAGCTTGTAGTGTAATGGTTATTATCATAAGAAATAGACATTGTAACCTGAATTCAAATGCTGGTTGAGGTTTTTTGTATTTCACATTATGTTAATACTTTTGGGAAAAGTATAAATCAAACTATTACTCCACCAGCTATGGGTAAATGGTAGGGTATACTGGGCATTCTAATCTCAGAATGGTAACTAATCTAAGAGAAGAAAAACTCTTTATATATATATATAACAGGAACTTCTATTAGTCTTGATAAATGAGGGTCCAACAGTTCAGTTTAACATGTGATCTAATGGAATGCTTTAAAGGTGATTTGTTTGTAGTGGTGAAGTTTTGTGTAGACCCAGACACTCTTTTTGGATAAACTGATTACAAAAGAATTTTGCAACAATGTGCCCCAGATTCTCATGAACAATACTCCTCAAGTATTTTCCTTCTCCTAGGCTGGTTGCCTTACCAAAGCTAAAGATTTCTGTTTGCACTTTTACTTACCTGTACCTATAGGGAGAAGGAAACGATTCTTATCAATCCCAAGGGCATTATTGAGAAGTGAAGGACAAACAGCCTCATCCCAGATTTGAAGTTGGCTTGTCAAAAACATTTCCTACAATGATAACTATCTTGCAACATGTTTATATATATATATATATATATATATATATATATATATATATATATATATATATATATATATATATATATATATTTCTGCCACTCCTGGCGCTACCTTAGCTGCTTGGTAGTGCCAGGAGTGGCAGTACCGCCTTGAACTACCAAAACTGTGTTATCACCCTGGTTGGCGGCTGATGAGCTTAGGGTATCGCACGTGCTTTCACACGTTGTATGATAAAAAAAAATTAAAAAAAATATATATATAGTAGTGCAATAATATATCTTTATACATATGAAAACATGTGTAAAAAGGTGTATATGTTTTTTGTCTATTTGTGTATCTAAAGAAATGCATAGATTTCCTTCATTAAATATACACATTCATTTAGTGATACAACTGTTTTATAAATTTTCACACATCTACACATTCATGCGCACACACATTTATGCATGTATGTATGTATGTATGTATAATCTGTATAATCTGTATAATTAGTTTCATAGAGTACCAAAAGGAATAATATCTAAGTCATATCAAATTATTAAGCCTGTTGTTTTTTGTTTTGTTTTTTTCTGATATTGATTACAATAAAAGAAGATGATAATTTTGTATCAAATATGAAGAATAGTGGGAGGGTTGAATTGAATGATGAGAAAAAAATGAGTTAAAAAAATCAAATGTTCATTTCACAAGGAAACTCTCTCAAGTAATAAAAAGATTTACTTTGGCACTGTTTTTCATTTTGCTTTCAAATCCAGACTTTTAAATATAAATGTAAAAAAATATCTTATTAACCTTACAGGTCATCCAGTTCAAGATTTATCATAGGATGAGGGAAAGTTTTATAGATAGATAAACTGTATATTAAAGAGTATCTAAGTTGTTATTGAATAAAGAGGCAGTGTTAACCATATTTATTTGTAATTGCACATGAGAGAGAGAGAGAGAGAGAGAGAGAGAGAGAGAGAGAGAGAGAGAGAGAGAGAGAGAGAGTATGTGTGTGTGTGTGAGCGCATGTGTGTGTAATAATGGACAGGTGGAGACTATTTAAAATCATAATATTATAATGATATTCCACTAAATATGTTGATATTTTTTAATCACCCAATATACAGACATCCATCCATCCATATATATATATATATATATATATATATATATATATATATATATATATATATATATATGAGATAGATATCAACAAAATGGTACTTACTTATCTCTCAAATGATTAAACACTGAAACAGATAAATACTGAATTTAATTGAAACCTATGTTCTCTCTCAACTCAACTATTAATATGTCATTTTATAACATTTACATCAATTCTAAAACAAAAATCAAAATTTGCAAAACAGATGTTTTATATATATATATATATATATATATATATATATATATAATGATTAAAAATGCCAACACTTTTGTGGGAGTATCTTTACGATATCCTGATTTCCAACAGTCTTTACCTGTTGACCATCCCTAATAACACATTTTTGGGATCTTCCACAGGTGATCTCCATAACAGCAGTTCAGCTTTTCTAATAAAGGTATCTCCATAGAAGAGTTAACATTTTTTGAATGACTTGTCTAAAAGATTTTAACTTCAATAAATTAATTTGAATTAATTTTAACAATGAGTGAGAGAAATAAATATCTGATTTTTTTTCTCAATAAATCCATAGGACATTTTGTATAGTGGCAGTCAAGGGTGTAGGAATACAGTTTAAGAAGTGAAACAAGGTTAAAGAGAGTTGAATATTGGGTAGTGGACATAAGAAGGCAGATGCATTATTCATTTTGTTTTCTTGTCATTCTTTCCTCTTTCTTTTAGCTTTTAGATAGAAAAATCCATCATGGTTATATAAATATTATTTTTCCTTTTCTTTGCGAATAACAGACTAACAAACAGCGAAAAAAAAAAAGAAGATATGTGCATTAATTTAATTAGATGTATTTTAAAATTTACAGCCGAATTATGCTGGTTAAAAAAAAAGTACCAGGGTGAATCAAAACTTTTGCAATATTTTGGTAGATGCTAGTTAGTAGCACATATATCACGTGACCAAAGCAGCTCAGGTCATAAAAGGTTCCCACTATGATTAGTAGTTTTGTGTTTGTTATGCACTGACACATTGTCCATTGCTTCAGTCGATAAGTAATTTGAAAGTTACACATAATTTGAATGTGTAACATAGTTTAATTTGGAAAGTTATGCTTTATGAGTTTGAACTAGGCTACAGAAGCAGCCAAAACATTTTTTTAGGTGAAAGGTGAATACACCATACAGTAACCAAATGGTTAAAAAAATTTCACTAAGGTTTTAAGAATTTTGCAAGGTCAGATAGACCTAAAACAGTGGATTTCAAGTCAATGTTCTAAGCTCTATTTAGACAATTCTGACAAGGAGCACTCAGAGAGTATCAGGCGAGCTCAACATCTCACTGTCCAGTGTGGTTTGTCATTATTGCAATCTTGGCAAAAGCATCTACAACTGCTAAATTATGCCTCATATTATCATATGGTGAAACTTTTGACTTATTTCAGCTTTTGCAAAGATGAATATGAAATGATAAAGTCCGAAATGTAAAACTGAAATGACACAATCCTAAATGTAAAATATATCTTTATACATTTATCTTGGGTGATTTGAAATTTCGCTTTTCTAACAATCCATAAAGAAGCTCTAGATGATAAACATTGAATGGGTCTATGTTGAATAAGATAACTGTTCATGTTTTTGGTTATTTTCTTAACTACAAATGATCACTGTTTGTTTGCCACACTATCAACCACACCTTTCAAATCAAAACTTTAGAAAGCCATTAGTGAACAAGAAAATATAAACAAACAAAAAGCTAGTTACAAAATTCAAATAGTCTTCAGGAGCGTACTTTTTAAATATATTTAAACGGTTGCTGCTGACAGCACGGACGCAGTAAAAAGCTGGTTGGCAGACAACATGATTAAAGAACTAATCGTAGTCCAATAGGTTTTCTTTATTTCGGAGCTGGGCGGTTGACATAAATAGGAACGAAAAAACGAATCAATGTCAATGAACTCAGCGGATGCGTTCATGTCCGTCAACAGAAAGTAGATATTGCTCTCTCTCTCTCTCTCTCTCTCTCTCTCTGACCCACTCACTTTACGCCAGGACAGAAAATAGTCAGCCACTTAAACTTTCTACTTGCTGGACAATCACTGCTATACAGATGCACAGCCATGAACACAAATGTCAAAAACTTTTAACAGACATTTTAAAACTTCAAGAAGTGCTTCATTCAAACTATAACCAACCTAATATACTGTAAAGAGAAAATAGATAATTGTCTCCATTGGTTTTTAAAGGCGTATCCATTGGGCTCCTTTTTTTGGTCACATGAGAAACCAAGAACCCATTTCGCTCTCTTTTATCTCTCTTTTGTCTCTGTGTTTAAACAGTAAAGGCGTTTAATTTTTGCCTCTGTTATGTGAATAGCAGAGAGGTTGTCTCCACTCGCGTCTATGGCCGTCGTACACATCTTCATCAAGTAGGTTTTTTTCGTTTTTGTGCCCCTTTTTATATACTACTTATTCATAGAACAATATGTATTGACTATTTGGACAAATCTTTGTATTACGTCAATACTTCTTGTATGTATATTATGTGTGTATTAAATGCTTCTACCGAGCTTATCTCGTCTTTTCTCCCGTTTATTCATTGATAGAATAGTGGGGTTTAGGCTTATGTTACGTCGGTATTACTTTGTTTGCATTGGTATTACGTTGGTTGTGTTGGTATTTCGTTGGTACCGTTGGTATTTCGTTGGTAGCGTTGGCGTAAGATATCTGACTCCATATTTTGGTTATTTTATTTTATGTTACCCCCACGTTAGTTAGTCGGTGTAATGCCTTGCCCAAGAAAGTCCCAAAAAGAATTATACAAAAGAAAAGACAGAAACAGATAAGAGACGAAGATATTTCATTTATACTTTCCTTTATTTACTGGGTTCAACAACCATTCCGTGGATGAGGGAGTTTTCCCTGAATACATTGAAATGGTTGAATCCCCCAGTTAAGGTATCAAAGATACGTTAAATCGTTTCATGTATGTATTTGTCCTCATTTGGTATTTCGGGCTTCCATAAGGGTTAGTTTTCTTTTGGAAGATTTGTCAAAGTCCGGTAAGAGTTAGTTTATAGATCATTTGTGGGTCTTGTATATTTCAGCATAATGCTGACCGAGAGAGGGTTGCTACTGGGTGAAAGGGGCTAACCAACGCTACGTCCAAAGACGTATGCGTGGTGCCCAGACACGCCAGAACGAGGTTATCAATCCGCTGGTCATTGCCTGAAAGATAATATGGTCCCCTTTGTCGAGATGAATGCCTTTTTTCTTTTACGCACGCATCATCTCCTTTTCCTGTTAGAGACCTCTGGGTGTTTCTGCAAATTTAATAGTTTTCTTTTTATTTATCTATTCATTTTTTTAAATTCAATTTTGAAATTTTTTATTTATTTATTCGTTCCCCACAAATATATTAATGCTAAAACTGGACCATGGTGAGTGGGGACGAGACTAAATACCAACCTACCCAATGATACAAGCTAAATGGACAAAATTTATGATCTTATTTGTACCATCTTCTTTTCAGAAGTTATATAAAAATGTCTGTTAGGTAAATTTTAGTTTTCTTTTTTGTATAAATATTGCTGTAAATTTGATTGGAACTGGTTAATCTAATTTGGTCGTGGGGGTGCTACTCGTGTAGTTTGTCTTGGGCATGAATAACCGGACGGAGCCCATCACTTTCAAGATAGTAACTAAAAGACAAATTAAAGACAAAAACTAAACAAAAATAGACAGGGAGGCGAATATGCTACAGCCCCTTGACGAGAATATGTTTCCCTTTCATAACACTCCTTTTGTATTACTGTTTCCTACTGTAATTTACTAATGTAATTCAATTTTACTGAAGATTCGGCAGCCATTTTATTCAATTGCCCCAAAATTTCTGCCTAACTAAATTTTCGTGAAAATTAAGAGGAGGACAAACAAGGAAGCAAAAAAACCTGAAAATGATTATCTAAATGGAGAAGGTAAATAACTATATGGACATTTCGGAAGAGAAAGGAATCAAATCATATGGATATGAACACAAAGTAGAGACTTTTTAAGGAGAAACCTAATCAAGGTTGAGAGCATTTCAGAACGATGCAAGAAAAAATTATATAAAGGCCAAATGCAGACGAGATATATACAACAACGTAATGTAAATGCAGACGAGATATATATAACAACGTGAGTTACAAACGCAGCAAATTTTTGTTTATGAATCTTTTGCCTTAACATAAAGCCAGAAATATGTGGCGCCTAATGAGAATTGTTGTCACTAATAATGGTATGCTAACCTAGCGAGGTACCCAAAGAAAATGTAGCAAGTTATCACAAAAATAATCATGGTTGAGCGGGAAGGATGATCCACTAAGAACAACGCAAATGACTGCGATTTCGTCATGGATACCAATTATATATGCGAAAATCAGAATCTATTTTAAAGAATTAAAAATCAAAATCTTTCAGAATTTGAGATTCAAATGGATCCCTCACAAGTCCAGGTATAATTGATTATTATGAACAAAGTCACGTTGCAGATGGTGGGTTTTATAGTTCCTGCAGACCCTGAAGTAAAGTTAAAAGAAAGCAAAATGCTGAATAAGTAAATGGAATACATATAAGAATTGAAGAAATGGTGGAATATGAACATGACAATTGTTCCAGTTGTTGAGAATGACCCCTAGCGTAATTTGTAATCCAAGGATGAATCGAGACCATCTTGTAATGATGTGGCCCCTAACAAAAAAGTGGACGAGAAAAATATTTAAAAAAAATTAGATTGACAGTGAGACTGATATTAGTTACCTGCAAAATATAAAATTAAAAAAAGGTATAGGTAAAGATTATTCAAGTTTTCATAATGCGAAAATCCTAACAATTTATGAAAGAAGCTATTTAACCAACACTCCATAGTGCTGGTATGTGACACAAGTTTTAATGTTGGGACCCCACAGAAAGTGAGCCTCTGAGGAGGCGGTGCTAAGTATTGCTTAATTTCGTAGGAATTCCCTCTAAGAGGCACCACAGGCGTCGGGCAATAAACCCAGCCCTTATCTCTTTAAGATAAGGGAACAGGTGCTGCCTAGAGAGAAACGTTTCAGGAACTAAGCTAATTATTTTTTATGTCTTGTCCGACAATCGGCCTCGGATTTTGGTGATTTGAGAATATTTTCAAAATCTGAACTGGAATTTATGAATTAAGAACAAAATATTTGTAAATCAATGAAAATCAGAAGTAATATTATTGTTGATGGTTGTCTGCAATATATATATATATATATATATATATATATATATATATATATATATATATTACGTTGGAGATAAAAAGGGAAAAAAATTTATGATGTTATAAAAAATAAAACACCAGTATCGGGCGAGCTTAGAATATACTGACTGTATCCACTACAGAGTGGTAAGTCCCCCTAACCATCAAAAGATGGTTTGATACTGGGCGTGAGAGTATAGAGTATAGGATGATAAAGCTCCTGCTCCAGATCTCTGAATTATAAGGAGTGCCCCTTACCTTCTCTCACCTTCTCTCTAACCCCGATAGGTAGTACCTGTTAGTGACTCATCTATGAATCAAACAGATCTGTCTAAAAATTATTCGTATTCACTTGGACCGTGTGCAAAAAAAAAAAAAAAAATCTAAGAAACGAATATCACAAAAATGGAAATATGAAGGTAAAATGAACACAATTCCCTAACCTATCGGTTTGAAATAATCCTAGAAGAGTTGACATGCCGTTAAAATCAATTAATCAATCAAATGAGTGAAGCCATAAAGATAATAATTCACAAATTGTTATTCACTGATATACAAGAACGAGTTTCCTTATTTTGGTTATCATAGTCACAACATTTTGGCCATTGAATGCATTTACCCAGCCCCTACGCTATGGGCAGGATGTGACTCAAGGTCAGTTTTTAAACTGAGTAAAGCTGGTTTCAATTAAGAGTTTTCCTTCTCCTAGACTGGCTGCTTAAAAAAGGCTAAAGAACCAAGTCTGTCCTTACGGAAGAATTTATATCTTTCCCAAGATTACTAATAATTAGTGAAACGCAATCAGCTTCGTCCAAGATTCGAACTTGGGTTGTCGATTCCATTTCCCACGACGATAACCATTATGCTAAGTACATCTCCTTGTTCTGACGGATGCTTTTAGGTCATTGTAACCTTCAACCTTTTGGTCAATGTAACCTTCAACCTTTTTCAAATGTCTGTGGAAGTCAATAACTTTAAGGGAATTTCGAACCGGAAACTATACAATCCATGGGTGTATATTGTCCTCATTCTGCAATCTAACTCTCGTGGGTATCTTGTATCTGTTGATTATTCCTAATTAATTCGTCTTTTAAGTCACTTGCCTCTTCCATTAAATCAGAGTATATGACTTTTTATGCTTTGCCTGACGCAGGGTTGTACCCATGACCTCTAAATCATTAGATACACAATGAACAATGTTTACATCCATTGTACTCTCTCTTCAACTGAAACAGTGTTATATATCATTTCGAAATCAAATAACTTTACCAATTCTGGTTCAAATCATCTTAAATTTTAACAGCATCTGTAGAAACAACTCAAAATACTATGTTTAATGTTTGAACGCATTTTCTTTTCCAGTGAATGACACTTCTATATTTGAAAAGAAAAAAACACTAAACATAGAATTTTGAATTGTTTCTCCACATGCAGTTAAAATTTGAGATCATTTGAACGAATATTTGTCAAGTTATTAGATTAGGAAATGATATAAATTTTTCTGAAACACGCTGCACATCTCAAATGAGTTTTTAAATCATCCCGTATGTCTTCTACTATTTATACTTTAATGAAATCGTAAAATCTTTGAACTCGATGGCTTCCTTTCTTCATTTGAAATTCCCTAATGGCATTGATTTGTTTTAATCATAACAACAAAGATAAAGACACTTTACGGATTAGATCAATGAATAAAAATAATAATTCCTGGTCACTTCGAGGTGGATTTTATATCATGTTAACACTATTGAACAACAATGCTTTGTGTAGTATTGAGCCGAGTTACGAATAGATAAATTATCGAAAAAACCCCAAAAAACCCAGATGAGTTGACAGAGTTCAATATCTCTTCCAGTTGGCTAGCTGTAACAAGATATGCTTGATCTAGTTACACAGACCCCGGGTCTTGCCGAGGTTACTAAATCTAAATGGTGATGAGGGCTGGCTATGTCATCCATCTGAGGTAGAAGTGAATTGAGGTGTCCCGTGAACTCCTATACACACACACACACACACACACACACACACACACACACACACACACACATATATATATATATATATGTGTGTGTGTGTGTGTGTGTGTGTGTGTGTGTGTGTGTGTGTGCGTGTGTGTGTAATAGGTTTCATGATATTGCCTCCTTTTCTCTTTTTCGAGGCTAGGTAAAGTGAGAGAATAAAACAACGAATGACCTGACACAAAAACAACTTGTGTTTTTGTGTTTTTCCCCTCCTCAGCCGACGATTAGCCATGACTGACATAGCAGTTACTGGTGACTAAACTATATTTGTTTTTCTAAAATGTTCTCTGATTCCAAATCTCATTCCTCGATTTAAATGTTTATACGAGTCCTGTTATAATATGATGATTAGATAGTAGAATTTTTGAGTCCCAAACCCAATGACCTTTCTTAATTTGAGGCTCCCATAGAGCAATCATTTCTTATGTTTTGACAACAAAAACAACCAACATGAGTACGTTAATTTAAGCACATTAGTTAATTAGTTAATTATTTATTATAATATAGTATCCAATCATTCGTCTAAACTGCGAAGGCATCACTATTTTTGGTCTAATTTCAAATAGGAATTATTTGCCATAATTAGAAAGGTTTTAAACTGTACTAGAAAATTCAGCTCAGACTGTTTTTTGGGGTAGAATCTGTCTGTCACAACTGTTTTACTGCCCCACTTGCTGTAAAAGGGTTTGGCATTAAACTGCATCTGCTGGTGAGAATCTAAATCTGGAGACTTCAGCAGTGTCGAGTACCCCTTTATTACCACTACTCTTTGGTTCACTCTTACCTATTAGGGTATCATCTATGGGTCAAATAAATCTTAGAAAATTCATATTCAATAGGACTATGTCCAAAAAGAAAAATCTCATAAGAAACAGTTACATAAATAATGTAAATATGAACGAACAATGAATGTGATTTCTTGACTTCGAGGCAGAAAATAAACCAAGATGAGTTGACATGACGTTAAATTGAATCAATCAATCATAAAAGGAGGACCACTCTCTTTGTAGTCTTCACGAGAGGCAAATTCTTCTCTCTCTCTCTCTCTCTCTCTCTATATATATATATATATATATATATATATGCATTTTGATCCTTTCTATCATGATCAGGTGTCGTCCATTTCCTCTCAACGGTTGCAGGGTCTACAACCTTGGAAAACCTTTTTTATATTAGGGTTGATACTACTACTTCAAGTCTGGAAAATGATAAAACTAAATATTTGTCCGAAATATAGATTAATGTTAAGGGATTTTCGTGTGTTTTTGAGATCTCGAAATGAATCCAACATCGTCTTCTGTGCTTCACGCTCGGTGTAAACACATCAGTAATTCGTTGTAAATAAACAATAAAAACAAATAAAATGTCCTTTAAATATGAATAGTTATCCTAAACTTTAATAAAAAAAACAATTCCCCCTTTTTTATATGGACCATCTTAAAAGCGATTATTTTTAATCATGACCATTTTACGACCTGTATGTAATATGGGTAAGTACTGCTAGGAAATTTTAATAAAAGCGATTCTACGTCTTTTATTTTTAATAATGACCATCTTACGGCCTGTATGTAATATGGGTAAGTACTGCAAGAAATGATAATTCTTCATATCAGAAATTCGGATGATTTTTTTTATAATTGTTCATGTTCATAGATATTGTCTCCTCTTACTCATTGCCTGTATTGAAGGTGTTTCCAGTTATTGATAATTGTTAGTGATTTTATCTAGTCGCGTCCCAATTCACCAAAATTCAATATTAGTATTAGTATATCCACTGATACACTAACTCTGAATAAACGAAAGGAAAAACAAAATTAGCTCATACACACTTATAGGATACTTAAATATATACGAGAATCATTAAATAAGTTTCCAGATTTTTTTTCGTAAGGACACTTTATTGATAGTACACACATGAAACTCTAGTCCCCTTCGAAGTAATCTCCTCCGGCTGCAATGCACTTGTTGTACCGTTCCAACAACTTCTCGAAGGCACCATGGAAGTCCTCTTGTGTGAGTGTGTCAATGACCTTCGTCACAGCCTCTTTCATCTCCTCAATTGTCTCAAAACGACAGCCTCTGAGCTTAGGGAATAACCAAAAGTCACAGGGAGCAAGGTCTGGACTATAGGAAGGGTGACGAACTGTTTTGATGCCCATCTTGGTCAAATAGTCTGTGACAAGGATGGAGTTGTGGACTGGTAGACTGGTGCATTGTCCTGGTGGAAATACCACTGAGCCGATTTGAAGAGTGCTGGCCTCTTCCCTAGGAATCTCTTCCTGAACTCCCTTAAAACCTCAACATAGTAACCCTAACCCTAACCCCTTGGCCAATCAACTGTGGTGTATTGACTTCCTTACTCCTCCCACACCCCTCATCATCCCTGCCTTGCTTGAATCTCTTATGCCACTCAAAAACTGATGCTCGATTCATGCAAGATAGTCCAAAATCAGTCTGAAGCATTCCATACGTTTTTGTGGCAGCATTTTTTCCAAGTTTAAAACAGAATTTTATTGCATATCGTTCTTCTAAAGCGTCCTGATGTCGAGATTGCATTTTTGAACTTCACCAGCTGTGACAATCAGGCTTTAGTAGGGTGTATTCCAATTGCTGCTGTAGCTGTTCCTTTGAACCTGAAATCATAAAAATTGGTCAGTCATCTCATAAGATGTATAGCAATAACATACTGAATTTTCAAGAGTCTTCAACAATAGTCTATGACTATTTTAAATGCCTGTACACAAAGTCTGGAAATATATTGAATACACCACGTACATATAAAACTTATGAGGTATTACAAGAATATGCAAACGAGTCCCAACACATGTAATGTGTTCCTTCTTCTATGGACAAGCGCTATACAAAAAAGGGTTACTAGAAATTGTGAAAAGTCTTGTTGTTTTCTTTGGTGGTTTCCATTTCAATAGCAAGGCGAGCGACAACGTCATTCTCTGAGGGGTGAGACCAAATCTCTCTTTTATTCAACCAAGAGCGATAAGATAAATATAAAAAACGGCAAGTGTACTCTCGAAGAGCTGTAAGAAAAGAGGGCGAGAAAGGATTTTGAATTCTCGCGCCAGCAAGATGTCCAAGACATGCCCCCAAATCTAAAGGAAGACAATAACTTATTGTCTCCCTACAATGGTAAATGAAATGGCCAGAAAAAAAGACAAAAAAACACAGAAGTTTAGCTGTAATTTTGACTACCAGATAAGTGAAAGTGTTAATTAATGCAATTAGTTATTTGGTTTAACGGCACATCAACCTATCAGGGTTGTGTAATGCCAAATCCTGTTATTTATATAACTTAAGCGAATATTTTGTCGGTAATAATTTTCAAATGAATTTGAGCTCATTTTTTTACATATACTTAAATAGTTTTAAGAATTGCTTTCTGACTCTAATAATTCTATTAAATCACTATCATTTGTTTGCACATAGTTAAATGGTTTCAAACATTGCTATTTCAGTACAGTTAATTCTCTGACACCACCTTCTAGCACCTCTACGATAAAAAGGGTTTGGTGTTTGTCACAAGAGCAATAAATATAAAGAAAGCGGCCTGAACAATCATACATCTGTTTGCTTTTGACATTAGCCGATTGATCAGATCGGGACCTCACCGGCTGCCTGTCTATCCCAGTTAGGGCCGAAGTGAAGTGTTGCGATTCTCGTAAGCATTTTGGCTGTTTGGTCATGGGCTCCTTAACCACCAGAATCCCGTTTTGAAGCATTACCCACCCACGGCCAACAGGTTACTTCGTTGGAAAGGTAACTTACCCCTCCGCAGAGGTGCCGTCGGTATATTCAATAGACCCAACCAACAGAACACCCGGAACACTAACGCAAATTCAGTGAATATAGAAATACAGCAAGTTGAGTCAAAATGGTTTGGTCTAAAACACAAACTGTAAATCAATCGTCGAATAGATAATATGTAAAAACTGTAAAGGAGAATAAGTGTCTTTTCTACAAAGGAAGAATTTTCAACATCATTCAGTAGTAAAAAAAATGTAATTCGTTTGAGAATTGAACATATGGTCTTGTAAGATAAAATCTTTTCCTTGTTATATTTCGTTGGGTTGAACATTTTGTGTACTTCACATGAACATTTTATATTACAATTTAATCCAATTTATTACAACAAACACAGCTGTACACCACAAAAACTAATAACATTCCGAGAAGGTTATCTAACCAATTATGTAGCTGTCAACAACACAAACCCTTCATCTCATACGTGTACTGTCAGAAGTATCTTTCCAATGACTTCATTCTTTGTGCTTATTTTTAATATCAAGTGAATTAATACTTTTATTACAGTAAATGTACTTTTTGTATATTTTAGATTTATACAATCATATATATATATTAATATTGTTCCCCAAATCAAGTTTTATTGCTTAATAAGTTGAATGGCGACAAATTCAAGGTAAAAAGTGGAACCCCCACACATTTAATAAAGTATGGGTTCCTTTTGTCATAATTTCTTCACAAATCTAATAAATATTTAATAAGGGTAGGTAATTTCTTCCTGCTATTTAATACCAAGAAATAAGTTTTTGTACCAAATGATCAGCTATGTAGGAATGAAATTGTCAAATTTACGCTTTGTCCACTGACAAATTATATTGCTTTTTCTGCTGATAAAGATTTCAAAACCTGAGAGTCTAAGTAACCGAGCCGAATAGATAAAATTGATTTGGTTTGGTTTGGTTTGATTGCATTTCAAATATTGTAAGTTATTAAATGCTATTTTTATACATAAAACAGTTCGATTTCAAACAATTCAGTTAAGTCAACAAAGTTGAATGGTTTTTAGTAATGCTATATATCACTAAAAATTCAATTAAACATAAGTTATTTATTTGCACACATTTAAATGTAAAACAGTTCTAATTCAAACAATTCAGTTTTGCATAATTACGCAGTTTAAATGGAATAGATCAGAAGAATCGGAATATTTTCATATATTTAACATTTTAACCCTTTAAGTATGGCAGATTTGGTGACTAATTTTATGGCTAGAATGTACTTTTGACCCCATAGAAAGAAAAGAATTATTACAGTTTCACAATTACAATGCTACAATTCATCATTGATGTCAGTGGATATATTACACAAGTGTGTTTAGAAGATAATTTTTCATTTAAAGTATTTTAAAAATTTTTGGGCCGTAGTATATCGATCAAGAGGAACTTTCGGTGGATATATCGCAAAAGATCAAAATTTTTTTACTAATGTAGACTAAAGTTGCATCTCATATTAAGTATATTTGGGTGACTCAAGTTGTGATCCGAACCCAAATAGTTAAAGATTTAAAAATATGCAAATTAAATGATTTAAATAAATGATTTTAAATTAGGATTTGAATAAAGAATTTATTCAATCCCAAATTACCAATCCTAAGTATACGCACTTTCAGGTATTGATGAAAAACCTGTGCCAAAGTGATTTGCTGTTGCTATCTTCAATAAAACTATTATTATTGTTTCATATTCGGAGTATGTTGTTTCTAATTTTCTGTCATGCAAAGGAAGAAGTTGATATCTGATACAGGGGTTTTATTACCTATTAAATCTCTGTATATCAGACTATACTCAGTTTATCATCAACAAAGTCATGCCTCAGCTAGAAAACCAGGTCTCACTCCAGGGTCAACAGTCATGCATCAGCTAGAAAACCCTCTTTTACCCCATAGTCAACAGTCATGCCTCAGCTAAAAAAACATGTTTTTCTCCAGGGTCAACAAAGTCACGCTTCAGTTAGAAAACCATGTCTTACCCCAAGGTCAATAGTCATGCTTCAGCTGGAAAATTATGTCTTACCCCAGGGTCAATAGTCATGCTTCAGCTTGAAAATTATGTTCTACCCCAGGGTCAACAAAGTCATGCTTCAGCTAAAAAACCATGTCGTACCCCAGGGTCAACAAAGTCATGCTTCAGCTAGAAAACCATGTCGTACCCCAGGGTCAAAAAAGTAATTCTTCAGCTATAAAAGCATGTCTTGCCTCAGGGTCATCAAAGTCATGATTAACGTCATAGTTATCATCGTAAAAAATGGATGCGATAATACAAGTTTAAAAATCCTGAATGAGGCTGTTAACATTTCACTACGCGTTAATGCCCTTGGAAAAGATATGGACCCATCTGCTCTCCCTCCAGCTAGGAGTAAATAGAAGGACAGAATGAGTTTTTAGCCGTAGTTAGGCAACAAGTCTAGAAGAAGGACAACTCTGAATTTAACCCAGTTTTAAAATTGACCTTGTGGTGGAGGGGCTGGGTAAACTCTTTTTATGAAAGCTTTCTTAGTGGCTCTTCTGCTGTTGTCTTTTCAGAAGGAATCGTGAGTAAATGTATATATATATATATATATATATATATATATATATATATATATATATATATGTATATGTGTGTGTGCGCGTGTGTGATAGTTTTTAAATCTAAGTTGATTTTTAAAAATATTTCTAAATTTTTCTCTTTTCAAAAAGGTGCGTGTTATTGCTAACTGGAATCCAGCCCGAGTTCACTATGGCACTGAGGTAAGTTTGGAATTCTTTCGTATTCTATGAATTTTTGGTTCTGTCATGAATTTTTTGTTGTCGAATCAATGCTGTCATTTTAGCGGACTGGAAGTTGTCAGTTAGGAAGAGCGATAAAACTTTAAAATACTGAAATTAACTTCTTTTTTTTTGTGGCGAATTTATTATTGAAGAGGATGTGGAACAAGAAATGCAGGTTCCTCCAAGGAATTAATTCAACAATAACATTGCGAGTAACATGAATTTTATTTAAAGAGTAAGATAAACAAGGAAAGAAATACAAAAAACAGTGAAATGCCGAAAAGTTCTTTATGACACAAACGTGTGTAAAATTATCGAAAGGTGTATGAACTAAAATGTAGTTAACAGAAGTACCTACTTGAGAAATATCTTTTCCTTCTTGGCTGTGTGTGTCCAGAATTAGATGCGAAAGCTTTCGTCACCGAGTACTCAATAGTGTGTGTGTGTGTGTGTGTGTGTGTGTGTCACCGACCGTGTCATACTTCCTGGTTGGTGTCTATACTGTTATGGCATTCTGGAGAAAAGAGATTATTCTTAAAGCATATCAGGATATATGGCAATGGTAACGGAGAGTAAAGTTTTCAACCAGTCGTATAAACTGTGTTACAGGCAAAGAAGTTATTTCCACACTTTTTTTTGCTACGAGTTAATAAACGGAACATAAAATAAATATAATTGGAATTCCTTTTTACCACTATCAACTGCCTCTAAGAAGAACTCAAAAAACCATTAGTTTACGAATTAGAACAAATTGAGTCAATATTCATCTTTTTAAAAATATGTATACCGTGTATGCTCGTGCAAGGAACGACCCCTAATTTTTAGTCACAAAAGGTGTTTTTATCATATATTGCGTGTAATGAACGACTAAACTTTTGGTTATGTTAACCTAGAAAACAGCTTCTTTAACATTTCATGACTGAAAGAGAAAACACTCAAACACTAATTTATACTTTCAGAACTTCTGTAATACTATCAAAATTGATGCAATGCTGTAAATAAATGAATAACGTAGTCTAGATCTTGCTATAGTTAACTGTGTTTACCTGGATATTTCAAACATTCAAAATCAACAACGGGCACGATAGCATTGATAATATCATGTTAAGTAAAAGCTGAATTCCCCTAATAGCGTTTGCTATGATATAGACTTATCGAGGAAACTTTGGATCAAAATTATGGCAAGTTTAGGCCGAGAAAGAAGGTTAACTTCTACGTTTCAAACACATATCTCGTGTAATGAACGACCCCTTGTTATTTTAATGAACAATTGGTCTTGAAAAACGTTTATTACAAGAGTATATACTGTAGCAGTGTCAACTCATCAGTGATGTACTCCTATGGACCCCCGCATATGGCCAAGCAAAAGCAGGACGACAAGCTCGAACATACATGCAGCAGCTATGTGAGGATACAGGATGTAGCGCTGAAGACCTGGCAGAAGTGATGAATGATAGGGAGAAGTGGCGAGATTGGGTCAGGGATATCCGTGCTAGCGGCACGACATGATGATGATTATGATATACTGTAGCTTTAATTTCAATCATAAACAGGAAATCAGTTTTGAGATCAGTTCAATATCAAATCTATTGCTTACGCCAAGTTAGCACCGTATTATGTTTGGAATGTAAACAAATATACAAACAAGACAATTATAACACAATAAAAATTGATTGTCGTTAGGAATCCAGAGGAAACAGTTTGAAAAGTTGCGTATGAGTTGAGAAAGAGAGTATGGGGTCTCAGGGCAAGCTATGTTGCCATTCGCTATCTGACTCCATTCTGAAGTTATTCTATTTTTACCCCACGTTTTCTTGCTGGTGTAACTTCTTGGATAAGAAGTCCGTAAAAGAATTATATGAAAAAAGATAGTAACAGATAGGAGACGAAGACATTTTTTATATTTTTCCGTTACTTCTGGGTTCAACAACCATTTAGTGAGTGAGAAAATTCTACCAGAATACAAGTGAAATCGGTAAATCCCCCAGTCAAGGTGTTAAAAATGCGTTAGTCGTTTCTTGGGTATATATGTGTCCTTATTCGGTATTTAAAGCTTTAACAATGTGTTCGGTATATAAAGCTTTTGCGATGTGTTAGTCACTTTTGGGAGTTCGTCTGAATCCGGTGTTTTAGTCATGGGTTGGATGTGAAAGAGACGACTACTACCAGTGGAAGGGTTAGCCAATGTGTCGTCTAAAGACGAACGCATGGCGTCCCCCACCAGTTAGCAAGGTGTTGTCACTCCGCTGGTCACTGCTGAAAGAGAATGAGATTTTTCCTTTTGTCGGGACTGTCCCTTTTCTTTGCGCATGCGTCGTCCCTATTCCTGTCAGAGGCCTCCGGGAGGTTTTGCATATTTTAACAATAATTTTAATTCAATTAGAATTTTATTAATTTATTTATTCCCTACAAGAGTTCTTGTGAAGGTCTTCCTGTAGGCACGTATAATGTGTAGTGAATAATGTTATTGAGAAAAGAGGTTATCGGAAACAGACTGTTCTTGGTTGTAGCGTGAAGTAGTGTGTAATGGAAGGGAATTGCTTACTTATGGAGTTGCAGCCGAGGTCTATGTGGTAGAAATGAGAGTACATGCTCGAGTGAGCTCGTTTTGGACTACCGAGTGTCAAGAAGAAAGTGAGAGAATGATTCGGACATTATGGCTTTTATACTAATGCGTTGTCAATGGCCACTAAAACCTTAGCGCCATCAGGTGTGTGTGCGCATGTTTGTGTTGTGTGAGTATATATATATATATATATATATATATATATATGCGTGGTGCATTCAATAAGTTTCCAGAGTTTTTTTTCACATGCATTTAAAATTGTTGAAGACTCTTGAGAATTCAGTATGTTATTGCTATACATCATATGAGATGACTGACCAATTTTTATGATTTCAGGTTCAAAGGAATAGCTACAGCAGCAATTGGAATACACCCTAATAAAGCCTGATTGTCACAGCTGGTGAAGTTCAAAAATGCAATCTGGTCTTTAGAAGAACGATATGCAATAAAATTCTGTTTTAAACTTGGAAAAAATGCCGCCACAGAAACGTATGGAATGCTTCAGACTGCTTTTGGGGCATCTTGCATGAATCGAGCATCAGTTTTTGAGTGGCATAAGAGATTCAAGGAAGGTAAGGAGTCTGTGAGGGATGATGAGAGGTGTGGGAGGAGTAAGGAAGTCAATACACCAGAGTTGATTGGCCAAAGGTTTAGGGTTAGGGTTACTATGTTGAGGTTTTAAGGGAGTTCAGCAAGAGATTCATAGGGAAGAGGCCAGCACTCTTCAAATCGGGTCAGTGGCATTTTGACTAGGACAATACACCAGTCCACGACTCCATCCTTGTCACAGACTATTTGACAGAGATGGGCACCAAGACAGTTCCTCAGCCTCCCTAGAGTCCAGACCTTGCTCCCTGTGACTTTTGCTTATTCCCTAAGCTCAGAGGCTGTCTTTATGAGACAATTGAGGAGATGAAAGAGGCTGTGACGAAGGTCATTGACACGCTCACACACGAGGACTTCCATGGGGCCTTCCAGAAGTTGTTGGAACGGTACAACAAGTGCATTGCAGGTGGAGGAGATTACTTCGAAGGGGACTAGAGTGTCATGCTTGCATCATCAATAAAATGCCCATACGAAAAAAGTCTGGAAACTTATTTAATGATCCTGGTATATATATATATATATATATATATATATATATATATATTAACGTTAGGTAACGCTACATGTCCAGTGGCCTGGCTTGTTCATTTTCTTATTTGAAAAAGATTAATATTCACATGTCTCAGATTAATTTTCTGTCTGAGACGTGTAAATTACCGTAAAGGATATTTCCTTGTCTTAGGGTGGTTTTCCTACTAACCTCTTTTATAAATCATTTGCCCATGTCGGTAAATATCATATGAACTTGTATGTGCATGGACTTTCCGTTTAGAGAGAAATGGGTAAATTAATAAAGGAAAATGAAAAATAGTCAATGTCAGAAAATGTTCGGATATGATTGAATTTGCCATGACGATTTATCAACAAACCAAATATCTTCACTTGTATGATGTCGTAGTTTGGTTTGGTTTGGTTTGGTTTGGTTTTATGGCATATCAACGATAGTAGGTTATTTAAATCCAAACCCTTTTTATACATATATATTAAATATGATCTCTAAACATATTTTGTTGATAACATTTTTAAACGAATCTGAGCTCATTTTTTTCTCACAGTTAAATGGTTTCACTTATTTCAATCAAATACAAATAATTCTATTTATTATTAATCATTTGTTTACACGCAGTTTAATCTTTTCAAGTATTGCTATGTATCATTAACAATTCAATTAAACATCAGTCATTTGTTTACTCACAGTTAATGATTCAAATGTTCGATTTAAGGCAATTCAGTCGAGCATAACTTATTTGTTTCAACACAGTTTAAATGTCAAACAGTTGTATTCGACCTATATGTAGGACCCTATCAGGTGCTACCACATTGAGCTAGAGTGGACCAGGGAGCGATGGCAATGAAGGGGTACTCAGCATTTCCCTAATCTCCAGATTATTTAGTGTCATATCCATATTGTTGGGGGAGTCTTATGCCTCTGTAATGATGCAGTCAGTGTAATCTGCAGATGTCGTAGTTGAATTCACAAAATGAAATTAGAAAGTTGTTACACATTTTTTTTTGCTTCGATGGAAATATTGGCTGACTGTTAGTTTAATTGACTGAATTATTTATTTTGATGGCATTTCCACCTGTTTAGGATTATTTTATGCCAAGAGGTTAGGGAATTGCGTACATTGTTTTTTGCATATGATGTCAAGTATTCCTATCAAAGATAAATCATTTCAAGCAGATCTATTTGAATCATAGATTGTACCCTAACAGGCAGTACTACTACAGATCAGAGTGGACCTGTGAGTAATGGGAATGAAGAAGTGACTCGATACTCTCCAGATCTTCAGAAATTGAGCGTCCACACCCGTTTCATTTTAGTGTTCTATCCAGGTCACCCCTGCTAGCGATACACTTAGCATATTCTAAGCACTGCCGACTGGACAAGAAGACTATTTGAAATTAGTTTGGCTATTTTCTCCTCCTCGTTATTAAAAATTGTCATTCAAAAGAAAAAAAAAAGGAAAAAAATCTTAAACGGACTATATTTATTGTTTGTGTTTTTTTCTTAGTACGGATCGTTAAATACTTTAAAGATTTAAACTGATTAACGTGGGTAAAAAAATGCAAAAAATAACCCCGCCCCTCCACAAAATATTGAAACGGACAAAAGAAACACACATCTCTGCAGAAACAAAGATCACGTGTAATAATAAATTGCTTCCATTCACGTTCCTCGCAAACTTATTGGTACCCTCCTCTTACAATATTCTGGCAACAGAACAGGGTTGTACCAAGTCTTAAGAGTTAAAGTGAGTGAACACACACACACACACACACACACACACACACACACACACACACACACACACTTACTTCATAAGCGAATAGTTTGATGATAACATTAATTTAAAATGAGGTAGACCTCATTTGTTTGCACACAGTTGAATAGTTTCAAGTATTGTTATCCAGCACTAATAATTCTAATAATTCAATATCAATCATTTATTTGAACTGTTTAGATGTCTTCAGACATTGCTATCTCAGTACAATTGACCCTCAGCCACCGCCTTCAAGTGCTTTTAAGATAGAATAGGCTTGGATTCTTGTTTGAGCAATTTGAAGATTATAGTAGGGACAATCGTATAGGTAAGAGGGCTAGATATGGCCGGCCAATTGACCGGATCGGGCCTCTCAGACTACCCTTCGAGTTTCGTAAGGGTCAAAGTGGATTGAATGTTTCAATTGCCAGATCAAGTTCTACTCAGCCTAGTTGGGGGGTGTCTTACCCCTCTGCAGAGGTGCAGTCGGCATATTCTACAGCCCCAGAGTGAAATTGATGTCTAGATAGGTCTATTTTTAAAGGTTTTATGCCGTGTTTGACATCCTTTATTTTCATTGATGGAGGAAAAGTTCCGAAACCATTTCTTGAATGATATTTTCGGCTGTTTCAATAAAGTTAACAAAAAAAGTTATAAGATAAAGATAATAGGAGATTCCAGTAGAAAAGTTTGTTAATTTCAGCCAATTTTTTAATACTTGGGTGTCAAACAGAAGCAGAAGAATTCATTCACAGAAAGGGAAAGACGACTAACGATGCAGATCATTCCTGTATTGGAAGATAGATGGGGGAGACAAAAATAGCTAAGAACTGCGTACTCCAATGATTCTAGGAGAGAAAAATGAACCTCGTCACCTTTGAAGTTATATTTGACGGGAAGAAATTTGACGACTTTTTATGTATCCTGCAGTTTTATACATATCTTATTTAATAATATTTCTTCTCGGTCTTTTTGGCTTAGAAGTGAAGATTTAATAATATCTAACCCAGCGGATCATTCCTCTAATTACCTAAGAGGAGTAAAAGTTGGAATTTTTGTCTAACACATATTGGAATACCTACGGGGCTAAAACAATTTTTGTGTCTACAACCTTGGAAGCTCGATTCTTGTAGATTCCTGTATAAAAAAACGAAATGTGTCAAATGCTGCCACCACTGACGGGTTTATTTAAATCCTATCTTCTTCCATGATATCACTATCAACACAGTGCCATATCATGATAAAAACAGCGGTGAAACGTCCAGTACTGTCTCAGAACAATACTCGATAACGGGAATCAGACAGATGATTTTACCCATTACGGTCTATGATTGAGTGAGTTTAATATAATGAATTTACCATCTTCGATAGAAGAGCAACTTTCACCCATCGCACCCGGAATATACACCCCTATTAAACTAATTTTGAGGACAAAGATCATACTAAAGTGTCATTTCAATTATTATTGGTTGGATGATATGACAGGAAATATTTTGCATAAAACAAGTATACATATAATATGTTGGTAAAAGATATTTGATTTGTTTGATTTGACTCTTATTCACGGACATAAATTATTCCATCATTTTTACAGATACAATGTTTGTTAAATACATAACAAAAATTAACATAAAACCATCCTATACACAGGGTAGCACAAAAGTCACTAGTATTATGTTCACTTTCGGACTAATACTCTTGAAAAAGACATGGCCGCTCATATATCCCAAACTTTAAGTTAAATAGTATCACTAGTATTCTACAAGAATGGCTTTGGCATTAAATAAGTTGATATGCCATTAAACAAAGAAACCAAACCAAAGCAAAAGTCACTAACCATCTTAAAAAGTGAACAACATTTGAATAAAGAAAAGTAAAGAAATGAATTGTTTAATTAAATTTATTTTGACTCTTCAAAATTAATCCGAACAAATCCTGAAATATTCTTCAAATGCCTTCCGTTTTCAGCTTTTTAGAATCAAGCTCTTTCTAAAATGTGTTCCATAAGAACTTGTGATGTTACTATCTCCACCGTATATTATTCTTCAGCTCATAGACTTTTCAAGGTTTGTTCACATAAACTTATTCTTTGAGGTGATCTCCACCAAAGTAAAAAAATTGGGAGTTGTCAAATCTGGAGAAAGTGGTAGCCAATATAATTTTATTCCGTGGGAAATTAGTCTGAATATTCAATAAAGAAGTTGTTGTTTTTCAAAATAAAATTGAACAAACTTTTTTCTTTCCTCAGTTGTATACTTCTCCATGATAAAACTCCCAAATCTTTATTAAATAAAATAGATTATAAACGAATGAATAGATAAATGAATAAAAAGTTATTTATTTTAAAGATGGTAACTGACTTTTGAGCACTCTTGGATATATACGAACAATTTAGAAATTTTTATTTTGCATTTATTTTTCAAAAGGTAAACAATTTTATACTTATTAAAAGAATATTTCTATTTTATATTTTTAATTTTTTATATCTTATATACTTTTTTACTTTATATCAGCATTATCATCATTAAGTCGCACTGATATTACAGTGTTCCTTGACTCTTTCTCACCATCTGTCCCTGTCATCTATCGCTCTTGACAGAGCCTCTAGACTGTATCCAGTGTCCACATAGAGCTGATGCAGTTCACGTGTCTGAGTCCTTGGGAGTTCATCATTGCTTCTCCAGCAGTGCCCAGCATGTCTTGTCTGTCTTACTTAGATGGTTTGTGAGATAGGGGTTGGCAAAAAAGCCTTACAGCTACTGTTTTGTGGAGTGTTGCTTCCTGAATTTGCTGAAAACAGCACGTAGCATTTTTGTGTTGTCTCCATCTTCCTTTTTTCCATGCGTCTGGTTAGCGTCTAAGTCGTGCAACCATACAGAAGTATTAACTCTGCTATGTAGAAAAATGTACCGACGCCGATCCGTGTGATTTGAACACGGATCTCTAGCCAACAAACACAAATGTTGAAATATGTTGTGTTACTGGAGTTCACGTGACTAGAAATGGTAGCCATATAAATGGGTCAGTCAGAAGTCTGACGAGAGACACGTACGTATGCAAAACGTATGTGAAATGTTAACATTGCGTGTTAGTATTGTTTAGCATTCGGCATTGTATGAGAGAGAAGAGATTTTAAGTATCGTCCAAAATTACCCACCTCACGGAACATTACAAAAGTTGTGACGAAGAATTAGTTTCAAACATTACAAAAGTAGTGACGAAGGATGAGTTTCGAACATTATAAAATAAACTACAACAGCTTGGAAGAAATCCCATTTTATTTTATCGAAGAGATCGATAACCTGTCAATAGCAGTCCACACCTTCGTTAAGCATATGTTAACATTGCTTATAGGAAATAAAATATTGCTGCCGAGATATATGAACAGGTCTACTTGCTTCTGAGGCTTGCCACTTATAGAGCTGATGACTCTTGTTTAAAACACATGACCTCGGTTTTAACTGCATTCACGAGGAGGCCAATGCCTCCTGCTGTTTGTTCTACGCTATGGAGTTGGTATTTGGCTAAGATTTATTTGCTAGAAGGGCTAGATCATCTGCGTAATCTGTGTCTGTCATAGTTTTTCCGGGATATCGTTTGTTTTTTTGTCTGTTTTAGTGTAAAACCATTTTCTTTTATTAGATCTATTGACGTTCGGTGTTTCTAGTCTAGGCAAATTATAAACATATATGGCATTTTAAACCTTAGCAGCTATAACAGTAAGCCTTATGCTTCTGTAGTTGTTAGTGATTCCGAGGTCACCTTTCTTATGGAAAAAGAAGATTCTGCATTTTGTTCATCTCTTTATTGCATTTTGTTTATAGACAGCGTTGCCTTATTGAAAAAGTACGTCGTTAAATTTTCTTGTCTCCCAAACTTCAGGAGGTATTTCATCGATGCCAACAGCTTTTTTGCTTTAAAATTTTTAAGTACTACCTCAAGTCCTTCCTCCGTAAAGTGTCCTTGTTTGATGGCTAGTTGGTCATGGATAATCTTTTTGATAGGTTTTTCAGTGACTCTTGGACAGTTTCTGAGGATATTCGCGAAATGTTCTTATCACTTCTGAAGTCTTTCTTCTTAGTTGACAGCTTTCACTTCTGCTCCCAAGGAGTTCTTCCTTCCGCTTACATCATTTGCTGCTTGCCGTACCAATGCTGATTGTCTGTCTTCAACTGTGTTTCTGATTTTATTGATTTAGCCTTGAATATTTTCTAATTGTTCTTTTTGGTAAGAGTTAGTTCGTTGTAAGCTTTTTTAAGTTCCTGCGCGTCGGTATTTGTTGGGTCTCTTCTATTAAGTATGGATGCTTTTTTATGTTATCTCATTCTTTTCTAACTGCTATTGACTCCCATGGAACTCTACATTTGGCTTTTGGTTTGGTTGGTATGCATTCGATTGTTGTTTCTACATTGGTGGTGAGAAAGGTTTTATATTCGTCATTCAGAATATGTATTTCAGATATCTCCAGAAGAGTATCAAACTTATTTCTCACATTTACTGTATATCGATTTCTAATATTGGTGAGTGAGGATCAGTCATATCGTGAAGATTTACCTGTTTGCTTCTTATTGCTGTGTAGACTCAGGCATATCTTTGCCGTACCACTATTAGTCTTTCATCAGTGGGTGCCCTCCTGAATAGGCTTCCTAGGTGTATTAATAACTTGCACAGAGCAAGGATTCAGGTCATCTGAGTATCGAAAGCAAACCTTCACCGGACAGGTACCTCAACTTCAACTCCCACCATCAATATAATGTAAAGAAGAGAATCGTTCGTTGCCTACCACATCTAGTAAAAGCCGTTAGTAGTGATACCGACTCGTGTAAAAAAGAATTGAAGGGTTTAAGAGACATCCTCCATCACAACAATTGCCAAGAAAGCATAACATTGGCTCCAAAAAATCGAACGACAGAGAACAATACCCGAAAGTTCACCACAGTCAGTCAGCCTTATGTCAAAAGGCTTGCCTAAAAGATTCAAAAGATAGTTTGTCTATATTATATCATGACGATATTCAGAAGTGGTACTACTCTTCGAAAATATCTCTTCTGAGTTAAGCCTCCAATAGAATACAATATGACCAAGAAATGAGTGTACTCCATCCCATGCAGTTATGGTAAAGTATACAAAGGCAAGACATGCCGCCCACTAAAAGTAAGGCTAGAGCAGTATGTCAAGATGAGGTAAAAAAGTCGGGTATAGCTGACCATATATTGAAAGAAAAGGAAAACCATTTGCCCTTTTGGAATGAAGTTAAAATCATAGATAGGGAAGATCATTGGAGAATAAGACGTTTTAAAGAAGCAGTGCATAAAAAGGGAAACAGTGAACAGATCAAGTATAGAGATAAGTACGATATGGAAACCAATAATCAAAAAGGTTCGATGAAATAAAAATTGCAATATGAGATAAAGCAAAAAAAATCGCAGACAATAGAAGTGAGTAGTACCTCATGGGCTAATGGAGACATTAGGTTTATAAGTCTTAAAATTCACTTTAAATTGTCTAACTGGACACTCAGAGCAACATATACAGACTTAGAGTGTTCGGCAATGGCCCGGGAGACCTGAGTTCAATACCAGCTCGATTCATACCAAAGACTCAAAAAATGGCATTTGATGCTACCTTGCTTAACACTCAGCATTATAAGATAAGGATTAAGGGTAATGTGGACCAATCCAGGGAAAGGGGTAGCGCCCTCCCCTACACCTTGGTATAGTAGCTATCGAAAAGGAAGCCTTCAGGTCACTTTACTTACTTATATAGACATTTAGTTAAAAATGCTTTGAAGTGAAATCATCTGCAGGTTTAATCCTAACCACAATTAAATACCGAGGAATACTTATCGACACCTAGACTAGCAAACCTTCACGAGTGAGTTCGAGTCTTATTCATTTTACCACAACTAAGCAAAAAGCTTTGTAAATTACAAATAATACTTACTATAACTTAATATTTGTACTCAATCATGGTAAATGGAAAAAGAACAATGGTGGATTAAATAAAGGGTTTGGAGTTTTGTGTGGTTCAACATGAAACACCAGAAGAAGGACGTATTGACTGATATTTAGTGGATATAACAATCAAGGCACTAGTACGAATACTCTAAGTGATAAAAATTACCAAGTTTTATCTCAGAAATATAGACAAATGATACGCATATGCTAACTACATTACACGCGGTTTTAGATGCTGTTAGCTCATGTAACTAGCTTACGATGTTTAAAATCCTAACATTAAATGTTGACAATACTTTTGAATCTAAATTTTGGTTTGAGCTCAGCAGGTGATTTTTTGAAAACTGGGGCCAGAGCTCCGACCTCAACTGAAAACACTCTTTGTTTACCCGCGTGTAGGGTGATGCGGTTTGACACGTATGGTAATCTCTTTCTTTCTTTCTTTCTCATCAGTTGACGCCATCCTTAGAGATGTTTGAAGTAGTTTCCTAACAGAATTATTTGATTCTGGCCATTGACCAATGAGGTTTTTCCTCCCTGCATCAAGTGAAGTACGCCATTGACCCATATTTGGTTTCATCTGTTTTAGTTTACGTCCCCCATGCTGCTTTTTAAAAGTATACTAATGTTAAATGGTTACAATAGTAGAAAGTAAATAAAAGAGCAAATTCAAAAGATTTGTGCAAATCTTAGAAGGTTTTTTCTGTTGAAGATTTTCTACTTGTGCTCACATTTGCTTTTGAAGACGAAATTTTTGTAGCTTTTCACTTTATTAACCTTTTTAAATGTTTTTGTGTGTTTTTTCTTTTTTTTTCCTTTTCCCCTCATTTTCCCTTTCTTCGTTTTTTCTCTGTCAATTGAGATTCTCAACACTTTCATTTAATATTAAGCACAAGATAATAATCTTTATTTTTATTTTGTTTTATTTATTTATTTTGGAAAGGGGGCGGGGGTATCAGATTTTTAGTTTTGCCTAGCTTCACAGGAACAAACTTCCAGACGTTATTATTTATGCTTTTGAGCGAATTTCCTCATCCAAATTAGAATTTGTAAGACTTAAAAGTTAAAAAGAGAAAGTATTAAGTTTTAATTTAGTATAAGTCCAACAACCCCTTTTTATTTTATTTTGCTTTGTGAATTGATTTTATTCCTTACTTTAACAATCAACCTTTAATTTGGTTAATGCTCTGTTCTTTTGGCCCTTGGCTCTTAATTCTCTCAATAATATTCTTTGTGGTGCTATTTCTTGGATAGTTTTTGAGCATTGAAATATTTGCAAAATATAGAAAATACGTTTCCACTTTTTGTTTTGTAGAACTATGGCTTTGAAAATTAAAATGCATACAACATATTGATAGAAGAATAGTTAAACTCTTTTGACATTGTAGAAGAATCCATTTCACGTGTGTGTGGGGGTAGGGGGAATCTCCATGGCTTAATAGTTAAAGTGTTGGACTGTGGACTCTAAGTAAATGAGTTCAAACTCCAGTCATGTTAATACGTTTACTTTCAGACTATTACTATTGGGAAAGTTATGAACCTTAGATATGGGCGAAATTGAATCCCTACTGTTTTTCTACTGGGTTGGTTTCTATTTCAAACAATTCAGTTTAGGATGAACATACAGTTTAATTGTCAAAACATTTCTATTTCAAGCTGTTCAGTTTAGTCAAACAGTTCTAATTGAAACAATTTAGTTTAGCATAAGTATGCAGTTTAATTCTATTTAACCCATAGATTGGGCCCTATCAGGTGCTACCATTCCAGGCCAGAGTGGATCTGGGAGCAATGGCAATGAAGGAGTGCTCTGCATTCCCTAAAGCCTCAGCATCACTGGAACCGCACCATCAGATTGTTAAGAATCATATCCAGGACACTCGTTGGCAGGGGATCTTACCCCATTACAGAGGTGTAGTTGGTATATTCTCCCACCCCAGTCAACTGGACAATACACAGAGTTAATGTCAAAACAGTTATATTTCAGATAATTCAGTTTAGCATAAGTGCACAGTTTAGAGGTCAAAACTGTTCTATTTCGACCAATTCAGTTCAGCATAAGTATGCACTTTAAATGTCGAAACAGTTCTACTATAAACAATCCAATTTAGCATAAATACACAGTTTAAATGCTAAAACCAGTAAATTCAAACCACAGTTTAATTCTATTTAACTCATAGATAGGGCCCTATCAGCTGCTACCATTCCGGGCCAGAGTGGACCTGGGAGCAATCTCCATGAAAGGGCACTCTGCATTCCCTAAGCTCCAGCATTTCTGGAACCTCACCATCAGATTGTTTTGTGTCATATCCAAGACACTCGTTTCTTACTCCTCTGCAGAGATTCAGTCAGTGTATTCTACAGCCCCAGCCTACTTGGCAAGGGGATAACTTTGATTTTGATATTGCCTCACAACAGAATTTCTCATTATTATTTGGAATTCTAATGTCTATGAGAAGAATAGAGATATCTGCCTTCTATTTGGGGCAGAACACATAAGGGGACTCACATTCTGGACAAATAATCCATTTCAGAATGACATGGAAGTTCTTAATTTGCTTCCAAGTAAAAAGGTAGATCATGAACAACAAGAATTATTTTTTACCATGAATATTGGAAAATATAAAAAGTAGGTTAGACTCTCAAAAATATGGTGTTGTATTTCAAATGTTTTTATCGAAAAAATGAATGTCATTTGGATTGAGTGGTTGTTCTTAATTTATGAGTTTGGATAGTTGCTTATCTCACAGACCATTATGTCTACAGACATCAATTCCAGAGAGAAATTTGGTACTTTAAGACATTCACTTTCCTATGAACAAATCCTATGAGCTGGATTTGGAAACTGACATATTGTATACTGTAATACCCCAGGTTTGTCAGTTGGATCTTTGTCGAATTTGCCTTTATACTATTTTTCAAAACTAAATTTCAGTTCAGCAAATGCCATTGTGTCAGATGTTACATCACTCTGCAATGTCACATACATCATTATAAAAAGTTGTGAAATAAATAAATTTTCCATTAAACTATATTTCAAATAAAGAAAATACATAAAATTTAAGAATAAAAGATAAAAGAAGCTAAAATGAATTTGAAATACAATAAAAATACATTAAAATGTGTATCCAGTGCAATAAAATTAAAGAAAGGCTAAGTTTAAAGTAAATAACGTAATTTTATTAATCTAATTCATTATTCTTTTTACAAATTAAGACAAAAATAAGTTATAGTCTTCCCTTTATAATCATACTTAAAGTTGTTTTAAGGGGAAATTAATTGGTAAATAATATAATTTTATTGCATTCATTATTCTAAAAAAGGGTGGAAATGCATGTTTAGTGTTCTTTAAGGTTTAGCTATAGTTATATTCTGGCTCGAGTTATTTACACTAGTTTTATGACATTTGTTCTTATTTTAAAACATTTGAAAGGCATTATTTCTAGTTTAAGTAAAGGCTTTTGGAACCAATTAAATAAGACTATGGAAGTAGAGCTTCAATTATATATATATATATATATAAATATATATATATATATATATATATAATTAATTATAACAACAGATCATGTCATAAAAGAGTTTAGAGCAGGTTTAAAAGATAGATAATTGAATTATGATCTGATGTTACTATTTTCATTACTCCAAATGAACTTACTAATTTGGCAACTTTTCCAATAAACAAAGGCTGTTGGCCTTTTCAATCTGTTGATTTATTTTGGACAAGGTTTTAGAAAAAACGATTTTTTAAATTTTGTAAAAGAATGTTTTCTCGACATTCAGAATCACAAAACATAACTAAAAGTCATGTTTTGATGATTATGATAAAATTTGCTTCTTCTTGCATAATCTTGCACCATTTTCCTATATTTAATTCACAAAGGCAAGTGATTAGAGAATGATGGGTTTGATTCAAAAACACATCCAGTGGTGAGGCTCCAGTCCTGAAGATCTATGATGTGTGAAAGTAATTTTTCATTGCCATTACTCCAAGGTCCACTCTAACCTAGAGTGGTAGTACCTATTAGGGTACCATCGGTCAGTCAAATTGATTTATTTGAGATGTTTAGAGGTATTTTGAACAATATTAATGCACTTACAATATTGATATTGTATCTATGTATGAAGTGTTCACTTATTTAAAATAATTGTGAACTACATTTAATTGCTTACAAATTATTAGTATTTGATTAGAATAATTGAAACCTTTTATCTGTGTATAAATTTGTATTAAACAGAGATGATTACTCAAAGCCATAATAAATCCTTGTAAATTATCAGTATTAAATAGGAATAGTTAACAGAAGATAAGTAAGAGTTTGAAAATTATTTTTTAAAGATATGAATTGTTAACAAAAATCACACAATTGCTTGCAAAAAAATTTAAAAAAACTTAATTTTAAATTTAATAATATCAATACTGACAAGCTGTAAAACCAACCAACCAACCAACTGATTTAAAATAAATTTTATTTTTTAAATAATTGAATCTGTGCATCACACATATATAGATATATAGATATATAAATATGTTCTCACACACACATGTGTATATATCCATATAAATATGATTGAATGTGTGTGCATATATATATATATATATACATATATGTATATATATACATATATTGATAAATGAATGCATATGTGTATGCATGTATCTTTATATTATAATGGTAATAATGACTTGTATAAATAGCTTAAAAAATATGCATTTTAGAAACTGGCTTAAAATTATTGCAATGCATTGAGTATAAAAACAACTATATAATTATAGCAGGTGGAAAGAGCAATTACGAGCAATATTACAGTGCAGATTCAGACATTTGATCTGAGAGAAACAAAAAAATAGTCCTGTAATTTTCACCAGCAATCACCAGTTCAATAGAATTTGATTTGGTTGATTGCCAAAGTATAAAAAAAAATCAAACTATCATTACAAATTATAGTTTCTTCACTATTTAACATTGATATATACTTTGAAACTGGTGCAAAATTTTGGAAATAAATCGAAATATATATTTCAAGAATTTGTCAAATGAAACCAATAATTAATCTCTAAAAAACAATTGAAACAATACAAGTTAATGCTCCAAAAAAAAAAAAAAAAAAAAAAAAACAGAGCTCGAATTAAATCTTGAAAGTTGAATTAAAAAGTTTTCAAATGCAATCAAATGTTGTTGGTGAGAATTTCATAGAGTCATAATGCTACAAAGTTTTATGTTGTTATAACACTATGAGGATCATTAAATAAGTTTCCAGACTTTTTCTATATGGGCACTTTTATTGATAGTACACACATGAAACTCTAATCCCCTGCTGCAATGCACTTGTTGTACTGTTCCAACAACTTCTGCAAGGCCCCACGGAAGTCCTCTTGTATGAGCGTGTCAATGACCTTCGTCACAGCCTCTTTCATCTCCTCAATTGTCTCATAACGACAGCCTCTGAGCTTAGGGAATGACCAAAAGCCAGAGAGAGCAAGGCTGAGGAACTGTCTTGATGCTCATCTTGGTCAAATAGTCTGTGACAAGGATGAAGTTGTGGACTGGTGTATTGTCCTGGTCAAAATGCCACTAACCTGATTTGAAGATTGCTGGCCTCTTCCGATGGAATCTCTTGCTGAACTCCCTTAAAACCTCAACATAGTAACTCTAACTCTAACCCTAACCCTTTAGCCAATCAACTTTGGTGTATAGACTTCCTTACTCCTCCCACACCTCTCATCATCCCTCACAGACTCCCTGCCTTCCTTGAATCTCTTATGCCACTCAAAAACTGATGCTCGATTCATGCAAGACGGTTCAAAAGCAGTCTACAGCATTCCATACGTTTCTGTGACATTTTTGCCAAGTTTAAAACAGAATTTTATTGCATATCGTTCTTCTAAAGTGTCCTCACATCCAGATTGCATTTTTGAACTTCACCAGCTGTGACAATCAGGCTTTATTAGGGTGTATTCCAATTCCTGCTGTAGCTGTTCATTTGAACCTGAAATAATGAAATTTGGTCAGTCATCTCATAAGATGTATAGCAATAACATACTGAATTCTCAAGAGTCAATGACAATTTTCAATGCCTGTACAAAAAAGTCTGGAAACTTATTGAAGGCACCATGTACAATCATCAAACAAAATTTATATATATATATATATATATATATATATATATATATTTGGTATCTACCACTTCTATGGGGCTATGGATCTGTTTATGGTTGTTGGCACAGGCTTGATCAAGGTTGTATAAAATACCAGCAGTTTCCCATGCAGCAGACGTCCCCTCTTCACAACACTAAGGCTAAAGAAAAACATTGATCAACCTTAGAGACTTCACTTCCTAGTTTTGTATTTAGTGTTTTCCTTCTTCAATACAAATTACTTTTCCCAAGGCTAAAGGGCCAAGGGTACTGAACTATTTATCCATAAGAGAAAAGATGGATTGATTTTTTTCCCCTGAGGCATCAGCCTGAAGTGAAATGGAAACCCCCTCACCTTGAACATGAACATTAGTATATATACATACATATAAAGTATGATGTTTGAAAGAAAATTCTTTTTGGTCCAATGTGAGAAATTTAAATATTTTAAAATGAGTAGATCCACAACTGAATCCAAATGTGGTACTTCAGGTTTTTATTTCATGTAATTATGCTCCTAGACGTTTCAGTTTTGATGATCTTCTTCAAAAGACAAATAATGTGTTTGTTTTGATTGGGGCATGATTCTTTTTAATTCAATTTTATTTATTTATTCATTATGCTTTGTTTTAGCTTTTATTTTTTAAATTTAAAAAAAATTTATTTTCCATGATTTTTTCATAAACAAAGATATACTTAGTACATTTGTGTGTGTATACATTTGCATACATGCTGGTTTTTCCTTCCTCTTTGAGTTGAATGTGTGTGAGAACATATTAATTGATACTCCATGTTCATCCGGTTATTGTTTTTCTTTTTCCATTTCTTTCTTTCTCTTTCTCTTTCTCTCTGAGTTGAATGGGTCATAGATATATCTTAGAATAATTTGTGCTTGTGAGTGTGTGCGAACTTTAGTTCTGTGTGTGTGCATGTGAGCATGTGAAATTAGGCTCTGTTTAATGTAGGTCAAAATTTATCTGTGAATTTTTATTTTATTTGGAGTAATGAGTAGTTGTCAATCTGGTATATTGACATTATTTCAAAGATTCGATAACGTCAAGACAGTACACAGTATTGGCACAAAGTTGATGAATGCGAGTTTTCCCAGTCAGTCAACACTGGTGTGTCCATGTGTTGGAGTTCACCATTGTTTATGAGTTGTTCCTTACATCAACTGCAGTAACCAGCATGTCTTGCTCATTTTACATCAATGGTTTGCAAGATGAGAGGCAGCTGCTGTTTTGTAAGTGCTGCTTTCAGTAACTGTTCAAAATAGCATGCAGCATAATTGTGAAGTTCCCATCTAGATATTTCTTTCATTAAAGTCCAAGTAGTGCAACCATGCAGTTGTACTTATACAGCTACAGCTTGAAAGAAATCCTGTTTTATTTGATCAGAGAGATCAGATTTCTGTATGGTTGTTAGCATGTCAATCGTACTCCCTGCTCTACCTATGCATACGTAGACATCAGTTTCAGTCAACGAGATATCACTAATGCAGTATATGAACAGGTCTCTACTAATTTTAGAGACTTGCTATATAATGAGGAGATGGCTCCACCTTGATTATGTTATATCTGAGTATATAAAGAGACCAATACATCTTGCTGCCTGCTCCAGGCTCTATAGCTGATTCAGTGTGGGCAGGTGTATTTGTAAGAAATGGTAGATCATCTACATAGTCTGCATCACTAATAGTTTCTGTGGAATATTGTCTGCTTCTTACCTTTTTTAATGTGAAACAATTTTCTTTCATTATTGCATAGTATGAATTAATCTATCCTGTTTTTATTCTGAGAATAAGTGAGGCATAAAATAAACCTTGATGGGTCAATGTGCCATTTAAATCAATCAATCAATCAATCAATTAGAGAATAATAAAATATGCATACATAACTATGATAAATAATTTTTTTTATTGATAGAAACTTGACAGAAATTTGGTAATAATAAATATCTCCATGAGATGATGGGGAGAGTCACCATGACATGGAGATTAACATCCTTGATTGCAACATCAAGCAAATTCAAACTCCAGTTGTGCAGTTAACGTTTTCTTTCAGACTAATACCCTTTGGAAAGGCATGAACCCTGTTCTCACTCTAAGCTATGGTTAAATAGTACCACTAGTGTCCTTTTACAAGGATTGCTTTAGCATTAAATAGCCCATAAATGTTGATATGCCATTAAACAAAGAAACCAAACTAAACTATTAGATGATATTGGACATATCAAAAACTGGAAAATTGAGAAGTAGGTATCACCAATAGCCAAACTCATTTCCACCACTGATTCCAACAAAAAATATAATTATCAAATTGGGTGCTACCAGATTGTAAAATGTTTCACGTGAACTGCAAGTCAGATAAGATCTTCAGGCTCATTAAGATTGAAAGCGTCATTACTTGTTTTAGAATCTTTAATTACAATCAAAGCCAATCCCTTCTAATTTTTTTTCCTCATCAAAATCGATTGTTTAGGATCTTCTTCATTATTATATTCTTTCTTTTTTATTTTATTTTTTTTTACCGCAGTTTCATTAATTTCACTATCACAGTGACCTTTCCCTTGCTACAAACGAGAAGAAAATCCTATGTTGATTATTCAAAGTTGTAAATCTTACCTTTGGCACTGAATGCCAAGTCACTTCATTTATCATGCCATTCCTTTTGCTGACACTGTAGAAAAAGAATCTTATTTGATTGCAAGTTTAGACAACACTCTCACATGGCAAAATACCCATAACAATAAAACACCAAGTCAACCAAGCAACGAAAGTACAAAGTACAACCTCTTTGATTAAATTAAAACATGACAACAATTCAAATACCTCATTTTGTAAACCTATTCTGATCGCTGGAACAAAGTAACTCTTTCAGGGTTGATTACAGGGTGCCTTCATCTCACAAAACAGTTTGAAATTTTCATTTTGAAGTGTTCCAAAGACTTTTTAGAATCTTTCAAGTTTGGTGTTTAAAAAAATGAAATAAATACTTAAATGAGTTAAAAGTTTTGTTGTATTTTCTTAATGTGAAGAACACTTTAATAACTCTGTATATTTCTGTGGAGATGATGAAGGTGACAATCCCTCATGATGTACCATTGCCAGATGTGGATACGTGAAATGGACGTATGATGTTCATAATGTTCGTATATATAACATATATACATAGAACATAGGAATCTCGAAACACGAAAAACACTTACGACTTCTTAGTTCAGGTACGAAACTTTTTATTACCTTTGAGTTTAAAGGTTCTTCAACATAAGGAGAGAGATACACATTCTTTCTATTCTGGCTTTTTCATCTGTCCCCCATCTCGTGCGACACCTGCTCGAGGCCTCCGCGAGCAAGCGAAAGTCAACCGTCTTCTCCCGAGGCAGGACTTAACTCAACTCACTGACTTTTTCAAAATCCCCAAAATCCTCCACGGGTGACGTCACCCGCACTCTGTAGCCCCGTTTCCTATCTGGGCAATTGTGACATCTCTGAGTGACACGTCCGCTCCGCGCACGCGTGTTAACACCTGTGTTAATGTTGCACCTAAGTAACCGATGCATTGAGCCGAAAGGTTCTCAACCTAACTAAACCCAAAGGCATAAAACGAAATCCCTCGGCCATTATATTACATGCCTTTTCTCTACAAATAAAATCATTTGTTTTCGATGATGACAAATTATTTTCCTAAACTAATGTGCCGCTCTTCCTCATGTCGAACTGATCAATAAAATTTTCAGCAATACAATTTTAACAAAACAATACAACAAAAAACATGCATCAGTCGCAAATTCAAAAGTCATTGAAAATAAGTGTTCGTATTGTCCTTCATTTTCTTTTTTTTTTCATTTTTTTTTCTTTTTCCAACCACATTTTCTGGTTCTTCTTTTCGTTTTTTTTGGGGTTTTTTTTCACATTTTTTCCACAGTCACTGGTTCAGCATGTATATTTTTTCAGTCTTTAATTTGTTTTTTTTAACTTTTTTTTTCACGCCCAAAATCAATTATCCCAACTTCACAAATATCGAAACCTGTCCCAAACGTCTTAACTACAGATATGCAAAATCCTTGGACAACTCCATCGATGCTCCCAAAATTCCATTTCTCGGATTAAAATTCTAATTTCCTATCACCACTTGCTCAGACCACTTACAAGTTACTACAAAATTTTATACATAAAAACCCTGTTTACTATAAAATTTCATTCATAAGAAATTGTTTACTATAAAATTTCATTCATAAAAATTGTTTATTATAAAAACGTCAATCACTTTCACCACGGTATATCTGTCCCCTAGTCATCTTTTTTTTCTCCCTCACTACGATACAATATTACATATAGCAGTAATTGTCGTTTCTCTATGCTATCAACGATTTTTAAAAAAATTATTTCCAATTCTATCTTTTACAATTATTAAACTTCTATTCATAAATTAATCAATGACAGTCACAATGAGCAAATACCTTCTTTTTCTTTTCTTTTCATGCCTTTTTTTTTTACTTCGCTGGTTGCAATCTTTTTTTTTTTCATTTGCCGCTCCCTTTCTATTTCTTTTCTTCCTGTCTTTTTTTTTCTTGGAGTTGAACTGTTTTTCTTCTTTTTTTCTTTTCTTTTTCTGCTTGGGGCACCGCATTTTTTTCTTCTTGTTTTCGGTGTTGAGCTTTTTTCTTGTTTCTTTTTTTTGGGGCCTTGTGTTTTCTCTCTCTCCTTCCATCGCCTGAACAAGCCGCTTGAAATAGATCTTATGTTCTTAGCCGTTTTCCTGATCGTGTGGACATACATATGTAACCAGTCGTAACCATGCCATGAACGACATGCCAAGCCCCTGGCACCATATATATATATATATACCATACGGATATGCGAAATGGACATAGAATGTTCATATATATATATATAGAACATAGGAATCTCGAAACACGAAAAACACTTACGACTTCTTAGTTCAGGTACGAAACTTTTTATTACCTTTGAGTTTAAAGGTTCTTCAACATAAGGAGTGAGATACAAATTCTTTCTATTCTGGCTTTTTCATCTGCCCCCCATCTCGTGTGACACTTGCCCAAGGCCTCCGCGAGCAAGCGAAAGTCAACCGTCTTCTCCTGAGGCAGGACTTAACTCAACTCACTGACTTTTTCAAAATCCCCCAAATCCTCCGCATGCTTCCAGAGCGTGATGTCACCCGCACTCTGTAGCCCCGTTTCCTATCTGGGCTATTGGGACATCTCTGAGTGACATATCCGCTCTGCGCGTTAACACCTGTGTTAATGTTGCACCTAAGTAACCCATGCTCTGAGCCGAAAGGTTCTCAGCCTAACTAAACCCAAAAGCATAAAACAAAATCCCTCGGCCATTATATTACAATGGGACTTTTAGATGCTAAGCTCATCTGATACTCTCTGAATGCTGTTAGGGGCATGACCTCAGAATCCATGGTTTTAGGTCTATCTGAGCCTTGCCGGATCATTGAGGTTCTTGCAACCCCAGCAAAATTTCTTCAACCATTTAGTTACCATTCTGTGATCTGCTCAATAAATGTTTTTGGTTACCTTTTCAGTGTTATGGCCCACTTCAAACTCATAAGTAAAAGTTGGCAACCATAGTCTAGGGTGACCCGAAGGCTCTTTTTTGATAGCTACTACACCAAGGTATAGGGGAGGGTGCAACTCCTTTCTCTGAATAGCTCCACTTTACCCTTGATCCGTACCTTATAATGTTGGGTGTTAAGCAAAGAGGCATCATGTACCATTTTTTGAGTCTATGGTATGACTCGACCTGGGATTGAACCTGGGTCTCCCACACCATTGGCAAACACTCAAACCATCATGCCAATGTTGCACGTTCATCTGTGCAGCATTCAATTCACACATGGAGTAAAGCAATATACAATATGTCTGCATACCAACTGCTATGATACTACCAACCACTATAAGGACCTATCTTGGCTTGAGCTGCTTCAATCATCAGATATATTTGCAGCAAATTTGCATGTATGAAAATATAGCAAAACTTTTGGATCATCCTAATACTTTAACTTTTACATTAATAATTTTAATGGAAATCAAAGTGATATACTTATATAGAGAATTAGGAATAATTTATCTGTTCTCTTTTGATAGTCAAAAATTTGCTACAGACTTTCCAAATTTGGTATGCATACTTTTTAGACACAGGTGAAAGCTTTTGTATAAAAATATATGCTTCATGAAGAAGGGAAGCTCTTATTAAGCACAAGTTCATAACAATAAGCAATAGCCAGCAGGAAGCCATTTTACTGCAAGATGTAAATTTTCAAACTTTTAACAGAAGTTATTAAATTTCTAACTAAAATAATTATTCACATTTAATCAATCATTAAGTTTGCGTGTTGTCCTTTAGCTGCATATATAAATAATTATACAGCATTATGGCTTATTCAGGATTAACAATCTGGATTTTAAAAATAGTTAAATCAACAGGTTTCTAAGGTGTCATTCACTTAAAGTAAGAAAATATTTCTCTATAAAACCTAGTTTCAGAAACCCATTTCCATCAATGGGAAAAATGAATTCTTTTGTCATTGACCATTGGGTTTTCACTACTAACTAAAAAATTTGAAATGTTTATCATTAAACATTCCAAATATCTTTTCAAGTAAGATGTTTAAAAAAAATACTTATTCTCATAGACATTTTGTATCAATGCAACATAATTTTAACAAAATTGATATAATATATCTATATTGATAACTGAGAAAAAATTGTTTGTCTCTCTTTCATGGAACTAACAAATTTGGCATATATACTCATTAGACCTTGGGGAAATCTTCAACATAATCTTATGAGCAGCTAAATTGTAGGTTTATTGGAGGCTAAAAATTAGTCTACAAGAATAATTTGATTTCAAAAGGAACATATGGAGAGTGATATGAAAGTCTCTGGTGAGTAGAGGTTACCATAGGTCAACTTAGGATCAAAGCTGCTATTGCTATCAATGGAAAAAGAGATTACTGTGAAATACAAAAATATTTCTTAATCTCAAAAATGTTGTGTGTGGGAGGGATAATATTATTTCTAAACCCTAAGGTCACAGGAGGTCAAATAAAAGTATCATGGAGCCTTTTTTATGGTGTAGAAGGTGAAACTTTTTAGCTGCAAGTTCATTCTTGCTTCACAAAGAAATACTCTAAATAATTTTTTTCTTTAGCTCTGCTTTGCTTAATTTAGCATAAGGCCAGAACAATTGAATACTCAGTGAGAATTATTTCCCTCACCATTACATTGCCTTTGTCAGCCATTTTTATTAACTAAGCCTAGCTGAATTGCATCTCAAAGTCAGGACCATAAGAGTACTTATCTGACTCCCCATGAAGTTAAGATGTTATACAAGCTTGGTTTAATTAGGATACCCCACATAAAACAAGATTCCTGAGGAGTTGATGTTCTGTTGATATTCTCCTTCAGGAGTACCCAAGGTACCATGCAGTGAACCAAGCCCTGATCTCTTTTAAGTGAAGAGAAAAACCCCAGGAATAAACCTGGTTAATTTTTCATCCATCCAATATGAACGCCAGACAAAATCCAATTTTCACAAAGAACGAAACAGACTAACAATGTTCTCATAACTTAGCTCATTAACCATTATGTCACTTAAGGTGCTCAAAAAATTGTAGATATTGTTTATTCAGAAGTATTATCAACATAGCGACCTCTCTTTTTCCACTTTGCCTGAGTACTATTGGTTATTTTCTTCTTTTTAAAAAAAAATATGTTAGAGAGTTTATTCAATAACTTTGAATACTTTTTTCCCAAGCCATGCTGTTTATCTAAGCCAGTTTAACTAGCTTAGCAATCTGAACTCCCAACACCTGTGGACTCCAACTCTGGACTCCTAACTGAAAAATAGCAGAAACTGTGAGATGTTTCAAACTGTTACCTTACTGGCTATTAAATGACATAATATTTTATAGGCAATAGCAATGTGGAAATGTGGATGCAGCATTCAGACTAACAGGTGATATACACTTCAAGCTAGTGTTAAAAATACTAGCCCTCCTCCTCCTCCTTCTCTCTCTCTTTCTCTGATTTTCATTCAATGAATGGAATTGCTACATTAACAGATCATTTTGTTGCTTCTTTTATAGGATATCAAGTCTTTTTAAAAAATCCTTTAAAAACTTTCTAAAAAGACCTTTCTCTAAGAAATGACCTAAGTTCCAAATTAATTGAGAATAATCAATAAATAAATAACCAGAAAAGAATAACCCTATTTGTTGTACCACTTTTGTTCATTTCTCATATATATATATATATATATATATATATATATATACTTTTCTATCAGCCATCTTCATTTATTTTTCTGCCTTTATTTATCTTCCTGGTCATTTTCTCTCTTTTTCCTTCTTTCTCTCGGCTTTTGATTCATCTTTCTCTTCTATACCACCATAGTCACCAACTAACTTCTTGCAATTTTACACACTTAGTTGGGTTGAGTACAAAAGTACTGTTTGTTTCACAGTATGACTTATACAGCCAATAGAATAAAAGCAGACATTGTTTTACCAATTTATCTCTTCATTGCAGTTACTCCCAGGTGCATTCTGGCCAGGAATGAAAATGACATAAAAACCAACCAACCAACCAACCAACTAACCAAACAACCAATCAACTAAATTCCTTCTGGACTATCACATTAATATAAGAATAAGACATTCCACACTAACAAGATTTACTGTTCCTATACTTATGGTCATGTCCCACTGAAAACACTGGTTCTTGCCAGATGAACAAAGTTAAGATTCAATGCACCAGTTCATTACTTAGATGGGTAACCACTTAGATATAACAAATACCCTGTGAATTTACCCAACTCTTTGGCCATGAGTAAGATGGGACACAAGATCAACCCAATTATTTACCCATACTGGGGAAGATCAGATGACTTCCTGCCTTTCTCATGGCCATTAACACAAAGTAAAAAACAATAAATATTGTAAGCCACCTGAGGCCTGTGTGTCAGACTAAACAAAGCTTAGTAATTTCCAAGTTTAACAATGACTATTCTCATCAGTCACTCCTTTAAACTGGCTACAATAGGTCACTTATTTACTCCCCAAGAGATAACTGCTCCTCTTCCTACAACAACTACTACTACTACTACTACTACTAATACTACAACTCCAGAGAGAATTTCTACCTCTACTACTACTATAGAGTGAATTCCTTTACAGAGAACTTCTGTACCAATAAAAAACTCTTTTCTCCCCTTCCTTGGTTTCTCTCTCATCTATTTTGTTTTCTTTTATTCATTTTTTACAAGCCTTTTCTTTTTTGAAAAGTTGTTTTGGATCAGAAGACCATCCCAAGAGAGTGACTTTTATTTACTTTTTCATTATCAAGACTCTCGTTTATCATTTGAATGCATTTCAAATAATCAGCCTTTCCATTTTCTTTCTGATTTGGAACAATCAGTTTACTAATGTCAAACAAATAATCTACCTTCCCTAAAAAATAATGGCCATATTTACTTGTGTACAATGCATCTTGAATATAATGTTGCTTTTATGTTTTGGCTGGTAAAGATCAGTATCATTTACTATGCTTAGCTTAGCTTGGCAAAAGGTCAGAAATATGTGGTACCCAGAGAGAATAAAGTATTAAGAATGGCCTGTTGGCTAACCTTCACACCACATGATATATCTGGAGTCATTAACTAAGCTTAGATTGGTTTGGAAAAGGCAATATGAGACACCCACTGAGAATCAAACTCACAAAGAATGACCAGTTGGCTAATCATTACATGATGAGATGTATCCGGAATTATTTATAATAATCGCTTAGTTTTACCAAAACAAATATTGGTCACCCAGAGAGAATGGAACTCATTAAGAATTACTGGTTTGCTAACCATTATACCATGTTAGGAATCTGGAGTCATTTACAAGCTTTACTTAGTTTTGTAAAGGCCAAAAGTATTTGACAGAATGAGAATCAAATTCACGAGCAATGGTCTTCTAGATTAGATTATTACCCATAAGACTATAGCCAGGTAAAAGGGGAAGTCTTATTGGCTAATGTGTTGGACTACAACATCGTAGTAAATGATTTTGAATTCCAGTCATGCTGTTACATTCATATTTAGATTAATATCCTGGGAAAAAGTATGAGCTCACTCATCCCACCTCCTACTGTTCTTCTACATGGATGGCTTTGGCATAAAATAATCCACAAATGTTGATATGCCATTAAACCAAGAAACTAAAACTGAAACTTAAACTAGTTCAGTATATGATCTATATGATTTTATAATCAATATCAGTTTTATCCAGTGTAATTACATTTATTACTAAAAATTACAGTTGAAAAATCAATAGTTCTTTATTTAACTTGCAAGTTTCTCTTTATAACATTTATTTAAAAGAGTTATTTTGTTTGCATTCATGTCTTTAGACAATGTTGTTATCATTTTGCATCTTTTCTCTGTTTACATTTTAAAACTTTGAATTTAGTTCCTATCTAGCTTTTTCTCCAGGTGTTTTGTTAAAGTCAATGTGGTGCATACACACAGTAGTACTTACACGGTTACAGCTTGTAAGCATTACCATTTTATTTCATCTGAGAGATCAGAGTACCATATGGTCATCAACCTCTGTTGTTTTGGACAAATCCTGGAAGCAGCACCCTACAAAACAGCAGCTCTAGGGCCACTTACACCCCATCACACAAACCATCTAAAAAGAACATTGTGGATATTGCTGGTAAAATAAGGGCAAACTTGTAAGTGACCTTCTCCTATGGTCTCCTACTCATGGACACTGCAGTGTTAGCTGACCAGCAAAAGCTTATATTCATCAGCTGTGTGGACATTAGATGCTGTTTAGAGGAATTATTAATAGGAATGGCCAGTAGGGGTGGATGGCAAGAGAGAGTCCAAGGAATTTGTGCCTTCAGTATGCATAAATGATGATGATGATGATGATGATGATGTGGATTTGTAACACAAGCTTCCTCCAATATTTTCTTGCTGGTCAATCAACTTCTCTCATATATTCCTACTCATATTTTCAATTTCTTAACTGACCGTTCTCTGATCTCTGTTCAACCTTGTTGCGTTTTCTTTTCTATCATTTATTTATTTTTGCAAATTCTAAAGTTTCATTCCAATAGCTCTATAACTTTATGATATGTTGTTTCTATTTTGAGGTTCAATCTTTCTCATAACCTGTGGCAATATAATATATCTCTATTTTAAAAATAAATAACTCTGCCATCATAAAGATATCAAGTTATAATATGATGAACAACTATCAAGGTACATGATAAAATTTTATAACATCAAATAAGTAATTATAGATATGAAGGTGAACTAAAAAGTTCATAGGCTGAAAAGTTCATCGGCTGAAAAGTTCATATGATGATGTCATATCGACTGTTGATGACTTTTTTGATCAATAGGATCCAAGCACTACAACACCAATGGAAGAAGTGTGTGGACACCATGGGGAGGCTACGTTGAAAGAAAAACTTATTTGGTCACATTCTATGAGAGTATCTTGGTCAGTCTGTGAACTTTTAAGTTGACCCTTATATTTCTAATAAAACACACACCTATCATCCATAAATATTTACACCCCTAACATTTTTAAAAATAAGAAGTTCATTTTCTTCTAAACGGAAGATACAACAATGTTATTACTTCTAATAAAATATTATAGAATTTGCCTTTTCAATGCTTTTGGGATTTCTTTACAACTTTTCTTTTTATAATTTCAAACATTGTATTTCCATCTTACCATCTTACTTTAAATTTATAGTATCTTGTTTCTTTTTTGAGATTATATCTTATAGGAAATGCTCATGTTATTGTGGCAGAGAAAGTTAAATCCTAAAATATGAAATTACTGTCCAATATTATTATTTTCATAACTCAGAATTTTGTGAGATAACAGTCTTATGGTCTGATGGTTATGGCAATACATGGAACTGTGTATATATATATATATATATATATTCATACATTATGAACAACCCTTCAGTTACATAATAAAATCTTATATAACCAAATAAGTTATTGTAAAAACTTCTAACAAAACCAAAAATTATAAACTGGAACTCACAAGGTTTATTGGTTATATAGATATTTCCTGAATAATGTTTACAACATCAGATAGTTAATAACAATTTTTGTATGGAAATATTGAATTGCATAATAAAATTGACACAGTGCAATTTATACTCTTGTATAATGTGATCTGAGTACAGCCATAATCCTGATTTGGTTGGCTGGTTGGTTGGCTGGTTGGTTGTTTGGGTGGTACATTTTGGGGCATGGTTCTGTTATTTTGTGTTGTGGTCAGTCTTTTTTCACCAATTATTTAGTTTAAAGTAACAATTCTAAGTTAATAATAATAATAATAATAATAATAATAATAATAATAATAATAATTCACCCTCATAAGTTACTCAGGAACATTTTTGAAGTAGACCAGAGAAGAACTTAACCAAATGGATCAGGGTACAAGAAAACTAACAACCATGCATAAGGCCTTACACTCCAGAGATGGCGTTGACAGACTATATGTGCCAAGAAAAGAAGGAGGGAGATGTCTTGCCAGCATGGAAGACAGTGTTGATGGAGTGATACAGCTACTCAAAGACAACATACAAAAGTGAAGAAGAAGATGGATTACTGCCACCAGAAACAATACTGACAACATGAGGGCCAACAGAACGGAAATAACCAGAAAACAAAAATGAGAAGAAAAACACCTTTATAGACATTTTAAGCAACTAACAAGTGACATCTCACACAAGAAAACGTGGATGTAGCTAAGAAAGGGAAACCTTAAGAGAAAAACTGAATCTCTTTTAATAGCAGCACAAAACAATTCCATAAGAACCAATCATATCAAAGCAAGAATAGATAAGATGTAACAAAACAGCAGATGTAGGTTATGTGGTGATAGAAGTGAAATGATCAGTCACATAATGCAACAAATTAGTACAGAATGAGTATAAGACTAGACACGACAGGGTGGGCAAGGTGATCCACAGGGAATTGTGCAAGAAATTAAAATTTTGATCATACGAACAAATTGTATATGCGCAATCCAGAATCTCTGCTGGATAATGAGATGCACAGACTTCTCTGTGATTATGAGATACAAACAGATCACCTAATCTCAGCCAGATGATCAGACCTTAAAATAATCAACAAGAAAAGAGAATTTGTAGAATTGTGGCAATTGCTGTCCCCGCGGACCAGAGAGTAAAATTGAAAGAAAGAAAAAGAAGGATAAATACCTGGACCTTGCTAGGGAATTGAAAAACTATGGAACATGAAAGTGACTGTTATACCAATTGTAATTGGTGCTCTTGGTACAATCTGAAAAAGATTGGTAAAGGGAGTGGAGAATTTAGAAATAACAGACAAGTGGAGACTATACAAACTACAGCATTGTTAAGATGGGTAAGAATACTGCAAAGAGTCATGCAAATTTGAGGAGACTTGCTGGCACTCAGACTCCAGTGAAAGACCATCAGTTAATGCTGATGTGAAAAACTCTCCAGCAACAAAATAATGATAATAAAAATAAACACTATTAAGATCAACAAAACCACAATAACTAGAAAACAGAAATGGGAAGAAAAACAACTATATGGATATTTCAAGGTACAAACGGTTGAAATTGCACATGAGAAGACCTAGATGTGGCTAAGAAAGGGAAACTTTTAGAGAGAAACTGAATCTCTACTAAAAGCAATGCCAAAAGGACCAACTATATTAATGCAAAAATTGATAAGATGCAGTAAGTGTATGTTATATGGTGACAGAGACAAAACCATTACTCACATAATCAGTGAATGCAGCAAATTGATGCAAAAAGAGTACCAGACTAGACATGAATGGGTGGAGAAGGTGATCAACTGGGAATTGTGCAAGAAATTGTAATTCGATTATTCTGCCAAATGGTATATGCATAAATTAGAATCCATCCTGGAGAATGAAACACAAAATTTTCTGGGATTTTAAGATACATTCAGATCACCTTATCAGGGCCAGAAGACCAGACCGAAAAATAAAAGGACTTGCTGAATAGTGGACTTTGCCAATCTGCTGATCACAAAGTAAAAATCAAAGAAAACGAAAAGAGAGATAAGTACTATGACTTTGCCAGAGAACTAAAACATGGAACATGAAGGTGATGGCGGTACTGATTGTAAGTGGTGCTCTTGGTAAGAGGGCTGGATGAGTTTGAAATCAGAGGATGAGCAGAGATCATCCAAACTACAGCATTGTTGAGATCAGCCAGAATACTAAGAAGAGTCCTGGAGAGACTTGCTGTCATTTAGGATCCAGTGAAAGACCATCAACTAACACTGGTGTGAAACTTTCACAAGAAGTAATATGATAATAATAATAATAATAATAATAAGTGATGACAAAGACAAAATCATTAATCATATAATAAGTAAATGCAGCAAACTAGTGCAAAAGGAGTATAAGACGAGGCATGACTGGGTTGGAAAAGTGGTCCACTGAGAATTGTGCAAGAAATTGAAATCTAACCATACTACCAAATGGTATATATACAAACTAGAATTCTTTCTAGAGAATGTGGCACTTAAAATTCTCAGGGAATTTGTGATACCAACAGATCCCCTAATCCTGGCCAGAAGACCTTGTGCCAGTCAACAAAAAAGAGAACTTGCAATCCAGTGGATTTTGTAATTCCAGTAGACCACAGAATGATAATAAATGAAAATAAAAATCAAATCAAATAGTTGGACATAACCAGAGAACTAACAAAGCTGTGGAACATGAGGGTGACAGTGATACCATTTATTGTTGGTGCACTTGGAACAGTCCCAAAAAGTTGTAAAAGGAACTGGAAATCAATGGAAGAATCAAGACCATCCAGACTACAGCATAACAGAGATCAGCCATAATACTGAGAAGAGTTCTGAAGACCTGAGGAGACTTGCTATCACTCGGAACCCAGTAAAAGACCACCAAAAAATGCTGATGTGGAAAACTTGGAAGGAGTAAAATAATAATTATAATAGTTTGCTTGCACATAGAATATTTAAAAATTTCCCATCTAATACAATTAATTTTCAAACAGATCTCTTTGGTTATCATATACAACTATTCCTGGACTAATTTGACCTGGAAGTAAAGACAATGAAAGGGTGTATCCTAACTCTCTACAGCTCTGGAACTGGACCCTCACCACCAGTTGTAGTCATACTCAGGACATCCTTTTTTTTAGAGTGGATATAATACCTCTTCAAGGGATGCAGTCAACATATTCTAACGGCTGTGAACAGGATATCTATAATTCTGAGTAAACCAACATCAATATATAAGTTTCGGCTCTGCAATCTGTGGTCACTGGTTCAATCTCCTGTGGTAGAGATCACTGTATATACTGCTGATGAGACCTAATAAGGTTGAAACAGCTGTCCAGTGTTTCTGTATGTCATGCTTAAGCGTTTGCCGGATTTTCTGGTCATGGTAATTCAATTCACAATATAATTCCTCAACTAAAAAAGATATATATATATATATATATATATATATATATATATATATATATACAGCATCATTATACTTCACTAATGTCAATTTTCACTTTTTAAACAATAATGAACAGTAAATTTATTACTTTTAAACAAAAGAGTGCATAAATGCACACCAATAATATGTTAATAAAATTAACTATTGCCATTGGATGTATTTGCTGTGGCTCAAAGTGTTTTATTGCCATTGGTAATAAATTGTATTTCTAAGATGTTTGATAATTTTAGTCTACTACCTTTCAATATCTTGTTTTTTTTTTTTCAAATTTGTTGATTTTCTTACTATTTCCGGTGATAGAAAATGAATGTTCTAAGTTCAAATTGGGTTGGGTTTATTTAAAGTTTTTTCACACATTTTAAATAATTCTGTTAAATTTTAGTTTGAATTTAAACTTAATTCAAGTTAATTTAAAGTTAAAATTTGGTTTGAATTTTCCGAATTTTCTATATATAATAAAGATCCAAATTTTGTATGTTTGTGTGCCAAAGAATTTCTGTTAATGACCCCTAGATGGTGTTTCCAATTCAATAAACCTTATTATAAGAAAAAAGTGCATTGGCTCATTGTTCTTTTCTCACTGTATGATCGGTACCATCCTTTCAGGTTGCGATTTTTTGCCCCCAGAAAATTTCATGTTGCATTCATTACAACACTGCAAAATAATACACAGCATACAAAGCCTTAAGCTTGCTAACAAACAGACATGTCTAATAATTCTACATAACCAACAACTAAGAAACTCTTCTCAAATATGTGAGTCTCTCACAAATGATTCTGTCATTTATAAATATGTATGATAAGGTTATTTCTACATACAAAACATTATTGTCTCTTTTTGTATCTCATTTTATTATGTATTCTCCTTTCTATTTAGTTTGCTCTGGCAATAAACTATGTTGTTGTTAATTGTACATAATTGTTTTTATATTCATTCTTAAGAGAAAGCAACTGTAATTCCACTACGGAATGGTATTAAAAATTAGATAATGTATGATTGCCTTCACTTTTATTGGGGTGTGTCATAGGACATCATATATAAGAACTCTTTCTCATATCTGGTCTCATCATCTAGTCAATGACTTTTTCCTTTGTCTTGTTATCTAAAAAACACAAGTGAGACTTTTTCACCAATTTGGTACACTTTCTTTATACACTGCTTGACATGAAATACAAAACACATTTCATCTGTTTTAGACATAAATATTATTATAATATTACTGTTATAGAAGTTATATGTTTTTATATATGTACACATAAAATGTCTTATATATTTATATCAGTTTTCTGTTTCTTATCATTAAGGTTTTAATGATAAAAATCAACAAGCTTCGTCTCAGAAATTTAGACAAGTTTTCTGTTTATTCAGTATTATTTAGTATTACACCAAAATACATTTGATGATGAGACTAAAGTTTTGGATATCTGGGCTGTGTGGAGTACCTTTTCATTGCTACTAATCACAAGTTCATTATTGTTAGTACTCATTAGGGTATCATATAGGGGTCAAATATATCTGAGAATTATTAGTATTCAATAAGACTATGCAAAAAAAATGCTCATTACAAACTACACAAAAATGTAAATATGAACATGATTCCCGAAACACTAGGCATAACCCTGGATGGATTGTCATGCCATTAAGATCAAATGGGCTGCTATTGATAGGCTACTGGTCATATAGAAGTCAGACCTGACCAATAAAATAAAACGCAATTTTTTCCCAGCAGCAGTTGTCTCAATACTGCTATATAGAGGCACCACATGGATGCTAACGAAACATATGGAGAAAAAGCTTGATGGCAATTACACAAGAATGCTGTGAGCCATATTGAACAAGTCATGGAGGCAACACCCCACAAAATAGTAGCTGTATGGCCACCAACCACCCATCACAAAAACTATCCAAATTAGATAAACCAGAGATGCGCGACACTGCTGGAGAAGTAAGGATGAACTTATAAGTGATGTACTCCAGTGGACCCCTGCACATGGACAAGCAAAGGTTGGAAAACCAGCTAGAACTAATACAGGATGAAGCCTCGAAGACCTTCCAGGAGTGATGGATGATAGAGATGGATCGTGAGAAAGGGTCAGGGAGATTCATGCTAACTGGGTGACATGATGATGTTGCTGTATCTATCTTATTTGGTCACTTTAATCCAAGCTTTTGAGATGTGAACCTCTTGTTAAGCTCTGATGAGGTAAAGGCAGGTGTACAACAACCTTAATCCCGAGTAAAAGGAAACATAGTCTGAGTGTTATGGTTTTATTTCTCTTTGCTGTATTTCAAACTAAATTTAAAAATCTTTGTTTTCAGGAAATTCCAGATATATGTTCCAGTTATTATTAACTTCTTTTAGATTGGCACTCAAATGGCCGTTTACTCTGTAATTCTTCAAAATATTTCATGATTTGGCAATTTGGCTAAGATGAGAGGAAAACTTTGGAATGCCTTAAATAGAAAACAGCTTTTCTAAAATTAAGAGAATAATGAATAGCTTTTGCTTAGCAGAAGTGCAGAGAGAAGATACTTCATTAATAATAGATTTCAGCTAAAATAGACAATGATAATTTGAGAGTAGATAATTAGGAAAACTTTATATATTTATTTAGGTTCTAAGTTCTCACAGAGATTTCTTTTATTGAATTTGACTGATGTAGGTTTTGTTCTAAGCAACAATTAACAAACACAGTTTCTTTATATTTCCCCTTCACACATATCTCTATCTTTTATTTACAATTTCTTTTGTTGGGAGACAATAAATGTGTCAATTGGTCACCTCAGGATCATGTGACAATCCCAGAATCCATCTTGGTCTCTTTTGTCTCAGTTCTTTGAACAATAAAGACTTTGTCTCCTCTCCAACTGATGAATGTTGTCTCTTACCTTGTCATTTAAACATAAACACATCGCAATGACCAAAAAACTCAAGTAAGACTTTTACTGTTTTTGTATCCCTCCCATATACTGCTTGTTTATAAAGCAATATGAGCATATTTTATCTGTAGGGACACATTTGTGTATTCTTGTATGTTAGGCAAGATGGGACACTAGGTCAGTTTTTTAAACAGAGTACAAATGGTTTCATTTTCAAAGTTTTCCTTCTCCCAGACCAGTTGCCTCAACAAGGCTAAAGAATCCAGTCTTCTTTACTATTTACCCATTGCTTGGAGAAAAAGAGATTGATTTATGCTTTTCCTAATTACATTAGCATGAAAGTGAAATGCAAACAGCCTTCTCCAGGATTTGAACTTGTTAGAGTCTTATCTATGGATCAAATAGATCTGTTTGAGAATGATCATCTTTCCTAAGATGACAACCATTGGGTAAAGCACCTTCTTTTAACAGCATGCTATGTATGTCATTTTTTTCTAATCAGTTTATGAGTTTATGTAGACTTTCCTTCTGTTTATTCAGTGTGAGTGTATCATTGGATTTTCTAATGACAATATTAGACCTTGGTAAATTGAGTGGCAACTAAGTATCCTTTCTGATACCAACCAATTCAATTCTTCAATTTACTTCCTGAAATGTCTCTTCATTTTTGGGCTTAAAGATTCTCAATTCGTCTTATCCAATTGTGGTTATTGCAATGTCTTTTTTTACTCCGCCATGAGTAGACTTCATGTCCGTTGATTGTGAAGAGTGATCACAATTCTCAATGCTGATGAGTGATTTGTCTTTCTCTTTCCTTTTGGGAAAATTGCTATTTTATGATCTAATAACTTAATCAATTCTTTGAGGTGGGGGGGCTTTTAATCACACAAATTTATGCATGAGTTTACAAGATATGATTAAGTATATTTGAAAGAGTTTCCTTTCCTATAACTACTAGCCAAATTGTCTGGAGGAGAAGGGGAGCTCTCAAAGTTGTTTGACTAACAGGAAGAGAGGCCCTTTATCCAAAGATGGTATTAAGAAAATAATTTTAACTGAATTCATCTTGTTATTTAAAATATCAAACAATTACAATTGGCTTCAACAATGCTGCAAATATCTTAAAAATTCTTTGTGAAAGAATATTTCAATGAAGAATTTCTTATGGAAATTGTTGTGAATTCCACAGTTTGATTCCTGGATAGCAAATTGAATTTAATCCATGTTAAATTTGGTGAAAGGAATACAGTTTCTTTTATCAGATGTTCAGAGCTCTTTTTAAACCAGATGAGAGAAGAACTCTGAAATATGGGCAGCAAAAGAAGAAAACAGATGACAATGCATAAAGTTTTTCACACAAGAATCATCATTGATATGTTTTATAAAGAGTGTTTCCAAAAAATTAATATCATTTTGGATTTATGGGGTGTTTTAATCTAATAACATGACAAATTCCGTTTTAAATGAATTCAGATTTGAGCATCATGTGCAGAAGCAACTCAAAATTCGATGTTTAATGTTTTATGCTTTAGCTTTTTTAGGTTTAGAAATGCCATTCACTGGGAGAAAAAAAAATTTAAACATTCAACAAAGAACTTTGAGTCATTTTCATACATTTTATTAAAATTTTATATCATTTGACTGAGAATTTGACAAGTTATTAGATTAAAACGCCTTATAAATCTCAAATGGTATCAATTTTTTAAAACCTATTATACCAGGAATTTAGTTGATTGTCAAGATAGATGTTTTAAGAAGATAAATTAAATGGGTTAATATTGCATTCATAAAATTTTCCAAATATTTGAGATAGTGAATGTGATGTTATCTGTCTGTATCAGTCGATTTCTTTCAATCTATCTATCTATCTATCTATCTATGTCTTTTCATATCTATCTATCTATCTATCTATCTATCTATCTATCTATCTGTCTGTCTGTCTATCTATCTATCTCAGTCTCTTCATATCCATCTATCACTGTTCATTTCTCTCTATATGTATTTGCTAGTCAGTTCCTTGATTTCTGTCTATTTATCAATCTAACCTACAAAAATATCTTAACCTTTGGTAGTGAATTAAAACATTTTAGACAAAGAAAGAATAAAATTTTCTAAAAATTTAAATCTGATTAAAATCTGTCTAAAATTAAAGAGGATAATTTCAAGTCTTTGCACAATTTCTTTTTTTAATATCTAGTGAAGCAGTTTTTAATTAAAGTTTCTCTTATAAAACCATTTCTCACCAAACCTCGTCATCATCCGTTCTCTCTTGTTAGTGTCAAATGTCCAGACAACTGCAATAAGGACAATGGAAATACAAAGGAAAATAAAAAAGGAATGAAAAAATAAAATGCCAGTGTGCCTGATTATAATGATTATGATTTCTTTGACATTGTTGCTGGAATCTTGTAAGGAGGTATATTGGCACTATTTCTGTTCATAATCTGCTTAGTTATGTTCTATGAATGTCAGTAGATCTAATAAAAGAAAATGGTTTCACACTAAAAAAGACAAGAAGCAGACAATATCTTGTAGAAACAATTACTAATATAGACTATGCAGGTGATCAAGTGCTCTTTGCAAATACACTTGCCCAAACCAAATCTCTGCTGGATAACCAAGAGTTGGCAGCAAGAGGTATTGATCTCAATGTGAACTCAGGTAAAACTTTGTTCATGTGTTTTAATCAAGATTGTACCATCCCTACATTAAATAGCAAGTCTCAAGAAATCAGTAGACAAATTCATTTACCTCGGTTGCAATATCTCATCTACTGAAAGCAATCTCAACATATGAGGATCATCAAATAAGTTTCCAGACTTTTTTCGTATGGGCACTTTTATCGATAGTACACACATGAAACTCTAGTCCTCTTCGAAGCAATCTCCTCCACCTGCAATGCACTTCTGGAAAGCCCCATGGAAGTCCTCTTGTGTGAGCGTGTCAATGACCTTTGTCACAGCCTCTCTCATCTCCTCAATTGTCTCATAACAACAGCCTTTGAGCTTAGGTAATAACCAAAAGTCACAGAGAGCAAGGTCTGGACTATAGGGAGGCTGAGGAACTGTCTTGATGCCCATCTTGGTCAAATAGTCTGTGACAAGGATGGAGTTGTGGACTGGTGTATTGTCCTGGTGGAAATGCCACTGACCCAATTTGAAGAGTGCTGGCCTCTTCCGAGAGAATCTCTTGCTGAACTCCCTTAAAACATCAACATAGTAACACTAACACTAACCCAAACCCTAACCCTTTGGCCAATCAACTGTGGTGTATTGACTTCCTTACTCCCCCCACACCTCTCATCATCCCTCACAAACTCCCTGCCTTGCTTGAATTTCTTATGCCACTCAAAAACCGATGCTTGATTCATACAAGATGCTCCAAAAGCAGTCTGAAGCATTCCATACATTTCTGTGGCAGCATTTTTTCCAAGTTTGAAATAGAATTTTATTGCATATCATTCTTCTAAAGTGTCCTCACGTCCAGATTGCATTTTTGAAATTTACCAGCTGTAAAATCAGGCTTTAGTAGGGTGTATTCCAATTACTGCTGTAGCTGTTCCTTTAAACCTGAAATCATAAAAATTGGTCAGTGATTTCATAAGATGTATAGCAATAACATACAGAATTTTCAAGAATCTATGACTATTTTAAATGCCTGTACAAAAAAGTCTGGAAACCTATTGAAGACTCCACGTGCACACACACACACAAAGCATGGAGTGCTATGGGCAAGTTCATATGGAAATCTGATCTCTCTAATAAAAGAGAAAGGGAATTTTTTCAAGCTGTAGCCATGTCAGTGTGACTGTAGAGTTGCACCACTTTAACAAAATGCTTGGAGAAAAAGCTACATGGAAACTGCACAAGGATTCTGCATGCTGCTTTGAACAAATCCTGGAAGCAGTACCCAACAAAGCAGCAGTTGTACTGCCACTTACCACTCATCTCACAAACCAGATGTGCAATAGATGCTGAGCATTGCAGTTAAAGTAAGAAAAAACTCATAAGTGACATTCTCTTATGGACTCCCACATATGGGCACACCAGTGTTGGTTATGCAGCAAAAACTTATATTCATCAGTTCTGTGTGGATACTGGATGTTGCCTAGAAAACTTACCAAGAGTGATGGCCAATTGGAATGGATAGTAAGATAGCGTCAAGGGAATCTGTGCTATCAGCATGCCTGGAGGATTATCTATTTGTCTATCAGTCTGTCTGACTCATTTTGTTCCTTTTTTCAGCAGTCAGTTCTTTATTTTATCAATATATCAATCATACAAAAAGATCTTACCTTGTTACAGTGAAATAAAACATTTTAAATGAAAAATTGATTTTAATTTTGATTAAATTTTATTCTAAATCAAAATCATTTGAAGAATGATTAGATTAAACAAAATGAACAATGTAGAAAGTTTTTAGCCCTTTTCTTAACACTTGTTTTGCTGTAGAGAATATGATATCTATCTATCTATCTATCTATCTATCTATCTATCTATCTATCTTCCTGGCTCTCTATCACAACATTGTGGAACTCAAGTCACCTATTCCATTTCTTGTGATGATAATCAATATACCACAAGTGTCAACTTTAGCAGAGTTTACATAACTATCTAATTTGGAAGTATTTGTAGATGATGATATGCATAAATAAGTATGTGATAAACTGAATTTGTTTTATTTAAATTATAGAAATATTATATAGAATTACTTACAGAATCTAAAAATACAAAAAAATGTCTCCCAATACAACAAAAGTGGAATTATCAATAATAATGTTAACACACTTGTTTGTTACAACATTCTCATCTTTGTATAAGTCATGTGTGGCACACTTTTAGTTATTAATGCATCAATTCAATTCTAGCAATATGCTCAGTCAGAATGTTCACAATTGCTCCGATTTCACATTAACAAAATAAAAAACTTGGACAATTTTGCAGTAGAATTCACAAAACCAAATAGAAAATTTTCAGTATAGAACAGCAATTCTCACACAAATTTTTTAATACTTTTTTAACATTTTCATTCTGTCCTAATCAAAAAATCAGCAGATCGTTTGAGAAAAGTTTTACTATTTTTTCTCATCATTAAAAATTGACTGAATGGACAAATGCTTTTATTTTAATTTTTTTGATAGTTATTGTTTGAAGTCCGGATGATCTCAGATTTTTTAAAATTAGACTGATCAAAGTTGGAGGGAAAAAAATTGCATCTAAAGGTAAAAAGAAAAAAAAATTAATGAAATATGCCTCAGAGCAATCACAATATTCACATGTGAATTATCAAAGCCCTTCTATCCTTCTATTTGAAATGGCCCCAGAGTTAATGGATGCTCACTATTCACAATATCTCAGCAGCTGGCTTGGCAAGAGCACAAGCAGGAGTGACATATGTATTTACCCAACCCCTCTGCTATGAGTTGGATGTGACACAAAATCATTTTTAAAGAGGAGCACAGCTGGTTTGAAATAAGAGTTCTTGACCTGTTGTCATACCAATGCTATTTCAGTCTGCCCAACTATTTACATTTAGCTTGGAGGAGAAGTGTTGGAGTCATACCTTTCCTGGGGGTATTAGTACTATGTGGAACAACCCTGTGGAACTCAAGTCACCTATTCCATTTCTTGTGATGATAATCAATATACCACAAGTGTCTACTTTAGCATAACTAGTGCTGCAATTTATGCAGTATCTCTAGTAATATTAATCTGTTGGTGTGTAAAAAGTGTAGAATCTTTGGTCATGGTGTGTCTCAGAAATGTCTTGTATGTCAAAAAACCTTCAATAAGTAACTTTTTGGTACTAATAAAATAGTATATCTCTTAGCATTAAATTCTCAGCGAATCAAAAGTTTGAAAGTACAATATTATCTCTTGTTTAGGCATTGCTGAGAAATATCTTCTGTTAGACATGCATTTGTATTGGCCAAAAAATACTTCTATAACTTCAAAGGGTAAAGATGTGGGTGGCAAAAATGTATCTCTTGAATATATAATGAGGTCACAGGTGAAAAAGTTACTGAAAGATGTCTTCTGTGAGACATGTTAACTTTGTAAAAATCTTCTGAGTAATTCTAAGTTGTAATGTATATTACTGGTAAAATGGTATCTTTTGTCAAAATTTTGGAAGTACAGTGGGGTCTCTAGTCAAGTTTTTATAGGAGGATGTCTTCTTTGTCATGCTGGTTACTAAGATGGGTCAAAAAGTTTGCCATATTTTATTATAAATTAGTTTGCAATTGGTAGTATCATGGTATTTCAAGTTAACATATTGTGAATTGTTTCATTAGATGTGTAATTTAAAAACCTTACGGGAGAACAAGCAACATAGTCTTTATGAGTTTGAACTGGGCCATAATGCCACAGAAGCAACCAAAAATATTTGTGTGAAAAGTGAAGGCACAGTTGATCACAGTACAGTAACCAGATGAATCAAGAAATTCTACTTGGGTTGAATGAACCCCAATGATCAAGTACAGTCAGGCAAGCTTAAACTGTGAATTCTGAGGCTGTGCTCCAAGCCATAGAGGCAAATCTGATGAGTAGTACTTGAAGAATATTAAATGAGCTCAGTATCTCAAAATCCAGTGTGGTTCATCACTTTCACAAACTTGGCAAAAGCATTCAGAGCTGCCAAATTGTGCATCACATTATCAAAATATTGCAAAACTTTTGACAAACCCTGGACAAAAATCTTCAAAATTCAAAATCGATTTACCAATAAAGAATTTTTTTTCTTTTGCCATTTAACAATTTAACTTCTTTGTGTTTAATTATTTCTTGCAGCAATATTGCTTCTTGCTGATTATTGTTCATTTTTAGAGACCTTCACTTGATGAGAGCTTCTGTTATATAATGTAAGTGTTTAATAGATGATAAGCAAGAAGTCAGTTCAATTGAAAAATGTCTGAGGATTTTGTATTTTGAGTTTTAGCAGTTGGATTTCTGGAATTCTACAATACAAAGTGAGTTTATTTTTGGAGGTCTTTGATATAAACTTTAGAAAATAAAGAGGCTTTCCCACTATCTATGAGGGATGGTTTGGAAACTCATTGAGAAAGTTGGCTTAACTTATTAGTACATTAATAAATGTAGGCACCAGAACTGTTGTATCCATTAGTAAGAGTTCAAAAGAGAATATTACTTGTGTTCATCTTTACTTCATCAGCAATGTCTCATATGTCTTGTTCATTCTACTTCAATGGTTTGTGAGATGGGAGGTAAGTGGGTGTGCAGCTGCTGTTTTGAGGGCTGTGGCTTCTAGGATTTTTTCAAAAATGCATGTAGCATTCCTGTATAGTTTTCATCTAGCTTTTTCTCCTTGCATTTCATAAATGGTTCTGATAAAGAAATCCTGTTTCATTTTATCAGAGTAATCAGTTTCCATAGAATCAATAACCTTTCAATAGCATTCAATGCCTTTGCTAAGCATATGCTGACATCATTGTCAGTGGATGAAATATGGCTGCTGAGTTTATATGAAAATGTCTCCTTATTTCAGAGGTTTGCCACTTAAAGTGGAGATAGCTCCTTCTTGTTTAAAACACATGAACTCTGTTTTATTTGCATTCACATGGAGACCTACACCTCCTGCAGCTTGCTCCAGGCTATGCCCTAGGTATTCAGTTTGGGCTGGTGTATTTGTAAAAAGCACTAGATCATCTGCCAAGATACTTTTTGTCCTCATCAAGTGAAACTTTTTCCATTTTTGTACCCCTTTTACATACAGCTTGTTCATAGAACAATATGGGCATATGTTATCTGTTCGAACACATTAATCAATTCTTTTCAAAACTTCTTGTATGTATATTATGAATATATTAAATGTTTTTGAATATGTAAGTTTCTCTTGTCTTTCCTTCTGTTTATTAAGTGTTAGTATATCACAGATATACTACAGATAATATTCCTCCTTAGTAAATGGGGACTCAACAAATTATCTTCCCTATTTCCAAGCAACCCAATACATATTTGCTTTTTAAGTAGTTGCATTTTGTAGAACAAATAATTTTCTTAAAATGTTTGTCACGATTTTAAAACTGCTGTAGCATTTTTGTAACAGTGAAAATCGTGTGAAACAGTTGGCTGGGAAAAGTCTCATGGTGAAGTCATTACATGGGGGAGCTGATGTGCTAAGAATGAATTTTGTTACCGCTAACAGTGATGTAAAAATATATGTCTTTGCATAGAGAGGGGGTTAAGTTGTGCTAAGATTAATCTTTCTCCTTCACCAAATCCCAAGGTTGAATATAAGAAGGTTATTAAAATGGTACAAATACACTTTCTTTCAAAGATAAATACACCCTAATAATTTTTCTATTAAAAAAAGTAATTTCTTTCAAAACTGGCCTAGCAGGTAGAGTGTTCGCCAATAGTCCAGGAGACCTGGGTTCAATCCCAGGTCGAGTCATACCAAAGACTTTAAAAATGTTCCTTGATACATTCTTGCTTAACACTCAGCAATATAAGGTACATATCAAGGGTAAAGTGGAGCAATCCAGGGAAAGGAGTAGTGCTTTCCCTTACACCTTGAAAAGGGAACTTTCCCGTCGCCCTCAACTACGGTTGCCAACTTTACTTACTTATTATTTCTAATGAAATGTTATACAATAAAAATGGATATTATTAGGTATTATTTATTACCAAACTCTACAGCATTGCAACTCTGTAAACAAATTTATAAATATATAGCAGTCTTGAAATAAGTACATGCATTGTATAGTGGGTATTTCAAAAATTTGAAATAATTTGAGATATCCAGGTTGTTTCAGAAAAATTGATATAATTTTTTAATCAAATAACTTGACCAGTTCTCATTCAAATAATCCCAAATTTTAACCATATGTGTAGAAACAACTCAGAATTCTTTGTCTACTGTTTAAATTCCTTTTATTTTTCAGGGAATAACCTTTCTACAGCAGAAAATTTAAAAAAAAACATAAAATATCAAACATAAGTTTGTAAGTTGTTTCTAGATACACAGTTTAAGTTTGAGATCATTTAAACAAGAATTGGTTAAATTATTAATTTTACAAAATGATATCAATTTTTCTGAAACAACTTGTGCATATAAATATGCAATGTTGTTTCTGCTTACAGTGTATCAATTCTTTTGAGTTTTGTAATAAATTGTGTCAAATAGAATCAGTTTTGGTTATAAAATGTTCTACTTAAAATAATAATATCCTGGTCTTTGTTTTTGAAGAAAATTAACTTTTCATAAAAATGTAATAATTTATGGGAAATACTCTACATACACAGATAAATCTCCCCATTTTCTAAGAAAATTCTAATTTTCCTTTTGGTTAATCAAAGAATATAATTTTTGATCAAACAAATCAATCAGTTTGGTTTTACAGTTTGAATATAAGCATCACATCACTCTTCAAATTCCAGAAAAAGGTACCAGAAACATGAAATCCCAATCCCTCATCAAATAAAAGATACAATTTGATTGGCTGGACCAAATCAAGCGTATATGTCAAGATGACATTTTGTTTGTCGGCCCAATCAATTATTTAGATGCTTGCAATAAGGACAGTAATTAATTAATTCCCTCTTTTTCCAATTAAACTCCAAACTATACAAAACATACACGTTTATTAAGAAGCTTAGCAGATTGGGGAAAAAAGTGATTAGGACACTTTTGTGGAGAACATATACAGTCCTGGTGTTGCTTGTATTGTTACAGTTATCATTGTAGGAAATGAACCCAGAGAGCCAAGTTCAAATCCTTAATGAGGCTGGTTGTGTTTTATATAGTACAAATACACTTGGAAAAGGTAAGCATCCAACGAGTCTCCCTTCATTTATAGATTGATAGTTGGTCAGACTTGACTGTTGAACCTTAGTATGGTAACTGGCTTCAGAGAAGGAAAACTCTGAATTCAAACCTGTTAAACTCTGCCTAAAAAAATTGACCTTGTGTCACATTTTGGAGGGAGTGGGTAAATACTTCCATTCCTGGTCCCAATAATTGGCACCCATGAAATTTTAATACATAATGTAGAATATCTCTTGAAAAAAACAAAAATAAATCAGCTTTAGTCTGTTGACAACTCATCATTGTTAAAGAACAACAAATGAAAAAGCAAGTTTACGTAGATTTGGTTATTTTCTGCTTATTTCTGAAGATGTTGCAAAAAATATTGCCAATAATGGTGACTAGGACAAAATGATAATGTCGTCAGGTCTCTTGGAAGTAGAAGGTCTCAAGAAGAAAGGTTTTCACTTGTTTCGAAAGGATGAGAAAGTCACAAATGCACTAGTTTCAAAATAGCCCCAACAACAAGGCTTCTGAAAGAAAAATTGTCACTTTGTTGTATAGCCACATACATATACATAATACATGTGGAATATAATCAACAATAATGATGACTTCAATGAACGAATGAACACACTTCTTTATAAAAATATATCTCTCACACTTTATTCTTGAGGTTGTGAGTGAGAGGTGAGTTGTAGACGAGGACAGACTGCTACATATTGACCCAAAGTTTTTTTGACCATAGCAGCACTTCTTCCTCATCTTGGCTGGGGTTTCTCAACCGTGGGTCACTGAAGGCCGCAAGCCCTCTGTCTGCAAGCTGATTCCCACACTGGCATCTTGTCCCCAACTAACTCAAACTACAACTCCAACTGCAACTAACCCTAACTGCAACTGGAACTGACCTAAGCAGTCTGTGTCCTGGTTATATTTTTTGTTTGACGCCCACCTGCTTCCGCTTATTTACACAGGTGCATCTCTTGATTGACGGCTCAGTCGAGGGTCAATATGTAACAACTTGACTTGATTGATAAAAAAGTTGATAAACTTGGTGATCATAAAAACCACCCAAGTTTATTTTGGATGTTATATGTTCTCTTTGAACTAGTCCCACAAAAATAAAACAAGAGGAGTGATTTTGCTGAGTTAATTGAAGAAAGAAGTTATTCTTTTATTTTGAAGTTGTTGTCCAAACCCAATGGTGGGTGGGGTTTCACTTAGGTTCCAAATTACACAAATTTTTCTCTGACAGTATGAAACTCCAATTAACTTTTTGGAATCGCTCAAAATACTACAAGATTGCCCATAGACAATCAGTGAGTGCCTCTGCATGTAATTCAAAGTTGTGAACTTTGATTTGTCACCTGTTCATCACTCCTCTGCATGTGTCCTCAGATCAACAATTGTCAGGTTATAAGGTTTTGGTAGAGACCATTGGATAACAATATCATCTACTTTAGTGGGAATTGAACCCTGTTATACTTGTGACAGCCATAACCAGTAATACTATCTTCACTGTTGTTTTGGTAACAGAGCAAAAATAATAAAACTTTTTATTATGTTCATTTTCATAACATCAACATTTACTTCTATTCACAGAAATGAAAACAGCCATCTTCATCTAGGTGTCTTGAGAGCATGGATTCCTTTGATTCTCTCTCTCTATCTCTCCCCGTCACCCTTCATTCCTATCAGCCATCAGTCTTAGTATCTCCTCTAGATTGCATCCAGTCATAGCACAGAGCTGATGAATGTATGTTTTTAACTGCTATACTAATGTATCTATGTGTTGTAGTTCAAAGGAGAACATTGCTTATAAGTTTATCCTTACTTCTTTGGCAATGCCCATCAAATCTTGCTCACATTATTTGGATGGTTTATAAGATGGAAGACAAGTACCCATACAGCTGCTGTTTAGTGGGTTGCTGCTTTTTCAAAACAGCATGCAGTATCTTTGTGTAGTTTCTATCTAGCTTTCTTTCCAAGCATTTTGTTTAAGTCCAACTTGTGCAACCTTACAGTAGTACTGGCATGTCAACAGATTAGAAGAAATCCCATTTTATTTTATTAGAGAGATCAGATTTCCATATGGTCATCAACCTGTCAATAGCTATCTGTCTGTTACCTATGCATATGTTGTCACCATTTTCAGTTGATGAAATAATTCAACAGATGTAAATGAAATGGTCAACTAATTTTAGAGGCTTTCCATTTAATAAGGAGATGATCCTATTTTGGAAAAATGAATCACTTTTATCTCATAATAAATTTCTTTTATTACTTATATGCTCTAAAAACAATTAAATTTTAGGGTAATCCTTTTTATTAATAATTGTAACCAGCATTATCCTCCATCTTCCTCATTCAAGTTGCCACTCACTTGAATTGTCGCATCTATGATAGTACGGACAGTATTGGAAGCATAAATAAAGAATGAACTCCTGATGAGAGTCACATTCATGTCCCCATCTTTGTTGAGGAAGCTTCATTCTATATTCTAATTACTATACAATTTCAGCTATGAGGACATGGATAGTATCACAGAAGACCAGATAACACCAATAAAGCTACCCAATATCTCTGACCCTGATGCATGCTGTTTCTGACTATCATAGAAGTGATGACCAAAGAAAATTTTGATAGAAAAGAAACTAAAATTTTGAAAATAAAGGATGATACCACTCAAAATTATTAACTAGAAGCAAGTATAATAAGGAAGATGAAAGATAAAACTAATCAAAATTATCAAAAAAAGTAAATAAAATTTAGAAAACAAAGGATGATATTAGTCAAAATTATTTATGAAAGGCATGTAAAATTGGGAAGATGAAGGATAATGATACCCCAGATTATTAATAAAAATCAAGTAGAATTAGGTTTGGTTAGGTTTGGTTAGGTTTGGTATGGTTTTATGGCATATCAACCATTGTAGGCTATTTAATGCCAAATACTCTTTATAGATATATATTAGATATATATGGTTTGTAAACATAATTCAACAAAGTTTGATAGTTTCACATATTGCTATGTATCACTAACAATCCAATTAAACATCAGTCATTTGTTTACACACAGTTAAATGATCAAACAGTTCTATTTCTAACAATTCAATTTAGCATTAGTCATTTATTTGCATTCAGTTAAAATATCAAACAGTTCTATCTAACCCATAGACAGGACCTCTTCAGGTGCTACCACTTTGGGCCAGTGTGGCCCTGGGAGTGATGTCTATAAAAGGTTACTCTGTGTTCCCTGAAACTCCAGCATTACTGGAGCCTCACCTACAGATTGTTTAGTGTCATATCTAGGACACTCATTGGTGGGGGTCTTACCTATCAAAATTATTAATAAAAAGCTAGTAGAATTAGTAAGATGAAGGATAATGCAAATCAAATCTATTTATAAGAAACAACTAGAAGTGGGACTGGATTAAAGTGATTGATTTAAACAATATGTTAACCCTTCTACTCTTTGTGTAGTTGTTTCTAAAGAGTTTTTTCATATGATATTGGGAGTGTCTTTGTGATGTAATGGTTAGAGTGCTGGATTGTGGAATCATAGTAAGCAAGTTCAAACTCCAGCCACACGATTACGTTCACTTTCAGACAAATACCCTTGGTAAAGTTATGAGCCCCCTTATCCTCTCAGCAATGGGTTAGATAGTACCACAACTGTTCTTTTAGAAGGATGGATTTAGCATTAAATAACCTACAAAAGTTGATATTCCATTAAACCATAGAAAACAAGAATCGTATGGTGTTATCAAAAAGAAATAATTTTTAAACAAATCTATTTGACCCATTGATAGATTTTGGTTTGTTTTTTTTATTTAATCTCATATCAAACGTTTTGGGAAAATCAATGCTAAAGCCATTTTTGTAGAAGATGTACTATTTAACCCATAACTTATAAGGAAGCTAAAACCTTTCCAAAGGGTATTAGTCTGAAAGTGAAGATAATTGCATGAATAGAGTTTTAACATGCTGACTATGATGTCACAGTCGAGCAAGTTAACCACTATAACATAGGGATTCCCCCTTCAATGCATAAAGACCTAATAGGTCAAAGTGGACTTGGGAGTAATGGCGATGAAGAGGTACTCAAGCATAATTCAGATCTTCACTTGCGTTTGAAAGATAAAAGATAATACTAGACAAAATGATTAATAAGAAACAACAACAATAAAAAAAGATAAAGTATAATCCTACTAAAGATTATAAATGAAAATGAGTATTCTGAATGGTCATTGACTTTTAGATAATAGAAGAGATATGAAAAGTCTGAGACCTGTACACTATCCCCCCAAACCCTCTCACTTGTTCAAGGCAAATTTGCGGTTTTTACTTACAGGTTTTTGCAAGATTTTCTCCTTTATTTTAAATGTAGTTTGAGAGCCAGATATGGCACTCAAACATGTTACAGGAAACACTGAGAATCCCATGTAGCTCTCAAAACAGTGAAAGAGTTAAAAAAAATGATTGTCATTTATTTGAGTAATCAAAGCAGAAATGTGAAATCAAATTCCATATAATTAAGAAAATACAAAACAGAAATATTGCAATAAAAATTTTTCTCAGGGTATTTAACACTCATCCTGTACATCACAGCTGAATCTAATATTTGATTTCTAAAAATGAGTACATATTTAAATGGCAGTGTTGATTGTGAGGCTATTAAAATTGAGGATTTGCTGTTGTCATTAATACCAAATAGTTTATACAAATTCAAATATTATATAAAGATATTTCAAAGTTTTTTAACATAATTTTATCTTGACAACAAAGAAAACAATACAAAAAGTTGCAATTTTTATGAGGACATGAAAGAAAGAAAAAATCTTGTCATAAAATAAAATCATGTGTGGAGCTATTATTTCTAAATTAATGATCTGGGGGTGTTGGTTTGTCTGTTTACCAGAGGTGGCCTAATGGACTGATGATAGGCTACTAAATTTGATAAACATGATTTGTAAATCCAAGTGAAAGTCTTAATATAAATGAGAGAGATGTGAAGGAGCTCAGGAAGAGGAGGTTCTCTGACAATAAAAATAATTTCTGAATGGGAAAATCTTGGGAATAATGACATGAACATCTTGTTTGGTAAAAAGTTGGTTTCTTTTCAGACACACTTTGTATTTTCAAGTATCTATAAGTCTTACTATTATTCTGAGTCAATCTTGAACAAGGAATAATTGATTACCATTTTGCAAGTCGAGTGAGAAAATGGAAAACACTCAAAAAATCAAACAGTTGATCCAATTCTATGTTTACATGATTTGAATTCCCACCCTTTTAATCCACTTTGAATCATCAGCCAATCAGAATGCTGTGGAGAAGAGGAATTACATCTCAGTAATCCTTGTTTTGACCTGAAGGCATTCGGCTCAGTTGATGATTTCAATTTGAGAAATCCTTGAAGCTTCAGAATTTCATTTAATGTGCAAAAAACAAAACACTTATCCTGGAGGAATGGGTAATGTCATTGGAATCATTAGAAGAATTATCTTCAGAAAGGAATGAGATATCATCGATGCTTTTGATACTGGAGTTGTTGATTAACTTGAAAATTTGGAGTTTCCTCAGGGAGAACCAAATTAATTCTAATGGCCTGAGGCTCTATCTCTTTTAACAGGCATGTATCAACTATCTTTCAATTTCTAAATGTGCACATACATGTAAACATGAAATATAAAAATAAATATTCACAGAATGTATTTTATAGATATATATATATATATATATATATATATATATATATATATATATATACGTATATATATGTGTATATGAGTGTGCGTGTGTGTGTGTATGTGAGTATAATAATGCACATTTATCTGGATATACATAAGTATATACATATGATATCATAAGCACACACACACACACACACACACACACACACACACACACACACATATATATATATATATATATATATATATATATAGAGAGAGAGAGAGAGAGAGAGAAAGAGAGTAAGAACAAGAAATTTTTATGCAAATATATAGTTGTCTATGTATTTAGAAATTATATCTACTATTGAGAAAATGTGTGTCTTTGTATATATATATATATGTATATATATATATATATATATATATATATATATATATATATATATATATATATGAATTATGTCATGCAGATGTATGTGAAAATATATTCTTCTATATATCTAGAAATATATATATATATATATATATATATATATATATATATATATAAATTATGTCAATGCAGGTGTATGTGAAAATATATTCTTCTATATATCTAGAAATATATATATATATATATATATATATATATATATATATATATATATATATATATATATAAATTATGTCATGCAGGTGTATGTGAAAATATATTCTTCTATATATCTAGAAATATATATATATATATATATATATATATATATATATATATATAAATTATGTCATGCAGGTGTATGTGAAAATATATTCTTCTATATATCTAGAAATATATATATATATATATATATATATATATATATATATATATATATATAAATTATGTCATGCAGGTGTATGTGAAAATATATTCTTCTATATATCTAGAAATATATATATATATATATATATATATATAAATTATGTCATGCAGGTGTATGTGAAAATATATTCTTCTATATATCTAGAAATATATATATATATATATATATATATATATATATATATATATATATATATATATATATATATATATATATATATATATATATAAATTATGTCATGCAGGTGTATGTGAAAATATATTCTTCTATATATCTAAAAATATATATATATATATATATATATATATATATATATATATATATATATATGTGAATATACATATATATGTATACATATATAAGTAAAGTTGGTGACCTTTGTCAAGGGCAACCATAAGGCTCTCTTCAATAGCTAATACACCAGGATGTAGGGGAGGGTATTACTCCTTTCCCAGGATTGCTCCACTTTACCTTTGATCCTTACCTTATAGTGCTGAGTGTTAAGTAAGAAGGTATCATATACTATATTTAGCATGTTTCATATAACTCAACCTAGGATAGAATGCCATTCTCCCTGACCATTGGTGAACACTCTATCCACTAGACCAATGGTGCTGTATTATATGGCATTGTGACCAGAAATATATATATATATATATATATATATCCATCTGATGATAATATAACTCACTGTATGAGATGTTGGAGTCATGGGCAGTATTTGATATCGAGAGCATCTTAATATTTTAGATTTTAAATCAGTTCTTCTTAATAGGAGTATCAAGTACTTAAAATTTTTTATTTATTTTAGGTGATGTTTATATGCTTATATTGAAATACTTCATATATATATATTTATATATATATGAATTATTAAGATTCCTCTATTCAAAATGCATATATATATATATATATATATATATATATATATGGGGTCGTGTTGATACTGCTATATGGATGCACTACATAGACACTAACTAAATGAATGGAGAAAAAGCTTGATGGCAACTACTCAAGAATGCTGTGAACAATATTGAACAAGTCTGGTAGGCAGCACCCCACAAAGCAGCAGCTGTACGGCCACCTACCATCCATTACAAAAACTATCAAAGTTAGACGAACCAGACAGGCGGGACACTGCCAGAGAAGTAGGGACAAGCTCATAAGGGATGTACTACTGCGGACCCCTTCACATGGATGAGCAAAGGTAGGACGACCAGCTAGAACCAACATATAGCAGCTTTGTGCTGGATGTATGGGATGTAACCCTGAAAACCTGCCGGAAGCAATGGATAATAGGGAGGGGTGACGAGAGAGGGTCAGGGATATTTGTGCTGATGGTGTGGCATGATGAGAATGATGAGGCTCATTAAAGAAATAAATGGGACTTTTTAAAAAAAGCAAAATGAATTTTTTTCGGAATTTTTTCTATTAATCCTGCATTCCTTGGATTTGCTTTATAGTAAAAATTATCTTAATCTCACAAAAATATTTGTTCTGAGGTTATTCAAAATGGTGGCAAATCAAAAAGACTGCTTCAAACTTGAATATTGGACTGTAATCAAAGTTTTGTGGGCTCAGAAGTGCACACCATTTGAAATTTAAAGAAAATGATGTGATGTGAACAGAGAAGCAGGTTTTAACATGTTTTAACAAAAAAATGTTTACAAATGGGTTAAATGTGGGTTTGCCATGATAAGCATGCGTAAAAAAAAAGTCAATACAGTGGAAACACACTGACTCTCCAGTAAAAACATAATTCTGGGCACAGCAGTCAGTAAAGAAGGTCATACTGACTGTCTTTTGAGACATGAAAGGACTCCTCACTATTGATTTTCCAATTGCTGAATCCATAAACAATATTCACCCAATTCTTTAAACTATCTGGTACATACATATATATATATATATATATACGAGGATCATTAAATAAGTTTCCAGACTTTTTTCGTATGGGCACTTTTATTGATAGTACACACATGAAACTCTTGTCCTCTTCGAAGTAATCTCCTCCGCCTGCAATGCACTTGTACCATTTCAACAACTTCTGGAAGGCCCCATGGAAGTCCTCTTGTGTGCGCATGTCAATGACCTTCGTCACAGCCTCTTTCATCTCCTCAATTGTCTCATAACCACAGCCTCTGAGCTTAGGGAATAAACAAAAGTCACAGGGAGCAAGGTCTGGACTATAAGGAGGCTGAGGAACTGTGTTGATGCCCATCGTAGTCAAATAGTCTGTGACAAGGATGGAGTTGTGGACTGGTATATTGTCCTTGTGGAAATGCATCTGACCTGATTGAAGAGTGCTGGCCTCTTCCGCTGGAATCTCTTCCTGAACTCCCTTAAAACATCAACATGGTAACACTAACCCTAACCCTAACTCTTTGGCCAATTAACTGTGGTGTATTGACTTCTTTACTCCTCCCACACCTCTCATTATCCCTCACAGATTCCCTGCTTTGCTTGAATCTCTTATGCCTCTTAAAAACTGATGCTTGATTCATGCAAGATGCTCCAAAAGCAGTCTGAAGCATTCCATAGGTTTCTTTGGCATTTTTTCCTAGTTTAAAACAGAATTTTATTGCATATTGTTCTTCTAAAGTGTCCTGACGTCCAGGTTGCATTTTTGAAATTCTTCAGCTGTAAAATCAGGTTTTAGTAGGGTGTATTCCAATTGCTGCTGTAGCTGTTCCTTTGAACCTGAAATCATCAAAATTGGCCAGTGATCTCATAAGATGTATAGCAATAACATACAGATTTTTCAAGAGTCTATGACTATTTTAAATGCCTGTACAAAAAAGTCTGTAAACTTATTGAATATACTACGTATATATATATATATATATATATATATATATATATATATATATATATATATATATAAACTCTGACTGATGCAATGCATGTCAGAAGACTGCAAGCCCCAAACTTCTTCTTCCTTGTTGCAAATATTCACTAAAATGCTATACATACCACAGATTATTTCCAAAGCTACAAAGAGGTGTTATGAAGAAGGCAATAAAATTTTGTATAGAAAACGTTTTGTTAAAAAAAGAAACATTCAAGGAATTACTTTTCCAAATAAACACAATTCCTCATTGTTTGATGGTTACATGGACTGGAGTGTCACTGTAGATTTGAAATATAATCTTATCTTCCCCGCTGAGATAACATTAAATGTCCAGATCTTGTGATCTGGTTAATGAATTCAAAAAGAGTTTATATGATTGAGTTAATAGTTCTTCTTTTGGCAAAAACATTGACTGGGCACATCAACGTAAACTGGAAATGCACATTGACCTGTGGGAGCAATACATACAAAAAGCAGGACAACTAAAATATTTTTCTTTGAAGTAAGATGCCAAGGTTTTATTGCCAACTTGACTTCTGCATATCTCTGCTTTTCACAAACAGAAAAATGGAAATATATCAAGTGACTCCAAGATCAGCCAGAAGCTTCATTTGCATAGAACTAGTATTCTCATGCAATCACATAAAACCAACAAAGCTTGGTGGTATTGTATGTTACTCCTAGAGCACACTGGGTTAATAGTAAAGAAGCCCCAAAAGCATCATCTGATGAAGGCTTTGTTGGTGGCACTATTACTGTTTTCTTCTCTTGTAGCAGTTTTATGAATCTATTTATTAATCATGGAACATGATAATATGTCTGTTCAAGTGAATCTACATGAATATTGATTCATATTCATGGTATTGTAGCACAGATATATACACACATATATCTATGAATGTATGTGTGCATATATTGGACACTGTATTTTATGAGAACATGTATATAATTATATAAATAAATAGATAAGCTCTCTTCACTCTCCTTCTACTTCCTTACCCTTTTCTATAATTTTAATTCTATTCCAATAATTTGATAAAGTATTACTCTTTCTTCTTTCTCTTACAATGTTCTCTTTTTTTTTTTTGCCTTCTCTTCCTTTTTTTCTTTTTCTGTTTACCTTTCATATACTTCTCTTCCTTTTCCTTCTGCACTCTTTTCAACACTGTTTTTTTTGTTTCCACCTTATACTCTCTCTCTCTCTCTCTCTCTCTCTCTCTCTGTTTTTCTTTTCCCTCCCACCAGTTTTTTTTAATTTTCTCCTTTGTCTTTGTAAACCTTTTTTCTCCCCTTTTACTCTCTTATACTCTTATACTCTCTCTCTCTCTCTCTCTCTCTCTGTTTTTCTTTTCCCTCCCACCAGTTTTTTTTAAATTTTCTCCTTTGTCTTTGTAAACCTTTTTTCTCCCCTTTTACTCTCTTATACTCTTATACTCTCTCTCTCTCTCTCTCTCTCTCTCTCTCTCTCTATCTGTTTTTCTTTTCCCTCCCACCAGTTTTTTTTTAAATTTTCTCCTTTGTCTTTGTAAACCTTTTTTCTCCCCTTTTACTCTCTTCTCAATTCATTTCACTTCTATTTTTCTTTCTCTTCCCTCTAAAAATATTTCCCCCTCTAATCAGCTTTTTGTTTTATTCCTTTTATTTATTTCCTCCTTTTGCTTAGCGTTTTCTAAACTTCTAAAACTTCTTTTTTTTACCTCAGCTTTTCTGATATTGAGTAAAACTAAACTTGCCAACAGAAATTAATTTCTTCTTTTTTTTTATGCTGCCAATGTGAAAACAGCTATTGACAGACTTCAGTTGCTTTTCAATTAGCAATGAAGCCTTTAAATATTTGGTGTTTAAAAAGATTTTGTATCATTAGAGATGTACAAGATGTTTCAGAAAAATTGATATAATTTTGTAATCTAATAACTTGACCGATTCTCATTCAAATGATTTCATATTTCAGCAGCATTGGGGGGGGGGGTTGAAACAACTCAAAATTCTATCATAAATTTTTAAACACCTTTTCTTTTCAAGTGAATTGAATTTCTCAACTTAAAAAGAAAATATATAAAACATTAAACAAAAATTGAGTTGTTTCTACAAATGCTGTTGAAATTTAAGATTATTTGAATGAGAATTGGTCAAGTTATTTGATTATAAAATTATATTGATTTTTCTGTTACACCTTGTATTTTCCTTAGTAAGTAAACTGGGTTTCATTTTTTTAAAACTCTTTTTTTAAACAATTTGCTGAGTACTTTTCGCTCCTTTCTTCAACTTTCTATCTTTCTCCTTGGATTTGTCTGTTCATGTTTGAATTTAATTTGGCTTATCCCCAAGAATTTCTCAATAAGAATAATTAACTACAAATATTTACTTGATTAAAGACCACCTTTCACACTTGTTTAGCTCAGTATCACATCAGATCTCACTTATATAATTTTCTTCATGTGATATATATATATATATATATATATATATATATATAGGGAGCATCAGTTTTTTGTGGACACCTTTTTCAAGGCCTCTAACTTTCTTCTAACTTATTTTTATTTTACTTCAATTCACAGAATGAAAGCGTAGTTGTGAGAGAGGTCAGTCAATATCCCCATAACACCATATGATCTCTCAAGTTTGCTATAACCCCAATTAAGTCTAAAATTGATAAACATCATCTGATTCAGGCATATCAATGCTTCTAACTCCATCTTGAAGCAGCCATTGATGCTAACAGTGGATTCATTGAATCAGAGTAATAAAAAGATTCTTAAGATTATTTGTATCAATTTGTTGTCAAATACAGCTTTTCTTAATTGTGTTTTCTAATGTTTTTTCTTAATTTATACAAATGACTTTCATTAACTGATGCACCTGTATATGTGAGTGTGAGTGTGAGTGTGTGTGTGTGTGTGTGTGTGTGTATAACCTATATGGGAGTATATATATGTTTGTGTGTGTGTGTGTGTGTGTGTGTGTGTATATATATAACCTATATGTGAGTATATATGTGTGTATGTGTGTGTGTGTGTGTGAGAGTGTATACATATATATATATATATATATATATATATATATATATATATATAGTAAGTAAAATTGGTGACCATAGTTGAGGGCCACCTCTTTCAGTAGCTACTACACTGAGCTACTCCTTTCCCTGGATTGCTGCACTTTACTCTTCATCCATATCTTAGTGTTAAGCAAGGCAGCATCAAATACCAATTTTTTGAGTCTTTGGTATGACTCGACCTGCAATTGATTCCCAGTCTACTGGGCCATTGGTTAACACTCTATCCGAATACATATATTTATATATAACTAAGTAGATATATATGAGTATATATAAAGGATGTAAGTAAGTTGGCTGACATGACTGGTAGAGAGCAGTCAAAAAAGGGAGAGCAAACTACAATTTATTTTTGATTTTATCAGGCCCTCTCCCTTGACCTCTAAGCATAAAATAACCCCGGACATGCTGACATGCCCTTAGAATCAGTCAATAAATCTATCAATTCGCTCTACAGTATAGAGCATGTTCTTGATTTTTTTTAATTAGGTTTTAAAAATTGTTGATATATATAAAGGGAAACAATTAGCTCATTATAAAAATGTTTCTTTTTTTTTAACTCTGATAAATCTTTAAATATTGGTAAGTTGACTTAGATAAAACCTAAAATAAATGTCTACTTACCTCTTCATGACAGTTTCATTATTTTTTAGTTTCATCTATTTTTACAAAAAAAAAAAAAATACAATTATCATATAAGACATGCCCAGTGGAATATTTTTTAGTGAGTACCATAAATTGGGGTGTATAAATCAACATTTCCAGCCTGAAAAAATTCTCAACAAAATTAGAGGTTAGTTAAAATGCAAATCTTTACTACTGGTTAACAATTCTATGGTAAAGATTTGGATTTTAGTCTCACTGTATAAAGTGAGCTCTAGTTTTTGTAGAGGTTTTTTCAGGTTTGAAAGATCAACTCATATGCTGCAGTTTAAGGTAATCAAATTGCATTTTGTCCATTCTAAAGATGTTAATATTATGATTTAAAAATAACAAAAAAAGAGTGTGCAAACAAATAAAGGACACTCATTTGAATCTTTTAATAATGAAATAAACAAATCATTCAAAAAAAGTTTTTTTTATAAATCAGAAAAGTGGTGAAATATTGGCCTGTACAGTAGCTGACATGTTCTTTTCTTCTTGTTATAACTACAAGGACTGATCTTCTAACTGAAAGTGAGGGATCCATTTTTATCTCCTTAAGAGTTAAATGAATTAATGATAGATAAATTAGATTAATCTTAGTTTCATGCATTTAAATAAAAATACTCTCATCCGAAAAGATATCTCTAACCTATATATATATATATATATATATATATATATATATATATATATATATATATATATATAGGCAGCATTTTCTCTTTTAAGTATGATTAATTACATAAGACAGATACTTTGTTATCTTTGATACATTTAAGTCTTTGTCTGAATCTATTGACTTCAGAATGGAATGAAATCTGGAAGGTGCTATATTTTCCCCGAGTACTCAAACAGAGACTTGAATGTATCACACACACACACACACACACACACACACACACACACACACACACACACACACACACACACACATTGATTGATATGGTTAATTTTTTGTTTTTAGTGGCATCATATGGGGGATTTTATTTGTGTGTATGTTAGAATGTTAGTGTGTTTGTGTATGTGCAGTCACTCGCACATACATATATATGTATATTTGCGCGTATAGTACCATATGTATGTGTGAGCAACAGCACATACACAAACACACTAACATTTAAATGCACACAAACTTGGGCACACATACACCAAATCAAAAAATTAACCACATTAATTGGTTGCTTTTTGAAAACCTTTCACTCTGATGTATGCATTAAACATGAAACCCAGGGTCACAGACACCACCATGTAATTGATATATATATATATATATATATATATGTGTGTGTGTGTGTGTGTGTGTGTGTGTATGTGTGTGTGTGTGTATATAAAAGCTCTATCATTGATATTGAGCACTATTAAATAATAGTGAGAAATTTGGTCCACCATTAACTCAACAAGTGAACTAGTGATAACTATATACAGTTTTATTTTCCAGAACATTCCATCTTGATTCAGTGCTTAGTTTCTGACTGACAATTTTCTTGAATTTACAATTTTTGTTCATTTTTATTCTAAGATTTATTTATTGCTACTTTTTTCCTTTAAAAAGACTATTTTTCTACCATGTTCAAAAAATGGTTTAACTATGTAGATATAGTTTTCCGCTTTATATTAATGTCAACAGCAATTCTCTTCTCTGATTAAACATTAATCAATACAATATGCTGACTACACTCTCTGAAGAGGGATAAGAGCTCTTCACTCCAAAAATAAAGTGAACTTGGGGTGAAATTAAACGGCATCTGATGGTGAGTCTCTAATTCTAGAGCTTGGGGGTCTGTGAAGGTACTGCTTAATTGTTATTATTCTCAGGTCCACTCTGACTCAGAGTGGTAGTACCTATGAGCATCTCATCTATGAGACAAATCAATCTTGATAAAGATTACTATAGTTAGAAAGGATTCTCCAGGAATAATTGTTAAGTTAAACCTCTTGTGAAATTTTGCTTGCACAGTTTTGAATGATCTGGTCTCCAAATAAGTTTTGATGCAAAATATTTTTTCCTCAATTGTTCAAGGCATTGAGATCAAGGATTAATAGTTGTTATAGTATACAGTTTTCAAATTGGAAACAAAAATGTACATAACTTTATTATTTGTAGAGTTATTAACAGTCACATGGGTCCCATGTATACTGAGACATCCTATACTTAGTACTCATCACTTATAGAAAATTCCTCCAAGATTTCATCAATCTTAGATAAAAATATTCTCTTCTTTTCACACCTTTCCTTTCCCCTTACATCATTCCTGGCTGTGCCTCTCTTGAAACTGGCAATCAACCCCTTCTCAACTCTTACACACCATTATTTAATCACTTCCTCCCACTTCACTTCTCATCAACTTAATCTAATCTCAACTTGCTTACACCAACATTCTCACTCATTTGCCTCATTCCCTTACACACACGTATCCTACTTCTTAATTTTCTGGCTGATAGATTCTCAAAAGCTGAGGACTTCTTGCTGCAAAGGAACTAGAAGCAGGGATGACCTACAGCAGTACTGATCAACATATCCTAAAAGAGGTAAAAACAAAGAGGAGGAATCTAGCCACTGTATTGATCAGAATTCTTCAAGGCTGCAGACATATCAGTACTACTGTATAGTTGCACCACTTGGACTCTTATGAAATGCTTGGAGAAAAAGCTAGATTGGAATGACACAAGGATGCTACTTGCTGTTTAAACAAATTCTGGAAGCAGCACCCCACAAAATAGCAGTTGTACAGATATTTATCTACCATCCAAGAAAGTTCATCAATCTTAGATAAGAATATTCTCTTCTTTTTACACCTTTCCTTTCTCCTTGCATCATTCCTGGCTGTTTCACTCTTGAAACTAGCAATCAACCCCTTCTCAACACTTACACACCATTATGATGGGTGTAAGCAATGTGCTCCCATTAACTATTACACATGGACACACCAATTTTAGCCAACCAGTAAAGACGTACATTCATCAGCTCTGTACAGACACTAGTTGCCTTTTAGAAGAATTCCCTGAAGTGAAGGTTCATAGAGAGGGATTATGAGAGAGAGTGAAATGAATCTTGTGTCAGCATACTTTGATGATGATGACAGGATTCCATGTGATATGGTCCCACAATTCTGGATATTAGAATGTCTGAAAATGCACAAAATCTCCAAACTAATAATTAACAGAAAGTGAGTTATGAAAAACTGGAGAGTGGGCCCAAAGGCTGGAGGGCAACTCTTAGCAGAAGTTAAAATGCAAAGAGAGATTTCCAAGAGAGTTTCACTGTTGTTTTATAATTTGATTGAGCAATGATAACATAAAACCATATCCAATGATATCACAAAACCATATCCAATGATATCACACATGATATCACTAAACCATGTTTAATGATATCACAAAACCATATCCATTGATATCACTAAACCATTTCTAATGATATCACTAAACCATATTGAAAGAAAATGCAAAGGCAGGTATCATCATCGTCGTCAAGGATTTCTTTGACTCTGTTTTTGATGGAGAAGATAATCCCCAAGGAATTTTACAAGCAACTAAATTTTAACTATATTGACAAATGGTAAATGAAAAATAAGCCATGAAATTCTCCAGAATTTTGAGATACAAATAAATAATGCAATCTCAACCAGAAGATCCGACAAAGTTGTAATAACAAGAAGAAAAGAACATGTCAGCTGGTTACAGAAGATTTCATAAGCAAAGTAAAAAAACTAGATAAAAAATAAAAATAGGACCTTGTCAAAGAGCTAAAAAAGTTGCAGAACAGAAAGATGACAGTGATATCCATCACAGTCAGAATTCTAGGAGCATTCTCAAAGGAGAGGGAAAAGTGATTGGGAGAATTGGATATTGATGGTATTGTTGAGATTCACTAGAATACTGAGAAGAATTCTAGGGAAAAGAGAAAACTTGCTATCACTTGGACATCAGGCAAAACCATCTGATACGATTGGTGGGAAAAACTGGTAAAGAAATGAGATGCACAGACTCCTCTGGGATTTTGAGATATAAAAGGATCCCCAAATCCTGGCCAGATGACCAGATCTTATAGTAATCAACAAAAAAAAAAGAGAACTTGCAGAATTGTGAACTTTGCTGTCTCAGCAGACCACAGAGTGAAATTGAAAGAATGTGAAAAGAGGGATAAGTACCTCAACCTTGTTAGGGAAGTGAAAAAACGGCGAAACATGAAAGTGACAATTATACCAATTGTAGTTGGTGCTCTTGGTACTGTCACCAAAAGATTGGTATGAGGACTGGAGGACTTTGAAATAAGAGGATGAGTGAAGACCATCCAAACTACTACATTATTGAGATTGGTCAGAATACTGAGAAGAGTCCCAGAGACTTGAAGAGACTTGTTGTTACTCAAACTCCTGTGGAAAACCACTCGCTAACGCTGCAGCGAAAAACTCTCAAAAGATAAAAAATAATGATGATAATAATAATAGTAATGATGGGGGAAATGAAGGTCCAGAGAAGGATTGAAACCATCCATACCTTTGCACTGTTGAGATCTAGAATACTGGGAAAAGTCCTGGGGAGCAGGGGAGACTTGTTGTCACTGTGTGAAAGCCATCAGTTAGTATTGGTGTGAAAATCAGACTCAGATAAAAAGAAGAAACTAATGATGAAGAGAGTGATGTAAAAAAAGGATAAAAAGAAAAAATCACTGAGTTTATTAAATGATAAACAATAAATTCATTTAATTACAGAAGTCACCTTAAGGCAATGTTGTCCGTCTTCCAAATTTACTTTGGAAAATTAATTATATTTTATTAGCCAAACTATCATTCAACTAAAACAATAAAGACACTTTCCCCAAAGCTGAGACAAATTATATTGTAATTGCTTCAGAAAATAACATCCCTTGGGGGTCCAAAGTATTGTCTCTGAGTTGATAAATGACAACAAACTGATATTAAACTAACAATTTTCCCTTCAGTGTTCAATGATAGCTTATAGCTTAAAGCATGGAAATCAAGACTAAAAGATTAATTGTTCAATTCTTTATACTAATTTGATGTAAAAGTAATTGTCTATCATTTGATGTTGAATTTTACCAGTCAATATACAAGGTGCATTAAGAAAGTATTGCGACTGAAACTGTATTTTAATTATATCTTTTTTTTCTCAGGCAGTGACAAATGCTTAGGTGAGAGAAAAATTTTGCTATATTTGCATACATACTGGTTTCTGGAATAAATCTTTAGAACTTGAAGGAATTGAAATGATGCTACACCCAGCATAGAGTCGAGAACTAACTCCCTCAGATTATTATTCGTTCTGATCCATGGCTTACTTCTTGTGCTCACAACACTTCAACAACTAAGAGAAGGAGGAAGCTTCAGTGAAGGAGATCTTCATCTCAAAGGACAAGAACTAGTATCAGTATAGAATCAAAGGACTGGGAGAAAGACAGCTTCACACAGTATATTGCCTGGATCAAGTTGCCTCATATTATTACTTGTTTTGATCCATGGCTCGCTTTTTATATTTTAGGTCCCACCAACAGGCCAGTGTACTGAATTGTAGCAATAACTGTGCACTCATAAAAATAATGACATTTATTGATAGAAAGCGGATTTAATTTTATACACATAAAGACTTCCTTTACTCAAATAAATTGATTTGATCCATTGATGGGAACCAAACAGTTACTACTAGTCTGGCTCAGTGTGGACCTGAGAGTGATGGCAACTAAAGTATGACTCCCCAACTCATCAGAACTGGGGCCACACTACTGTCTGCAGTATATCATTAAGGCTGAAATCTATTTTTGAGAGGTCTTAACCTTCTACAAGGGAGGTAGTTGGTATATTCTTGGTTTTAGCAACAGGCTAGTGTATAGAATCGTAGCAATGACTATGCGCTTATGAAAATAATGATATTTATTGATAGAAGACTGTTCATTCACAACAAATAGTTTAATCCATTTTAATCACATTTAAATAATTAAAAAGAAATATACTCTATATGCTTTGTTTTGAACATTCAGATTGATCTATATATTGATCTATGGGATTTTTTAAAAAAGAATTGAGACTGAAGCTGTATTTACAAAGACAGACATTATCAATTAATGAAATGTTAATTTTCTTGAAAATAGTCCCATGGATATTTAATCTACTTATTCCAGCAAGTTTTTCATTTGTCAAAGCACCTCTTAAATAGCCATTTGGTATGGTGTGCACCTGAAAAAACTTTGTTAAGTCTGGTGAGTATGAAAACTGCAGCACTTACACAATTCTGTATTTGACCAAAAACTCTTGTTCAAAAAACTTTGAGATGTGTTTCATATAATTTTTCAAATTGCTTTCATCTCGTCTAGACTTGTTTAGACAACAACTTAAACATAAACACTTTATCGCATATGTTGTTTAGTTGTGGCCATGTTTTCACTTTAAATCTTGTGTTAAAAGATTGTATTTATCTACAGAGAAAATGCTCAATATCTTGCAAAGAGTGTATAGAGACAGGAAATGACCAATGTTTTGAAGCTGTGCCAATGTATTTCTTTCATGTCCTCAATGTTCATAAACCTTTTCTTCTGAGATGAAATATCAGTTTAGAAAGAATGAAAAAATAGGATAGAGCTTGTTGCGACAAGTATGGAGTGTGCCACACAAGCACAATCTTGTTTGTTCACCAAAAAATATTCTGTTCATAAAGTAATGAGACTATCTTCATAATTGTTTTTCAAAAATCCCTGGGATGTGCTTTATAATCTTTTAAAAATTGGTTTGGTCTTGTCTAGTATTTGTTTAGATTACACTCTAAACATCACTGCTTTATAGTATTATAGTTTGCTCATCTTCATAATTGTTTTGCAGATCGACACTAACTTGTGTAGACTCCTTGCTTAAATAGTTTGGACAGTGTGGATTTTACCTGGACAAATTGCAGCAGAAATAAATGCACGTTTGGTAAACTATTTACAGTATAACATGTCAAAATTTTAAAAATCCTGAAATAATATTCAACTCACCTTTTGAACTTTTGATTATATACCTATCATGGCAGATCATCAGCCTGCTTCCCAGAAACTACTTGGTTTATTGGATGCACTTCTATATCCAGTGACAATGCAATGAGGTGTTCTTGCTGAAAACATAGTTTCCTTTGTTTCCAAGTTTGCTTAAACTATAAAGGTCTTTGTGCAAATGTGATACTATGTTTATCATAGTACTTTTTTTCTTTCTGAAGAAGTGTAAGTTTAATAAAAAAAATTGTGCTTTGGTTATGATACTAAACTCTATCTACTGATTGGGCTCCTATTCAAATGGTTTCCCTTTTTTCCCATCAGCTCTAACGTGATTGTAGAAGAGAAGACTGCTTACCCCGTATTAAAGCAAGCATGTTTTTGCCTGGCAGGCAAAATGAATGGTACGTCAGAGAAAGAGAGAAAAAAGAAACATGTCTGCCCTAATACCTTAATTTAAAATAAAATGCAGTCTCTAGTGAAGAGAATTTGCAAGAGTGGCATATGCAAAATTTTTTTGTAGTGGGTGCATCAGCCAAGCATAAAATGCTACATATCGGAGAAAGGAGTGCATGTAAAGGATGCAATAAAGGGAAGACGTTACTTTTGTTGGCAGAGGTGTAATAAGTTGAAGATGTCATTTTTGTTAGCAATCAGTGGAACCCATTTCAACCAGTTGGGAGAACGAAAAAGAATGGGGAGGAAGTTAAAATAATAGACAGAGAAAAACACTGCCAAAATAAGATATCTTAAAGAAGCAATGCATATGTTGGACTAGAATGATCTGTTGAGCCAATCAAGTATAGAGATGAATACAAATTGTGAACCAATAATCAAAATAGTTTGATGAAAAAAAAATGACAATATGAGCCCTGGGAAAAAAATGTTACATAATAGTAATGAGTGGTATCTCATGGGTTGATGGAGACATTAAGTTTATAACTCTCAAAAATTCACTAAGAATCGCATACAGGACACATAGTGCAACAAATATAGGTATTTGGTTAAAAAGTGCTTCTAAGTGAAATCATTTGCAGGTTCAATCCCAACTACAGGCAAATAACAAGGACTACTTACTAGTGCTTAACACTTATACTCAGTTCATGGTTAATATAATTAGAACAATCTATCTCTGTGAATTAAACGAAAGGTTTAGTTTGAAGTTGTGTGAAGACTCCTAAGATTGAGGTGAAACACCTGAAAAAGGCCAAAAGATATATTGGCCCAAACATTGTGAATGTAACAATGAAGACAATAGTCTGAATACTCTTAGGGATAAAAATGAAGTTATGATTATTTTTTACTGGTTGTTATTATTACTTGATACCATATAATCTTTTACAAGAAAAGACTGAATTTAGCATAAAATACACCAACAAGGGTTGACATGCTGTAAAACCAACCAACCAACCAATTTTAATTTTGTCAGGAATATTGACCTTTTAGATTGAACATTATAGAATAGAAATTTCTGGTCATGATGCAGAAAATAAGACTACAAACTAATTGATCCACTGTGGTAGATATATGGGTGGGGGTGTATATTTTCAAATGTAATTTGGGGATGTCATGTGAATCATTGGACTGCAGCCTCCTGATATCTGTGATGGTTCTGTAGACTTTTTACGGGATAATGTTGACAGCACTATGACTATCTAGTTTTAAATTCAGACTGGTTGCCCACCAAGATTAGAGAGGCTAGTGTGCCCAACTTTTTAAAAAAAAAAGAGAAATCCTTGGGGCATTAGTATAAAGTTAATACAAACAGGTTTGAACAGAATTCAAATGACTCTGTGATTTTTTTTTATTGTGAGTTTTTGTGGAGTAAAGGTTAAAGTGCTGGTCTGTGAGTTCAAACTCCAGTAACGTTATTATGTCCACTTTTGGACTTTTTACTTTGGGAAAGGTATGAACCTCTTTATCCCACAAGTTATTGGTCAAATAGTATTACTACTATTTCTTGGCAATGATGGCTTTGGTATTAGGTAACCCATGAAGGTTGATATGCCTTTAAACAAAGAAACCAAACCATTCCATACATATATACAGATGCCTATATATGTATAGGTTGTATATTGTGTACATATGCTCTACTCAAATTGTACCATTGTGATTCTCTTGAAAAGTTGACTGTACTCACAAAAAAGAGGTTGCAATAAAGAAGTTAGTCTTGGTGATAAAAGAGATGGACAAGATTGCATTTAGAGTTTGATTCTAACATTTATTAATATGCTAATAATGTTGGCCAATTTCCAAACCATCTTTCATAAAGAGCAGGAGGAAACTACTTGTGTCTTCAAAAGAAATATCAAATCCCCTTAAAAGGGCCTTCTAAAATGTTAAAAGTCCTCTGAAAAAGAACAAAAATCATCTGCTTTATCGTACTCCAGAAATCTGACTGCTAAAACTCAAAATGCAAGGTTTCTCATTATTTGCTTCAATAAAATAATCCCTAACCTCCATCTGTTTATTACAACCTCCAGACTTCTGCTCAGAGGTGATGATGGGGTGAGAACATTACATAAATTATTGAGAATTCTCTGAGTACAGAGAGCAATCTTTAAACAAAGTAATGATAAATGTGCTGGGATTTAAAAAGTATTGTGACTGAATCTTTGATTTCTTTCAATTTTAAAACTAAAAATCTGAATGAAGATTTGGGCACAGTTAAACAACCTATAGAACAAAGTGAATATGTCTGGATGATTCAGTATCACTTCTCTATACTTTTTGATCAACAGTTTTTAATCCATACCAAGGGGACAATTTTGAAGAAAATAAATGTTTCTTCTAGTGTTCAGTTTGGTTTGATAAATACAGCTTTGGTACTGATATTTTTTAAATGCACATTCTGTGAATGTGTGTGCATATGTGTGTATGCGTGTGCATATGTGTGTATGTGTGTGCATATGTGCGCATGCAAGTTTGCACACACAAAGTACATTACAGAGTTGAGGTATTCTTTTTCTTAGCCTAACCTAATATTTCCGATGTTCCTGTTATTAAAAAAAAAAGAAAATAATGTTTTTGACTGCAATCCATTTTGCTTGAAGCAAGGAATTTTATTTAATTCTGGTCTCAATGGTGAACAGACTGAGTTGGAAGAAAAAAAATTGTTTTTCTTTTACTAAGAACATGAGAAGATACAAAAGGTCAATTCTGTTCATCATGAAGCAAAATCGACTGAATTTTCTTTGCACAAGAAATGTGAATTTTCTTGAACTGAAATTTATTATGAATTCATGTTTTATTTTTTTTCCAAATAGGCAACTCTGTTTTCAGTCTTTTTTTCTCTGCCAAATTTATATTCAAGATGCAGTATATTATATACTTATTTCATAATTACCAAAGCTTCATTGAGAAATTTGGGCTATTAATAAACTTTATCATTTCTATTCTCAAAGTCACTCTAAGCAAAGATAGTTGGCTGCTACAGGCAATGAATTAAGAATTACAGATGAAGGATAAGGGTGGAAATAGAGAATATTACAAAAGGGAAAACAAAATAGAATACAAATGTGTCATTTTCTTGGTGTAAGCCATAAACTACTTCCTGTATATGTTGCATTCTAGTAAAAATGAATCTTCTAATTACGATGATATACCTAAGCCACTTAAGCCATATAATTGAGAGTCTCCTATAGAGAAAAATAGATCTTGCTGATGTTGGATTTATTATTTGGATTTGCCTACTTAGAACTTTGCCTTTTGGGATTTACTACTGAACTGGATTGTGTAATCTTGATTGATTCAAGACTTGATACAAATTATTTGTGAGTTAACTGGAACTAAACTCTTTTAACAAGTTCATTTTCTGTTTTACCACTAAATATGTCGGTGGGGGAGGTGTCTTCATGGTGTAATTGTTAAAGTTCTGGACTACAGAATCATAGTCTGCAAGTTCAAACTCCAGTCATGCTATTAGGGTCAAATTCAGACAAATACCCATAGGAATTGTATGAATCCTCTTGTCCTCCCATCTATGGGTTAAATAGTACCACTACTGTTCCTCAAGAAGGATAGATTTGGCATTAAATAATCTACAAAGGTTGATATGCCATTAAACAAAGGAACTGAACCAAACCAAACTTATTATGTCACACCTTTGAACATTAAACTATGACAGAGTAAAATACTTATTAACCTTGAACATAAAAAGTTGTTCCTGGGAGGAAAACATTCATGATAGAGTTGTATCCATAGTGCAGAGGTTCTTAGATTGAAACACTTGTTATTTGTTAAGTTTTGAATGGTGCTTTAGGTTGCCATCAGTATCTGCTGTTATAAAGCAGTCACCAATCAAAGTAATGAACAGACACTTCACAGTTTAATTTTGGTGATCTGACAGGAACTGGTGCTTTCAGAAGAACTTGATTAGCAAAAAAGTTGTTAAAATTGAGTATGTTTCTCATGTGAAGAATATTCAGAAAAAAACATATGCTGCTTGTTAGAAATAACAAAACATGTTCTTACAGGAAACTCTTGAATTGATGAATCAATTCCTGGAGAACCTCTGAACATGTTCCATAAAAATTATGATTGAAGAAGGAAAAAATGAATTTAATTAGTTAAATTGAATTACTCAAGTGAAGCAGAAGTTAACTAATATTTCAAACTATCAGACTGAGTCAAAGATTTTTTTTCGTATTTTCACTGATTTTTGGCAACTTGTATTTCCATGTTATATCATTAATTTGATATAACTTGTTGACCAATCATTGCTGAATTGTTTATTCTTTATTCTTAAATATAATATTTAAACATTGTTGATTCTTTATTTTACTTTGATAATGAGTGATTGAAAAATTACCAAAAAATTGTAAAAATATGACTGAGTGTAAGGGTAGCTGTAAAAGAAATTAATGAAGTTGAACCTTCAACAAACATGCAATATATAAAACAATTTCTGACATTTTAAGGACGGTGACACCAGCCTCCTAGACAAACCAAGTCAGGGGAGATGGGGCCTTGCTTGAAATGGTTGAACAACAGCCAACCACAAGCAATCATATATTTTCAGCAGAACTTGGTCCTTCAAAGAGCATCATCAACTGACCTGTCCATAAGTCCTGTCTTGTGAACAGACACTGAAATACTTTGAATATGAAATCTGAAATAGCTTGGACTATTGCAAAACTTTTGACTCATCATAGTAATTAAGCATAGAAACTTCACTCTATTTTTGAGGAGGAAGCTTTATTTTTAATGTAATCACATTGGCAGAGAGTCATTTTTGATTTTTTCTTATCAAAGTTATAACAAGAAAGATGAGTCAATTGTCTGAATATTCCAAGTAATAATAAAATTAAAAAGTCGAATATATTTTTCCTTTTCTTTTAGGTCACCCCAAGCTTTTAATCTACTATCCTGTTAATTTTCTGGTTGATCCAAGCAGAGTTTCAGGTTGGTTGGTTGGTTGTTTGGGTTTTATGGCATATCAACCTTTATAGGTTATTTAACACCAAATCCTTTTTTATGCAAATAGTTCTCTTTCAAACAATTCAGTTTACTGTAAGTAGAGTTTCAATGTCAAAAACAGTTCCATTTCAAACAATTCAGTTTAGCATAAGCAATCAGTTTAAATGTAAGTGCAGTTTATTTGTCAAAAACATTTTTATTTCAAGATATTCAGTTAAGTCAAACAGTTCTTATTGAAACAATTCAGTTTAGCATAAGTATGCAATTAGTTCTATTTAACCTATAGATAAGGCCCTATCAAGTGCTATCATTCTGGACCAGAGTGGACCAGGGAGCAATGGCAATGAAGGGGTGCTCCACATTCCCCGAAGCTCCAGCATCACTGGAGCCTCACCATCAGATTGTTTAGTGTCATATTCAGGACTCTCATAAAGGGGTGTCTTACCCCTCTGCAGAGGTGCAGTCAGCGTATTCTACAGCCCCAGCCAACTGAGCAAAGAGTTTCTGGATTTTACAAGTTTAGCTCATGTAAGTAAGTAAAGTTAATGACCTTAGTTGAGGGTGACCTGAAGGCTCCCTTTTCAATAGGTACTACACCGAGGTGTAGGGAAGGGCACTACTCCTTTCCCTGGATTGCTCCTCTTTACCTTTGATCCATACCTTATAATGCTAAGAGTTAAGTTAGGTGTCATCGAGTACCATTTTTTGGGTCTTTGGTATAACTCAACCTGGGATTAAATTCCGGTCTCCTGGACCATTGGTGAACACTCTACTCATAAGGCCAATGATCCTTGTACTTACCAGTTAAATTCCCGGATTTTTTCTTCATTCATTTGGCCATTTAAAAAAGAAAAAATACAATTAAGTACATTGTGAGATTTACATAACAAATAGAGTAAATTCATTTGTAGAATTCTACTAAATTATGAAGTTGTAATTAGTACAGTTAGCACACATAAGTTTAAAAAAAGTAGCAAACACTTTCTGGCTGAAAATCTGTTATAACTGAAAATTTACTCTACATAAATAGAATATATGATCAGTTAATATCCAGACCATATGCCTCGCCTTATCAGCGGGGCTTAGAGTACTCTGGCTGCATCCCATGCAGAGGGGTGATCACCCAGCCAAAAACAGGTGTTCTGGATATGATACTGAACTGAATCTGATGAACAGACAACATTTCTGGAGATCTGGAAAGTGTGCAGTACACCTTCATTACCATTACTCCCAGATCCACTCTGACTCAGAGTGGTAGTACCTGTTAAGATTCTACTTATGGATCTAATAGATATCTCTAAAAACTATTCATACTCAAGGACTGTGTGCTAAAAACAAAGGATAAAAATCTCTTAAGAAACAAGTTAACAAAAAATATGAATATATATTTTTTTTCATCATACAATGTGTGAAAGCACGTGCGATACCCTACCCTCATCAGCTGCCAACCAGAGTGATAACACAGTTTCGGTAGCTCATATCGGTACTGCTACTCCTGGCGCTACGAAGCAGCTTTTGCCACCGGACAGGGTATTTAAAAGAAATATATATCTATGTATACGCCAGATCAACTAAAAGCAGACATTACGTTGGACATTCGTTCATCTTCATTTTTGTGCAGTTTGTGATTTATAAACGCGTTTACTTTCACCCATTGATGTCATAGCAACCGTTTCTTGATTTTGCATAATCACACAGGAATGGTGGTTCCGCGTGCATTTCGTTCATGTTGAAATCCCTTCTATATCCGTCATCTATTCGGTTCGTTTTCCTTTAATTTTATCTTTTTTTTATGTGTTGCTGCACAAAAGAACTCGAGACAAACGTCATATATAATTCTGCTGAAAGATGTTATTTGTTGATCAATTGGGCCTTTAAGATGGGTGGTGAGTAAAAAGAAAGCTCCCGGTCCAAGTTTGTCCAAGTAGCTATCTGATTACTCTTGGGTCACTAAATTCCTGGCTTGCTAGGAATGTTTCCAGGACGCTGATGTTCAGCAATGGGCTCGAGAACACTATGATTCATAAGCCCATCATTCGATTTACATTCTCTGGTAGGAGAATTACGTTGTTTACACCAGCGCGCCTTGTGGATTCGTAACCCTCACGAGCAGTTGAATTTTCTGCCGCAATCACACGTTGTGGCCGGGTATATATCCAGATCGTTACCGTATATATATATATATATATATATATATATATATATATATAATGAATGTGATTCCCGACCTCTATGGAGGGTTCCCATGGCATAGTGGCTAATGTGATCAACTAAGACATTGTAGTAAGCTATTATATTCACTTTTAGTCTAATGCTATTGGCAAAGGCATGAACCACCTTATCCCTATTAGCTATGGGTTAAATAGTATTCCTACTGTTTTTTTTTTACAAGGATGCCTTTGTCAATAGATAACCCACAGAGGTTGATATGCCATAAAAAAAACCTAACCTCAAAACATAGAATAGCCCTTGAGAGGTTGACATGCCATTAAAATCCATCCATGAAAACAGCATTGGACCATATACCAGTTTCAGCATTATAGTAAGTGAATTCGCAGATATTTGATGTGATGTGATGATAGTATGAAGTGGTGCTGATAGCATGAAGTTCCCTGCCTCTTTTTTCCTATCTGTCCGTATTATCCACTGCTATTGGTAGATCTTCAAGATAGCATCCAGTGTCCACACAGAGCTAATGTATGCATGTCTTTGCTGGTCAGCTAACACTTGCGTGTTTATGTTGTTTATGACTTTATTCTTACTTCTCCAACAGTGCCCAACATCTATTGATCGTCTTACTTGGATGGTTTGTGAGATGGAAGGTAAGTGGCTGAACAGCAGCTGTTTTTAGGATTTTGTAATTCTAAATGGAACAGATATTATTTGTGGCTAGCTCTATTGTATTTATTCAATTCACTCTCAATCATGATATTTTCCGGATGAAATAACTACAATTTGCTTTACATCTGTTATTTCTTTTAAATCGGCTCGATAACTGCTGTGCATCGAGATTATCTGGTTTTCTTATCATCAAGTTTAATCTTGTCCTTTTGTGATGTCTACTTATATATTATTTTTTTTGTGATCTCTTTTCTATTTTTATCCTCACTTTTTCGTTTACTAAATGTTGTTCTTCAATCATATTTGTTGTTGTGTACTTTATATACTTTTTACCAACATCCTACTCATTTAAATGTGTGCGAAGATTAATACCTTCCAGAGAATCACTTTTCAGAGCATCTATATTAATTACTGTTGCACAGCCACCGTATTTTTTGTTCCTAAAAATGTGCCAAAACCTTTTATAGAAAAGAAATAGTTTCAGAATGATTCGATTTAGAAATTCTTTTCTGTATTTTTCACTTGAGAAAATCAATACACAAATATACATGACATTTTATGATAGTAGAATTTTTTCTTTCACTTCGAGAAAGATAAATTTCTTGACAAATGTTTTAGGGGTGGTCCAGCAAGATTACGGTTCCTTTTTTTCCATTTTTAGATGAATATTTGTAAATATTCAAATGTTTTGGCCATAATAAACACTGATTTCTCTGGATTATTCAAGTAAAAAATTAGGTAAATGTTCTACTGAATTGTTAGGTGGTTAGTTGGTTGGTTCTTATGGCTTAGTAATTCTTTTTGGGTTATTTTATGACAAAATCAGTTTAACAATAGTGGCCTGCAATTACATACAATATGCAGTATACGTATATTTTCATAATCATCAAAAAATTATAAACACCTTATTATCTCAAATGGATGTATATGGTTAGTTGGTTGCTTGGTTTTATGGCATGTCAGCCCTTGTTAAGTTATTCGCTGCCAAAGTCAGTACAAAAAATTTACAGATATAAGCAATTATTGAAATATTAATTTTCTTGAAAATAGTCTCATGGATATTTAATCTACTTATTCCAGTGAGTTTTTCATTTGTCAAAGCACCTCTTAAATAGCCATTTGGTATGGTGTGCACCTGAAAAAACATTGTTAAGTCTGGTGAGTATGATAGCTGCAGCACTTACACAATTCTGTATTTGACCAAAAACTCTTGTTCAAAAAACTTTGAAATGTGTTTCATTTTATTTTTCAAATTGCTTTCATCTCGTCTAGACTTGTTTAGACAACAACTTAGACATAAACACTGTATCGCATATGTTGTTTAGTTGTGGCCATGTTTTCACTTTAAATATTGTGTTAAAAGGTTGTATTTATTTACAGAGAAAATGCTCAATATCTTGCAAAGAGTGTATAGAAATAGGAAATGACCAATGTTTTGAAGCAGTGCCAATGTATTTCTTTCATGTCCTCAATGTTCATAAACCTTTTCTTCTGAGATGAAATATCAGTTTAGAAAGAATGAAAGAATAGCATAGAGCTTGTTGCGATGAGTACGGAGTGTGCCACACTAGCACAATCTTGTGTATTCACCAAAAAATATTCTGTTCATAAAGTAATGAGACTATCTTCATAATTGTTTTTCAAAAATCCCTAGGATGTGCTTTATAATCTTTTAAAAATTGGTTTGGCCTTGTCTAGAATTTGTTTAGATTACAATCTAAAAATCATTACTTTATAGTATTATAGTTTGTTCATCGATCCATGCGGCTTTATTTTAAAATTAAGACTTCAGTTGATACTTTTTTAACAGACATCATATCATTAAATTAGATTTGGTCGTGTATCCATGAAAAAATCATATTCACAATTTTTTTTGTCAGCAAATTCAGTACCTTTTAAATAAATAGTGAACATTTCAATGTATTTCATTGTTTCATTAATTAGTTGATTTTTAGTAAATTTTTCGAATGAGTGTATTTACTGACACTCTCTACGATGGGCAGGATGTGACACATAGTCAATTTCATTGAGCAGAGTACAGTAGATTTCAATTCAGAACTTTTCTTCTCCTAAACTTATTGCCAAACCAAGGCTAAAATACACAGTCTACCCTACTATTTGCCCATAGTTGGTGGGAGAATAAATAGATTTATGACTTTCCCATGGGCTTTGTGCAAAGTGAAATGCAAACAGCCTCGTCTAGGAATTGAACTTGGGTTGCTGATTCCATTTTATATGATGATAACCACTAATCTAAGTATACCTTATTTTAAACAATAACAGATTTTAAGAATGTAGATATTTTTTTTTTAAATTTCTGTTATGGAATTCTTTTGATGGCTTTTTTCTCATCTACTACCACCCTCACAGATTGAACTCTTTGATCCTGGCTTTTGGCCTACGATGTTCCTTCACCCAGCATCAAGTGAAGCAGCCTGTTGACTCATTTTTAGATTCATCTCCTGTGCTTCACATTCACTATGCTGCATCCCATGGTTTCCAATTGGTACATGCTTGAATGACCTTTTTTCTTAACAATAACCTGAAGCAGCAGGTTAAAAAAAAAAAACAATAGCCGTACGGCAACTTACCTCCCATCTTGCAAACCATCTTCATAAGGTGAGGATGACTTGCTGGTAAAGTAAGGACAAAATTATAAGCAACATTCTCAGATGGGCACATGGACACACTTGAGTTAGTCGACCAGCAAAAAATTTACGTTAACCTGCTCTATGTAGACACTGTATGCTGTCTAGAGGACTTACCAAGAGCGATGGTTCATTGGAAGAGAGAGAGAGAGAGAGAGAGAGAGAGAAGATAATTCATTACTTGATGATGATGATGGTGATGGCTTTTTTGATAATTAATTTTTCTACTTTTTTTCTTTTATTGTTAACACAAATTTCAAAATCAAATATTTCTATTTCTCAGTTATAGAAAATATTTTTTTACATTTTTTTCAAGAATTTTTCATCTTTTTAATGATATGAATTTGATGAAAATCAATAAAACAGTTTTTATGGGAACAAAATGTAAATAGGTGTCAGGCTTTCACAGTAAAGAAATACATTTAAGAAATGACTCACTTCAGAATTTGTTTTTTGTTTTGTTCTATTTTTTTTTTTTTCCATTTTACCAGAACCAAGAGAAATCTTCTCTTATTTTGGAGTTCATAAACAATTTCCTTTTTTTACAAATACAGAGAAGACATTCTCTGATTATAAACTTTCACATATAGATTCTTTGGATACAAAGTTATTAAAATCATTATGCACATTTTGTAATGTTTAATTAACATTACAAATTAGGTTTATACAATTCGTTTATAGACATTTCCACACTAAACGGTAGTGCTCTGAAACTAGTTAACAAGTTCACCTACTTAGGAAGCTGTGTCTCATCAACCGAGACTAGCAAAGGCATGAACAGCTATCAATAGGCTATCGGTCATATGGAAATCAGACCTGACCGATAAAATGAAACGCAGCTTCTTTCAAGCAGCAGTCGTGTCGATACTGCTGTATGTATGCACTACATGGACGCTAATGAAACGTATGGAGAAAAAGCTTGACGGCAACTATACAAGAATGCCGCGAGCAATATTGAACAAGTCCTGGAGGCAACACCCCACAAAGCAGCAGCTATACGACCACCTACCACCCATCACGAAAACTATCCAAGTTAAACGAATCAGACATGCAGGACACTGCTGGAGAAGTAGGGACGAGCTCATAAGTGATGTACTCCTATGGACCCTTTTTCATGGACGAGCAAAGGCAGGGTGACCAGCTCGTACCTACATACAGCAGCTGTGTGAGGATCCGGGGTGTAGCCCTGAGGACCTGCCTGAAGCGATGAACGATAAGGAGGGGTGGCGAGAGAGGGTCAGGGATATCCCTGCTGATGGTTGACAAGATGATGATGATTATGATAATGATACCGTAATAATTTTAAGATATGATTTTTTAAACGGATTATATTAGACATTATCAATAACCAAAACTCTACAGCATCAAAATTGTCGTGATAAATACATGCAACAGTCCAAAAATAACTACTTCTCATAGATATCAATGTAGTTCTATTTTTGGTTTCAGAGGTGTTGCAATTTCATTATTTATTTCAATGCTGTAGTTTTTAGTAGTAAATGATACCGGATAATATCTGTTTTGATTGTATGTTTCACTAAAATTGATGATATCTTTTGTCCTAGTCCACCGGGTCGGATCACACTTTTGCTGGCCGTGTTCACTGGTACACGAATTATGTCGGGTGAAGTTTGGCTTATTGACAGTCGGTCGAGGCTGTTTGATGTAGGCTCCGGAGAGACCCAGCATTCTCGTCTCGCGGCTGAGTCCGGTGTCCTTGAGTCACTGGGGGCTGTCCCCCCGGGCTCTAATCCTCTCCTGAGGGGCTAAGTTTATAACCTGGTGCCAGAAGCTGCCTTTTTCGCAGAATACCGACAGGGCTCAAGACATTTTCTGGACCTCCGGGCATGTGTGGGCTATGATCCTGCGCTTGGTACCCACAATAAAAAGGCCTAGTGCCAAACTCGTGCATACGTGGTAGGCTCGACAAATACTAGTATCTTTAATTCAGAAGAAATTTAACTTTTAATGAAATATTGTTTTGGTATACTTATTTATGGCTGCTACTGTCAGTAGTTCTATATATATATAGAACATGAAATAATGTTATTTAATTTATGTGCTTAGGATTAATAATCTAAAATGTTTAAATAGATAAATCTGTTCATTTATAAAAAAAATATTGAGGGATACTTATTCACAGGCAAATCATAATGTACACAAATGATATGAATCGAATTGCAATGATTTTTGGATTGAAGTGTATACTTACTAAGTTAATTATGTTATATGTGTGTTGATGTATTCGTGTTAGCACAGTAGTCGTTGCTGTCATGAAAGGTTCATTAAGTTTGCTAGAGTGTTCGTACTGAATTCCGGAAGTAGAAGGAAATGAAACTGGCGAATAACATTGTCTTTTTTGGTAATCCAAATGAAGAAAATAAATACATATCTAAAGAAATAACATTCACAGTTTATTAAAACTTACAGCAACAATATGATTTAGATAAGTAATGTTCATAACTAATTTGGTTTAGACAGTATCATTTATGAAAAAAAAAGTAATCCCCTGAAGACAATATATTTTTTTTTCTTCTAAACCAATGATACCAGCATTTTATTATTTCTTGTGGAACATTATACGAATAAAACGGATATCATTACACATAATTTATTATCAACGTCTACAGCATCTAAACTGAGAACAAACCTCTCTGTCGGCAGAACTTAAAATATGCCGACTGTTTCGTCTGCAAAGGAGTAAGATCTTCCTCAACAAAAAAGTGGGTGTTCAAGCTCTAACACTAAACTGCATCTATTGGTGAGGCTGCAGTTGGGGATATCTGGGGAGTATGGAGTACCCCTTCATTGCTATTACTCCCAGATCCACTTTAACTCGGGTGGAAGTACCTGTCAGGGTATAATCTATTGGTTAAATAGATCTCTTTGAAAATCATTTGTATTCGATAGGGCTGTTGACAAAAAAACTCTTAAGAAGCAACTACATACAAATATAAATATGAACGTACATGGGCCCAATTCCCAAACCTCTAGGCATGAGATAACCCAAGACAGTTTGACATACCGTTAAAATCAATCAGTCTGGCCTCAAACATGAATAGCAGTTTAAAAATACGTACATTTCTTATATGTATTCATATAACTTTATTTTTGATTTCGGGTTTTAATTCTGTAGAGTTTGGTAATAAATAATGCTTAATATAATCCGTTTAAATCGTATAATATTTCTCTAAAATCTATAATATTCTGGTATCTTTGATTCAGAAGAAAATTAACTGGTGGTTCGAGGTATACTTATTCATGGATAATTCTCTAAGTAGTTCCGCTAGTGTGATATATAAAATAATTATAGAGCCTTTTTTCGCTTTGGACTAATAATGCAGAAAAAATACAAAAAAGTTTAAACTGATGAATCTTGTGGCAGAAAGAACTTCGTATTTTTGTTTGGCGCGTAAATCAATTTGACCGTTATGGTCGTCGCATATTTTCACCCAATGAGGATGACTTATCCTATTCAGTCCGGACCATTTTCCCGGATAACATAAAAATGGTGAAAGCCCGCCAAACACTCTCTTCCTCAGAACCTTTCGAGCAGGACGGACGTACTTTCTGTCCGCTCCCTTCAGAGCAGCAGAATCACAACACCATGAGGAAAGCCGTCTAATTTATGGACCTTTTGAGTCAACCCTCTTAGACCAAGGGTTCCCAATTGAACATGAATTAGATGCAAGTAACCCGCCACTTACGGGAACACTTTTATGTCGCCTCTAATTTTTCCTATGTCTACAGTGACGCATAATTTCGCTCAGACATCCAGCTACCTCATTCCTGGGCAAACTTTTCTGGAGACCTTCATGCCTCTCTCTTACAGCAATCAGGACTACACATTAATGGGTGACTACATCATTCCTGTCCTTAAACAGCAAACACGACTTTTGCTATGTCTATAGCGACGCATACTCCGCTCAGACATTCAGTATTGCCTTGACTGTAGCGATGCACATTCCGCTCTGGCATTTAGCTGCTATAACTCCTTCTCAACTCAATAACTATTTCCTTCCTTCCTTCCTACTAGACTGGCAGCATAAAGGTACCCTTTATTCTGGCTGCCATTAAACCTTCCTAAAAACCTTACGGCATCTTCGTTCTTCTCCTTTTTTTTCCTTCAAATATAGCGAGGAGGTAACGTAACAATTTTCCTCGCTAAAATCTCCTCAGTTTACTCACTTAAAAAAAATCACACACATTCACACACACACATATATATATAAGTAAAGTAAAGTTGGCGACCGTAGTCGAGGGCGACCAGAAGGCTCTCTTTTTAATAGCTACTACACTGAGGTGTAGGGTAGGGCGCTACTCCTGTCCTTTGATTGCTCCACTTTACCCTTGATACGTACCTTATATTGCTGAGTGTTAAGCAAGGAGGTATCAAGTACCATTTTAAAAATATTTGGTATGACGCGACGTGGGATTGAACCCAGGTCTCCCGGACCATTGGCGAACACTGTACCCACTAAACCAATGAGTCCGTATATATATATAACGACAAAGAATTTTTCAAGTGAACAATATTGATTTAAGATAATATGAAAATAATTTATAAGTCTCTTTTCTGTTTTGTGGGTTTACCTTTTATTATAACAAATCATGTTTGGAGTAAATATCTATTTGGTTTATTTTGGTTTAGTTTCATAATTTAATGACATATCAACCTTCGTGGGTTATTTAAGGCCAAAGCCATCTTCGTAGAATGACAGCAGTGGTACTTTTTAACACCAAGTTGGGAGGATAAGGGGTTTCATACATTTTCGAAGGGCATTAGTCTGAAGTGAATGTAATAGCACGACTGGAGTTTGGACTTGTTTACTAACAAGTCATTGTCCAGACGCTACGCGACGAGGACTTTGTCGTCAATAAAAAAATCATCGATTATAAAAAGAGATTATTTAGAAAAATAAAATTAATGGAAGGATTTTTTATACGTGTCTGTTAAGATTGTTATGTATATGTAAGAATATTTTGTTAAAAATTATTTAACTATTATGGAAATTACACCATTCCCAACTAACAAATCACAAATTCTGTTACAAATAAAAATTCAATAATTAAACAAATTAACACATCATAAAGTTGTTTACACATTTTAGATATTAACCGTTGAGTTTGAGGAAACAAAAAACGAATGTTTTTAATATTTGAATGACTGCTGATAATATGTGCAGATGTAGTTGAGATCAGGAGCATGATAACTAAATCATTTAAAGAGACAATCACAATCGATCAGTTATTTCGATTTTAGTGCTGATTTTGAGCAAGGTATTCAAGGAAATCGAGTAAAAATTCCGAGAAGTCATTATAGAAAAGAATTTAAAGCCAGGTATCGAATACTGATACATACTCTTTCTTTCTCTCTCTCTCACTCACTCTCTCTCTCTCTCTCTCTCAAATCTGCATTATTTGTTTAGGATTAATAAATGAGCTAAAAGTTTGTAACTTATTTTTTTTTACTGGTTAGATAAGTGAGAGTAATTGCTGAAATTTAAGTGTTCATTACTTACACGTATATATATATATATAGAATAATAATAATAATAATAATAATAATAATAATAATATATATATATATATATATATATATATATATATATATATATTTTATTATATATATATATATATATATTAATATATATATATTATAATATAAATATGCATATATATTTATATATAATACAAATATATACATATATATATATATATATATATATATATATATATATATGTGTATCTTGTATATATCTATATATGATAAAAATTGTTACACAGTGATAATGTATATCTAGGACTTAACACGATAGAGTTCATTTTAATGTTAACACACCTGTGGAAACAAGCGTAGAAATTAGCGTTTATTTTTACATCTCTCTCTCTCTCTATATATATATATATATGTCATGTTTTTGTTATCATTTGCACTTGGATTGGAAATGCTCCGGTAAACCTGATTCCTGGAAACCAGGAAACCCTCATCTTGCCTACACTACCATTTTAACCAGTTAGATTCATGTTTTGTACCTCTAATTAGAGTAGTTTTGTGCGTCCTGGCCGTGATACTAAGCAGCATCTGATTGTGAATCTCCAGTTTGGGAGAAAAGGGGAGTATGGAGTACCCTTCATTGCCATTACAACTAGGTTCCCTCAAAGACGGAGAGGTAGAAATTGTCAGGGTCCCATCTATATGTCAAACCGATCAGTTTAGAAATAATTCCTTTTAGATAGGACCGTATTCCAAAAAACCCTTTCAAGAAGTAACTACAAAGAATGTAACTATGAAAGTACAATGAATGTAATTACCAAACCTGTGGGCCTAAAATAATCGAAGACAGGTTGACATGCTGTAAAAACCAATTAGCTATCTTAGAGTAGATGGCATTTATTAATCTTAGCTTAGTTTGGCACAAGAACATAAGTATAGGGTTCCCAGTAAGTGTAACTCTCTAGGGGTGGTCTGTTAGCTCAGCTCATTAACCTTTACACCACTACGGTCTCCAACCAAGTGTACTTGTTTACTTCAGCTAGTATTTCACTTGTATCTTTCAAGTCAGTTTGTGAGATATTATCTATGTCTCTGTCTACTTCGCCTTGACGGTCTATTTCATTCAGAACTTTTCATTCTGCCTGTCACTGAGTTCTTCTCTCTAAATGCTACTTGGCATCTTTTAGAATGTGCATCGATATAATTACTCTATTATTAAAGGGATTGTCACCTTGTAATTAAATTGCTGTTAATGAAGTCTTCAAGTCAGCCTTGATAGATTAGTCTCGAGCAAACCTCGCCTTTCAAGAAACAAAACTTTCTTTCCTTACATTTGTTTTCTTTTTTCCTATTGCTATTGTTTAAAATCTTGGTTGTCTTGTGTGTCATTTAGCGAAAGTTACAGATGACAAAGAAAGAAAGAAAGAACGAAAGAACATAGGTGGTTTGTGGAGAAATTAACAAAGGAAAGAAAAAGAATATATATATACTTATTAGATTTTGGGTGTATTATTCCTAATCTTCAACATAATCTCTTTCTTTTAAACACACACACACACACACACACACACACACACACACACACACACACACACACACACACACACACACACACATACAATCCCCCCCTCTCTCTCTCTCCCTCTCTCATATATACATGTATATATAGTTCAGGTAAAACATTAAACAATGATTACACTGCCCTGAAGAGTGTCGCAAATATTATACAAAGAATACATCCTCTAAATATTTTGTTTTTCATATACAGTTTTTTTTCTGCCAGAGGATTGCCGTCTAATGAAACCAATGGTCGCAGATAAGCAACCATATTATTAGATATTAATAAAAACTAATATGTATTTATTTATCATTATTATGTAATAGCTCTATCACAGATACTGAGCACTCTACATATACCGTATTTGGTCTACCTACCAAATGAGATCCATATGTGCTGTTTTTCACCCTCAAATTAAACGTGTAAGTCATCTAAAAAAAAATGAAGATTATAATAATATTTTTCGCCGAAATAAATTCATAATGACAATTTAACCAGGTTTGAGTTTTCTTCTAGTTACATATATATATATATATATATATATATATATATATATATATATATATATACACATAGAATAACGGCTATCATTGTTGGAAATGGTTCGCCAAGTTCTGATCAAGGCCGAGGCTGTTTGTGTTTCACTTCGTGCTAATGCCCTCGAGAAAGGTATGAACGGATCTCTGCGCCCCGGGCTCATTTGCCTTATTACGACAACCTGTCTAGGAGAACGAAAACTTGGAATTCAAAACTAGCTGTACTCCACATGTGAAACGTTAACAGCTTCATCCATGGTTTAAACTGGACTCGTAGGATAATTTCCAACGAAGATAACCGTTACGCGAATTGCACCTTAATTTGAAAATGTTCGCATAAATCGCCAGATTAACACAAGGTGACACAGGAAGCAGTATGAATAACGACAACAATGGAATTGCACAAGGCCAGCAAATTGCTGTGCTAGACAAGGAAACCGCTTGCGATTACCCTTCTTCTTCTTCTTCTTCTTCTTCTTCTTCTTCTTCTTCTTCTTCTTCTTCCAGCCTAGGGTAGTTTATAACAACGGTACTATAGACTGGAGGAAATGAACCCAGTTGCCAGGACAATATTGTCCTATCGTCCATCAGCTCAACTGACATTGATGAGCTGATTGCAGTGCTTTTCATTTCAGCGATTGATAGCCGAGTGGAACGTAGTTTGTCATTCACATCACTATACGTACACAATGCTGTACACGCCACTTAACTAGTATTTGGTCCCTGTAAATGTTCAGCAAGTATCGATGAATATCAATGGTTGTAGTGTTTTTCTACATTGAGGAATTTTATGACATACATAATCGGAACGCACGCGCGCGCGCACACACACACATTTATTACAAAAATAATTTATTAAATCCATAACTATTTTACACATATATGATTTTTATCGGCAATTTTTGGTAAAACACGGGATTATGCTAGTGAAGCAACCTCTACGCTCATCACACTTACATTTATGCCTTTTCTTGTTTCCAAAACTGAAAATTTATCTGATTGATAAGATTGATAAGATTTGTGAAAAATATTAAAAGATATATAATGGCACAGCATCACACCATAACAAAGAGTTTAGTGGTGCTTCGACAAATCAATAAATCATTGGAATAAGTGCGTTGAATGTCAAGGGGACTACGTTAAAGAAAGTTTCTTTTATTTATTGTTTATTTCTGTCTTGGTAAAAACAGATTCTGTCTCAATATTCTTTGAACACAGGTTGTGTATGTGTGAGCTTCTTTGTGTATGTATCTACCCAACCCATCCACAAGAGCAGGATGTGACACAAGGTCAGTTTTTAAGCTGAGTTTAATAGGTTTGAATTCAGATATTTTTTCTTCTATACCGATCCATGCTAAAGAGCCTAATTTGCCCGACAATCTACTCAAAGCTGGAGGAAGAATAGTTGGATTCATACCTTTCACAAAGATATTGGCAATATGCAAAATGCAAACAACTTCGTTCTAGGTTTGAACCGTATTCATTTCCTATACGATAACCATTATTCTATGACGGAATCTTCGTGGCGTAATATCGTAGTAAACATATTCGACTTACAATCACGCTTTTACATTCACTTTTGGACTTAGGAAAGCTTTGAACTCCCTCGTCACCCCAACTTTGGGTTAAATAGTACTCCTACTAATCTCCCGCAAAGGTTGATTTGTCATTAAGCAAAGAAGCCAAATCAAACCAAACCATTTCACCACAAACGTCTCCATACGCATGTGTGCGTGTGTGTGTGTGTGTGTGTGTGTGTTCGTATAGTGTATATAATGTGGAATTTTAGTGGCGCACCGAAATACATCGTCTCGCCATCCATTGTAAATTCAATCTATGTATATTTAATAGCAATCCACAAGTGAATATCATTAGCCTTCAGGCATAAACCGGAGGTGAAGCCAATGTGTGCAAATGCATTTTCTAACTTACGTTTTAAGAAGAAGCCATTTCACAACACTGAAATTCATATTCTACTCCAGCAAATTTCATTCGCTCCAACACTTAATTGACAATGTCTAGCATCCTCGCATCTGTCCATGTATAAATCACAACATAACTGCAGATTTCTTGGGTGTATTTTGAAATAATCCTGTCACAATCACTAATCTCTGTATGATTTCTGTGGCTGGATAAGTGTACACACTGCCCCAAACTATAGCATTAAAAACAGGCGAAGAATTCAAAAGCTTTGTGGGGATACTTTATTTGGTATAGATTTTCTACTGAAACTCTATTCAACCAATTCTTTATACGGCTTCCCAGGATGAATTTACTGAGACAGTCAGGAAGGTCCTTGGGCAAGATAGAAGACAATTCACATATTTCAAGTTTTTGGTTATTTGATGATCTTTTCAAAAGTGGCAGATATTTTTATATGACAAATGAAGAGACAATGAGAAACACAAAGTAAAAGCTTTTTTTTGCTCATAATGTAAAGAAGCAACAATAGCATCATATAATGTTTATATTATATGGAATAAAAATACATTATAACAATAAAATTTGGGTGAATCAAAAGTTTTGCAATATTTTAGTAACGTGAGCTTCAATTCAGCAGATCCGTATGCTTTTGCGAAGCTCGAGAAAATGTCGAATCACATAGGACAGTTAAATACTGAGCTCACCTGATACTCTTCGCTTGCTACTCGTCGGATTTGTTTCTATGGTTTTGAGCACAGCCTCGGAATCGACGGTGTTAAGCCAACCTGATCGTCAAGGTTCTTGCAACCCGAACGAAATTTCTTCAGTCTTCTGGTTACTGCACTGTGACCAACTGTGCCTTCACCTTTTGTTCAATAAAAGTTTTTGTTTGCTTCGGTGGTGTTAAAGCTCAGGTCGGACTTGTAAAACAAAAGTTTCCAAATTAGACTACGTGGCACGTTTATCTGTGCGGCTTTCAAATTACATACGAAATGAAGCAGTGTACCATGAATCAGCACATCAACTACCACGATACCACCAGATACGACGGATACCTCATTACGATCTCAACTGCTTCAGTCACGGTATAAACGTGCCGTAAACTAGTATGTACTAAAATATTGTTAAACTTTTGACCCACTCTCTATCAACAAATCCCAAAGTCAGTTACAAATAAAAATTCATTTATCTAGATTTGAGAACGCAAAGGAGATTAAAAGAAATATAACAGCACAGTTTCATAATATATGAAAAGAATATTCCAGTGGTGCGTCGACCAGTTGAAATAATTGGTGACAAATTTTGAATATGGAATTCGAGCATTACTTTCTGACACACAAAACAAAATTGAATCGCCATGATTTGATGTTTAAATATTCATGTGATGTTTGATAATTTTCACTGACATAGTTGAGAATAGATCACATGACAATTAAATCTATTTAAGAGACAATTACAATTCACCCGTGCTTCCTATATTTTAGGACCAATTTTGAACTGAATGTTGTATATAAATACTGGGAAAATCAAGTCAAAAGTAAAGCGGTCGCAATAAGTTACTAGAGGCAGATGAGAGTGACATCTAGCCCTAAAATGAGCAACTCTCTTTTTATCCACTGATTTTTTGCCAATATACAATCAACAGTCACAGCCTAAGCAACATATGAAAACTTCAATAAAATGAGAATTAGGCTTGGTTCACATAGATATAAACGTATACGTTTTTATGGTCCAATAAACGTATTAATGTTCTCGGAAATTTTTACTTTCTTCGGATTTGGACAAACCTAAGTAATGTTTTAAAAAGGCAATGTTCGAATACGTAAATTATTTGTTCTTATATCTTTTTTTATTCATGTTTATTACAAGTTATATAAATATGTATTTATTTTATAATTTTGTTCATATTGTGTTTTCTTCTAAATGTATAGGTAATTCCCTGATTGTGTAGTCCCCGTCTAGCTTTTTTCTAAGCGTTTCCTTTGAGTCAAGGTAGTACTGACACGGTTACAACTTGGAAGAATTCCCGTTTTATTTTATCGGGAATATAATTACCATAGGATCGATAACCAGTCGATAAGTCCACGCCTTTCCCGTGCGTTTGTTGACATTGATTTTAGTTGATGATTTATTACTACTGAGGTAAATGAGCAATTCTATTAATTCCAGAGACTGGCCATTTAATGTAGAAATGGTTCCATCTTATTTAAAACACATGAACATTGTTTTACCCGAGTTCACGTAGAGGTTAATGCTACTTGCTGCATACTTTAAGCTATGCATTAGGGTTTCGACTTGTAGAGGGGTATTTGCAAGAAACAGTAGATCATCTGCGTAGTCGGCATATGTAATAGATTCTGCTGGATATCACCTGCCGCTTGCACTTTTCTTGCATGAAACCAATTTATTTTACTAGATGAGGTGAAGTTTGTTGTCTGTAATTTAGGCATCATAATGTAAGTATATAAAGTGCTAGTGTATCTTCTTGCAAAATACCATTGACAATGTCAAAGAAGGTAATGTCACCATCAAGTAACTGAACCATTGCTTTTGAGTTTTTGTTATGAATCTTAATAGCAGTAAAAGCTTATTTTGGGAGAACTTATGTTACTTTTAATTTGCTCTATCTTTCTTCTGTGAATGGAATTTTGAAAAATTGGAGAAAACTAAAAATAAAAGTGTTGCCTCAAGACATTTTCATGAACTCTTTTGATGATCTGACGAATAATCAGAATCTGAGAAATTCACCGAAAAATATTCCGCTTTTCCCTGAGAATTTTATCAATTTCATGTCGAATACGATTAAGGAACATTAGGAGTTACAGCTGTAAGAGTTATGCTCCTGAAGTTTTTAGTGATTCTTCGGGAAGAGGATCATGCAGCCTTTCGTCAATTTCTCTACTGTGTTTTGTTCATACAGGACATTGCATAATTGAAGAAGAATGTCATCAAATTTCCTTCTAATCCATACTGAAGGAGGTATTTCGTTGAGGTCTACAGCTTTTCAGTTTAATTATTTTCCCAAATGTTCTTCCTCTGTAAGATGTCCAAGTTTAATGTCTAGTTGGCCATTAGTAATTTCTTCCATAGGTTTATCAGCAATTTCTGGTAGGTTTCCGAGTAGCTTCTTCAAGTGTTCTTTCTTCTTGTGAAGTTTTTCTTCTTGGCTGGTAGCCAAAAGTTTTGCTCTTAAGGTGCCCTTTTTTCAGCTAAATTTATTTATTGTCTTCCATGCTAATTGTGACTGTTTATCTTCTACAGAAATTTTTTTTTTATATATATTTGACCTTGGATGTACTCTTGTTGTTCTTTTTGGTATGTTTTTGTTTGTTATGTCTGGGCTTTCTTAAGTTTCTATGTGTTGCTGTTTGGTGTTGTTTTTAATAAGTAAAGATGCTTTATTCTTGTTATCTCGTTTTTATCGAACTGCTTTCGACTCCCAGAGATCTGTACATTTCGTTCTTAGTTTGGTTGGTATACACTTAGTTGCTGCTTCTAAATGGGCGCAAACAAAGTTTTCATATTCGTCATTTCGTCTATGTTTTTCAGATATTTCCAGAAGAATCTCAAATTCCTTTCTTACAGTTACCGTAAATCTATTGCTTATATTACTCTTGTTAAGTGAAGACCAGTCATATCGTAATGTTTACCTGTTTGTTTCTTATTCCTGCTTAGAGTCAAGTAAATTTTTGAGGAGATGATGACGTGATACTCCTCTCAATAAAGTTCAAAGTGCTGTTTAAAATCTAGCAGTGTTTTTTAGATAGTTAGGTGGGTACAGGTCCCAAATTTCCCCCCTCCTTCTTTGAAATTTAGAGTTTAGGTATAAAATTTTGTTCTAGAAAGAAAGCTCAGCTAGATATTTACCATTTTAGTTAATGAGTCGTGTAAACGAAATTCATTATTTTTGTACAGCCACTTATCTCCCATCTCACAAACCATCCTAGTAAAACAAACATGCTGAGTACTGTTGGGGAAGTGAGAACGTTTTCCTGCAGACTCCTACACATAGACACATCAGTGTGGGCCGATCATCAAAGTCTCACATACATTAACTCTGTGTTGACATTGAGTCCCGTCTAGAGAACCTGTCAGGATCGATGGCTGACAGGGACAGGTGGTGAGAAATCTGTTCTATCAGAATGACTTAATGATGATGATGGGTAATCCTCCTTTCTGGAAAGCAGGATGACGGAGACACCAATAATCTTAAAACCAACCGAAAAAAAGAATAAAACGAATTAAATTAATAGCAGAGCAAAAGATAGAACAAATAACCACTTTTTCGGTGAGACTCAGAATATATTGATTGTATCCCATGCAGAGGGGTAAGACCCCTTCAAAAAAGGAGTGTCTTGATTATGACATTAAACTGCATCGCCACTTCTAGAGATCAAGCAAGTGAGAGGTACACTTTATCACAATTACTTCCAAGTCCACTCTGATCCAGGGTGCTAGTACTTTTTAGGGTCCCATTTATGGACCCAGATGGTGGTGTTTTATGGCATATGAATCCTTATGGGTTATTTAATGCCAAATTCTGTTTATATATATATATACATATATATATATATGATTTGTAAACAAATAGATCGTAGGAAACTATTTTTAAATGAGTTCTAAGAGCACATTTGTTTGCAGACAGTAAGATGGTTTCAAGTATTTCTAACACTAATAATTCTCTTTAATATTAATCATTTGTTTGCACACAGTTGAATGGTTTCAAGTATTGCTAATTGATATTAGTAATTCTATTTATCCAGTATTTCTATGTAATATAACTAATTTGCACATAGTTGTATGGTTTCAAAAAACTAATAATAATTATCCTTAGTAAATGATGGAAAAGTTCTATTTGACAAATCCTTGTCAGAGTGGACCTGGAAGTGATGTCATACAATTCAGTTTAGCACAAGTACGCAGGTTTAATGCCCAAAACAGTTCTATTTCAAATTATTCAGTTTAGCATAAGTACACAATTTAGATCTATTTGACCCATACATAGGACCCTATCAGGTGCTATCACTCCGGGCCAGAGTGGATTTGGGCGCGATGGCACTAAAGGGGTACTCCGCATTCCCCAGAACCCCAACATTACTGGAACCTCACCATGAAATTTTTTAGTGTCATATCCAGGACACTTGTTGGGGCGGGAGTCTTACCCCTCTGCAGTGAAAAAGTCAGTGTATTCAACTGCCCCCACCGATAAGGCAAGAGGTTGACTGGGGACAATTATGTTCTAATTAAAAGGGAAATTAAAAAAGTTGAGAGTTGAGTTTTAAATGCTTAGAAAAACTCCAGCACTTAAATGCAACCTTCTACGTAATGCAGGGTTGGCTTCAGTTTATAAAAGAATTATTTTTTCCTCTATTGACTGAACTAAAACTATCTCTCATCTTTCTTTTTATGAGACCGGTCCAAAAAGAACTTGTAAAATCAAAAATAAATGTGAGCGGCTTTTTTTTCTGACAATGTATTTGTATGTTCTTTTGTCACCGAGATTTACAGACAAACTTCTTTATCCCCGTCTTCGTCTCCTTAGCCATTTATTTTATTTATTTATTTCTTCCGTTTTTTCGACTTCGAGGGAGGCCCACAATACTACATAAGGAATTGATGATGTTGCTACCATCAGATTTGAGACAGAAAGAGGCTACTCTATATCGTATTATAGATCACCGAAATTCAATATCATACACCTGGCACCATGGATTTGTTTCACCGTTTGATTTTGATTAGTTAGTGCTGTTAACAGCAGACGTATAAGCGAACGGACGTTTTTCCATAGGATATTACACGATGCATGACTATTTGACAATATTTCAAGGTAAATATACTTACAAAACTATGCACTGTATACAGTATAGAATATATACACTGAATATTTTCACTGCTCTAATTTATTGAAGTATTTTTTAAAAGATTCTATTTTTAACAACTATTAGAGGTTTCAGTACATTTCATAAATAGACACTCCCCTTAGAATTATTTTATAAAAAGTTAATTTTGTTCTAAACCAATGATACAAGGGTTTTATCATTTCTAGAGGAAAATTATACCACCGAAACGGAAATTATTAGGCATTATTCACTACCAAATCTTACAGTATTGAAATTCTGTAACCAAAAATATATAGCAGTCCAAAAACAAGCACAATTTTTATATATGCTGATACAATTTTATTTTTAGTGACAGTGTTTCAATACAGTAATATTTTGTGCTAAAATATCGATTTTGACTTTGTCCAGTCGGCTGGGGCGGCAGAATACACCAACAGCATCTCTGTAGAGGGGTAAGACCCCCCCCACGAGTGTCATGGATATGACACTAAAAATTCTGACGGTAAGGCTCCAGTAATGCTGGAGCTTTGGGAAATGCGGAGTACTCCTTCATTGCCATCGTTCCCAGGTACACTCTGACCAGGAGTGGTAGCAGCTGATAGGGTCCTATGTATGGGTCAAATAGAACTGTGTGACATTTAAACTGTGTATTTATGCTAAACTGAATTGTTTGAAATAGAACAATTTTAACTTTTAAGTATGTGTAAATAAAAAACTGTGTACTTATGCTAAACTGAATTATTTGAAATAGAACTATTTTAACTTTTAAGTATGTGTGAATAAAAAACTGTGCACTTATGCTTAACTGAATTGTTTGAAATAGAACTGTTTGCGCATTTAACTCTGTGTTAACAAGTGACTGATGTTTAATTGAGTTGCCAGTGATACATAGCAATGCTTGAAAACATTAAACTGTGTGCAAATGAATGATTAATAGTAAATAAAATTATTCGTGTTTGATAGAAATAAGTTAAAAATGAGCTCAGACTCGTTTTAGAATGTTATCAACAAAATGTGTTTAGAAAACATATACTTAGTATATATGTATAAAAAGGATTTGGCATTAGATGACCTACAATGGTTGATATGCCATAAAACCAAATCAAACCAAATCTATTTTAACGGTGATATATGTATATATAAGAAGGTAAAGTTGGCGACCATAATCGAGGACGACCCAAAGGCACCCTTTTCAATATCTACTACACCGAGGTGTTGGCTAGGACGCTACTCCTCTCCCTGGATTGCTCCACTTTACCCTTGATCCGTACCTTATCATGCTGAGTGTTAAACAAGGAGGTATCAAGTACCATTTTTCAGTCTGGTATGACTCGACCAGGGATTGAACCCCGGTCTTCCGAGGCAATGGCGGACACTACCCTTTTGGCCAATATATATATATATATATATATATATATATATATTTCAGTAGGAATAATAATATCCTGGTAGTGTTCGAAGAGAATTAAACTTTTCTTAAAAAATTCCCAAGGGTGTATTCTATGGGTGATACCGGGACTATAACACAGCAAAAACGACACACCAGAGGATGATTTTTATTAAAGCAATGCACTTTGAAATATTTTAAGAAAGAGAATAATTCAGTCTACAATCCAGTTTGCAACTGAATGGTATCTTTCTGCGTTATCATTTCTATTAAATGTCAGTTCTTGATATAATAGAAATAGATATGAAATGCTCTTGCCCAGAGTGTCGGGGCTGTAGAATTCAACGACTGCATCTCTGCAGAGGGGTAAGAGCCTCCCCCACAACTAGTATCCTGGATATAACACAAAACAACCTGATAGTGAAGTTCTAGTAATGTTGGAAATTTGGGGAATGCAGAATACCCTTTCATTGCCATCGCTGCCAGGTCTACTTTGGCCCGGAGTGGTTGCACCTGATAGGGTCCTATCTGTTGGTCAAATAGACCTAAACTGTGTACGTATGCTAAATTGAATTGTTTGAAATTTGGACGGCGGTTAACAATAAAATGACAATTAGAATCCGTCACTCCTTCTTAAATAGAAGCATCAGTATCATCATGGATCACTGTTAATGATGAAATGCTCAATTAGAATCTTTCATTTTTTTCCTAAATAGAAGCATTGATATCATCATGGACAGTTGTTAATTATAATATGCTAATTGTAATCATTTACTTCTTTCTAACTAGAAGTATTAATATTATTTTAGGCCACTGTTAACTGTGAAATACTTAGAATCTTTCATTCCTTTTAAAATAGATATGTCAATATCATCATAGACGGCTGGTAACAATGAAATGCTAATTTGGAATCCTTCATTCCTCCGTACATAGATATATCGGTATCATTATGGACAGCAGTTAATTGCAAAATGTTCTTTAGAATCTTTTTCTAAATAGATGTATCAATATCATTATGGATCACAGTTAGCAAGGAATTACTTATTTGAATCCTTCACTACTTCCTTAATAGAAACATCAATATCACGATGGACGAATGCAAACTATTGAATGCTTATAAATCCTTCACTCCTTCCTAAATAGATACATCAATACCATCATGGATCACTGTTAACTACGAAATGCTAAATTATAATCCTTTTCTTCATCCTAAATAGAAGCATCAATATCACCATGGACCATTGTTAACTATGAAATGCTTATAATCCTTCATTCCTTCCTAAATAGAAGAATCGATATCATCATGGACCACTGTTACAATGCGTTCATTGGTTGTCACGTGTTATTTAGAGTTTGATTACAACCTTATCGTGGTAACATAACGAAAAAAAATCTTAAGTGAAGTCACAGTAAAGTGAAGTAAAGCACATGTTGTATGACAAAGCTGAAGAACCTTTACGGGCCACTCCGTAAAGAATGAAATAATACTGCATGAACAGAACTAATTTGGTTTTTAACCTACAAAACTGAAAAAAAAAAAAAAAAAAGAAAAAAGAAGAAGAAAAAGAAAACGAAAAAAGGAATAAGTTTTAGTATATCAAAGAAGCATAACATTCTGCAAAAACTTTTCATTCTTGCAGACAGACACACCAGGAATCTCTCTTGAATTAGCAGGCGCTTTACACTTCATTATCTGTTGGTCTTCAATTTTCTTTCTACAGGTCTGTTTTCAGGTGCCTCTCAATGGAAGAATACCGTGTTGTACCTGGAGGGCTATGACAACGTTGATGATAGGAATTGATGAGCTAATCTCAATCTAACTGATGTTTAGGTAAAAAGTTCTTGACAGAGCAAACCAGACAGAATTTCCTTTTCATTTCTTTCTGGTGAAGCAGTTATTTGAATAGCATAATATTATTTAGACACCATTAGTATTCTTGTTCTCTTTCTTTTTTATTCTCTTTGTGTAACGTTTGTGAAATACAGAGGAGTATATACACAAGTTGTGTTCAAAAGAGAAAGCTGCATTTACCTGGATAGAAATGAACAATGAATGGAACGTTAATTTTCTTCAAAATCGTCTCTTAGGCATTCAACACACTTATACTATTAAGTCTTTTACTGATTGAATCAACTCTTTTGACATGATGTGAAGCTGAGCTGTTTTATTTCTCTTAATGTCATCCACATCTTCAGAACTTACTTATGAAATGAATTCTCCCTATATATATATATATATATAGTGTACTTAGGCAGCAAACAAACCGTACATACGAGTAAACAGGCTTTGGCATTAAATAATCTATAGAGGTTGATATGCCATTAAACCCAATCAACCAACCAACCATTAGGCAGCAAGTCATTATTTAAGTATGCTCTGTTGAAGATTGCGGAGTACTTTCTTTTTAGGATCTTTAAGTGAGGACGTTCAAGTCTTCTTTTTTATTTTCCTTATATCTGGGTGGAGGTGGTGAAGAAAGTGGCTTATACTAGCCCAAACACTTTCGATCATTTTTGCTGGTCGTCCTCAGGGGTTGTATTTGATTGATGCTGTGAGTTGCTGTGAGTGTTTATATTTATTTGGAATGACTTTTTTAATATATATATTTGGCTCCTGCTAGGAAAGGTGTTAGGGTCAGTTATTGAATATGTTTGATAAGATAATACCTGTGTTGAATGTTTGCATTTGTAGTAGGTTTTTTTTTTATTTTTATGCTTTTTACTTCGAGGATTTCTAAGCGATTTTATTATTTCTACATATGATTTTTTGTATTACTAATGAGGATCTTTCTTATATCGGAGGATTTGAGTTTGTCAGTGTCTTTGTTATGCTTTGTTATTAGATGCTGTTTTATGGTACTTATGTCTGGGAGGTGGAGTGTAAGGCTACAAGAGAGTTTAGTTGTAGTATGGCCAATGTAGGTATTAGCTTTTATGTTATTTTCCGAGAGACACTCTCGAAATGGGGATGCATAGTCATAAAAAATTAAAAAACCTACTATAAATAAAATAGCATTCAACACATATCAAACATATCCAATAACTAACCCTAGCACTCCTTCTAACAGAATAACATATATATAACAAATATGCATTAAAAACATTCCAAATAAATATAAAAACTCACAGCAACCCACAGCGGCAAACATTCAAGCCTAACCCCTGAGTACGACCAACGAAATGGTCAAAAGCACTTGAGTTAGTATAGGCCACTTTCTTCACCACCAGACAAAAAAAAAATAATGAAAGACTTGAACGTCTTTACTTGAAGATTCTAAAATGAAAATACTTCGCGGTCTTCAACAGAATAAGCTTATATATATATATATATATATATATATATATATATATATATATATATATATATTGTAGAACAAATAAGTACATTCTTAACATTCTTTTAATGAAAATGTTAATTTTCTTCTAAAGTGAAGATATTGGGATTTGGTTATTTGCAGTGGAACATTATACAATAAAAAAAAACAGATATTAAGTACTATTTACAATCAAAATCTATTGTATTGAAATTCTGTAGCCAAAACTATTAATATGTTGTACACTCATTATTCATATATTCATATTATTATTTCTTATTTTTTTGGTTAGAAAGTGTTTCAATTTCATTTTCAATTAATCCTATTTTTATGTTGTTCCAAAAATTCGAATGATGAAAACCAACAATGTGATGAAGAAATAAAACAGAAAAACAGAAATTGACTTTATTCGTATTTTGATATGTTTTACTCTACGGCTTCATTATATACGGCTAAATTGTTTATAAATGGAGTACAGAATATGTTGATGTAGATTATTATGAGGACCTGGCTCATTGGCCTAGTGGGTAGAGAGTTCGCCAATGGTTCGGGAGGCCTGGGTTTAATCCCAGGTCGCGTCATACCAAAGACTTTAAAAATGGTACTTGATACCTCCTTGCTTAACACTCAGTATTATAAGGTACGTGTATTTTGGAGGTGCCCGTGGTGTAGGTCGTTATCGTCGTAGGAAATGGACACGGCGAGACGAGTTCAAATCCTATACGAGACTGATTGCATTTCACATAGCACTAATACCCTTGGGAAAGGTATGAATCCAATTATTCTCCCTCCAGCTATGGGTAAATAGTAGGACAGACTAGGTTCTTCAGCCTTGGTGAGGCAACTAGTCTAGGAGAAGGAAAATTCTGAATTCAAACCTGTTAAACTCCGCTTAAAAATTGACCTTGTGTCATATCCTGCCCGAGCGGAGGGGTTGGTAAATAGTATAAGGTACGTATCAAGAGTAAAGTAGAGCAATCCAGGGAAAGGAGCAGCGCCCTCCTCTACACCTCGGTCTAGTATCTATTGAAAAAGGAGCCTTCTGGTCGCCCTCGACGACGGTTGACAACCTTTTACTTTTTATCATGAGGACAGCTACTAAGTGTTGTTTACTTAGGAGTTTTTGAATTTAAAAATCATCTAAAAATTTATCATTATCATTATTAGAGTTTTTACCACCAGTGTTAGCTGAGGATTTTCCACTGGAGTCTGAGTGACAGCAAGTCTCTTTAAATCTCCAGGACTCTTCTTAGTATTCTGGTCGATCTCAACCATGCAGAAGTTTGGATGGTCGCCCTTTGTCTTCTGATTTCCAAATCCTCCACTCCCTGTACCAATCCTTTGGTGACTATCGAGTGCGCCAATTGCAATTGATATCACCGTCACTTTCACGTTCCATAGTTTTTTCAATTCTCTAGTAAGGTCAATGTACTCAAGTCTCTTTTCGTTTTTCTTCAGTTTTACACTGTGGTCAACCAGAACTACGAAGTTTTCTATTCGGCAGACTCTCTTTTTTTTTTTTGTTGACTATCATTAGGTTTGGTAATTTGGACAATATTAGGCGATTGCTTTGTATCTCAAAATCCCCCAAAATTTTGTGCTTCTCATTTTCTAGGACGGATTCTGGGTTATGCATATACCACTTGTTCGTATGATCAAATGTAAATTTCTTGCACAATTCTTAGTGGACCACCTTCGTAACCCGTGTTTAGTATTATACTCACTTTGCGCTAATTTACTTCATTCGCTTATGTTGATGTGATTGATCGTTTTGTCTCTGTCACCACATAATTGACATTCGCTTTTTGTTGCGTCTTGTTCTTTTTTGTTGAGACATAGTTAGTCCTTATGGCGTTATTTTGTGTTGCTATCAAAAGAGATTCAGTTTCTTTATTAAGGTTTCCCTTTCTTAGCCATGTCCAAGTTTTATCGTGTGAAATTTTGCTTGTTTGCTGCTTGAAATGCCCATACAATTATTTTCATCCCATTTTTGTTTTCTAGTTATTTTTGTTCTGTTGGTGCTTGTGTTGTCTGTATTGTTTCAGTTTTCCCCCGCGCTTTTTTTATGTACTCTTCGTGTCGTTGTATCACTGCATCGATGCTATCTTCAATGTTGGCGAATCCTCACCTTCCTTCTTTTCTTGACACATACAGTCTGTCTACGTCATCTCTGGGATGTAAGGCCTTATGCATCGTCATGAGTTTTCTTGTTCTCTGGTCCATTTGTTGAAGTTCTTTATTATTATTATTATTATTATTATTATTATTATTATTATTATTATTATTATTATTTTACAACTGAATAGTATTATGAGAAGAAGTAATATGGTTTTCAACTCAGGAAAATGTTGGTATTTTTCAGTTCATTAAAATCTAAACAATTTTAAAGCATCAGATGAAGGTGTTTTGGCAAAACATGTCATTGCGTAAGTAAATAGAGAATTTCAACAACTCGGTTTAAATTTTTCAGTCGTATTTCTTAACAACAACAACAATAACAATACACACACACACACTAATATATATATATAAAGTGTTTTAACAAATAAAGAAGCAGTAAGTCCAAATAAAAAAATAAAACCTTTTCGACTAAGATATTTTTATTTCTTATGGTATTATATTGGGGACCAGTTGACGTATAGGTGCACCATATGATATAAAAGTACTTGTGCAGTTATATTTGGATACAACTTTTAAAAATTAAAATCCTGTCTACCTCTAACATACCAGTTCTGAATGTTGATTGAAATCTCCTCCAGAAATGGGACCTTTTTATTCAACTAAGGTTTTCATCAACGTTACTATAAGCTTTGCCCATCTTAAGAAATACAGACCCTTCAACGGATGATTCATTATGAAATGTGCTAGCAGCGTTTCATCAAATGATTGATTGAGTTTAATGGCATGTTAACTCTTCTAGGATTATTTTCTGCCTAAGATTATTTTCTGCCTAAATGTAAATATGAAAGCACTATGAACATAGTGCTTTCATATTTACATTTTTATGTATTCTATCGAATATGAATGATTTATAAACAAATCTATTTGCCCCACAGATTGAACCCTAAGAGGTACTATCATTCCAGCTCAAAGCTTACTCGGGAGTAATGACATTACCTGGATCATCAGAACTGGAGCCTCACCGTTGCTTGCAGTTTAGTGTCATACCCAGGACACTTTATTAGATGAGGATAAACACATAAAATATAAGAAAGTGTATTAATAATACATATACGAAACCACAACCTAAGTGAGTCTTGAAAAAAGCTAAGCTGATTTAGTCGCTATCTTCATAAAAATATGTAAACTGTTTTCCTTCAGAATGTTTTAAATTTTATTTAATTCTGAAGTGTACGTATTTAGTTTAAGGATATCTATACTTTCAAAATTTCTAATGTTTATATTGTGAACTAAATGAGCAAGCTAGAGGGATGCAGTTTAACATTATCTATATTATGAATTGATAACTTAAAATGCTTAGCTGCAGTAAATTTATAGGAATTATCCCTAATAGTCTTTTTTATGATTATTAAAAGAGAGACGAAATTAAGAACCAATTTCTCCAATGTAATTACCTTTAGTGTAATGCAATCACATTAAAATCATAAAATAAGGAAAACTATGTTTGAACTGTCAAATGTATAAGAGAGGCTGAATTTTGAGTAGAACTTGACAACATATGCATATTGTACCATATTCGCAATTAACGGTATGTGCGAAATGGACATGTAATGTTCATTTCTACAGAACATATAAAGAACAGGAATCTCAAAAACACGTAACTACTTCTTGTTCAGGTACGAAACCTTTTTATTAACTTTGAGTTAAAGGTTTCGACGTAAGGAGGAGAGACACAATCTTCTATGCTGTCTTATTCATTTGGTCCCCAACTCGAGCGCCCCCCCCCATAGGGCGCAAACTCGCCTCGCGCCTGCGAGCTCCAAAATTGATCCTTCTCGTTTGGCGTCCAAAACCCGACTCTTATTTTCTTCAAATTCTCACACAAACTTCCGCGTGCTTCCGGTGCGTGACGTCACCCGCACCTTGTCACCCAGTATCGTCTCGGACTGTTATGACATCTGAGTGACACCTCCATCCGCTCGCGCGCACCCGCGTTAACACCTGCTTCAATCTTACACCCAACCAACCCATGTGTTGAGCCGAAAGGTTCTCAGCCTAACTAAACTCAAAGGCATGAACCGAAATCCCTCGGCTATTTCATAACAATATGACAGATTAACGAGCATATGGAAATCTGATCTCCGATAAAATAAGATGGTTTTCTTCCAAGCTGTAGCCATGTCCGTACTACTGTATGATTTTGTAATAAATCGGGGAGCAAGTGACAACAACACTTGTTTATAAAAATATCAGGCTAACCACTTCCTAGACTTAATTTGCGATTACTTCTTACACCATGAAAATTTCCCCAATCGCCTTCAACTTGTCGAGGTAACATCTTTTTAATTACGAAACTCGTTGCGAAATGGTTGTATGAGAGAGAGAGAGAGAGAGAGGAGGACTACTTGGAAACGCTAGGTTACGACAAATCTTCAGAGTCAGTCAGGAACTGCTAAGATATACACCATATCTTCGGATTTACACTACGTTGAGATACATATGCAGAGAACGTTGCTTCTTCGTGCTCCTTTCATGGGAGACGGACACAAGACAGGCTTCTCAAACCGGGAAGCGTTCAGATGGCTGACTGATTTGTGTAAACTACTGAAAGCTCTCCTCGACAGACTGCCTGGGTCGAAGACTTCTGTCATTATATATTTACTGAGGCTCATACATTTCCTTCCGGCGCCCCACTTACGCAATTCTTCCAACGCTATTCATGTAGCATTTCCGTAGTCCGTTGTTTACCTTAAGACACAGCTGCACATCCCGTTTTTGAAATCTTCACTAACTGGTTTGTCAAAAGTCAATATATAATAGTTGCACAACTTGGAACTTAACAAAACTCTGGAAGAAAAAGCAAGATGAGAACTATACAAAGATGTTTCATGTTATTTTGAACAAAGCCTGGAAGCAACATCCGAAAAAAAATTGCTGTTATACGGCCATTTATCTCCCATTACACAAACCATCGAAGTAAGGACAAACTGATAAGTGAGGTACTCCTATGGACTCCTGCATATGAAGACCCCAGTACAGGTCGATCAGATAAAAATTACATTCATCAACTCTGGGCAGGAGTTACCGAAAACGATGTCTAATACTATTTACCAACCCCTCTGCTCGGGCAGGATATGACACAAGGTCAATTTTTAAGCGGAGTTTAACAGGTTTGAATTCAGAGTTTTCCTTCTCCTAGACTAGTTGCCTAACCAAGGCTGAAGAACCTAGTCTGTCCTACTATTTACCCATAGCTGGAGGGAGAATAATTGGATTCATACCTTTCCCAAGGGTATTAGTGCTATGTGAAATGCAATCAGTCTCGTGTAGGATTTGAACTCGTGTCGCCGTGTCCATTTCCTACGACGATAACAACTACACCACGGGCACCTCCAATACGATGTCTGATAGGGAAGGATGGCTAGTGAGAATCAAGGGAATCTGTGTTCTCAGCATGTCTTAATGGTGATTATAACTTTGTAGGACGGAAAAAATGTTAGCGTTGATAATACGCTTACAAACCTGTCATCTAGGTTTATTGACAAGTTGAGAGTGATTGGAGAAATTTTCATGGTGTAAGAAATGATCGGAAATTAAGTTTAGGAAGTGGTTAGCCAAATATCCTATATATATGTATATATATATATATATATATATAGTAATTTTTAGTGTCAGAATAAAACGGTCTAATGCATAAGCATTGACTGGAAGTTATAGACTTGTTGATATTAATCGAGTGGCAACTATCAAAATATAAGTAACAATTACTACCGGTGGGCATAGACCAGGCATGGACAATCTTTTTCGCACTACTTAAGAAATTCAAAGTAATTTTACGTTGAAGGCAACAAAAATAATTTCACTACAGAAGACCAAACACTTAAACATCTGCCTTAAAAATAGAAAAAAGATGATCTCGTTTTCTATTTGTTGAAAACATCTTGTCTATAAAAAACGTTCAAGTCTTAGGCTGGCTTTTCTGTAAGCATGACAAATCGCAGTTTGCTTATGACTGGCTTACAGTATAGAAAGAAGTAAAAATATAATTGTTAATGATGCTTACTAGTATATTTTAAAAGGTAAGAAAGGTTGCCGACTGTTCAAGTGTAAATTTAATGCTGCTATGAAAATTAATGCTGAACTGATTAAAATCACGAAGGAAGTCTTGCCCATGTGGCCATATAAAAACATGTTATGTATTGATCTACAGTAATGAAGAGCTTTCTGAGGATAACTGAATAATTCTATTTTTTGCATGAAAAATTTAACCTAGCTATCATGTATATATATATATATATATATATATATAGGATAAAATTTTTCATGAAGAAAATATATGAGTGTATATATATTCATATGTGTGAGAATATATATACTCTCAATAGTCATCCACAGACTGTTTCGTTTTATCAGATCTCATCAGTGGGGCTAGACAGTATCTTCCCGTAGCTGGGATCGAAACCCGGTTGACTCAAACACCAAACCAAAGCTTCTAACCATCCAGCCACGAGGAGATATTAGCTGGGAAGTAAATTTTAAACGGTTATGAATCACAATTACTATTGTTTACATACATCCGTTCAAACGGTTGCCGAGACCTCAATTCATCTACGAAGAGGCTTGCCATAAACGCTAATGGCAACACGATTACTTCTTCGCCAGAGAACTCAACCCTACGGGGGTAGGGGAGTATATATCTATACATATATATTTATATATGTATGCAAATATATATTATATAAGTATATATATATTTATATATGTATGCAAATGTAATTATACATATGTGTGGCGGTGGGGGGTCCTATCTTCCTTTAGCGTAACGGTTATCACCATAGGAAAAAGAATGACCGACCTGAATTCAAATCCCAAACAAGGCTGTTTGCGTTTCACTTCGCTCCAATGCCCTTGAGAAAAGTATGAATCCACGTGTTCTTCCCCCCAGTTATGAGTGACTCGTAGAATAGACGGGGTTATTTAGCTCTGATTAGGCAACCAGTATAAGAGAAGAAAAACCCTTAATTCAAACCAGCTTTACCCTGTTTAAAAACTGACCTTGTGTCATATCCTTCTCGTGGTAGAGGGTTTGGGTAAATACATACAGTGTTTTAAAGAATTTCTCAACCAATCAGGTTGATAGTTACAAAATTAAGTCAAGTTTTTGAGACTGTTAAATTTCACTCGTTCTTATTCGCATTTTGCATGAATTTTTTGACTACAGGGAATTTATGTATAAAAAGGCCGTGTTATTATTGTTGGCGCAAATTTTTAACACCCATCTCATTACAATGGGGATTTGCTTCAAGATGAAATTTTTACAACAGAGAGAATTATTATTATTATTATTATTATTATTATTATTGTTATTATTATTCATTTACTTATTTATTTTGTGTGTGTATGAACTTAGAATTTCAAAATTATGTTTATTGATATTTAAGTTCATATACAAAAATTTTATTTTATTTTTTCAAATTCTTATAAATAAAAACTATTGAATATTACCGATAAAAATTAAGTGATATAATAATTGAATTTTATTGATAAAAATTAATGAATATTTCAAATAAATATTTAATTTTATTATTTTCCAGACCTAGAAAGATAATATTAACCGAAATAAAAAAAAAAAACTTCCAAAAAATAAGATGGGTTGACTGAAGACCTTGAATGAATTATTTTCTAATAGTTCAACAAGTCTTGATTGAAAGGGTCTACAGTGCAAAAAGAAAAGGGAAAAGCCATTTGATTCTTTTACCGATTAACAAGTAATTGAGTAAGCACTGTGTGACACAACCTTTTACAATGTAGGGATGGTAAGTCCCAGAGGGTGAGAGATAGATCCCACCTAAAACCTTGTTGAAACAGATTTCTTATTATTGTTTAAAATCTTTCTAGGCATGAATCTAACAATTCCTGAAAGTTCGGTTGAAATCAGACCCCAAAATAGAAAAGCCTTAACAGTATGGACAGACATTTGGTAAATTACGTGAAGATGCATTTTGTTTCTTACATTCTTATTTATTCTTCGATCAATATAGCCGGAATAATTAATGACCAATTTCTTATAATTGGTAACCATAGGCATACCAAAGTGACATTGCAATTAGTGATGCCAAAAAAATGCAACACTTATCAACTCTGTGTTCGTAAAAATAGACTCACAAATTGGCTTCTTCAACATTTCAGGATTAATACTGGTTTTTAACTCTTTGACTACTGTGTGTGACTATAGACAAATTCCTAGTGTCATGCTGTGTAACTGTTTTCCAATTCTTAGTATTTGCCATTTGTAAATTCAGTTGAATTTCATATTATGTTCCGTTTACAGGTCTGTATTTTTTATCTGTTATTATATTTCCAGACCCCATATACAAAGCTAATTGTACTATAACCAAAAGTAATCTGTTATGTCTTAAACAAAAAGGTATTGATGTAGGGATTGAAAAGAGGACACACGATATTTTTGTGTGTCTTTCAGATTACTTTACGTGATAACACTACATGGTCAAGTACAACAAATTCTAGCGGGTGAGAAACAAGAATAAATTATGAAATTTACTGATTTGCTTCAATAAATGTTCTTTTTATTATTTTCTCATCAGTTCATGTTTAAATAGATTGCAATAAGATTTTATGGTAATTTAAACGTTTCCTAGTAATGTTTTTTGAAACAGTCATTTTTCTTCTTTTTTTGGTGGTAAAATGCGGCAATGGAATCGACTGAAATTAAAAAAATGCACCAGGAAAAGAATTAAGATATGAAGGCATGTCCTTCATGAAAATGTAGCACAATATGAACTGTATTAATATTAAATCCACTCTACTAGATAGCCTTATGTCAGATGGTTTGTTAGGTTTTATGGCATATCAACTCTTGTTGGTTATATAATGACAAATCCTATTCACACACACACACACATATATATATATATATATATATATATATATAGAGAGAGAGATTAAATATTCAAGATTTGTTAACGGTTAGTTTATAGGTAACGTTATTTTTAAACGAGCCAGAGTTCTTTTGTTTGCATAGAGTTAAATGTTTTTAAGTATTGCAATCAAACACAATTAGTTCTATTCAACATCAGTCATTTATTAGCACACAGTCAAATGGTTTTAAGTGTAGTAAATGATTGAATATTTCTATTTAACCCATAGATGGGACTCTAACAAGTACTGCCACTGGAGGCTAGAGTAGACTTGGGAATAATGGCAATGAAGGGCTACTCCACATTTTCCAAAGTTCCAGGACTGAAGTCTCACCATCAGATGTAGTTTAGTGTCATCTTCAGGACACTCGTTGGAACGGTTTTACCCTTCTGCAGAAGAGTATCCGGTTAATTCTACAGTCCCTTCCAACCGATTGGGCTTTCTTATGTCAGACTAAGCTAATTTTAATAAATATGCTAAAGATAATAGGTTTAAGTTTAAATGCTAAATAGCCTAGCAAGAGCAAATCATTAGAAGATTGTTATTTCATAAAAGATACGACTTTTACTGTCTGAGAGATTTCTGTATGAAGTCAAAGTAAATACTTCAAGATATCTTAACTGAAAGAAGATTCTATTTTTTCTCTCCTCGCAACCAGTAACTGAATTACTTTAACGACTACTCACTCATTGTTTGATTTCTACTCAGCTGAGATTGAAGTTCTCAAGTTGATAAAATTATATTAACACAGAAAAAGGTTATTATCATAGAAAAATAGACACAGAAAGTAATAAACAGGTGTATTTCTGAAATTTCAGAGTCACAAATCATCAACAACAACAGACTGTGGTTGCTAAAATCTACAATAAGAACTATTCTTTTTATTTCTTTTATATAAACTATTGAAGTTATGTAAATATGTAAATTTTATATAAATTATTGAAGCCATGTTGTTATAATTTTTCTGTTTTATTATTGGTTATTACTGAGAATCTCTTTTTTTGTTCCGAATTTACAAGTTTTGTAAGTGTTAAATTTCTCAAGTTGATAGAATTATATTAACACAGAAAAAGAAAAGAAAAGAAAAGAAAAGAAAAGAACAACTTATTATCATAGAAAAATAGAAACAAAAAGTTAGAAATAGTTACATTGCAGAAATTTCAGCTACAAATCACCAACATCAGCAGACAAAGTAGAAAAGATGAAGCAAAAGTTGTCATATTTATTTAATAACAATAATAATGAATTAAATGATGATGTATGCAAGAGCGAAATTAGTTTGTGATAAAATCGGTGCTCCCCGAAAAAGAACATTAACTGAAATTCAAAACCTGGATGGGAAATTAGAGTGGAATCATCGATAAGGAATCTACAACAAGCAAGAATAATAAGAAAGTGAAAAAACGCCGGAATATGTAAGGATAAAAAGAGAAAAACAACGAAACAAGTAAAGCATGCAATACAACTTGAAGAGTTAAAGGAGAAGGCTCTGGCGAAAGAAGGAGGGCTAAAAAAATTACTGAGACAGAGTCAAACAATGGAGACAAAACAGAACATTCCAAAATAATGAAAACGAAATCAACCATCAAGCTGGTGGTGAGCATACGAATACATACCAACAACCAGTTGCAAAGGAAGCAAAACAATTTTGGAGCAAAATATAGGAACGGAAATAATATAGCAGAAAAGTCAAACGCATCGATAACATGGAAAAAGAAGGAATCAAAAAAGGCCCTCAGGCGAAAATACACCTGGATTTATACAGAGCAACACTAAAAAAATACCAAATTGGAAAACGTCAGGCCATAGTGGCATACATCGAATCTGGATTTAAAAAGTTTCTTCCAACAACAACAGGCTGGCTCTCGAAATGGTTTGAAGAAACAGATATACTCGAATAAATGATCAAAGGAAAAACCACCCTGATCCAAAAAGACTCACCAAAAAAAGGAACAGTCCATAACATGTATAGACCCATAACCTGCTCTCTAATGATTTTGAAAATACTAATAGCACAAATTACTGAGGAGATTTACTACTCGCTAATAAGCCGTGGACTGTTTCACGAGGAACAAAAAGGATGCCATGGGGGACAAGTGGAACTGGTGATCAACTACACTTTGATCAAAACATCCTCAAGGAGAATAAAATGAGACGAAAAAATGTAGCTATGGCGTGGAATGATGACAAAAATGTATATGATATGGTCTGCAAAGCTAAAATATAGACTGTCTCAAAATATACAAGATTTCTAATAAAGTCATAAAGTTTATCGAAGAAACCATGAAAAACTGGAAAGCGGAATTGACAACCGGAAGAAAAAGTTTTGCTGAGGAGAAAATCCAGAGAGGTATCTTCCAGGGAGATGTGCTATCACCAAACTCATTGTAATAGTGATGATACCACTCAAGCACATTGCTTCATAAATTGCTAGAAAAATTCAACCACCTAAAGTACATGGACGACATCAAACTGTTTGCTAAAAACAAAAACGAATTTGTGACACTAAAACAAACGATAAAGGGATTGAATTTGACATAGAAAATGTGCCATGTAAATAATGAGAAACAGGAAAAGACAAATATCGGAAGAATTGAACAGCCAAATCAAAAAGGATCGGAACGTTCAAAGAAAAGGAATCTTACAAGTACTTGAGAATATTGGAAGTAGACACCATCAAACAAGCGGAAATTAAAGAAAAGATTAAAAAGAGAATCTCGGGAAAACAAGAAAACTTCTCCAAATCAAACTAGATGGCATAAACCTCATCAAAGAGATAAACACCTCGGTTATAACCCTTGTAAGATACTCGGGACCATTTTTGAGGGAAGAACTTCAACAAATAGACCAGAGAACAAAAAAAAAATGACCATGCATAAGACCTTACATCCTAGAGATGACTTAGATTATATGTGTCAAGAAAAGAAGGAGAAAGAGGATGCGCCAGCATTTAAGATAGCGTCGATGAAACGACTTGAAAACTACATAAAAAAGAGCAAAGAAAGACTAATTACAGCGACAAGAAACAACACATACAACACAATGATCAACAGAGCAACAACTAGGAAACAGAAATGGGGAAAAAAAACCCAACTGTATGAACATTTCAAGCAACAAAAAAGCAAAATCTCACACGAGAAAACATGGACATGGCTAAGAAAGGAAAACCGTTACAGAGAAACTGAATTTATTCTAATTGTAGCACAAAATAACACCATAAGGACAAACTATGTTAAAGAGAAAATAGATAAGATGCAACAAAATAGCAAATGGATGTTATGTGGTGATAGAGACGACACGATCAATTACATAATAAGCAAATGCAGCAAATTACAGCAAAAATAATATAAGACTAGACACGAGTGGGTTCGGAAGTTAATCAATTAGGAATTGGGCAAGAAATTTAAATTTCACCATATGAACAAGTGGAATATACACAGCTCAGAATCTGTCCTGGACACACAAACTTCTCTGGGATTTTGAGATACAAACGGATCACGTAATCTTGACCAGACTATATAATCTAGTGATTATTAACAAAAAAGAGAGAGCCTGCCGAATTGTGGACTTTACCGTCCCGGCTGGCCACAGAATAAGAATGCAAATAAAAGAAAGCGAAAAGAGATATAAGTATCCAGGCCTTTACCAGGGAACAAAACAAAACAAAAACTATGGAACGTGAAGTCACGGTGATACCAATTGTCATTAGTGCGTTCGAAACAATCCCCAGTGTTTGGCAAAGGGACTGAAAGACTTAGAATTAAGAGGACGAGTGGAAACCATCCTGACGACAGCATTATCAATATCAGACATCTCATTCTGGAGACTTGATGAGACTTGCTGTCACTCAAACTCTAGTGAAAAACCATCAGCTGTTGTAAAAACTCCCAAAGGAGTAAAATAACGATAATAATAACACAATTTATTTAACCAACTAAACAAAAGAAAAATTTATTGGAAGCTGAATAGAAATTATATTATAAATATATTTACGAATGACCGCTAGGTGGCAACGCCATAGCGTTGACACAGCAATATAGCCTCGTATAAGAGAAAAAATTTCGAAGCCCTAATTATTTTTTTACTCACAGCGTAATCTCGAAGCAAGGACTTCTTCGTACCCCTTTGGAAGATTTCTTTTGTCAGCCTACGTCTAGGGTGCACTGAACATGACTCTGCACTATAATAAATTCAAAGATGTAACTTTCAGACTGATAGACATGTCTCAGATTCCAGCAAACCAAAAACTTTTCTCAAATATGTCAGCCTCTCACAACTATTCACAACTCTAAGAAATATCACACACATATATGCAATAAAGGAACGTTCCATATACACACCCCTTCATTCCTTCTTTTTGTGTTATTTCTTTATGTTCCTTCTTTCCAGTTAAGTTTATTTCAGTACACAATAATTTACAAACCTTTTCTCCCGAACAGTTCGAGTACGATCATATTTAGATTTTTCTAGATGTTAGCAGGGTCGTTTAGATTTTTCATAAGATTGATTGATTTTAATAGCATTTCAACTCGTCTAGAGACATTTTATACTTTAGTGGTTAGGAAATCATGTTTATGATCTGCTCATATTTATATTTTTATGCAACTGTTTTTAAGAAGATTTTTGCACACAGCTTCAGAAAATTCGAATAATTTCAAAACAGAATTTTTCGACGCATAGATGGAACCTTAACAGATACTACCACTTCAAATTAGAGTGGACCCGGGAGTAATGACAATGAAAGGTAACTCTACACTCCTCAGATCTCCAAATCTGAAGCCTTAACAATCAAATTCCGTTTAGTAACATACCAACAGCACCCTTATTTTAGGGGGGCCTTACCCCTCTTAGGGATACAGTCAGTGTTATCTAAGCCCTACCAACCCGGTCGCAAAAACTAGACCCTCACTTTGTAGCCATCATGTTGACTTAGCCAAATCTTTATCACTCTCAAATAAAATATAATATTATTGAATAATCAATACTTTCAGTAGTTACCGATATTACCTGAGAGTTTTAAGATGGTAACTATTAAAAATAAAGAATGTAGAGTTGTTTTTAACAAAGTTTTAAATTATCATTAATATTTAAATAATTCTTATGTTTATCTTGCGTACATCGAGCTTAGTAGCAGAAGATGTCTTCTAAATAGGGTCGAGTCGGGGACCAGATACGTTCGAGAATCAGCCTCATGTTGTGGGATCGCAGTTGAAGTGTTACTGTACGAGCGTCGACCACAAAAAAGTGGGGTCTCAGCCAGAACGACTCCAAATGGCTAGATCAACCACAAAGCAAAGATCGCTATGTGAGGCGCTTGGGTGATCTGAGCAAAATATCAGTGGAACAGATACTACACTTTGATCCTGCTCCCCTAAGGCCACGCAAGGTGAATGTATTTGTCTCTGTCTCCCACCAGACAAATTTGACACAACGTCAATCACCCGAAGGTCGGCTTAGTCGAGACTAGGGGAGGGGAAGGTCGAGCACGAACCGAAGCTCTAACCCTGCTGGACTTTGCTGGTCATCGGATCCCTTAGTGCAATGTGAGCCTGATGAGCCTAACTGGACATTGACCCAAACATGGGTCCAGGCACGGATACCTGATAAGAGCTTAAACAGGACAACGAGGTCCAGTGCTATACTTGCTGGTCAATGGCCGTTGCGAGCCCACCCAGCCTAAAAGCCAAGGGTTATGCAAACTAATATTTGTTACTGCCTCTCACCAGACAGGACTCGACACAAGGTCAATGACCCGAAGGTCGATTATAGTGGAGAGGGGAAGGTCGGGCACGACCCGAGGCTCGAACCTTGCTGGTCTATGCTGGTCATCGGTGCACTTAGTGCAATGTGGACCTGATTAGCCTAGCTGGTGTTGGACCCAAATCTGGATCCAGGCACGTAAGCCTGATTATAGCTCAAACTGGACAACGAGGTCCAGTGCTACACTTACTGGTCAATGGCCGTTGCGAGCCCACTCAGCCTAAAGGCCGAGGGTCATGCGAGCTGAGCAGAGCTCAGGAAAAGGCCGAAATTTATGCCAAGAAAGGAAAGCTTTCATGCTGGTTTTTGAAATGTTTGTAATGTAAATTCTGTTCTAATTGTTGACTTGTAGTTTTTAACGGTGGCGGCTTTTTGATGTATTTAAAACCGCTTGCAGTATTTCTTTTTTTTAGGAACTGGAAGAGATAATGATAATGTTTATAGAGTGGAAGCGACAAACCCTCTTATCGTCTCAGTTATGGACTGGTTAGTTCTATTACTGTCCTTCTACAAAGATAGATTGGACATTAGATAACCCATGAAGGTTGATATGTCCTTAAACAAAGAAGCCAAACCGTTAGCAATAATGCATTTCATTTTCGTTCCTACTTTCGCCCTTCTCTCTGTTGGCCCGAATTGCTTCACAATGTCGTCTTCTAAGGTCTTCTAAGTGGCTATTTCTGGTCTCTTGGATACCACTCACAACTGCACAAGTCCACCTATTGTTTGTGAGCCTTGCGAGGTATCCAGCCCTATAAATTGTTACTTTTTCTACTCTGCAATCATGCAATCTTTTTGGATTTGTTAGAAAAATTAGTAACCTTCAGATGTAAGCTTTTTTCATTTCTGAAGATTATATGGCTGAACATGACTGTATATATATTTGAATATGCTTTTATCTTCACTATAAGAGATTTTCCTTATCAATTAGTCCAGCGCATTCAGCTTAGGCCATATAATATGCGGACTAAGTCTCTGCCCCTAAATCTCTCCACGATTCAGTCATATCCACGTCCATAAACGCACAGTAATTCTTTGTTTAATTCAATGTCGTTGTTATTTTTTGAACTGTAACTAATGATAATTAGAAATAATTAATGGTTGAAAATCAATGACAATTGAAAGAACAAAAAAAGGCAACAAAACGGCACAGCACAAATACGTTTTTCTCTTCATGGTAGGAAGAAAATCTGTTAATGAATATCTTATAAAATTAATTTATTTTTTGTTTATACTTTTTCATTTATTATTCTCTTTTCTTTTTCTTCTGTGCATTTGATTTTTTTTTTTAATTTCTTCATTCTTTTTTCCTTTCTTTTTCTTTTTTTCTTAAAAACTTCTTCGTTCTTTTTTCTCCTTTTTTATTTTCCTTTTTTTCTCACAAACTTCTTCATTCTTTTTTAATATTTTCTACTTTTTTCACAAGCTTCTTTATTGTTTTTTTCATTCTTTTTCATTTTTTTTCATTTTTTTTAACTTTATTTTTTTTCCCCCTGTCTTTTTCCTTTTTTATAAACTTTCTAATTCTTTTGCTCTTCGATTTCCCCCTTTTTTTTACAAACTTAATTTTTCCAATCTTTTCTTTTTTTTTTACAAACTTCTTCATTCTTTTGTTTTTTCTTTTCCTCATTTTTACTTTCTATCTATTTTTTTGTGCTACCTTTTTATTCTTTTCCTTTCTTTTTATTTCCTTTTTTCTCACAAACTTATTTTTTCTCCTTATTTTCTTTTCTTTTTTCTTACAATCTTCTTGATTCTTTTTTGTTTCTTTTTTCTACTACATTCTTACTTTTCTTTTTTTCTGTCTTTTTTTCTCTGTTTCTCAATTTTTTTATCTCTTCATATTCTTAATCCTGCATTCCTTCTTTTTTAATCTTTATCCCTCATTTTTTCCCAAATTCTTTAATGTTTTCTATTTTTTACATCTTCACTTTTCCTTCCATAAGGCAGGAATGATAAATAAAGTATCCTACTGTTTGACATCCCAACAGTAAAAATAGAAGCGTGTTTGAACATGTATTTGGTAGTATATAATGTTTCATCACAGCTGTAAAGAGAAGGGCTCTTAAATGGTCACAAATGTTGGTGTTAGTATTGAAGAAAGATTTTTAAGAAGTCAGTCCAGGAAGTTATGAGACAGATTTTTATTTTATTTTTCAGGTTGGCAAACAAGATTGAAATTAACTCATCAGTGTTGAGCTTGAACACATATGAAAATATTCAGTTCAGGTTTGCCTTACTGAATTAAAGTTCAACTGAGTAATCTAAAATTTCTACAAAATGTTTTTGGTTGAATATGTCCAGAAAATAAAACACAGTATCAATTTTTGTATCCAACTTCAGTATAATACGACAAAAATATTTAACCAGTTAACATAGGTTTATGGAGATTGAGTTCTATCCCAAGCATCAATTTTTATATAGGACAGAATTTTTGAATAGTCAAAAGACTGAAAAAATTAACCTCATTGGTCACTTCATGAATTGGGGAAAATGCTTCAAAAAGGGCAACCCTCATCAGAGCTAATCAACATATGATGGTCTATTTGATTGATGATGAATTAGCATCGATCAAGTGATTTTCAACCGGGTTATCGACCTGAAAAATAAAAGAATCTCTCAATTTCCTTGACACACAAATTATGAACATGTTTTTGACCCCAAAATTATTCTTGTATCTCCATCCACTTACTGAACTATTAAGTTCCAATCCAGCAAAATATTGAATTTAAACACATGTGCAAACATTCATGTTTATCTTTCAGAATTTACATTTAATCTAATAATCTTGGATTATTACAAACTGTATTTGGTCATATGTATCACAAAAATGGAATACATGATCAAATTCTAAGTAAAAATTCAGAACAATGTGACATTTAACAAGTGAGCACAAACTAATAAAGACCAATTTCTACCTGGGAACAGGTTTTTAGTTTGCACAAGGTATTTTTGGATTAGTTGATAGACTGGAAGATAATAGGACTCATTCTTGTCAGTTTATAAACTGAGAAAAATGGGCCAAAATTAAGAAATCTCATCAGATTAAGATTTGATGGTGATAAATTAATATTGATAAGCTGATTTTTAATCACAGTTGCCAACCTGAAAATTAGTCTCAAAATTTTCTAGATACATGCTATGTGAATAAGTTTTTGGCCAATGAGAATATTTCTGTATCATCACAGCTCCTGAAGATTTTTTATTCTCCAAAATCAAAACCAAGATCAATGATTGATATTTCATGATAGAACTAAATATAAAAGATATTTTCCGAAGGTTTTATGTAACCTTATTCTTCCTGGCTGCACTGGAATGGTAATTTTGTCCATTTTTACCAGAATAATTTATATAATTGAGTCAGAGTCACTGAAGAGTTGCAAAAGAGAGAAAACTTCTTACCTGGCCAGATGTATAGGTGTGGGTATTGAATAAAGTTTTTTGAATGCTGATATATTTCTCTTTAGCATGCCACATTTAAATGAAAGAAAACATAAAAGAAAAAAAAATAGTTATGTTGTCCATTGAGGGCAATTTTGAATAATTGCCATGTATATTTTATTCACTTTCTTACCCTCTATAAATGCACTGAATTTTTAGCTGATAAATCCCATAAACATAAATGATGAAGTGACAATACATATATGTAAATAAATGCATAAACACAATGTGTATATACATATTAGTCATGAGTACTATATCCAAGTTACATTTTTTGTGTTAATCTTCCTCAAGAGTTTTTTTATGCTGTTATACAACATCCAGCATTTTCATCTAAAAAAATAATAATTTACACACCGTTGTGCAAATTCAAGTATTCCAATCTAAAACTAATATTCTATACACCATGGCCAACTTGTAAATATGGCCCCGCATGTTACACTAACAGGCTGACTTCTAACAGGCCAAAGTAATGTAAAGAAAAAAAATAATCCATTGATGGCCCCATACGAAATTAACCTAAAAAGAGAATCAACTTAAGAAAAATTGAAGAGAGAAAATAATATAATTATGTTGGCAGAATTTATCTGACATTATTTTCAGATCATAAAAGCAAAGTAACTCACAGCCCTTTATAATTTGTGGATTAGTAAAAGACAAAGTGTAAATATGCATTTTAATGTAGAAATGAATTCAAATAAGTTAGATAAATTCTACCAACATGATTATACTATTTTCTCTATTCAATTTTAAAGTTAATTCTCTTTTTGCGTTAATTTCCGATGTGGCCATGAATGGATTATTTTTTTTTTATATTACTTCGGCCTGTTAGAAGTCAGCCTGTTAATGTAACATGCAAGGCCATATTTACTTGTTGGCTGTATATACATCATGGTATAGTTTCAAATATCTATTTCTATCTAATTATAATCTTTTATTTGCAAACAGTTATATAATTTCAAGTAAATAATAATAATCCTTAGTAGCCAGTATCAGCTTCAAGTTACTATTCTTAATACAAATAATTTACACACAGTTATATGCCATCAAGTCATCCTATCTAATAATAATAATTTTCAAAATGATTTATTTCACCCATTGACGGGACACTAAGTGTCTCTGTCAGTTGGCTAGGGCTGTAGAATACACTGGCTGCTTCTCTGCAGAGGGGCAAGACCTCCCCCCACCCAATGAGTGTCCTGATATGATACTAAATAATCTGATGGTGAGGTTCTAGTAATGCTGGAGCTTTTGGGAATATAGAGTACTCTTTCATTGCCATCACTCCCAAGTTCACTCTGGCCCCAAGTGGTAGCACCTGATAGGGTCCTCTCTATGAGTCAAATAGAACTAAACTATTTATTTATGCTAAAATGAATTGCTTAAAATTGAAGTGTTTTGACATTTAACTGTTTGTAAACAAAAACTATACTTATACTAAACTGAATTGTTTGAAATCTAATTTGGCATTAAATGACCCAAAAAGAGTTGATATGCCATAAAACCAACCAACCAACCGTTACTGACACTTCCTAATGCTCCAGAACTGGATCCTCACGGTCCGATATTATTTTAGAGTCATACCCAGAACACACCTCTTTCTTGGATGGTCTTACCTCTCTTCAAGTAATACCATCAGCTGTATTCTCAGCCCTGCCAAAAGGGTTCTAGAACAGTGATATCAAAAATATTTGGCTTTGTGGGCTGGATTAAAGTCTAAATGAGATCATCTGGGCCAGTTAAGGACAATTGTTCTTTAAAATTCTATTCACAGAGTTGGCAAATGAAGGAAACATTATACATCATAACAACTTTATTAACAGTAATGAAAGAAAAGAATGTAATGTGTTAGCAAAGTGTGTGTATGCAGGGCTTTGTATATATATATATATATATATATATATATATATATATATATATATATAAAGTCCTTATAAGTAATAGTCATTTGAGTGAGAATGGTGATAGAGATTGTTCAAATGCATTGTTAATCCGTAATAGTAAATAGTTAAAGATAAACTGTTTTAAAATATATATTCGAACAGAATATTTTAAATAATGATAATAATAATGATAAGAAGACAATAATAATAATAATAATAATAATAATAATAATAATAATAATAATAATTGTAATTATAGCAAATGTTGATTATGTAGTAATAGAGACAAAAACATTAATCATATAAGCGAGTCTAGCAAACTAGCACAAAAAAGTATAAGACAAACATGATAGGGTGGAGAAGGTGATCCTCTGGGAATTGTACAATATATTGAAATTTCACCATACTACCAAATGTCACATGCACAAACCAGAATCTGTTCTGGAGAATGAGACACAACATTCTATGGAATTTTGAGATCACCTAATCCTGGCCAGAAGACAAGACCTAGTGATAATTAACAATTTGCCATATAGTGAATTTTGTCATCCCAGCAGACCACAGAGTAGAAATCAAAGAAAACAAAAAGAGACAAGTACTTGGACCTTGCCAAAAAACTAAGAAAGCTGTAGAACACAAAGGTGATACCAATTGTAATTGCTGCACTTGGAATGGCCTCTAAAGGCATGTAAATGGAGATGGAAGAGTTGGACATTGGTGGAAGAATTGAGACCATCCAAACTAAGGCATTGTTGAGATTGGTCTTTAAGAACTGAGGGGACTTACTGTCACTCAGACTCCTTTGAAAGACCACCAACTAATGCGGGTGTAAAAATATTCACAAGTAGTAAAATAATAATAATAAATTTAGAAAATAAAATTGAGCTGTGGACCATAACCCTTGAGCAATATGTTTGACAATCATATACAAGAAGTTTGCACCCCAACTGAAGCTATGAAAGCAATCCATGACAATTTGATCATTCAAACAATACCAGAAAGAATTTTGTGCACCATGACAATACATGGCCAGATTGCACCACATTTTTTTAATGGCTAAAAGTGAAAGAAGCCTGAAATTCACACTTGTTGCACAATCCCCATTTAGCACAATGAAACTTCTCATTGTTCCCAAAATTATTAAAGGTGTTGAAAGGTTAAGATTTCAAATTTGATGTCAAAGTTGAAGGTATTGACTGAAACTGGATGAAATCAGATACTTTTTTCATGAACCAAAAGAATAAGGGAATAGAATGTTTAGGGAAATATGCAACATTATATTGAAAAATAAACTTGTAACTTTTAGAAGAAATATATCATTCCATTTTGATAGCGATTTCATTATTCTATCTGTCAAAACTTGTTTTATATGATTGTAATTGAGACCTATTTTATCAATCAACCCTCATAATTTTGAAGAGAAAGGAATTAATTTCATTCTGATAACAGTTTCACTTCATTTGATTTGAAACTTGTTTTATATTATGGGAGATCTTGTTTATCAATTTACCCTTGTAATTTTGAAGAGAAATACAATTATCTCATTTAAATACTAATTTCACTTGTGTGTCTTCTCTAAAACCTGGACAACTTATTTATCAATTAATCCATTTGATTTTCAGTCCTTTTATTTCATTTTTTACCCTCTTTTTCTCTCTGTTTTCACATTGACTTCCATTTTTCTTTACTGTTTTGAGGAGGGTCTTGCCTCATGCCAAGGTATACAGTCAGTCCTACTTACTGGGCTAGAAGATATAAGAGAGAAACAAGTGAGACAAAGAAGAAAATTTAGGAGAGAGGAAAGACAAGAAAATACAGAAAATCATTTGTTGGATGTACGTTTTTTGTCTATGTATCCCCTGGGTAAGATCCTCTTACAAAGTGGATGTTCTGGGTATAACACTAAACTGCATATGTTGGCAAGATCTGGGGAATGTAGGGTATTTCTTCAATGCCATGACCCTTAGTTTCACTATGAACCAGTGCGGCAGTCCCCGTTAGAGTCTCATCTATGGATCAAATTGATCTCTTTAAAAAGTATTTATATTCAATAGGACTGTGTGCAAAAAAAAAAAAAAATCTCAAGAAACAAATTCACAAAAAATGTAAATATGAACATACAATGAATGTAATTCTCAAACCTCGAGGCATACAATAGCCCTTTATGAGTTGATATGTCTTTAAAATCAACGAAGCAATTAATCTTGCACCTTCTTTGATACTTTAATCATTACTATTTTTATACAGCAGCAGGCATAATGAAGAGGTGAAGGAATAATCCATCACACTTGGTAATAAAAGTATAACTCTCGAAAGGGTTGAAACTGGTATAAGATGTGTGTGAGAGACAGATGGAAACAACGGAGGAAGTCTTGAAGGGCTTGAAGGATTTTGAAACTTCCATACATGGACACTTCTATATTGACTCCTAACCTCTTCTTAGTCGCTGCCCCAGAAGACTGACTGAATATATTCTGGCTGCAAGATTGAGACTGACCATGACTCTGTGGGTACTTGTGTATATATAATTTCACAACATCCACGGATTGCTGTGTTCCTGTTTACACAGGTGCATCCTACAATCACTTTGTTTGCACAGCTGGAACATCCAGCTCTGTCAAGAGTCAATACGCCGCACTATCTCAGTCTGTTTACAACTATCTATCGATCTATCTATCCATATATCAGCTCATATCTATCAATCCATCCAAAGTTATTCATCTATTTTTCTCTGAGCCTGTTCATAGGACAGCAACATATGAATAAGTTGCAATTAAAAAATAAAAACGTCTTATGTATATATATGTAATTCCATTTATTGTTACAGAATTTCAATGCTGGAGAGTTTGGTCATAAACAATATCTAAAAATATCTGTTTAAATAATATGTTTTAATAGAAATAAAATATTGTTATCTTTGGTTTAGAAGAAAATCAACTTTAAAAAAAAAAGTAAAAATCTAGTTGGAGTATAATTTTTATATGCAGAACTGTCTTTATTCCAACTCCTTAATCTATCTATCTATCTATCTCTCTATCTATCAATCTAACATTGTTTTTTTAATCTATATGCATTGATCTTAGTTTGTTCTTGTCTATCAATATTATCTATCTATCTATCTATCTATTTATCTATCTAAATTCTCTATTTAACAATGTTTTCTTTATCTATATGCATTACTGAATCGATCTTAGTATGTTCTCATCTATCTATACCAGCTTATCTATCTATCTATCTATCTATCTTCACATTCTCTATTTAAAAAAGTTCTCCTTATAATTTTTCTTTCATTAAATATCTCTCTCAGTTGTTAATCTTTCTTTTCCTTTCACCTTTCTTATTCTCTATCCTTTTTTGCATTCCTTCCTTTAAAATTGACATCTAATTTCTAAAACCAATTTGTTGCATTTTTTCCATCATTCATTTCTTTGCTTTTATCTCTGTTCAACCAACCAGAAATCACCCACCTAAACTTCTTATATTTTTGGGCATTTTCTTCTTTTTTTTTTGCTTTCTATAAAAGCAAAATTACAATTTCTTCCTGAATTGAAGAAATTATCAATTTTATGACCTTTATTTTTCTTGTAACTCAATAATTTTGTTCAGCATTTCACATCAAGGAAATAGGTATTTTTTTAAAAAGCAGAATTTCTTAGATTGAAGGTTACATCTATTTAGAGCAAGATCTATCTATTGAGCGAGTACCATCTGTTCATATCTATCTATCCAGCAAAATAGCTAGTTACCTAATTACCTTGCTAGTAAGCTGTCTCTGACTTGGTATATATCCATCTATCTATGAAGAGTGATCAAAAATTATCAAGACTGCAGTTGAATTTCATCATCAACATCATCATTAAGGTATGTTGACAGTATGGATTCTCTTGACTTTTTCTCAACATCAGTCCGTATCAGCTATCTCACGTGATAAGTTCTCTGGATGGTAGCCGGTGACTGCACAGAGCTGAATTTAAGCTTTTATTGGTTGGCTAACCTCAGTGTGTCCTTGAGTAGGGGTTTATGGAAGAAAGTCACTTACAAGTTCATCCTTATTTCCCCAGCAGTGCCCAACATGGATTTGTCATCTTAATTGGCTAGTGTGTGATTGGTTGGTAGGAGGATGTACAGTGGCTGTCTTGTGGAAGACTGCTTCCAGGATTTATTCTAAACAGCATGCAGCATCCTTGAGTAAGTTTCTATCTAGCTTTTTTTATCAGGCATTTTGTTAAAGTCCAAGTAGAGCAACCATACAATAGTACCAATACAACTACAGTTTACAAAAATTCCTCCTTTTTTATCAGAGTGATCAGATTTCAATACGGTTGTTAACCTGTCAATAGCAGTTCAGGATCAAAATATTTTGCTTCACATCTGACAAATTTATTCTATTAAGTTTTTCCATTGGTCAAATCATCCAGACAAATCTGTCAATTTTCGATACTTTTTATCATCAGTTTTAATACTTTTTGAACAGCAGTTAGTGACCAAATAAATCATTTTTTCAAGTGCTTCATACTCACTAAACCTAACTCTGTGCAACTTCTTGTTCTTTGAACTGATAATTCATCTCAATCATAAGATTTGAGGACTTGAGAGGAATAAAAGGAATACACCAGCTTAAGTTTACACCAGAATAGGAAGTTCAGAGGTACTTCAATCAATGAAAAACTCCCTTGATGAAGTGTGTTGAATGTCAAGGGTAAAATTTTCAAGAAAATTAATATTTCATTAATTGTTCATTTTTGTCTGGATAAATACAATTTCAATCTTAATACTTTGCAAACTGGCAGTTGCACACACACACACACACACACATATATATATATATATATTCAAATGAATAGATCAATGAAGAGATTTGTATTTTTAAGAATTATTCATTTATTTTGTTCTTACATATGTGTATGTTTCCAGCTTGTTGCTTTCATCAGAGAACATATGTGGCACAAAGCCATGTGCATGGGGTACTTAATGAAACCCAAACTCAAACGGTGTTTGTTAGTAGAATGTTTTTCATATTTGCATGGGTTTTCACCCCTCTCTTTTTTTCTCAGAGTGTGTCTATTTTTTTTTTTATCCCCAATTGGTCATTGATATTTGATGTGTTATAAAGTTTTTGTTCTTTTACTGTGGGTAGATGTGTGTGTGTTAAAGCGGTTTTGAATTCTACAAACTGTTACTTTTTCTTCTTTGCGTGTGTTGGGGGTTTGATTGTTCCTGTTTGTCTGGGTATAGTTTTGGACTTGAGCTTTTTTTTTTGAGGTAGTGTGGTTTGAAATTTATTGATAATTACTTTTTACAAATATTTTTTTGTGTATATATATATGCATGTGTGTGTGTTTGTGTGTGTGCATATGTTTCTTTCCATTTGTGTGCATGTATAATTCATGGTGGCCTAGTGGGTAGAATGTTCGCCAATGGTCCGGGAGACCTGGGTTCAATCCCAGGTCGCATCATACCAAAGACTTGAAAAATGGTTCTTGATACCTCCTTGTTTAACACTCAGCAATATAAAGTATGTATCAAGGGTAAAGTGGAGCAACCCAGGGAAAGGAGTGGCACCCTCCCCTACACCTTGGTGAAGTAGTTATTGAAAAGGGAGCCTTCGGGTCACCCTTGACTACGGTTGCCAACTTTACTTACTTTACTTATTATAATTCATGTTTTATTCAACGTGGGTTTAATTTTATGTATGAAGTTTTTTTCTTTCATTTGAAGTGATGTGTAATCATTAGTTTGATATATGGGCATGATTTTAAATTTACCTTGACTACATTCAAATAGGTGTTTAGATACATTTAATTTTCTATTTTCTGGTATTTTAATATTGCTCCTGTGGAGTGATATCCAGGTATTGTGGGCTTATGTTGATCCTTTTCTTTACATTTGCAGCAATCAATCATGTAGATAATATTTTTTGAGTTGCAGCTTATGTCATCATTCATTCTGAATTTTGTTTCCGGCTTTGTAAAGGTGTAGGATTTTCCTTCGATAATCATATCCCATACTCCACATCTTTTATTCTTAGATTTGGCAACTCCTTGTGTTGTGTTTTCCCTAAATGTAGAAGAGGTGAGAATTCTTTTAAGATTTTGGGGTTGTGTCTGGCTTTTAATGGCTTTTCTTGTGTCTAGTAATTTCTTTGATTTTGACATCATTTCTAAGTTTTTTAGATTCTCTATTATTTCCTTGAATAGTTTTGGGTTGTTTTTGTTGTAGGTTGTGACATATGCTAGGGGATTTTCATTGTTGTACTTTTTGGGGTTTTGTAGTTCTTTTTGTGTAACTTTTTCAGCTAATTCGAATCCCTTATTTATTAGTGTTGTTGGGTATCCTCTCTGGTGTAAGGTTGTGTGTTGTTCTTTAAGGTGAGTTTTTTTCTTAGTTTTTTTTATCCATGATTATATATATATATATATATATATATATATATATGCAAATTGCAAGAAAAATTTGTGAATTCTTGGTGCTTTTTCAAGAAATAATAAAAGGATTAAAAATTAGTTTCTTTATTTTATAGCGCAGTGATAGATTGATTGATTGATTGATTTTAATGACATGACAACCCATCTTGGGTTATTTCATGTCTAGAAATTTAGGAATCCTATTCACTATATCTTCATATTTTCATTTTCTGTATAGTTGTTTCTTTAGAATTTTTTTGCACATAGTCTGAACAATAACAAATAATCTTTAAACAGACTTATTTGGTTCAAAGATGAGACCCTAACAAGCACTAAGTCAAAGTGAACCTGAGAGTAATAGTAATAAAGAAATACCCAACACTCTCCACATCTAAAAATTGGAGCCTCACCATCCAATACAGTTATGTGTGTAATATTTAGAGTGAATGTAAATGTTCATTCACCTATAAGGAATGATAGATAACTTAAAGGATCAACATATGGATGAATCTTTTCAAATTTTATAAACATCTACATAGCGTCTTGATGATAAGATACTCTCTGCAAAAGGGAATCTTTGCCAATCACAACCTGACATTCATCCCACTGTCACAAGTTTGGTTGCTGTTGTTTTTTTATTGTGTTGTGTTGTATCTTTGATTTTTCTTTTACAGTGACCAACCATTTGAAACTGGTTTGGTGAAGGAGTGATGCTAAAACAAAATACTTGGCATGAAAATGAATAATGAACAAACATAGTTGAAACATTACAACAATTTATTTTTAGTTGTATGTGCACTTTTACACATAGTGGCAGAGGTAGTGATATACTGATGCAATACTTTATCTTAGGGCAGTTGGTTCTTTGCAGTAGCTGCCAATGAAGTCTCTTGAAGATTGCAAAAGACTGACAAAAACTCCTTGGATAACCTACAAAGACTGTAAGACTCGTGATAACAGTCTAAAACCCACAAAACTAGTGACAACAGTCTAAAACCGACAAAAACTGGTAACAACAGTCTTCAACCAACAAAGACTGGCAAACTTGTCTGATCTTGCTTCTATCAAAGACTCCTTGGATAACCCACAAAGACTGTAAGACAGGTGACAACAGTCTAAAACCCACAAAAACTGGTGACAGCAGTCTACAACCCATTAAGACTGATAAAAACTGTCTACACTCACAATGGTCCGCAACCTACAAAAACTGGTGAGAACAGTCTACCATCCACAAAGACTGATAAAAAAGTCTAAAACCCATAAAGAGTGGTGAAAACAGTCTACAACCCATAAAGACTAGTGACAATGGTCTGCAACCCACAAAATCTAGTGAGAACAGTTTATAATCCATAAAGACCAATAAAAACAGTCTACAACCCAGAAAAAGTGACAACAGTCTCCAATCCACAAAGACTGGCTAACTTGTCTGATCTTGCTTCATAGACCCATTTTACAAAGTTAACATCATGAGCAATTAATTTGAAAATGTGTTTACCTTTTTTTCTTTTGCAATTAACTTCCTCTTTCAATGTCATATGGCCTTACATGACCACCAACAAGGACTAATTATCTGACCAAGAAAACACTAAACATCATTAAAGAATTTAGGTGGATAATTAACTTAGAAGAATATCATTGCTGATATTCAATATCAGACCTATTATTCATATCCAACTTATGTCAGTGGGTTATAAATGTTTTGCTAAATATGTTCCTGACTCCTTCTCTCTCTCTCTCTCTCTCTCTCTCTCTCTCTCTCTCTCTCTCTCTCTATTTATCTCAGTAGTTTCCATTTACTATCACAATGTTCATCTCTCTCTCTTTATATATATATATATATATATATATATATGTGTGTGTATATATTTCTCACAATGTTTGTGTCTCTCTCTATCTCAATATGTTCATCTATACATCTATGTTCATGTCTCTCTTTCACTCTTGAGGTGTCTATTTTTTCTATTTATCTCAATAGTTTCCTGTCTCTTTCAGTATCTATCAATCTATCTATTTCAGTATGTTCAGGTCTGGTTCTAGGGTTCTTTGTTTAATGGCATATCAACCCTTGTAGGTTATTTAATGCCAAATCCATCCTTATAGAAGACCAGTAGTGGTACTATTTTACCTATACCAGGGAGAATAAGGGGTTTATATCTTTCCCAAAATTGAATGTAGTTACACGACTGGAATTCAAACTTGCTCACCATGTTTCTGCAGTCCAGCACTTTAACCATTACACCATAAGGACTCCCCTATGTTCACGCATCTCTATCTATTTGTCGCAGTAGTTTCTTATCTCTCTCTTTCTCTCTCTCTCTCTCTCTCTCTCTCTCTCTTTCATATATTCATATCTACATTTCTATAACCCTTTTCCCCCTCTCTCCATTTATACTGTGTATCTAATCAACCTATTTCTTTTCTTACATAAATCTTTTCTCTTCTCAATGTATTACTTTCTATTTATCTGAATTCATCTTTTTCCTATTCTTTTCTCTCTCTCTCTCTCTCTCTCTCTTTCTCTCTCTCTCTCTCTCTCTCTCTCTCTCTCTCTCTGCATCTATGTACAATGCCCTTTCCAAAATATTCTAAATTCTTCTCTACAAATATTATCTTATCTTTGCCAATCATTGATATGTAATCCTAATCACAATCTCTTTGCCTTTTCTGTTGGAATATATTGATCTGGATAATTCCCTTGAACCCTTCCCTCTGTCCTTGGACAGGTATATGAAGAGAAAACAGGGATAAAGGTAAGCAGATTTACAAAATCTGACATTTGCAAGTATCAAAGAAACTGCAATGGACTTGCTAATCTTGGATCTTGGATGTTCCAACGCAAACTAAAATTGTAAGAATTGGGAAATTGAACAAAAAAAAAAATATATATATATATAAATATATATATCACAAACATGAAAATATCTAAATATGAAATAATTTAGAAATTGGCTTTTTGTTTTATTTGTTAAATGTTTTAATCATTTGGAAACCATGAAAATTTGAAAAGTAAAATTGATATTTAAAGCTCTTAAGTTGTACCTCACTGTGTCATGAAGATTTCTTCTATCAACTTGATTTAAAGTTAAAAGCTTTCCAGTCATACCTCACTGTGTCATGGGTGTAGTGTTCTAAGCTATAATAAGTTATAGCACTGAGTGGCACATATGTAAAAGGTACTCTCACTTTCATCTGCATGTGCATGTATCAAACCATTACTTTCCTCAGCAAGATACACAGAATCTAAACTTGAATGCTGGCCACATGTTTGGTCTTTGAGTCTGGCTATAGACTAGGGGTGAAATCCACAATGTACTCCCCCTGGCAAAGATTATAGAATTCACATGCAACGGCAAAGATGAAAAAAAAATTTATTTAATAGCTGAACATTCTGATTTCATAAAATATTCCTTAGCCAAATCAAAGCAATTTATCTAAGTTAATTATTAATTAATAATTTTGGGCATAATTTTTCCCAAACTTGCAGAGGAAAATATCATGGAATAACCCAATTATTGTGGGAAAAAATTATCTTGTTATTTGCATTTCTAAAACAAATACCAGCATTGGCATTGTGAATTGATATATGCAGGTGCTAACATGAGATACGGTCAATCTCAACTTGCAGCCAGAAGAGATATGGTCAGTCATAGAGAGCATCCGGCAAGTACCCGGTGGGACAACGGTCTTCAAGACATCTGTGTGTATGTCTACCTGTCTTCATCTCTCACACACATCTTGAAAAGTTTTGATCCCCTTTCAAGAGAAATAAAGAGACATATATCTTTATAAAGAAGTGTTATGCCTCTTCCTTTATCTTCATTATGATTCCTTCTTCATTCATTCTTGTTCTGAGGATATACAACACCTTTTAATAGCTACTACACCGACGTGTAGGGAAGAGCACTAATCCTTTCCCTGTATTATTCCACTTACCCTTGATCTGTATCTTGTAATGCTGAGTTGGTTAAGCAAGGATCCATCAAGTACCATTTCTTGAGTTTTTGGTACGACTTAACTTGAGACTGAACTTCGGTCTGCCAGATGATTATCAAACTCTCTAACCATTATGCCAACGGGCCAGTAATATATATATATATATATAAAAAATTGTATTTTATTTGTATAGAGTGCTATTGCAATGCAAAATAATTATTCAGGTCTAATTAATTTTGAAGTGAAAACTTCATCATCAGAGACCTTTTTTTAATATGAACTTGGTGTTGTATGTTCAAATTTTTATGGACTTCGTACACAAGGTGTCATGTGGGGTATTTAAATGCCATGTGGAAGAGACGTGACATCAGTTGTCTAACCAATATCATTTTTTTTATTCAAATATATATCTAAAGAATGTGCATGTTAATTAATGATATATTCAGTATTTAATTCTAACCTATTGTTAATCTAAGAGTGTAACTTAGCTATTAATAATATATATATATATATATATATATATGTATGTATGTAAAATTTTGCAGTATATATATATATATATATATAATACAGCAAAATTTTTTGTTATGTGTACGTAACAAAAAGTTTTGCAGTATTAACAATCTGGTGAAGTTTACAGAACTCAGAAAGTAATGTGATTGAAGTTTGTGCATTTTGAAGAAATATGCATATTATCTGGATGTGAGTATATTTTTAACCAAAATTTAGAGGAGGTATCAAAAGCAGACACCAAAATGAGTCTTTATTGAGTTATCTGTTCTTTGACTAAATTACATAATTCCTAAAGGCAAAAAAAATTATCAGTGAACATTTCTTTTTTTTGGAAAAATAAAAAAAAATATTGGAAAGTTAATGTAAAAAGTAAGCAACTGGAAAGTTAGTATCCAGCTAAAGGTCATGTACACACACACACACACACACACACACACACACACACACACACACACACACACATGAAACTCCGAGTTATGGATATACATATTTACCCAACCTCTCCACAGAGGCAGGATGTGATGTGAGTTCAATTTTTAAGCAAAGTTTAACAGGTTTGAATAGAGAGTTTTCTTTCTCTTAGACTTGTTACCATACCAAGGTTGAAAAGCCTAGTCTGCCCTACTATTTACCCATAGCTGAAGGGAAAATAGTTGGATTCATACCTCACCCAAAGGTATTAGCACTATTTGAAATGCAAACAGCCTCACCCAGGATTTGAACTTGTGTTGCAGTGTCCATCTTCAAAAACTCTAATCATTACACAACAAATACCTCCTGAATTAAGGATGAATAATACTGCAGAGCCTTTTCTTTTAAAACTTTTAGGTTTTTGGTCTGCTCAGGTAAATAAAAGTATTAGTTGTCTAAATTTTTGAGAGAAAGTTTGATGGTTTTTTTTGAGAATTAGATGCCTTAAAGAATCAGCACATATGTTGAGCTACAGTGACCTGTTGAGTAGACCAAGTATAGAGATGAATACAATATAGGAATCAATAATCAAAAAGGTCATATACAAAAAAAGAAAGAAATTTGTAATATGAGGTCAGGTAAAGATCTTGCATAATAGTAGTAATTCACAATGTTGCAAAAATATTAAGTTTTTAAGTCGCAAAAAATTCCCTCTAAACTGTCCAGCCGGATACATAGTGTAACTGTTATAGGTGTTAGTTTCTTAAACTTCTTAGTGACAATCATCTGGAGGTTGCAGGTTCAATTGTGACTGTTGGTGAGTAGGAATACTTAACACTTGAACCTGGTAAACGGAAACAGACCAAACAACCCCTGTGGATTAGATAAAGGACGTGATTGGAATTTCTATGTAGGTTCAGTAAGAATCACCTGGAGAACATATCAGCAAAAGTGCTGTGAATATAAAGATGAAGACAGAAGCCTGAAAAACCAGAATGATAAAACAATTATATAAAAGTATTGAGCATTTTTAAAAAAGATTTTCAACAAAAGTATTTGGTAAATATTTGACCCAGCTCATTTCTAATGTTTATATATTATGCTGGGAGAAACAAATAATACTGGTATGATCTTGCGGGTGAAATTTAAAATAACAGTAATTAAAAATTAAATTAATGCCCAAAATTGCTCGCAAAATACCAACTGAATGTTTTCCTGTGTTTCCAATATTAACCATCAAGTGTAACTTTCAAAACAAAATTTAATAAATTTGAAAAGTTTGTACCATTAAATTATAATAATCTATATTATCATTATTAAATCAACCAGGTTAATTTCATCTTTCAAGAACTATGAAAATAAGTTATAAGTTCAACTGAAACATAAAAAACAATTTTGTATCTACTGTGTACAAAATTACAAAAAAATACATGTATTAGCCCACTTTCTCTTTCAACAAATGAGAAGCAGTAGCCAAATTCCCCCCATATTTCATCAGATAAGAGTCACATCATTTTATTGCGAAAAGAGATGACTGCAAATTGAATTTTACATATCAGAGGTAATGATTTTCAAAAATGAATGTCTATTTACAAGTTTTATGTGTTTAGGATAATACATATAAATTATCTGTCTCAAAAGTTCTGTATGATGCAATAGAAATAAATAGTCAGTTTTACTTAATGAATAAAGATATTTTAAGTTTGGAATAATTTTTATTGAGTAACCAAAATGTACCTTGAAAATACTTTTGATACACTCAATATAATACATTATAATAAAGATAGTGAACTTAGTCTTTAGATGTGCACATGAAATAAAATTTTAAGGTCTGCAAAAAATTAAAGTATTTTTGATATACCCTAATATATATATATATATATATATATATATATATATATATATATTTACGAGGATCATTAAATAAGTTTCCAGACTTTTTTCGTATTGTCACTTTTATTGATAGTAGACACATGAAACTCTAGTCCTCTTCGAAGTAATCTACTCTGGCTGCAATGCACTTGTTGTACCATTCCAACAACTTCTCAAAGGCTTCATAGAAGTCCTCTTGTGTGAGCGTGTCAATGACCTTCATCACGGCTTCTTTCATCTCTTCAATTGTCTCATAACGACAGCCTGTGAGCTTAGGGAATAACCAAACGTCACTGGGAGCAAGGTCTGGACTATAGGGAGGGTGAGCAACTGTCTTGATGCCCATCTTGGTCAAACAGTCAATGACATGGATGGAGTTGTGGACTGGTGCATTGTCCTGGTGGAAATGCCACTGACCCAATTTGAAGAGTGCTGGCCTCTTCCCTAGGAATCTCTTTCTGAACTCCCTTAAAACCTCAACATAGGAACCCTAACCCTTTGGCCCATCAACTGTGGTGTATTGACTTCCTTACTCCTCCTACACCTCTCATCATCCCTCACAGAGTCCCTGGCTTCCTTGAATCTCTTATGCCACTCAAAAACTTGCTTGATTCATGCAAAATGGTTGAAAAGCAGTCTGAAGGATTCCATATGTTTCTGTGGCATTTTTTCCAAGTTCAAAACAGAATTTTATTGCATATTGTTCTTTCTCACGTCCAAATTGCCTTTTTGAACTTCACCAGCTGTGACAATTAGGCTTTAGTAGGGTGTATTCCAATTGCTGCTGTAGCTGTTCATTTAAATCTGTAATCATCAAAATTACTCAGTTATCTCATAACATGTATAGCGATAATATATTGAATTTTCAAGAGTCTACGTCAATTTTAAATGCCTGTACAAAAAAGTCTGGAAACTTATTGAAGGCACCACACACACACACACACACACACACACACACATATATATATATATATATAATAACATCATTACATATATAGTGAAGTCATAGATCATTTTTAAATTTCGTGTAAAGGTCAGTAAAAAATGAATATTCTTTTGATACATCCTCATTGTATGGTGAGTCAAAAGTTTTGCAATATTTTGGTAGTACATGCTAGTTTTCAGAAGCAGTTCGAGCCATAGAAAGGTACTCACCATGGTTGCTAGTATCATGGTAGTTGGTGAGAAAACATGTTGTGCATTGCTTCATTCCATATGTGATTTGAAAGCTGCACATTAACGTAAAATGTAGTGTAGTTTGGGAACTTGTACTTTATGAGTTTGAACTGGGCCATAATGCCATGGAAACAACCAAAAACATTTGTGTTAAAGATGAAAGTTCACTTGATCCCAATACAGTAAACAGATGGTTCCAGAAATTTGGCTCTATTTGTGAGAACCTCAATGATCAGGCAAGATCAAGTAGACCTAAAAGTGTATTTTGAGGCTGTGTTCCAAGCTTCCAAATTGTGTTTCACATTATGAAAATATTAGAAAACTTTGGACATGCCCAAATAACTTTCTTTATTTTGATCTGGTTGGTCAATACAAATGTTGTTTTATTACAGAGCAATTTATAAGATAAAAATAATAAAATATTCAAGAATTTTCAAATTTACCTCAATGTAAACTTTTTACAAAAGTTTATTTCCAAAAAGTTTCTTAACATAAAACAAAAAGGAAGTTTTAAATGTTTAGAGATTCAAATAACAATGCCACCATTTCTACACATGTGACAACAGTAGAATTATCAAAGATTTATACAACTGGGATTTGGTTTTCTTTTGTTGAGTGTTTATTCTATGTTTTACTTTTCTCTGATGAAGCGATAGATATGATACTAAGATGTTAAAACATTTCATGTTGGAAAAGTGTAGAACATCTATTTTTGGCTCGTTTGTTGTCATTTCAATGCCTCTTGTGACTGCCCAACATCTGGAAAATATGACTGGCATGCTTTCATGCCAGGATTGATTGAAGCTGAAGTTTTCACACTAGATGGGGAAGGGTTGTAAGAAATATCCTGGGAAGTTCCTGTTGATTCAAAAACCTGATAGGAAAACTTCAATCATGATAAAAGCTTTAGAAAATATTGATGACTCACCTTTTTAAAAAAAATAAGAAGAAAAAATGTCGTCTGCTAATTTCTATCTAGGTAAGACTTTCAAAGTTTAAGTCCAAAATGTTGCATTGTCCTCTACAGAACACAAGTTCTTCGATGATTGTCATTTGGTGATCAGTGATTGCTTTCAGTTAGTAAGGAAATAATGACATAAGCTCTTATAGATACGGGCTGCAGAAGCAAAATATGGTATAGGAAGGATTGGATTCATGCCTTTAGTACAGGCTGCAGAAGCAAAATATGGAATAATTTTTAAAATGTTTTTTTTTAGTCTGATCTGTTCAATATTTGAAAAAAATGCAATAAATCCAAATTTTCATTTTAGCTCTATTATTCAAGCACATTTTAAAAATTAAAATTCAGCCAAATTTGAGTGAGCAAGAAAAGAAATAACAATGAATCTATGATATGCTTAATGCCAAAATAAAGCCAAAACAAAATGTCTGAAATAATTCAAGTTTCTTTATGGCCTCCATCAAGCTCAGACCATAACCTCCTTGAATATGCTATATGGGGCATTTTAGAGAACGAATGCAGCTTCTCATCCAAATATTGGTTAACTCAAGATTACTTGTGAGGAGGAATGAAATAAAATGTATGAAGAATTTATTTTGAAGGCATGCATATTTTTTTCGAAGGCATGTTGATACAATAAGTGAAAAAAATGATGGCCATATTGAGTAAATTTACTGTTTTGTGTCAATCTTCTTATTTTGTTGTTTATTTTTTAAAATTAGAATTAATCTTGTTTTATAATAGAGTCATTACTAGAGTATTCCTAATTTTGCTTCTGCACTCTCTCTCTCTCTCTCTCTCTCTCTCTCTCCATATATATATATATATATATATATAGTATTGACAAAATAAAACAGATCCGTTTTTATTATTGCCACAAATTTTAAAGAAACTTCAATGGCTTAGAGAACACATGGGACATGATTGTTTTAACACTTTTCAAACTCAGACAACTGCTTACTAGCCATTAACAAATGACTTCTTACTAATTTGGATATAAAAGCAAGGATATGAGTATTTTTGAGAATCTCCTTTTTAAAAAATTATGGCTTTTCACTACAATTAAGGTAACTTTGACAATAAAAATCAAGGTAAATAATTACTTCATATGTTTTTAAGCCAATGAACTTTCATTGAAATTTGCCGTAATAATAAAAAATGGTTAAGTTTTTTAATGGTCTATTTTTTTTTATTGACCGGGCCATTGGCCTAATGGTAGAGTGTTCGCCAATAGTCAAGGAGTACGGGTTTCAATCCCAAGTTGAGTCATACCAAAGTCTCAAAAAATGGTACTTGATACCACCTTGTTTAACACTCAGCATTATAAGGAATGGATCAAGGGTAAAGTGAAACAATCCAGGGAATGGAGTAACACCCTCCCCTACAACTTGGTGTAGTAGCTATTGTAAAGGGAGCCTTCAAGTCACCCTCAATGATGGTTGCCAATATTACTCATTTTTTTATAGACCAATACTATACAGGGTGGAATGATAAAATTGTCGTCCTAGAAAAGAAAACATGATTCCATTTCCATTTAATGAAAACCAGTTTTCTTTTTTTGTTGCAGACCATCTACTAGTAGGCCAGTTGTGTACAAATCCCAAAAGCGATAGGAGCCTTCTATCATGTCTGAAAGTGACACAATGTTCAACGAGCATGATCGATGATACCCTGCTGTACAACTCATGCTCTCTACCAATCCAAGTTATGCCAACAGGACCATTGCCAGCACCCTCAAAATGCAAATCCGGACAGCTCAATGCTTGAGGGCACAGCTCAATTCATCGGACGACCCTTTGGAGGTGGTGGAGCTGAGGTTTCAAGTGAGGGCCACATCATGCCACTTTCACATCTTTGAAGTCAGCTTGAAAGTCAACACCAAAGTGTATCTGGATGTACTGAAGAGTGTGGTGATCCTCTGGTGCAATCAGGTGGCCAGTGGCAGACCCTGGGAGTGGTAGCAGGACTCAGCACCAACCTGCAATTCCAAAGAGACCCAGGCTTGGATTCAGACTTTGTACCCTTCTCTCGTTGGCCCCCTCCTCCCCTGACCTGACCCTGCTGGACTACTTTGCTTGGTCATATGTCAAGAACATCACCAACATGACCTCCCACAACACCAAAGCCAGCCTGATCGCCACCATCCACTGAGTATTCGCCAAGCTCCCACTTGTGGAAAAGCCATGCTCCCAGTTCTGAATCTGTATCGAGGCAGTGATTGAGGATGAAGGTGGCTACATTGAATAGATGTCAGCTTTACTACATAATCAAGTTACCTGAATTGATTTTTTCAATAAAAGTTTTAAAATAAAGCTGTAGTATTGTTTTCTTTAGGACGACAATTTTATCGTTTCACCCTGTATATACACACACACACACATATATATATATATATATATATATAGGAAAAAATAATAACTCATATGACCTGATCAAAGTCTAAAAACCAAAATGTTTAATGCTGGCAAATAATTCTATGAGTAAATCATCTTCTGAAGAAAATCTTGTATTTTTCTTTATCTCAGTACATTTTCATATATATATATATATATATATATATATAAGTTAGTCTTGCATCAACTCTTGAAATCAGTGTTTCTTTTAAGCAATTTCAAGTAGTTAATGATGATCTTCATTTATCAACAGTTATAACTTTAATTAACTATTGTTAATACTCATAACTTAAAAACAATTATAGTGTCTCCAGTAACTAAATGGTTTACAAGTATTCCTACCAAATTCTAATGATCTGCACACATTTGTATGCTTTTAATTATTTCAATTAATGATATAGTTTCAACTAATAAACAGTAACAAACCTTTGAAAACAATTATAGCTTCAGATAACTAATTTTGACACAAATAATTTGCACACAGTTATATGGACTCAAACTTTCTTTTATCTAATACTAATAATTTAGACACAGTTATATGGTTTCAAGAATTTCAATCAATTTCAGTAGATGAGATATTGCCACTGAGGTATGTCAAATGGTTTACTAATTTCAGAGACTTGTGCTGATATTGACAGGTTATTGGTTATACAGAAAATTAATCTCTGATAAAATATAATGGGAGTTCTTGCAAGCTGTAACCATGTCAGTACTATTGTATAGCTGGACCACCTGGACTTTAACAAAATGCTTGGTTGGTTGGTTGATTGGGTTTTATGGCATATCAACCTTTGTAAGTTATTTAATTCTAAATCCATTTTTATGTAAATAATCAGTTTTATTTAAAACAATTAAGTTTAGCATAGGCACGCAGTTTAAATGTAAGTACAGTTTAATTGTGTACTATTCAGTTTAGTCAAGCAGTTCTAATTCAGCTAATTCAGTTTAGTATAAGTACATATTTTGTTTACACACAGCTAAATATCAAAACTGATCTTTATTAAACTAATCAGTTTTGTGTAAGTACAGTTTCAATGCCAAAAAACAGTTCCATTTAAATTAATTCAGTTTAGCATAAGCACACAGTTTAAATGTAAGTACGGTTTAATTGACAGAAACATTTCTATTTCAAGCTTTTCAGTTTAGTCAACCAATTCAGTTTAGCATAAGTATATCATTAGTTCTATTTAATCCATAGATAGGGCCCTATCAGATGCTACCATGCCGGGCCAGAGTGGACCTGGGAGCAATGGCAATGAAGGGGTGCTCCACATTTATCAAAGCCCCAGCATTATTGGAACCTTACCATCAGATTGTTTAGTGTCATATCCAGGACACTCATTAGGGGAGTCTTACCACTCTGTAGATGTGCAGTCGGTGTATTCTACAGTTCTTGGAGAAAGAGTTAAACAGGAACGATACAAAAATGCCACATGTTGTTTTGAACAAATTCTGGAAGCAGCACCCAACAAAAAAGCAGCTGCTGTATAGTTACTTACCTCCCACATTACTAACGATGTGGACACTGGATGCTGTCAAGAAGACCTGCCAAGAATGATGGACAATAAGAATAGATGGCAAAAGGGAGTCAAGGGAATCTCTGCTGTTGGCATTCTTTGATGATAATGATAATGATGATGATGATGTATTTCATGTAATCATATGGTTTCATGAAGCTAATAATAATAATGATAATCATAATAATCCTTTGTAAATAATTATAGCTTCAAATAACTTTTCTTAATACAATAATTTGTACACAGATGCTTTCAAATATTTCTATTTAATTCTCATACTTTTTAAACAGTTCTATTTGATTGATACATTGAAGCTTAACAGGTACTATCATGCCAGGTTAGAGTGGCAAAGAAGGAATGAGTCCACACTCTTTAGAGTTCCAGAACCAGAGCCTCACCACCAGAAAAGAGATAGTAACACCAAGTCTTCTAAGCAAATTTTAAGACTTCTATTATTTTCAGTAGCCAGTTTGGGTACATACAGGTCAAAGGTTTTTAGACCAGTTGCCTAGATGTGAAGGGGGTGTCCTCGTAGCGTAATGGTTAATGCGATGGACTGCGGAATCGTAGTAAGTGAGTTCGTATTCCAGTGGCACTATTATGTTCACTTTCGGGCAAATACCCTTGGGAAAGGTATGAACCCCCTTATCCTCCCAGCTATGGGTTAAATAGTACTACTACTGTTCTTCTCGGAGAATGGCTTTGGCATTAATTAACCTATAAGGGTTGATGTGCCATTAAACAAAGAAACTAAACCAAACCAAACCAAACTAGATGTGAAGAAATTTCTGCTAACTGAAAATTCCAATGCTAGTGCCTCTAACAAAGCCTTCATCAGATGATAACATCAGATGAAGACCTTTAGATGGACTGGTATTAGTAGTGTGTTGTATACTTCCTTTATAAGGAAACATTCTTTTTGGATGTTGTACTATTTAATATATTTTTCCCACCTGGTCTATGCACACTGTTTCAGCTGTAGTAAGACACTTGCTCTTCTCAATTTGGCAAATTTCTTCTATTACCATATTTCTTCTGTTTCTTGAGGATTCCTTTGGCTATCAACATCGAGGATGTAAACTTATGACAGCTTTGACAGTTGTCATAGCATTTGCCTTCATTTTAAGAGATGATTCTGTATCTTCTACAACATTTTTGGCATTCCATTTCTTATCAGTTACAACAAAAGGTTGAGCACTTTATACAAGTGGGGCCTTAGAGTTGTACAGCATTTGAAAGAGTAATGCCTTCAAAATCTTATATTCCTCAACATTGATACAGACAGAATTTGGCATTAAATAACCTACAAAGGTTGATATGCCATAAAACCCAACCAACCAATCCTCAACAAGTGACATGGATTGTAATTTCAGCTTTAATATATATATATATATATATATATATATATATATAGATGTAAATATCTAAGTACTCCTCAAGTTTCATGAGTGAAGAGTCATCGTAATGAGGAAATCATCATCTTGATTTAGTCATGCTGATAACACAGATTCTGTTGACTCTTTCTCACCACCAGTTCCTATTGGCTATCACTCTTGATAAGTCCTCTTGAGGACATCCAGTGTCCACACAGACCTGATTAATGAAAGTTTTTACTTGTTAGCCCACATTGGTGTGTCTTTGTGTAGGAGTCCATAGGAGAACATCACTCATGAGTGAAATGTTCTTGTTTGTCTTACTTGGATGGTTTATAAGATGAGATGCTGGAAAACTCTTGCTTTGTAGTGTTGCTTTCAGAATTTAGTCAAAACAACATGCAGCATCATTGTGTAGTTCCCATCTAGATTCCTTTTTTATTTTAAAGAAAATATTCATTTGGTTCAAAGTTAAAATATGCTCTACTATGAAGGCATCAAGTTATTATGAGTTAATAATCTTTTAAAAGAAGATTATCATTGTTATTAATTTCATACATATATATATATATATATATATATATATATATATATATAATTATCTTTATACCTATTTCTATAGCTCTGGCAGCATGAAAAAAAGAGTCTGAATTATCCTGATGATCTGTTAGGTGAACCCTTGGTAGGCAGTTTCTGGCTCTTTTTAGTAATATATATATATATATATATATATATATATATATATATATATATATATATATTATTAAATTTCTGATACATGTATATATGCAGACAGACAGACAGACAGAGTGGATATATCCGGTAGATGTAATAGACCATTGAAATTACCAACCTATTTTTTCTATATTTCTTAATATCTATATATATATATATGGATTGTTTCATAAAATGAAAGTAAATTGATAAAATTATTATATCAAATAGTATAAACTAAACAAGTTAATTAAAATGAAAATAATTGAAATAAATAAGTAAGTAAAGTGGGCGACTGTAGTTGAGGGTGACCTGAAGGCTCCCTTTTCAATAGCTACAACACTGAGGTGTAGGGGAGGGTGCTACTCCTTTCCCTGGATTGCTCCACTTTACCCTTAATATATGCCTTATAATGCTGAGTGTTAAGCAAGGTGGTATCAATTACCATTTTTAAAGTCTTTGGTATGATATGACTTGGGATTGAACCCTGGTCTCCCGGACCATTAGCGAATACTCTACTCACTGGGCCAATGAAATAAAATTATCAATAAAATGAAATACACTAATTGCAGAACTGTGATGATGATCATGTATATGTGACTTTTTGTGACTTAAATTTTATTCTTAAATTTGGGGATTGCACCATATACTACATACAAACTTAATGAGTATAAATAGTTGACCAATTCTACATCAAAGTCTATAGGTGCAATAACAATTTCCAGCTACAAAGAGTCTCAGCTCAAGTCCCAGAAAGTCACATGGAATATAAATATATGCAAGATATAATGACAGTTATTACATGTGCTTTGTATTGTATATTATTAATTCAAATTTATTCTTTTTATTCAATAAAAGTCAAACAATAAAATTTTAAAGAATAAAAAAGCAAAAAAACCCCCAAAAAACAAATAGATAATTTATATAAATAAATTAATAAATTCAAAGTAAAAGTAATAAAATCAAATGAAATAAAGTAAGATAGAATAAAATAAAATAAAATTAAATCAGATAAAAGAAATAATGTAACAAAATAGAGAGAATAATAAATAAATGAAATGAAATAAATAAGCAGGTTATATCATGTTTCAGTTGGCATAATGCAATTTTAGATTCACAGAGCTCAGATTGTTTGTTTTATAATTTTCTCAGTTCTGGAAAATTTATGATTTCCAGTCTTTCCTCTAAGTAAAGGGCAAAACATTTGAACTCTTTGCTGCATGTTTTACCTTATTTTTAATGATTTTCCATTTAATTCTTGGTTCCATGTCGCTTTTGATTTTCATAGCTTAGTGCTGTTTGCATAACCCTTATTATTGGATAAGTTTCTGTGGTTATACCATATTTGCTTCCATAGTCTTTCAATAGACTCTATATATGCCATTTCAAAATATTTTTGAGTTTTCACACTAGCTTGGTATACTATATTTATTATTATGTATTACCTTCTAAAAGGCAATTTTTTTCTTTTTCAATAAATGTTCCAATATTTTTTCTACATATTTTGTATTCAGCACTCTATTAGTTTTGATTAACTTGTTACAATTAACATTCTTTGGTATGACTTGACCTGGGATTGAATACCAGTCTCCTGCTAATGGTCTGGGAGACCAGGGTTCAATCCCAGGTTGAGTCATACCAAAGACTCAAAAATGGTACTTGATGCCACCTTGCTTAACACTCAGCATTATAAGGTAAGGATCAAGGGTAAATTTTAGCAATCCAGAGAATGAAGTAGCACCCTCTCCTTCACCCTAGTGTAGCAGCTCTTGAAAATGGAGCCTTCGCGTCTCCCTCAACTAAGGTCGCCAACTTTATATATATATATGTATATATATACATGCATACAGACAGGCATATATTAATACACACACACACATATATATATGGATACTCAAGCACATATAAATACACACGCACATGCACATGTATATGGACACACACACACACACACACAAACACATACACACACATATATATTAGATATTGTGCCAAAATAATAAGGATTTTCTGATGTGGTGCATTTGAAATTTTGTGTTTACTTTAGAAGCTGACCAATTAATTTATGGATGTCGGCAGCCACTTTCCTCTGGGGAAACTAAAAAGGATGCATAAATATATACATACATACATGAATATATATATATACACACACATACACACACTCACACATATATATATATACATATAATCTTACCAATGAAGAAAGTGATGCATTTATGGTGATTTGTTGTTGAAACATGCAGGATGATCCCAAATCTTGATTAAGAAAACCTTTATCTCAGGTTGGGGTAAATGATTTGTCTATCTCCCCCTCTTTAATTGACATTCATGGACAAATTTGAGAGTCAGAATCTGATTGCAGTTATACACAAATGTTAATATGCCAATACATTCTTGTTCTGGAAAGTCCATATATCTCAATCTTTCAAAATCTTGGCTCTGTAAAAGATTCAGATGAACCAAATTCAGTAAGGATATAATTTCTTTGAGAAAATTATCTAAAAGTATATTTCTTCCCCTTTGATTTCTTCAGATTTAGATAAATAAGCTGTTCAGAAGTGAAATCCTTAGGGTCTTTTAACTGCAAATCCCATGACATATGCATTGAATATTTATCTATGATTTTTATCTATCTTTTCAATCAATATGGCTACCTGCTATTTATCAACTTTCTGTCTGTATTCACAGCTTGCAGATAAGATGTTTCTTGGCTTCTTCACGTCAATATGTGGATTATCTCCCATTTTTATTTGTGCATCAGTTTTCAAGTATCTTTTATCTTTGTCTTGCCCCATTTATTTTTCTATATTTAAAAGTTTTTTTAAGTTTCTTTTTCTTTTTTGTTGTTGATGTAAATTTGACATTCTCATCTCAATATAGAAGTCTTCATGTTTTAAAGTGTGAATCAGTTTTTTAAGTTTTTATGAATAATAATACATCAATATTTGGAATATGCATATCACTTTTCATTCACAAGGTGTCATTTTCTTTTATTATTCCTATAGTGATTTTTTCCTTATGCTAATGTTTTATTTTATAATCATTACTTTTAAAAATAGACATCAGCAAAATATGTAAGCATTCTGAAAAGAACATCTAGGTTCCAAATAAGGAAGACTATCAATATCAATGATATTCTCCTCTGAGAACATTGAGAAAAAAAAATCACAGCATTACAGAGATTGAAGTATGAGAGTATATATGCATTATGTGTATATGATTAACTATATGATAATATACTTGTTGAAGTACTTGTCTACTCTGGGTAATAGATCAAGATTCGGATTTTGAGGCTCCTCCAGTGCTCTATCTATGACGTGTTACAGTCACCTTTATATTTCATAGCTTATTAGCTTCCAGGCAAGGTTAAGGTATTTCTTGTGATTTGTGCTGTCTTTTATTTTAACTGTGTTCTGCTGAAAAGGTGAAGTTGACAAGTAGATTTGTTTATTTCTTCTTGTTAATTAAAATTAGATCTGGTCTTCTGGCTTGAATGGGATGATCCGTTTTAATCTCGGAATTATTAAATTACAAATTGTACTGGTTATCGTCGTAGGAAATGGACACGGCGACATGAGTTCAAATCCTGGACGAGACTGATTGCATTTCACATAGCACTAATACCCTTGGGAAAGGTATGAATCCAATTATTCTCCCTCTAGCTATGGGTAAATAGTAGGACAAACTAGGTTCTTCAGCCTTGGTGAGACAACTAGTCTAAGAGAAGGAAAACTCTGAATTCAAACCTGTTAAACTCCGCTTAAAATTTGACCTTGTGTCATATCCTGCCCGAGCGGAGGGGTTGGTAAATAGGATTAAATTACAAATTGTATTTGAAACTGCTTCCTTGTCTAAATTAGAGCAGTTAAATGAATATTATAAGAAAAGATTTATGTGTTTTTTCTGTGTTACGTTACGTGGTCTTGGCAATATGTTGTGTAGGTTTGAAAACATGTTGAGTGGGCTTGGGAATATGTTAAGTCATCTTGGCAATATGTTGTGTGGGTTTGGAAATATGTTGTATGAGCTTGGCAACATGTTGTGTAGACTTCGTAATATGTTGTTTGTTTTTTTTTGTTTTGTTATTAAATAGCATATTCTCGGGTTATTTAACGCTAAACCCATCCTTCTAGAAGAACAGTAGTGGTCCTATTTAACCCATAACATGGAAGGTGAGGGGGTTCATACCTTTCTCAAGGGTATTTGTCGTGATCGTAATATCGTGACTCGAAATCGAACTCGTTTTCTATGATTCCGCAGTACAGGGCTTTAACCATTACACCATGAGGACAACACTCAACAATATGTTGTGTGGGCTTGGCAACATGTTAAGTTGTTTTGACAATATGTTGTGTAGGTTCGGAAATATGTTATATGAGCTTGGCAATATGATGTGTGGTCATAGCAATATATTCTGTAGACTTGGCAATATGTTGAGTTGTCTTGGCAACATGTTGTGTGGGCTTGGCAATATGTTGGTGGGCTTGGCAATATATTGTGTGAGCTTGGCAATATGTTGTGTGGGGTTGGCAATATATTGAGTCGTCTTGGCAATATGTTTTGTGACTTTGGTAATATGTTGTTTGGGCTTGGCAATATGTTAAGCAGTCGTGGCAATATGTACGTGGGTTTGGCAACATGAGCGGGTTTAGAAATATATTGTGTGGGCTTGGTAATATGTTGAGTGGGCTTAGCAATTTGTTAAGCCGTCTTGGAATATGTTGTATCGGTTCGGAAATATGTTGTGTGGCTTTGCCAATATGTTGTGTGGCTTTGCCAATATGTTGGGTGATCATGGCAATATGTTGAATGGTCTTGGCAATAAACGTTTGTTGATTCGTCTTGGCAATATGTTGTGTCGGTTCGGAAATATGTTGTGTGGGTTAAAAAATATGGTGAGTAGTCTTGGCAATATGTTCTGTGTATTTGGCAATATGTTGTGTTGGCTTGGCAATATGTTGACTCGTCTTGGCAATATGTTGACTCGTCTTGGCAATACGTTGTGTGGGCGTGGCATGATGTTGTGTGGGATTGGCAATATGTTGAATAGACTTGGCAATATATTGTGTGAGCTTCGCAATATATTGTGTGAGTTTGGCAGTATGTTTTATCGTCTTGGCAATGTGTAGTGTAGGTTTGGCAATATGTTGCCATCAAACCAATATGAATGATGATGGCATGAGAAAAAATTTAAATAAAAAAATGCACGTTTATATGAATCATCTTCATGTATTATTAACAATATAATCTTCTACTATTTGAAGTATCTGTACACGAGGATCTCGGTGCTTACGTTGATACTAAAACAATTCCTTAGTACTAATAAAAGTTAAATCGACACAAAGAAAAAAGAGATTTAAGAATTATAACATTTTGAGAGGCCTTGGTAGTATCTGACCATCAAAGCAGATAATTATTCAAAACATTTATAAATAAATAAGCATAAAAAACAGCTTGAGAGAGGTCAGAAGAATGAAAATAGAATTTCATTTTTTTAAATTGAAAATATTCGAACCAAATTAGAAAACGATGTTACCTGATTTCTTCTAAGTCCTACAAGGAAACCAGAGAATGTTGGAAAAATGGTTGTCCTAACTCACAAAATACTGGCATGAATCCTTTCTTTTTTTTGTTCAGTCTGGTTTCTACTGGTTTGTCGTTAAGGGTCATGTGACCAGCCAAGTGCAGTGCATATTGATTAAGAAAGTTAACTTGACATTTTTCTGATTATATATTCATATTTTAAAGAAGTTTTTATGTGAAATCTTTCATTGAGTTTTGTTGAGAAATATTTTAAATCTAAGTGACTAATACTAATGAGCTTTATTGATTTAAACATTTTTGTTTTTGTCCGAATATTTTGTTTAAACAATCCATATTACTATGTAATCATTAACATCTCCATCTTAAAGAACTACAGTATCACCCATAAATAAATACACCACAATTGATTTTTTATAACAAGATCATTGTCTTCTAAACTGAAGATACTAGCTGAAGTATTAAGAGCAAACGGGAGTCCTTTTAGTAAGGCTTTAATGGCGAATAAACATTTACATGACTTCCACATAGAAGAGTGGTAAAAAGGGAGGTTAATCAAAAAAGGGTCAAAGGGTGGTAAGTTTAAAGTTCACAGGTCAAGGGAAGGGAAGAGTTTAGAATACGACATTCTCCACTCCTACTAAGATTTATAGTTCGCATTAACGAGTGGGTTTTCAGTGTTCTCTTGCCGATCGTCTCTGAGGGTCTGTAGGCGTGACAAACACTGGAGAGGCGGGATCGATTGGAGATGCAGGTTCAGAGGAATCATCGGATTCCTCCGTTGGAGAACTTCTTGTTCCCATGATGTTCCATCTGATACATTTTGATGGCCAGTTGTATCATGAGTTTCCAAAGTAGGTTGACCTATAATTTGAATGACTGAATCAAGTCTCTTCATGCAGTTCAGTCAGTTTACCTGTTGGTGATGTGAAGCCGACTGAGGCTAAGTCTCGTATTGAAACTAGCTTCAATCTGTGTGTCGTATGTGAGAATATTAAGGGTTTGCTTCGAGCAAATCTATTTCATCAACCAGGGGTTCATATTTACTGACCCAAACACGGCAGCATAGTAGGACTGGTCCTGTTGCAGATGGCCAACTCGATGACGAATGCCCACTGGGAGATCGGCGTTGATACGCAAAGAGTCTTTCATGTGGTGTGATGTTTGTAGCTGTGCACAGTAAAACCTGATCGAGTGTAACACCTCGAGTAGTTCTTGCTCCTATTGTAATTCGGGTAGTCTGCTGGATGCTACGGCCAGTGAGATGTGCTTCCAGATGATGCCGTTGTATCGCTCACACTGTCCATTTTCTCGTTGGTTATACGGTGTTGTTCGGCTCACAGTAATACTTCGCTTTGTCAAATACTCTTTTAATTCTTTGGATAGGAATGAAAGTCACCGATCAGAATACGCGTATGCTGACATAAAAACACCACGAACAGTTGGTTATGACAATGGATAATCGTTGCTGCTGACATGATCGGACATGGGAAGGTAAATGGTAAGCGAGAATACTCGTCTACTGTTTTTGGTAAAGAGCGGTTCCTGGAAGTAGAAGGCAAAGTTCCTTTGAAATCCATGCTGATCCGTACCATAGATTGTGTGGTTTTAATGAGATGGGATGTTCTTGGAATATAAAACCGTGGTTTTGATCGAGCTCATTTAAGACACTCTGCACATACTTTCTTTATATCCTCAAAAGAATAAGGAAGTTTCCATACTCTATAGAAATGAGCCAATCTCGTTATTCCTGTATGGCAGAGACGAACGTGGAAATCTGCTAATTTTTCGTTGTTAATGGCAGCCCTACAATGTTCTCGTGAGAGTTTGTCTGCTGTGATATCTCTTTGCCAGGTCGATACATTATACCGTACTCAGAGCAGCCCGATTACATCCTGCATCGTTGGATTTTATTGTTTTTAATTTTTCCCAGTCTTTTATCGTAGAACATATAATTGACATCTTGTTAGTCTGTGACGATAGTAAACTTTTGTCCTGACTAGTAGTGAGACCACTTTCTCACTGTCTCCATAATAGCGCAGGCCTCCTTTTCAACCGATTCATGTTTGCATTTCATGAGCCTCTGTATCTGTAAAAAGAAAGCAACTGGGTGACTAGTTTGATTTAGTGTAGCTGCGATAGCAGTGTCAAAAGCATCAATTTCCACTAAATGGGGTATTTTTCTATCTATGGAATGCAGGAGTGTCTTTCTAATTTCCTCCTTAAAGTTGATGAATGCTTTCTCTACTTCCTGGTCGCGAGGTCTAATTAGACCAGTGGTCTAATTTTATCCGAAAATTTAGGGATCCACTGTGAGTAATATGAAAATAGACCGACGGAAATACATGAAGTGGTTTTATCTTTGGGGACAATTAATTCTTTTAGGGGTCTCAGTCTGTCTTCGTCAGGTCTTAATGAGCCATGAGTTATTATGTAACCCATGGCTCATTAAAACTTGACGCGGATTCGGTTGAAATGATCGATTTTATCTTGTTGAATGTGAGCTTATGGAGCTCGGTAATTTCACGGAAACACTCTAAATTCTGGTCATGTTCTTGTTGAATCTTTCCTACAACAACAAATGTTCCACAGAAATTATGTAGTCTGATGATGTTGTTAATAGTTCTTTGAAATTAGGTTACCTCGTTCGTGACTCCAAACGGAACTCTAAAAACTGACTTTACCATTAGCCTCGAACGCCGTGTATGGTTTTTCTTTATTTCGGGTGGACATCTGATAGTTGGCGCTCTTCAGGTCCAAGGTATCTGAAACGAGAAATCTTATAAACCAGATCATCTATTCTCGGAAGAGAGTAGGCATTGGGGTAGGTGAATCTGTGGATCGTCTGGCTGTAATCCGCCACGAGTCTCTTTCGTTGGGCGTTCGTTGGTTACTATTAGGAGCTGAGGCTTCCAGGGAAATGTACTTTCCTCATTGACTCCCTCCAGCTGCATCATCTCAATTTCAAACTGCACAAACTTCTCGTCATTTCCAAGTCTACGGGGATTAGTGGCAATAGGTTTGCAGTCTGGGGTCAGGTTGGAAAATAGAAATCTTATGTCCACCGAAGCAGATGAAACGCTGCAAGAAGAAGAATTGGAAATACGAAGGTTCTTCCTAGTGCCCCCAAAAGCAAAAGGTAGCTCAGATTGTTGACTCATAAAGTCCTGGCCCAGGATTACACAGAAAGTCTTGTGTTGGGATAGGATTCCCAAAGAAGGTTGATTTTTACTGTCCTTTTATTGCGGAATTAGTGATGACAAAGCCACGGATACATTTCCAATAGTAGAGTCTACCTTCTCTTGACGTAAGTGTCGGAAATAAGCGTCACCGAGCTTCCCGTATCAGTTAGTGCCGTAGCTTCCTCGTCATTAACTATTATAAATACCGTAGCTCTTTTAATCAGTCCTGAAGAAGTTGAAACTGTAATAGTCAAGATAGTAGTAGGCATCGTCTTAGCAGACGTAGGTGATTCCTATGATCAACACACCTTAGAGAAATGACCCTTCCTCCCAAATTTGTAACACGTGACATCTTTTGCTGGACACCGTTCACAGTCGTGGCGAGAGCCGCCCCACAAAAAAAAAATAATAATTTTTATAGTTCTCGGCAAAGTAATAACACACGTACATGGTCAAGTTGATTCAACTTCTGTCTCTGCAATTGCGTTTACAGTTGGTATCTGGTGACGTGTGCATGACTCAGATTGTTTTTGAACAATATCCATGGTTCTGGCTTGATTGACCGCCGTTTTGCTCTCAAGCAGGCGTTGTCTCATAGTCTGTAAGCGCATGCCCCTAATGAAGGCATCTCGAATGTTGTCGTCTCAGTTCTGTGCGGCAATTACGGGTTTTAAATTACGCTCTTTTCTCAGTAGTTTTAATTGTTGTACATAGTCGACTATCGACTCGTCTTACTTTTGGTGACGACTGGCGTGTCTCGCAAAAATCTCATACTTTGGTTTTTCTGTAGAGATTCTTCAGTATGTCCAGAGCCGTCTCATACTCGTTGCAAGGGGGCAAAGGTAGGTAAGTTCAAAGTTCATGGGTCAGGAGCGGGGAAGAGTTTAGAATACGACACTAGCATTTTATTATTTCTACTCGAATATGATACAATCAAAATAGATATTCTTAGATATTGTTTCTTACCAAACTCACTACATTGAAAATCCGGAAGCAAAAATATGAATATGTTGTGTAAAAATTAGTAATAATTAAAATTTGGCACTGGCCATTAAATATTCATTTGTCTTCCATTCATGAACTGCTAAAAGTGTGTTTGCAAATAAATCGTGCACTCTGTAATTTTGTCTAATTTAAATATGAAGAAGAAACTTAAATCTCTCTGGAATTTATATTCCTTCAAGAAACTGAATAAAATACTTTTCCTAATTATAGTAAAAAAATTAAATTTACATAACCTTGGATTTGATATGTCAAAATTATCAATGGTTTTGGTTGCCGTTTTGAAAAACTAACTTAAATATTAGTTGTCAAAATTTCTGAGACGTACCTTGATGATTTTTATCATTAAGGGTTTTCGGACTATTGTCTTCATCTTTATTGTTATTTCCACAACGTTTCGGCCGATATGTCCTCCGGCATTTTCATGTGTTTGATAGGGCTGAACATTGGAGGATTAGACACCTTAAGGAATCAGCACATACATTGGGCTACAATGACCCGCTGAGTAGACCAAGTTTAGAATTGAATACAATATGGGAACCGATAATTAAGAAGGCTAGATGAAAAAAAAATCTGAATATGAGCACAGGTAAAAACTCATACACAATAGTAATAATCCGAATTAAGTAAGAACATTAAATTTATATGTCCCAAAAATCCACACTGAATTGTCCAGCAGGACACATAGTATAACGGTTATAGGCGTTAGTTCTCTAAGCTTCTCAGAAGACAATGATCTGAAGGTTGCAGGCTCAATCCTGACTGCAGGCGAGTAACAATTCAGGAATACTAAACACTTGTACCCGGTTATGGCTTACGGAATCAGAACTGGTGACCCCCGTGGATTCAATAAAGGACGTAGTTCGAAGTTCCGTGAAGATTCCCGAGTTCGACAAACACCTAAAGAAGGTCGGAGGACATATCGGCCAAAGCGTTGTGGAAATAACAATAAAGATGAAGACAATAGTCCAAAACCCTTAATGATAAAAATAACTTAAATATGTTTCAAATTGTTGTATCATGGTAAGGAAACGATACACAGTGAAACAAAGTTAATTATTTCTTAACTCAAGTGGTACAGTCCGACTAGTATTACAAGTCTCGCACTGTTGGTGTCACGTCCGAAGTTGGTCTTACATCTGACCGACGTCCTTTAAGAGCTATCTCTCTGCTTCTGCTTCTGCTTCCGCTTCCCTGTGCTTAAGAGACACGGCGTCTTTTATACTCCCGCGATACCGGAAGTCACGTGGTATGAGCCACTATACAACACAAATAACAATTGTTAATACTTTCACATTAAGTAAAAAATTTTAAAAGATTTTAAGGATTAAAATAATTTCAAAAGGTCATAATATTGCAGAATGTATCTTAAAAATGCAATCTGAAAGATGAGATGGAAGAAACAGCAATATTTAACATTTGAAATAACTTCCTCATGCAGAAGCTTCATTTCGGTTTTCATTCCTTTTATTGTATAAGCTACATTATTTTCTAAGGATGAATTTATTTCCCATTTGTAAAATGTAAATAGGTCCGACCACCTTTAGGAACATAAGGTCACAACCACACTATGTCGGTAATGATGCTTCGGTTTCACAACAAGTAGGTTTATATGGAGTGAAGTTGGTAGACCTATGCCCCTTTGTTTTGAATAGACTTACTCATTGATCAATTGATTTAAATGGCATGTCAATCTTTGTGGGGTTATTTTATGCTGAGAGGTGAGGGAATCGCGTGCATTGTACATTTATATTTACATTTTTGGTGCTGTTTCTTATGAGTTTTCTGCATATGTTTATATGAATTCTAATTTAATGTAGATAATTTGCAAATAGATCTATTTGACTCATAGATAGGACCCAATCAGGTACTGTCACTTCGAGTCAGACTGGACCAGTTGCCTTATGAAGGCTACAAATCTCAGTCTACTTCATTATTTACCCATAGCTGCATAAAAGGAAGATGCAAACAGCCTCATACAGGATTTGAACATTTCCTGTTGAGTCTATTTCCTAAGTCAAGAGTTGCTTCACCACATGCCTGACATTTCACATATAAATCTTCTAAAAGAGTGTTAGACAGATTTAATATGAAATTTCCTCAGTCCATGCAACTCACCAAATCAATATTGTATTTGATAGATAGATTTTGTAAGACTGTGTAAATGTTTGAATAAATTTAGTCCAGCCTTATTTGTTAAATGCTGAAGTTCTTGATATGTTCCAGTGCTTAACTCACTCGGGAAATTTCTTCGAAAGTTATTTTTGCAGATTGTGCTGACTAAAAATACTCTTTTCAATGCTACAAAGAAGTTAAAATAGTTTGAATACAAGTTGCCAAAAAGATATTTTCTATCCTTTCACCCACACGAAAGCTCTCTAAGAAAGCTGTCATTGAAGCTTAGAATGTCTACAAATCATTTTTTCGGGCTACAAAGAAGTTAAAATGGTTTAAATTTAAGTTTGTATCTATTTAAAAAACAAACAAACTTGTACATGCTTTTATAATTAAAAGATACAATTTTGCCTTAGAGGTAGTAATTTACTAAGCTTTTAACTTAAATGTGGCACAAGGCCATATGAATGAGACAACAAATTTTGCCTTAGAGGGAAGTTGAATTTGTTTATATCAAATTTCATTGAGTTGGATATTATACATTCAAAACAAATAAGTAGTTTTTATTATCAAACTCTACAGCATTGAGACTCTTAAACAGAGCAAAAAAAAAACAAAAAAAAACAACAAACAAAAAAAAAAAAAACCCTAAAAAATGCTCAGTTCTTTCTAGAGAGTTGAAAAAGCTATGGAACATTGTTTGGGTTTTATGGGATATCAACCTTTATAGGTTATTTAAAGCCAAATTCTGTTTATATATATATATATATATATATATATATATATATATATATATATATATATATATATATATATATATATATATATATATATATATATATATATATATATATATATATATATATATATATATATATATATATATATATATATATATATATATATATATATATATATATATATATATATATATATATATATATATATATATATATATATATATATATATATATATATATATATATATATATATATATATATATATATATATATATATATATATATATATATATATATATATATATATATATATATATATATATATATATATATATAATCTAAGATTTCTAAACGAATACTGGGTGGTGTCCTCGTGGTGTAATGGTTAAAGCGATAGACTACGGAATCGTAGTACGCGAGTTCGTACCTCTGTCGCTCTATTACATTCACTTTCGGGAAATACCCTTGGGAAAGGTATGAACCCCCTTATCTTCCCAGCTATGGGTTAAATACTACTGTTCTTCTAGGAGAATAGTTTTGGCATTAAATAACCTACAAACGTTGATATGCCATTAAACAAAGAAACCAAACCAAACCAAACTAAACGAATACGTTGTAGAAAACATTTTAGATAAGCAGGATATCACTGGCTTGCACACGATTAAATGGTTTCAGTCCATCTTATTTTTTTATATAACCCTGTCTCTTTCAAGGACAGAAAGTCATCCATATTACGTTCACGAACTTGTCGCTCAAACTATTCACCTTGAAAAATCGCTTTCAGATGTGAGCGAAAGTTCTACATTCTATGAGAACGTGTTAAAGTAATGGTGATACCAAATATATTTTGTGTCCTTAGAACGGTCCAAGAAGGTCTGCAAAGGAGGGCAGAGAAAGGAACCAGATATCAGAAGAAGAATTGAGACAGTTCAGACCATAGTGCTATTGAGTTCAGCTAGGATTCTTAGAAGAGGCCTGGAGATTTGAGGAGATTTGTCATCATTCAAATTCAGGGGAAAAACCACCAGTTAAAAATGGTAAGAAAAACACGCAAGATGTGAAATGATAATAATAATCCCTCACTTCTCCCTCTTTTTATATTATATTCTTTCTGTTACCTTTACCAGTCTTACTGCTTATGAAAAAAAAAGGCTTGTAAATTAGAAATAAGTGTAATATGATGGTAATAAATTATATCAGCTAATTATTTCATTCGTAGTAATAAAAATGTGAGTTGGCTAAAATCTTTGAAGTATAAGTCGCATGCGAAAGGTCAAATGGTGCACTTATCAATCTGTGGCAGACAGGATATTGAAAATAAACATGCAATGAGAGCGGATTTAGCAATCGGGTTTTTGGAAAATTTTCAATATTACGTGGTTCTTATCATTATTAGTAGAGGGAATAATTAATATATTATATAAGCCGAGTAATTAGACAATCGAGTTAGTTGAGAGAGTTGGGTTGGTCAGATACAGTCAGTAAAACTACATTGGGGAGATTCGGGTCTAGATACAACAGCCCACAGAGGCAAAGGGCTTAGTCAGGGGAGAAAAACGAAGTTGGTGTTTTGATCATTTGTCTCTCATGAGTGAGATATTTAGCATTTCTATATAACAACTAATATCTTTCACTGTCTTTTCGTTGTCGACTGCTATGAAATGTTACGGTCAGAAAATAAACTTTCGTACTCGAAACTACTGGGTTCGCTTTCTACTTTGAGAAATGTTATATCTATTCATAGTCATTATCTCGTAACATTACATAAGTAATAATTGATATTGCTAATTTATTATAATTTTGTTAAATGATATGAGTGTGAGTCAAAAGTTTTGCAATATTTTAGTAATGTGAGGCACAATTCAGAATATCTTGATGCTTTTTCAAAGATCATGAATAGGATGATCCACACTGCGTTATGAGATGTTGAGCTGACCTGATACTCTTTTAGTTTGACTCACCATATTTGCCTCTATAGCTTAGAGCACAGCCTTAGAATCAATGCTTTTAGGTCGACTTGATTTTGTCTGATTGTCGAAGTTCTTTCAACTTGAGCAAAATTTCTTCAACTATCTGGTTACTGTGATTAACTGCACCTTCAACTTCCTCATAGCAAGTGTTTTTACTTGTTTCCACAATTATGGTTCTGTTCAAACTTGTAAAGCATAAATTCTTAAATTAGGCTACAATACCGGCCCAGTGATCTAGTGTGTAGAGCGTTCGCTAATCGCCCGGGAGACCGGGGTTCAATCCCAGGTCGAGTCATATCAAAGACTAAAAGAATGAAACTTGATAACTCTTTGATTAACACGCTGCATTATAAGGTTCGTAACAAGGGTAAAGTGGAGGAAGTTAGCGAAAGGAGTAGCACCCCCCTGTACCTCGGTGTAGTAGTTATTGAAAAGGGAGCCTTGAGATCGCCAACCTTACTTTTACATGTTCATCCATGAGGCTTTCAAATTCTACAAGGAGTGAAGTAATAAACTATGTGATACTATCAATCACAGCGAGTATCTACCACAGCTTAAACTGCTTTAGTCATTTGACTGAAGAATACGCACTGCAAAATATTATAAATCTTTTTATTCTGCCAAGTATTATGACATTTTGAAAGTAATTTCACTTAATTATTTACCGTTTAAGTGCTAACACTTATTTAATACAGATTTAAATCAAATTCTCCGAATGATGTGAATTTTCAAATAAGATACGTCAGTGACAGCTATTGTCCTAATTAGAAAACATTCTTTTGTGAGTGCAGACACATTTCTAAACCAAACTTCCCATTAAAGTGCATTAAATATTGATAAATCATAAATGGACAAAGGAATATCGTGCAGATTTTTAGATTACATTTTGTTTTTTACTGTATCTGAGTAAAATAATTTTACCCTTTTTGTGGGGGCTAAATTGTGTTGACTGTTAAACCCCTAAGCCCCTTAGACAACGGTGTTCTGGGTAAAATGCTCAACACTTCTGGAGCTTAGGGAGGAAAGGAGTCACTCTTTTATTGTCATTACTCTTTGGTCTACTTCAACCCTGAGTGGTAGTACCTGTCAATGTTCCATCAAAGGGTCAAATAGTTCTGTTTTAAATTCATTAGTATTGGACGGGATTAATTGAAAACATATAACAGTGAGAAAACACATTATTGAATAGAAATAGTTACTTGAAACCATACAAGTCCTTGCAAATTATTAGTATTGAATAAGAATAACTTAAACCATATAATTATACACAAATCATTAGAATTAATGCTTACTTGTTTGCGTGATTGATTGATTTTAACAGCATGTCAACCAGTCTGAGATTATTTCATACCAAGAGGTGAGGGAATCATGTTCATTGTACATTCATCTTTTGTGTTGTGGTTTCTAAAGAGTTTTTTTTTGTACACCGTCCTATTAAATACAAATACTTTTTAAACAGATTCATTTGATCCATAGACGGGACCCTAACAGGTACTTCTTCTTTGGGTTAGAGTGTGCCTGGGAGTAATGGCAAAAAGAGTACTCCATACTTCTCAGATAATGAGACCTGGAGTTTCATCATTAGATACAGTTTAGTATCATACCAGATCCAAACAAGTACTATTTCTCTGCGTCAGAGTGGACCTGGGAGTGATGGCTAAAAGAAGTGACTCCACAATTTCCAGAGTTCCAGAACTGCAGCCTCAAGAGGATATTTTTTGTATCATCATCAACTCATTAAATGATTTCAAGCATTTCTATCTAACACTTCTATTTACTATTAATTTTTTGTTTGCACACATTTAAATAGATATACATTTGATTTGTAAGTGAATAGTTTGTTGGTGATTTCATTTTTAAATAAGTTAGAACTAATTTGTTTGCACTCTAGTGTTTCAATTGTTTCTACATAGTTAAATGGTTTCAGTTATTCCCATCTAACACTAATAATTCTATTCTGTGGCTCTGAAGACCTGCCGGAGGCGATGAACGATAGGGAGAAATGGCGAGAGAGGGCCAGGGATATCCGTGTCTGCGGCACGACATGACGATGAATCCCTTATTAGAATACAATGACGATCATGAATCCCTTATTAGAATACAATGAAGTGATTATAAGTATTGCTATTTAACAATAATCATTCTATTCTGCATTACTCATTTGTTTGCACAGAGTTAAATCATTCCAAGTATTGCTCTTAATCACAAACAATTCAATTAGACATCAGTCATTTGTTACACGCACTTGAATGATCAAATTGTTCTATTTCTAACAATTCTATTTAACATTAAGTCATTTATTTGAACACAGTCATTTATTTGTACACAGTTTAAATGTCAAACCGTTCTATTTGACCCATTGATAGAAGCCTATTAGGCGCTACCACTCCGATTCTGAATTGACCAGGGAGCAATGCCAATGAAGGAGTACTCAACATTTCCCCGAAATCTCCAAGACTGGAGCATCACCATCAGATTGTTCAATGTCATATACAGGACATTTGTTGGTGTACTCCTACCCTTCTGCTGAGATGCAGTCGGTGTATTCTACAGCTTCCAGCCGACTGGGCTAAGAAAATTATTAAAATATTAAAATCATTAGTGAGCTATTGTAGTCAAGCACACAGCAAAAGTTAATGATAATTAATTCTTCCAAATTGTAGCTGTGTCAGTATTACTGTATAGCTGCACCAGTTGGACTCTATCGAAACACTTGGAGAAAGAGCTAGTCGCGAACTATACCCTTGGGAAAGGCAAGAATCCATCTCATTCCCCCACCAGTTATCGGCAAATAAAAGGGCAGACTAGGTTCTTTAGCCTTGTTGTAACTACCTGCTAAGGAGAAAGAAAGCTTTGAATTCAAACCATTATTCTCCGGATAAAAAAGGACCTTGTGTCACATCATGTCCTGGTAGTAGGGGTTGGGTAAATACATATACATGGATACACAAGTGTTGGCTGACTAGCAAAAACTTACATTCATCAGCTCTGGGGGACACTGGATACAGTCTCGAGGATTTACTACGATCGATAACTGATAGGGATGGTATGGTAAGAATCAAAGGAATCTGTGATGTCGGCGCACTTTGGTGATGATAATGATGATGATTGTATCTTTATGTATGCAGGGTCAGTTAATTTGGCCAATAAATATTTTAATGTGTGTGCATATGTATGTGTGTGTGTGTGTGTGTGTTTAAATTTGCTTAAAATTCCTTCACTCAGGTACAGATTGTAATTGCAAGCCTGGGAATTAATAAACCTTGATGCTAAGCCAAACCATCTTCTTGAAATTCAATGTATTGACTTAATTCTCATTCTGTCCTTCTTCGAGAGCTTATTACTGTGCAGAATCATTGGAAGCTGACTAAAAACTTAACAGTACACACCTTCATGACAAGCATATGTAAAGGCCTATTGATTTCATGAAACTAGAAAGGAGAAAGTGACCTTTGGTGGGTGGGAGCTTGATTAAAGCAGTTACGACTTTTTCTATCCCATTGGTTATAAAGATGGGTTTTAAAATTTAAAAGAGAACTATACTTGGACTGAAGTAATAATTAATAATGCTTTTTAAAAGAATATTTCTTTTTTTTACACAATATCTGTATTTTACACAATATTAGTATTTCAAGAATCCTTGGTTTGGATTAATATCATGGTTATCTTTTGTGTACGAGTTCATATACCTCAATTGCAATATCTCATCTACTGAAAGTGTCAGTATACGCAGAGAGAAGGCACAGGCTGCTATTGACAGGTCATCATACATATTAAAATCTGCTCTCTCTGATAAAATAAAATGTAAATGCTTCCAAGCTGTAACCGTGTCAGTACAACTGTATGGTTGCACTACTTTGACTCCAACGAATTGCCTTCAGAAAAAGTTAGACAGGAACTAGACAAGGATACTTTGTGTTTTTTGAACAAACAGTAGCTGTACGTCGACTTACTTTCCATCTCACAAACCATCCAAGAACAGCGAACAAGACACACTGCCGGTGAAGAAAGGACAAACTCATGAGCGATTTTTTTCAATGAACTCCTTCACATTATATGGATGATGGAAGTTGGAATTAAGGTTCCCTAGGCTTCTAAGTAACAATCATCTGGAGGTTGTGGGTTCAATCCTGACTGCAGGTGTGTAACACAACAGGAATACTTAACACTTGTACCCGGTTATGGTCAACGGAATCAGAGCAAGTGACTCCCGTGAATTAAATAAAGGACGTGATTCGAAGTTCCGTGTTGGGTCCCGAGTTTGACAAAAAACACTCGAAGAAGGCCGGAGGATACATCGACCGAAACGTTGTGAATATAACAATAAAAATGAAGACAATCGTCCAAAAACCCTGAATGATAAAAATCATCAAGCTTTGTCATAGAAATTCAGACAACTAATATCCATTCGTTTGTTTTGTATCAACTAAGTTGTTTCCCAAGGACAAAAAATATTTGAAGAGATTTATTTTAACTATTGAAATTACAAACATATGAGAAATGAATTTTATAGTGAAATTCACTTCCCTTTCAGACAAATCTTGTGAAGGTATAAGCCTCTAGAAGTCTGTAGAATCTATGTTAACTGCCAAAGTTCTCAATGACGTGTCCGGGGATTCAACTTGCACACCGAGAAAAAACCCGTAAGAAAGCTAACTCCAAATCCTACCAGATACTTCTCATAAGTATTTGAACAAATACGAAATCTGTTTTCATTGCTTAAGATTGCAGAGATCACTGAAAACTTTTTGATCCAAATTAACTTAGTACTTTGAGAATTCTTTCAAATGTGAATTCATCTTTTTAATTTTTGGTGCTTCGGTTTTTTGGTTTCTTTGTTTAATGGAATATCAAGCGTCGTGAGTACAAGCATCTTTGTAGAAGAATAGTACTGGTATTATTTAACCCATAGCTGGGGTGATGAGAGAATTTATACTTTTCCCCGGGGTACTAATCCGAAAGTGAATGTAACTTGATTATTTCGACGTTGCACTCGAGCACATTACCCATTACGCCACGGTGACCCCACCCCGATTGATAATTATTGAATAAAAAAAATAATTAAATGATATGCAACAAATATAAAATCAGGGAGAGGCTTAGAACCTTTTTAACGATCATTGTTAATGTTTGTATGTATTAAAAAGTCAGATTGAAAAAAATATAAAATCTGGGAGAGGCTTTGAACCTTTTAAACGACCATTGTTCATGTTTGTATGTATTAAAAAGTCAGATTGAAAAAATTTTCCTTTTTATAAAATCTTTATAGCAATTATCCAAAATTTCCTTGAAAGGACAACTTAATTTTCTTCTTTTTTTTTAGGCGTGGCATGCTAAAGTGAGTAAAACTCAAGAGAAATATATCAGCATTCAAAAACCTTTATTCAATACCCATACCTATACATCTGATCAGGTAAGAAGTTTTCTCTCTTTTGTAACTGTTCAGTGACTCTGACTCAATTATATAAATTCTTCTTATAAAAATGGACAAAATTACCATTCCGGTGCAGCCAGGAAGAATAAGGTTATATAAACCCTCTGGAAACTTTTCTATTATAATAGGTTTTACCATAAAAGTGACATATATGAGAGTTGATTGATTAATAAGATTTCCAACTGAAAAGCATTGCTAGCAGTAAAGATATAAACATGTATTGAACATGTATTTGGAAGAGTAATTCTGATAGCATAAGGTGTGATCATAAGTACTAAGACTAAAGCTTTAGATTTTAAAAAAATCAAAAATCAAATTCGTGTGCTGCTGGGTGAATTATAAATAAAGAAAACATTATATTTAGGATGCTGTCTGGTCATTACACGAAATTATGCTAAGCTTCATAATCATCATCATCATCATCATCATCAAGGCGTTCTAACAACATGGATTACTTTGACTCTCTTTCGCAATCCATCACTACCAGATACGTAAATCCTCTAGTAAATCCACCACTACCTCTAAGTAAGTCCTCTAGATGGCATCCAGTGTCCACACAGAGCAGATGAATGAAAATTTTTGCTGGTCAGCCAACACTGGTGTGTCCATGTATAGGAGTCCCTGGGAAAACACTTATGAGTTTGTCCTTACTTCACCAACATGTTTTGCTTGTTGTTTTTGGATGGTTTGCAAGATAGGAGAAAAATGGCAATATAACTGCTTTTTTACAGGGTGCCGCTTCCAGGATCAGTTCAAAAAATATGCACCATTTTTTAGTAGTTCCCATCTAGCTTTCTCTCTCAGAGTCCAAGTGGTGCATGCAAACAGTAGTACTAATACAGCTATAGCTTGGAAGAACTCACCTTTCATTTTATTAGAGATCAGATTTCCATATAGTCGATCACCTGTCTATCGCAATCCAGGCTTAAGATTAGAATTTTGGGAGCTGCCAAGCGTAAACATTACTTGCTATCATTCCGCAAGCATCTTCAATCGAATAAAGTCGGAAGACAGGGCAAAGCATTTCATTATCGATGAAAAGCAAATACTGAGGTATAAAATAGTTGACATCGCTCATTGTCTTGCTGAAAATTAAACTTTTTCTGCCTTCTGTACTTATTGGTAGTTTTCGGATCAAAACGTGATCTAGTATCTCTTGGATCTTGAGTGCTGTCAAAGTTCCGTTAAAAAAAAAAAAAAAAACAGTGTAGCAGTCTGTCAATATCAGTCCATACTTGATGGGTGTATATTTTCATTAGATGAGATATTGCTACCGAGGTTTATGAGCTGGCCAACAAATTGCAAAGGGTTACCATTTAATGAGGATTTATAGGTTTTATTAATGACATTTTCAAGATATGAGTTACTTTCGTTCCTTTATTAGATTTATTTTATTATGATAAAATGTGATTATTTAAAAATTCAATTTGAATTGTGTTCTCGATTTTTCTAAAGCAAATGGTGTATCATAAGTTAGAATTATCTTTATTTGGAGATGAGCAATGGAATTTTCAGCCTTTAGGCTAATCAATGGACTTTCTTTAAAGGACAGCATCACAATAACCATGAAAACCTCCAGATCATAATTGGATATACTTCTGACCTTCATTTTCCAGCAGAGTAGCAAGGCTTTTATAACTTGATATAAATGGTCAGATGGAAACTATTTTGACCTCATCTTGAAGTTAAAGGTGAGTTGCTCTTCATGTGGAGAAGATGCTAGTTAATGAAGAGGGATTGAACATTTCTTGAGGGGCCTCTCTTGCCTGAGAAACTGTCATTGTTCAGTCAGCTTTTGCTTCCTCTTACCTTCATTTCAGTACCCTGAGGTTTGTCTCAATTTTGTACGGAAATCATAAACTAATCAGATTCTTCAAGAATTTTGGACATTTTTGCTGTGCCTCTCAAAAGTACGAAGTATTTCACAAAATGTAACAGAAATGTGTCGTTGCAGAGGGTAGGGTGTAATTTTGAGGGGCGTGAGAATGCAATTTTTGTTTTAACAGGGCTTTAAAAAACATTAAACAGTCAAGATTGCTTTGGGTGATTTGCAAAAAAATCTTGAGGGATAATCTGAATACACTGCCATCTCAGTAACGATAATTCGTATCTATCATGAGGAACAGCGGCTTGCTTCTTCTGCTTTAGTATGATTATCTGTTATTTATATACCCAGCCTTTCCATATGAGTAGGATTTGACTCAATGTCAATTCTAAGCGGAGTTAAACAGATTTAAATTCATAGTTTTCTTTCTCCGAGACTGGTTGTCTAATGGCTAAAGTGCTGGAGAGTACCCTAGAAGTAAGCAAGTTCGAACAAAAGTTATGCTATTACGTTCAGTTTCTGACTAGTACCCTTGGACAAGACACTGAACCTCTTTATCCACTTCTGCTATGGGTTAAATAGTATCACCCATGTTCTTCTACAAGGATAGCTCTATCTTTAAATAAACTAGGGAGGTTCATACGCCATATCAAGGTTAAAGAGCGTAGTCTGCCAAACTATTTAACCATATTTGAATTCGTACCTTTCCCTAAGGGTATTAACGCAATGTGAAATGCAAACAGCATCGTCCAGGATTTAAACTTTGGTTGGCGTGTCTATATATATATATATATATACTTATATAGACATGTGCAAACTAATATATATATATATATATGTACATAGATATATATACCCACGTACATACATATACACTTATACATACGTATATTTACCCACATACTCATATATACACATACATATATACGTATACTTATATACACATAAATACACACATCTTCATAAATATATATATATATATATATATATATATGATGAAAAATAAATGGAAAAAATACAAACAACGAATCCAGTTCAGAATATTTCGTTCTTTTTTATGGAAAGAACTTTTTCAACTGAGAAAAATAGATTTTTTCTAAAGTTTAGTAAAAAGAGGAAATAGATAAGAGTGTATAAACGTGAATATGAAAGGGGGTAGGGTCTAAAGACGAAAGACAGAAAAGGGAAAAGGGAAATAGATCTAAGATTGAGTGATGGTGGTAGGGGTTGTTGGTTTTAACTTAATTTCAGTACGAAAAAAAGAGAGGAAGGGGGGTTCCTTAGAGGGATGTAAGAGAAGTAAAAGGGGAAATCGTAATTTGTATGCTGGGGTGGTTGAAGTTTAGGCATATCCCGTTTCGTTTAATTTTTAAAACTACATTGGAATGTCTAATTATAAAAGAAAATTAGAAATATGGAAGCACTAAAAGGAAAAAATATGGAGGCACTGTAGAAGAGAAAATGCGGCCTTTTTTTATTTTGTTAAAATTTTTTTAAATCCATTCCTATTTTGATATTATTTTCATGTAGGATGATATTTGCTCCATAGGGTGAATTCTGGTCTTTGTGGAATGTGGTTGCTTATAGAAATGATTTCAGATTCTAACAGTCAGCGGGATTTTTTGCTATATATGGGTTTGATTAGAGTAACTCGGGAAAAATTAAAAGTGTGTTTGAGATCTAACTTGTCGGAGAAAAAGGCATTTTGGTCATCATTTAATTTAATTGATCGTTTGCGTTAGATTCTTTTTGCTAGACTTCACTGGGTTTCGCCGATTTAATGTTTGTCACAATCTTAGCATGGAATAGAATATATACCAGCGTGAGAAGTAGTTATGTTGTTGGTGCGTTTGGAGATGTTAATGAGATTTTTATGGTTTGTGATGTGGTATGTATAATAGGTATACCTAATTTAGCTAATTTGTCGTAGAGAGATTTGTTATGTCTGTTAGTGGTTGGGGTGATTGGTCTGTGAATAATAGGAATAGTGGAAGTGTTTTTCTTAAGTTTATTTGACGAGTGTATGTTGAGGGTTTTTTCTAGCGTTTAATATGAAAGATCTTGGGTATTTTAAGGTTTTAAAGGAATTATACTTGAATTCTTCATTTAAGTACTGTGGGCTGAATATTCAAAGATCTTGTAAATAAGAGCCAATTATCAGGTCTGTTTACATTTCGTTATTGTGGTAGGAGTAAAAATGTATATAATCGGTTTTGTTTATGGGTTTGCGGTAGATTTTAAAAGTTGAATTATTTCGGGGTTTAATAATTAGGATGCCCAGGAAGGGTATGGTGTTATTTGATTCTTTTTCATATGTAAAGTTGATGGAGGGTTCAGCATTGTTCAATTTCTCAGAGATTTTTTCGATTTTTATGTTTTGGGGTAGGAAAATGAATACATCGTCAATATATCTAAAATATGTAGTGTTAATGGGTAGTCTGTATTTAAAAAGGTCGGAATCTTAAAATTCTAAGAATAGGCTGGCTAGGACACCGCTAAAGGGGGTTTCCCATAGGGAGACCAGATTTCTGTTTATAAAATTTATTACTAAATTTAGAATAAGTCATGTTACTTATAAGTTAATAGATGGAGGAGTGGTGAATTGAGTCTAATTTTCCTTAAGTGAGTATCAAGAAGGTTGAAGCATTTTTGATGGGTATATTTGTGTAGAGGTAAGTTATTTCTGAGTTGTTTATAGTTTTGTCTTGTATATCGATGTCCTTTATTTTATTAAGTCAGTCTCCAGAGTTTATAACGTAGAGATGTTGATTGTTTCGAGTAGGGGGTTAATATTTTAGCTATGGCACGAGCTATTTTTCCAATGTTGGAAATAATGGACCGTAGGAGGGTGTTTCGTTTATAGATTTTTGGTAGGCTGTATAATGTAGGGACTATAGGGTGGTGTTTAATGAGGGAAATCCAAGTTTTTTGGTTTTTGACGAGTTTTGGAAGAGTTTGTAGAAAGAAATCGTCTTTATTGATCGTTATTAGATTAGATATTTCATAAATGTACGTGTCATCAAGAAGTGAATTGATTTTGTCGACATAACTCTGATTGTGCATGATTACAGCGCCACCACTTTTGTCAGCTGGTGAAAATATTATATTCGGGTTTAGGGTTAGGTTGGATAGTGCTTGTAAATAGCTTTTTGGAAGGAATGAATGTTTGGTTGAGAGACAGTAGAGAAAATGATTCCTTGGATGAAACCCCTAGAAAAAGTGCTGCACTGTTTTTAATTTTCTTTTTCAATTAGATATTCCAGCGTAGTCAAGACATTTTACCGAAACCTCTACCTCCACGATTTCCCCTTTTACTTCCCTTACATTCCGCCCTCTCATGACCCCCCCCTTCTCACATTATATCTCTCTTTTTTCTTTCTGAAATTAAGTCAAAACCAACAACCCCTACCACCACCGTTCAATCCTAGATCTATTCCCATTTTCCTTTTCTGACATTTACCTTTTTCATATTCATATTTATACACTCTTATCTATTTCCTCTTTTTGCTAAACTTAAACTTTGGAAAAAAATCTATTTTCTATGTAGAAAAATTTCTTTCTATAAAAAAGAACGAAATATCCTGAACTGAACCCGTTGTTTGTATATTTAGTAAATACACTTTTTCCTTTATTTTTCATCATCTTATCAGATCTACCAAAAACATCTACCCTTTCTCTGCGTACATGTGAATATATATACATGCATAGATACACACACACACATATATATATATATATATATATATATATATATATATTAACATATATACATATATATATACATACGTACATATACATGGATACATATATGTATACACTTACACACTCATATATAGACAAATACATATATACATACACAATACATATATATGTATATACATACATTCATCACAAATATATATACACATACATACAAGCATATATATCATTATATATATATATATATATATATATATATATATATATATATATATATATATATATATATATATACATACTATTATACACTTAACTTCTATGCAT
>OY757938.1:28202321-28208387 GCA_963585895.1 Sepioteuthis lessoniana
TCAAGTTTTCCAGTATAACATTAATAGTTTTATTTGACCCATAGATGGGACCCTAAGAAGTTCTATCACTCTGGGTCAGAGTGGACCTGCGATTTATGCCAATGAAGCGATACACCACTTTCCTCGAAGCTCCAGGATTGAAGCAGATGCAGTTTAGTGTCATATCTAAGACACTCATTGGAGGGAGGTCTTCCCCCACCCTTGCAGAGATGCAATCGGCGTATTCTACAGCTTCAGCCGAGTGGGCTCTTCGAACTCTCATTACATCACATACTTTTGAAACAGAACGCCACTAACGAGAATAGAATGCTAAAAGCTTTCTCATTTTTTTGTTTCATTTTAAAATATAAAATGAAATATAATTCAGAACGTACAGCATCACATATCAGCTACTCAGATGATGGCTAAAACAAAACGAAACAGAAAAAAAGACGATTAACGTTGACAAATTATTAAGATAAAGTCATCCTCCAAACATCTTGTTTTTATATATATATATATATATATATATATATATATATATATATATGGTGGAGTACATTTATATATACAAATTTAGATTTACATATACATAGATAAAGTCACAAACATACACACACACATACACACACACATATATATGTGTGTGTGTGTGTGTGTGTGCATTTATATAAGCATAATGTAAGAATGCCCACAAATAAAAGGAAGATTAACCTTATCAAAACTCTTACCCATCGTGCAATAATGATACGTTCGGAGTGTAAATTGGATGATGAACTCAAGAAGATCACTGACATTTCCTTGCAAATGGCTATCCTGAAAGTGTTATTATGGTCCCTTCAATATAAGATCAAGTTTCTCGAGTCTTGTTCCTTTAACCATGTTATTCCTGCTTATATCTCTAAGTGCCTCTCTAAGATAAAATACAGAAATTCCTTTAGTATTGAACGAGGATTTCTAGGAGAAGAAATCCTTCATTATTTCGATTTATTGAATTCCATAAAAATCCAATACCACTTTCGAGTAAAGTCTGGTCAAATTCCGTTTTTCAATAGATTTCTCCAAAAGTCATATCTTCACCAAAAACAGAACCATTTCTAAAAACCGAATTTATTTAAATTTATTAATTTGAAGAAAATTTGATTCAAGAACTACTTCAGATAAATATATTTTGAATTTGTCAAATACTCATTGTTTATCTTGTCCCGGGGTTTAGATTTTTGCTCTAAGAATATTGATAAGGTCGAAACTTCTAGTGAATTTGAAATGTTATATTTCCCAATTAAAAAAAAGCAACATTCACCCACTTTCAGTGAGAATTTAAGTTGCCTTAAAGTTTACCAAAATGAGTTGGCCTGCAAATTCGTCGATTCCCTGATCAATTTCAATAAATTTTCCAGGAAAAAGAATCTTTATCACACTGCCAAATTATTAAAATCTAGGACAGATATTTACATGATTAGAACAAAGGTGCAGGTGTAGTCATTCTTAACTATTCTTACTACGTTGCCAAAATGTCTACGATACCTGATGGCGTCAACAAATTCCTGAAGTTAGGTGATATCCCATGTGGTGACACTTGAAAAACGGAAACTAAGTTTTTAAGTTTCTTGAATTTCACGAAAGAAAGTTCCTTTCTAATGAGGTTTATGATAGAATCAGTCCTGTGGGTCCCAACATCTTTGGATGTGTGGTTTATCTAAAATTCATTAGCTTAATCCTTCTCTTAGACCCATTTTGTCCATTATTGATTCTAACCAACATGAATTAGCAAAGCGGTTAGCTGAAATCCTTAACCTTGTCTTGAAATCTTATTCAGACCTCTGTATTCTAGACTCCTTTCAATTTTCATCATATATACGCAAATCACATCGTTCCAGAGAGAGAGAGAGAGAGAGAGAGAGAGAGAGAGAGAGAGAGATTATCTTATGTCATTTATTTCTAGTATGTTTACGAACATATTTTCATCATATATACGCAAATCACATCGTTCCAGAGAGAGAGAGAGAGAGAGAGAGAGAGAGAAAGATTATCTTATGTCATTTATTTCTAGTATGTTTACGAACATATTTTCATCATATATACGCAAATCACATCGTTCCAGAGAGAGAGAGAGAGAGAGAGAGAGATTATCTTATGTCATTTATTTCTAGTATGTTTACGAACATATTCTTAGATGAAAACTATTTGTATCAGCGCGGATTATTTATATCGTAACCTCTTAAAACCTCTTCTTCTACCGGAGAATATTTCTAATGAGCTGATGGAAATGGCCACTAAGTCTGTTTCTTTCAGTTTCAATAATATAATGTACTGACAGGTTGATGGAATATCAATGAATAGTTCTTTGGGACCTCTTATGCCAAATATCTTTGTTGGGTTCTTAGATGCAGAAAAAGAAATGAGTTAGAGAGAGTGTTACTTACGTCTTGCGGGATCTGTTTCGGGGGATGAATGTCTATTAGCTTCTGATATTTATGGTCAGAATTGAGAGTAGGAGGGGTGAGAGGTGATTACAACCTATATATTCAGGTTCAGTCACCTCTTTCTGGGTTCAGTCTAAATTGTGTTATCAAGGAGACCAGACCGTTATTTTTTCTACTCCAGAATTTTAGATAGTTCTGTTACCAGACCTTGTTGGGCGGGTCGCTTAAAGAGCAATTCTTTTTTGCAACCCCGATTGCTGCCTGCACTTTAAGTATCACCCTTCTGCTATTTTTTTCGACATAGATAAACAACTGTTTGATAAGATTTTCAAACCATATTGTTACATTTGTTTTGTTGATGTTACCTTTACTTCTTTTGCATCTTATATCAAGGCAAATAGATTTTTTCAACGTTTGAACAATCTCCAACCAATTTTACAATTTACGATGAAAGAAGAAAATAAAAATACGTTGCCTTAGACGTTTTAATCGAGAAAGCTTTCCAATATTTCTTGACTAGTTTATACAGAAAACCCACTTTTACAGGGTTATATCTGAGTTAGGATTCCTTTGCCCTCAAATCCAGGAGATTTAACCTTATCAAAACTCTTACCCACCGTGTGATGACGATATGTTCAGAGAGTAAACAGAATATTGAACTCAAGAACACCGACATTTTCTTTGCAAATGGTAACCTCGAAAGTATCTTTCTGAGTTATATAAAATTTATAATTTCTAAATTTCATAATATTAAAATATCCAGCCCTCCAAAGTGTCCTGTTTAAATCAAATTGTCATTGTTCCGATCTTGAAGCCAGTTCTTTGCTGATAAGATTTCTTTATTTTTATTGTAGTACGTATCATCTTTACGACTAAAAGTGCGTTTCCCTTCATCCATAAAAATATTTTACCAACCCTCCAACAAAACCTAGTTATTTATCACTTCAAATGTCCGTCTGACACTGACGATGTGGGCAAAACTATCCAACAAGAGGTGAAGATTACCTAATATATCCCTGGTTCTATCCGTAGACATGCACCAATAACATCATCCAGGTATTCACAGATGCATGAGTTCATCATTGGGGAACATTTGTTAAATACAAATAAATACCGAATCAATTATTCAGAAGAGTTTTTCTCTATTCTGCACAGAGTTCGGACTAAGCATAATCTTAATATCTTAAAAGCTGTGGTGAGTAATACACAAACGTTCGACTCAGTTTAGACAACGAAAACTCAAACAAAAATTAGAATTATGTGGAGAGTCATTGAGTTGATCTTGAAACAATGAATTTTTTTCACCCTCTTCCCTGAATTTTAAGATCTTTTTCTTTTAAAAACCTCATGTCCTTCATTAGTAAATACCGATGACTGGCTTATGAAAAACTACTGGTCGAAAGGCACGTAAGTTTTATACTTGTTTTATATATCGATTTTAATCGCACACTATTAAAATCATTTCCCATTTTATAACTCATTTTACTTTGGTTTTGTAAAGGATATATATATATATATATATATATACTTTTAGCATCATTTATATAAAATATCAAAGCTACATTAGTATGTTCATAGTGGTCATGCATAGTTTCAGGGCTAAAATGTCGCTGCCGCATTGCCAGAGACTACGTTCTCATTAATTAGACAAAATTCTATTGGTTGCCTGAAGGTACAACTTATTGTGAGCAACAATGTTACTGTTTCAGCCTGATTTTGGACGACACGTGTGCATTGCTTTTTCTGTAACTTTTGTCTGTTTTATTTTCATTTCATATTCATATCATCAAAACCGCTGCTGAAAAATTACAACAATACATTAAAAAATCTGCACCAATTATCGATTCCTTTACATTCAGAATTTATCATCATCCTATTTCACCACCCGTTTCTATCGGCCATAGCTCCTGAGAGGTCTTCCAGGCACAGAGCTTCTGTATCGAGAGCTGTATCGAGAGGTCTTCCAAGCACAGGTCTTCTGTATCAGCACAGAGCTGTTGTATGTAGGTTCTAGCTGGTCGTCCTGCCTTTGGTCATTCATGCGAAGGGATCCCCCGGAGTATATCACTTATGAGTTCGCCTATTCTTCTCCAGCAGTGTCCTCCATGTCTGGTTCGTCTAACTTTGATAGTTTTCTTGATGGTTGGTAGGTGGCTGTACTGCTGCTGTTTTGTGGGGTGTTACCTTCAGGACTTGTTCAATACAGCTCGCAGCATTATTGTATAATTGTCGTTAAGCTTTTTCTCCATACATTTTGTTAGTGTTCATGTAGTGCATCCATGTGATAGTATCGACACGACTGTTGCTTGGAAAAATGTACGTTTTATTTTATCGGTCAGGTTTGACTTCCATATGACTGATAGCCTATGGATAGCTGTCCATGCCTTTGCTAATCGCGTGTTGATGTCCTTCTCGGTTGATGAGACACTGCTTCCAAGGTAGGTGAACTTGTCCACTAGTTCTAAAGGCCCATCCTTTAGTGTGGTTATGTCTCCTCTTTGATTAAAGCACATGTATTAGATCTTGTCTACGTTGATATGGAGGCCGATTCTACCAGCTACTTGTTCCAGACTATGTAGCAGGGATTCGGCTGGGGCGGGTGTATTTGCCAGAAGCGCTAAGTCATTGGCGTAGGACATGAGCTGATGGTGAGGCTTTGGAATTATAATGGATGGCAGTGATCTGTAAGAGAATGTGTGTGTGTATATATATATATATATATATACTTTCTTTAAAGAAAAACCGAAGACCAGTTACTTTAGGATTATAAATTTATTTCCATCCTGTTTTGTGTTTCTGATGTAAACCAAAAACACGAAGAAAATAACCGGTCTTTGTTTTTTTCTTTAAAGAAAGTATTGCTCTGTAATATTAGTTACATTGAGCTCTCTACCAGGAAAATTTAAATGTTCAGCTTTTGAATGATTTTCTTGTCCTGAATTACTCCCAACTCTCGTTTAACTGGACCGAATAATATATATATATATATATATATATATATATATACGCTTTTTTGCTTAGGATTTATATTGCTTACTCTTACTCAGCACATCCAGCTCAGTTTCAAAAGGCCTTTCATCCTTGGCAGTGCCTGAGACACCTCAAAAAGGGAATGTGCCACTGCTTCACTGGACGCTTGTTTCCTCCAGAGGCCCCCCCCCCACATTAAACTGACATTATGTCACATTCCAGCATCATGAAATAGTTGGATAAATATCTATATAAACTATTAAGCTATTACCCCTGGAAAAAATTATAGGATCAGTATTCTTGCAGGATGTTCACACAAGTTTGTTTGTTTTTGTTTTTTTTTGTTTTGTTTTGTTTTTTTTTTTGTTTTTTTCAGAAAATAAACTAATAGATAATAAGACACAAAACATTTTTTCTTTAATAGCAGATCATTCTGGTTTTTTAAAATATATTTTAATCAAACTAGATTAAATTATTTAAATTAATACTACCATTTTTTTCTAAACCATCCAGAGAAAAATATTAGTTTGCTTGAAACAAGTCAAAATAGAATTGTCTTAGTAGAACACTTGTAGAGATACTAAAAATGCACTTAACATAATAGTTATTGAAGTAGGAAATGGAATTCGAAACCCAAGTTCAAATCCTGTACAAGGCTGCTCAAGTTTCACTTGGTGCTTGGGAAGTGTTG
>OY757938.1:28208587-28416087 GCA_963585895.1 Sepioteuthis lessoniana
CACAATATTCCTCATTTGAAATAGTTAATTTTCATCGATTATTTTTATTTATACTCACTTTTAAATCATTTTTTCTTTATTTAGTTTAAAATTTTTCAAAATTAAAAATAACTGCAGAATAAATTAGGGAAAAGATAAAAAAGTGAAAAAAAAAAAAAACGAAAAAAGAAAGAAAGAATTGAGAAATAGGTAAAGAAGAGTGTCTAATATCATTTTAACAAGGGAATATGTTACGCTCTAAAATAAATTCCGGGCGCTATATGTTTTTATTTTCATTTTTGGTAATTAACCATGGGTTAATTAATGGTTTATTAACCATATGTAATTCATGGTCGTTTATATATATATATATATATATATATACATTTTTAAGAAAAACAAAAACCGGTCACATTGGGATTATAAATTTATTTCCATACACACACACACACACACACACACATATATATATATATATATATATATATATATATATATATATATATATATATGCAGCATTTCTTCATTGAAACGTATTTGATTGAAAATAATAGACATTTTTTGTCTACATATTTTTTGCTAATCCTTTCGAATTGCCGTATCGATCTTATCATATTCGGCGGGAATTGGATGATAAACCTTCCATAATTAATACTTGGAAAATAGCTAATTATGGAAGGTTTATCAACCAATTCCGAATATGATAAGATCGCCACGGCAATTCGAAAGGATTAACCAAGTATATGTAGACAAAAAATGCCTGTTATGTTCAATCAAATATATATATATATATATATATATATATATAATTTGTGACCAAGTAGTTTGTAATGAATACTTTTGCACACAATTAAATAGTTTTAATTATTCCAATTTATTATTTGCACACAGAGATAAATAATTTCAAGTTTTCCAGTATAACATTAATAGTTTTATTTGACCCATAGATGGGACCCTAAGAAGTTCTATCACTCTGGGTCAGAGTGGACCTGCGATTTATGCCAATGAAGCGATACACCACTTTCCTCGAAGCTCCAGGATTGAAGCAGATGCAGTTTAGTGTCATATCTAAGACACTCATTGGAGGGAGGTCTTCCCCCACCCTTGCAGAGATGCAATCGGCGTATTCTACAGCTTCAGCCGAGTGGGCTCTTCGAACTCTCATTACATCACATACTTTTGAAACAGAACGCCACTAACGAGAATAGAATGCTAAAAGCTTTCTCATTTTTTTGTTTCATTTTAAAATATAAAATGAAATATAATTCAGAACGTACAGCATCACATATCAGCTACTCAGATGATGGCTAAAACAAAACGAAACAGAAAAAAAGACGATTAACGTTGACAAATTATTAAGATAAAGTCATCCTCCAAACATCTTGTTTTTATATATATATATATATATATATATATATATATATATATATATGGTGGAGTACATTTATATATACAAATTTAGATTTACATATACATAGATAAAGTCACAAACATACACACACACATACACACACACATATATATGTGTGTGTGTGTGTGTGTGTGCATTTATATAAGCATAATGTAAGAATGCCCACAAATAAAAGGAAGATTAACCTTATCAAAACTCTTACCCATCGTGCAATAATGATACGTTCGGAGTGTAAATTGGATGATGAACTCAAGAAGATCACTGACATTTCCTTGCAAATGGCTATCCTGAAAGTGTTATTATGGTCCCTTCAATATAAGATCAAGTTTCTCGAGTCTTGTTCCTTTAACCATGTTATTCCTGCTTATATCTCTAAGTGCCTCTCTAAGATAAAATACAGAAATTCCTTTAGTATTGAACGAGGATTTCTAGGAGAAGAAATCCTTCATTATTTCGATTTATTGAATTCCATAAAAATCCAATACCACTTTCGAGTAAAGTCTGGTCAAATTCCGTTTTTCAATAGATTTCTCCAAAAGTCATATCTTCACCAAAAACAGAACCATTTCTAAAAACCGAATTTATTTAAATTTATTAATTTGAAGAAAATTTGATTCAAGAACTACTTCAGATAAATATATTTTGAATTTGTCAAATACTCATTGTTTATCTTGTCCCGGGGTTTAGATTTTTGCTCTAAGAATATTGATAAGGTCGAAACTTCTAGTGAATTTGAAATGTTATATTTCCCAATTAAAAAAAAGCAACATTCACCCACTTTCAGTGAGAATTTAAGTTGCCTTAAAGTTTACCAAAATGAGTTGGCCTGCAAATTCGTCGATTCCCTGATCAATTTCAATAAATTTTCCAGGAAAAAGAATCTTTATCACACTGCCAAATTATTAAAATCTAGGACAGATATTTACATGATTAGAACAAAGGTGCAGGTGTAGTCATTCTTAACTATTCTTACTACGTTGCCAAAATGTCTACGATACCTGATGGCGTCAACAAATTCCTGAAGTTAGGTGATATCCCATGTGGTGACACTTGAAAAACGGAAACTAAGTTTTTAAGTTTCTTGAATTTCACGAAAGAAAGTTCCTTTCTAATGAGGTTTATGATAGAATCAGTCCTGTGGGTCCCAACATCTTTGGATGTGTGGTTTATCTAAAATTCATTAGCTTAATCCTTCTCTTAGACCCATTTTGTCCATTATTGATTCTAACCAACATGAATTAGCAAAGCGGTTAGCTGAAATCCTTAACCTTGTCTTGAAATCTTATTCAGACCTCTGTATTCTAGACTCCTTTCAATTTTCATCATATATACGCAAATCACATCGTTCCAGAGAGAGAGAGAGAGAGAGAGAGAGAGAGAGAGAGAGAGAGAGATTATCTTATGTCATTTATTTCTAGTATGTTTACGAACATATTTTCATCATATATACGCAAATCACATCGTTCCAGAGAGAGAGAGAGAGAGAGAGAGAGAGAGAGAAAGATTATCTTATGTCATTTATTTCTAGTATGTTTACGAACATATTTTCATCATATATACGCAAATCACATCGTTCCAGAGAGAGAGAGAGAGAGAGAGAGAGAGATTATCTTATGTCATTTATTTCTAGTATGTTTACGAACATATTCTTAGATGAAAACTATTTGTATCAGCGCGGATTATTTATATCGTAACCTCTTAAAACCTCTTCTTCTACCGGAGAATATTTCTAATGAGCTGATGGAAATGGCCACTAAGTCTGTTTCTTTCAGTTTCAATAATATAATGTACTGACAGGTTGATGGAATATCAATGAATAGTTCTTTGGGACCTCTTATGCCAAATATCTTTGTTGGGTTCTTAGATGCAGAAAAAGAAATGAGTTAGAGAGAGTGTTACTTACGTCTTGCGGGATCTGTTTCGGGGGATGAATGTCTATTAGCTTCTGATATTTATGGTCAGAATTGAGAGTAGGAGGGGTGAGAGGTGATTACAACCTATATATTCAGGTTCAGTCACCTCTTTCTGGGTTCAGTCTAAATTGTGTTATCAAGGAGACCAGACCGTTATTTTTTCTACTCCAGAATTTTAGATAGTTCTGTTACCAGACCTTGTTGGGCGGGTCGCTTAAAGAGCAATTCTTTTTTGCAACCCCGATTGCTGCCTGCACTTTAAGTATCACCCTTCTGCTATTTTTTTCGACATAGATAAACAACTGTTTGATAAGATTTTCAAACCATATTGTTACATTTGTTTTGTTGATGTTACCTTTACTTCTTTTGCATCTTATATCAAGGCAAATAGATTTTTTCAACGTTTGAACAATCTCCAACCAATTTTACAATTTACGATGAAAGAAGAAAATAAAAATACGTTGCCTTAGACGTTTTAATCGAGAAAGCTTTCCAATATTTCTTGACTAGTTTATACAGAAAACCCACTTTTACAGGGTTATATCTGAGTTAGGATTCCTTTGCCCTCAAATCCAGGAGATTTAACCTTATCAAAACTCTTACCCACCGTGTGATGACGATATGTTCAGAGAGTAAACAGAATATTGAACTCAAGAACACCGACATTTTCTTTGCAAATGGTAACCTCGAAAGTATCTTTCTGAGTTATATAAAATTTATAATTTCTAAATTTCATAATATTAAAATATCCAGCCCTCCAAAGTGTCCTGTTTAAATCAAATTGTCATTGTTCCGATCTTGAAGCCAGTTCTTTGCTGATAAGATTTCTTTATTTTTATTGTAGTACGTATCATCTTTACGACTAAAAGTGCGTTTCCCTTCATCCATAAAAATATTTTACCAACCCTCCAACAAAACCTAGTTATTTATCACTTCAAATGTCCGTCTGACACTGACGATGTGGGCAAAACTATCCAACAAGAGGTGAAGATTACCTAATATATCCCTGGTTCTATCCGTAGACATGCACCAATAACATCATCCAGGTATTCACAGATGCATGAGTTCATCATTGGGGAACATTTGTTAAATACAAATAAATACCGAATCAATTATTCAGAAGAGTTTTTCTCTATTCTGCACAGAGTTCGGACTAAGCATAATCTTAATATCTTAAAAGCTGTGGTGAGTAATACACAAACGTTCGACTCAGTTTAGACAACGAAAACTCAAACAAAAATTAGAATTATGTGGAGAGTCATTGAGTTGATCTTGAAACAATGAATTTTTTTCACCCTCTTCCCTGAATTTTAAGATCTTTTTCTTTTAAAAACCTCATGTCCTTCATTAGTAAATACCGATGACTGGCTTATGAAAAACTACTGGTCGAAAGGCACGTAAGTTTTATACTTGTTTTATATATCGATTTTAATCGCACACTATTAAAATCATTTCCCATTTTATAACTCATTTTACTTTGGTTTTGTAAAGGATATATATATATATATATATATATACTTTTAGCATCATTTATATAAAATATCAAAGCTACATTAGTATGTTCATAGTGGTCATGCATAGTTTCAGGGCTAAAATGTCGCTGCCGCATTGCCAGAGACTACGTTCTCATTAATTAGACAAAATTCTATTGGTTGCCTGAAGGTACAACTTATTGTGAGCAACAATGTTACTGTTTCAGCCTGATTTTGGACGACACGTGTGCATTGCTTTTTCTGTAACTTTTGTCTGTTTTATTTTCATTTCATATTCATATCATCAAAACCGCTGCTGAAAAATTACAACAATACATTAAAAAATCTGCACCAATTATCGATTCCTTTACATTCAGAATTTATCATCATCCTATTTCACCACCCGTTTCTATCGGCCATAGCTCCTGAGAGGTCTTCCAGGCACAGAGCTTCTGTATCGAGAGCTGTATCGAGAGGTCTTCCAAGCACAGGTCTTCTGTATCAGCACAGAGCTGTTGTATGTAGGTTCTAGCTGGTCGTCCTGCCTTTGGTCATTCATGCGAAGGGATCCCCCGGAGTATATCACTTATGAGTTCGCCTATTCTTCTCCAGCAGTGTCCTCCATGTCTGGTTCGTCTAACTTTGATAGTTTTCTTGATGGTTGGTAGGTGGCTGTACTGCTGCTGTTTTGTGGGGTGTTACCTTCAGGACTTGTTCAATACAGCTCGCAGCATTATTGTATAATTGTCGTTAAGCTTTTTCTCCATACATTTTGTTAGTGTTCATGTAGTGCATCCATGTGATAGTATCGACACGACTGTTGCTTGGAAAAATGTACGTTTTATTTTATCGGTCAGGTTTGACTTCCATATGACTGATAGCCTATGGATAGCTGTCCATGCCTTTGCTAATCGCGTGTTGATGTCCTTCTCGGTTGATGAGACACTGCTTCCAAGGTAGGTGAACTTGTCCACTAGTTCTAAAGGCCCATCCTTTAGTGTGGTTATGTCTCCTCTTTGATTAAAGCACATGTATTAGATCTTGTCTACGTTGATATGGAGGCCGATTCTACCAGCTACTTGTTCCAGACTATGTAGCAGGGATTCGGCTGGGGCGGGTGTATTTGCCAGAAGCGCTAAGTCATTGGCGTAGACCATGTCCGTAATTGTTTGTGTGGAGTATCTTTTGCTTCTTTCCTTTGGCAGCTTGAAACCGTTTTCTTTCATTAAATTAATAGACGTTCCAAGCGTGAAGTCTTGGCAGATAATGAAGAGGTATAGGATCAATGTATCTCCTAGTAGCACACCTGCTACAATGTCGAAGTAGTCTGTGTCTCCATCCGGGAAGCAGACTTTTACTTTCGTATTTTTGAATAGCATCATTATGGCTGCGATGGTTTCTTTGGGGAGGCCGAAAGCGAGAAGTATTTGCTCTATCTTCCCTTTGTGTATGGAGTCAACCTTGAGGCAACAATATTATTCGTCGATAGGATTTGTAAAATTTTAAATTTTCTTGTAGTAGTATCTATGTTTGAACTAATCCTAGTTTTCAAGTGTGTATGTGTGTTTTAATTTGAGTATGTAAATGTGTGTATATGTGAATGTCTGAGTGTGAATGTTTGCATGTCTGTATGTGTGTGTATGTTTCTGTGTGTTTGAATATGTATGCGTGAATATGTCTATACGCTAAAGCGCGTATGTATGTGTGTTTGTTTTAATTTGTGTATGTGAATGCATGCATATGTGACATAAGTATGCTTGTTTGCGTGTGTTTGTGTGTGGGTTTACGCGTGTGTTTGTGTGTGTGTATGTACACGTTTGCACAAGTTTGAATGTTCATGTGTGTTTGAACATGTGTGACTGTGTGTGCATGTGCATTTGAGCATGGCTGTGTGTGTGTGTGTGTGTGTACAGAACATTGGAAGAAAGAAAAAAATCAGTGGAGGAAAACATACAACTTGGTGTTACAATCACCGAGTTATTTTGATTTTATTAACGTCCAAAACAAGAATTGAGACAGTCCATTGTAAAGATGAATCAAATAACGGAGAATAGGAACATATTAGTTGAAGTACTCATCTATGTTGGATAAGAGATCAATTTCTAATCTGAACTTGTTTTTTTTTTGTCAATAAATATATATAGTCATCCATAGACAGACTGTTTCGCTGTCTTATAACTCTTCAGTGCGTCGAGACTGTCAAGATTCTCGAAGCTGGGATCGAAACTCGGCTGCTTTATACGCCAAGCCAAGATTCTACCGCACAGCCACGAGAAAACTAGCGTAAACGACGGAATTTTAAGCGCTTTTATATTACATATATGCATACACACACGCATAATTCTATCTATGCACACATACACACGTAAATATATACATATATATACATATTTATATACATACACACGGACGTATGCATATAGATATATACACATATACATGTATATATATACACATACATATATATATAAATATACACACATATATATATACATGTACACTCATACACACATATGTGTATGTACATGTGTGAGTGCGAGCGTAGAAATTTTGATAATCACCACTAAAAGGGAAACGAAAATTGTTTTAAGTAAAGATTGGTTACATAAGGGATGGACTGACTAGTGTTGGTCCTTGAACAAAATAAGTTTTTGGTCCCTTTAACTCTACCATCCATTCCATTCAGATATGGATGACCTTAATGTGATATTTATTTCTAAAGCGCCATGATCACAAATGTTTGTTTTTTTATTTTTATTTATTTATTTATTTTTTTTTTTGTGAAAGTAGATCATTGTGTGCTGGATAATTAATTGCGTTGTCATGGGAAAATAGATTTAGATTTTCAATGCAATTGGAGTTCAAACTCTGAAATGGAAGCATTGCTCGGAGGAACAAAAGAATTTCTCCTTTGGTCAAAATAATAGCTTAAACCCACAAGTTGTTACGAGATCCGTTGAAAATACATTAAATAGATGTAACAGAAGCGCTATCTGGATATAATTGTTTGGTTTAGTTTGTGTCAATGGCATGTCAACCTTCGTGGGTTATTTAATGTCAAAGCTATCATCGTTGAAGAACAATAAGTAGTAAAGTAAAGTTGGGGACCGTAGTCGATGACGAGTCAAAGGCTCCTTTTTTAATAGCTACTACACCGAGATTTAGGGGAGTAAGCTATTCCTTTCCCTGGTTTGCTCCACTTTACCATTGATCCATACCTTATAATGCTGAGTGTTAAGCAAGGGGACATCAAGTCACATTTTTTGAGTCTTTGATATGATTCGACCTCGGATTGAACCCCGGTCACCCGGGCCATTGGTGAACACTCTAACCCATAGACAAAGGATAAAGGTATCATACCTTTCGAAAGGGGATTAGTCCGAAAGTGAACGTAAATGAGCCACTGGAGTTTAGTCACTACGTCACGGAAACTCCCCTGTACAGTTTTTGAGATCTACATGTGTAAATGTATCTGTGTGTGCTATCAATAAATATCACTAGTTTACCTTTGTCTTAATATTGATTCTGCAGTGGATAGTTCATCGAAAATAATTAAATGATTTTTTTGGTTGTAAAATGCTCTAAGCCCTTATAATAATACACAAAAATGTTCGTACAGCTAAAGCTTAGCCATTTTTCACCCAACTCTAAGGAATTCTTTATCATACCTGGAAATTATTTTTAACTCTACAAGAAGATCTTATTCAAGCTCCACCTTTCTGTAAAGGGTATTCGCCTCACGCGCTGAGTCTGTAACCAACTCTCTTGGTAATCATTACAAGCGGCTGATCCTATTTACCGACCCCTCTGCTCGGGCAGGATATGACACAAGGTCAATTTTTAAGCGGAGTTTAACAGGTTTGAATTCAGTTTTCCTTCTCCTAGACTAGTTGCTTCGTCAAGGCTGAAGAACCCAGTCTGTCCTACTATTTACCCATAGCTAGAGGGAGAATAATTGGATTCATACTTTTCCCAAGGGTATTAGTGCTTTGTGAAATGCAGTCAGCCTCGTCCAGGATTTGAACTCGTGTTGCCGTGTTCATTTCCTACGACGATAACCATTACACAACAGGCACCTCCATGACAAGCGGCTGATGACTTCTCCAATCAATTTACTTTGTCCCACGGCTCGGTATCGCGCGTAGAGTGAATCCGTTTCATCTAAACGGTCGGGCAGCCAAAACAAAATATAAAAACTGAAAGAACTTAGAAACCCAATAAAAATAGATCAATACTACTCCTCCAAAGTCTGGAAAGGAATAATATTAAATATCAATTTCAAATATTTATTAAATTACAGGAGTAATGGATGCCTGAGATCTTCGAATGAACTCGAAGCTGTTTTCAGCATAGCATACTCTGTCGAAACAAGGAGTAACCCTTAGTAAATAAAGGATAAAAAAAAAACAATACCATCAGCCCAGTTGGCTGGGGCTGTAGAATACGCCGACTGTGTCTCTGAAGAGAGTTACCCCCCCCCCCCCCAACATACACACCTAACGAGCGTACAGGATAAAACACCAAACAATCTGATGGTGATCTGGGGAATGTGAAGTACCCCTTCATTGCCATTACTCCCAGGTCACGCTGACCCAGAGAAGTAGTCCTGTTAGGGTCACATTTATAGATCAACTATAACTGTTTAACAATCTAACTATATGCAGACAAATGACTGGTGTTAAATTGAATTGCTAGTATTACATAGCGATGCTTTAAACCATTTAAGAGTGTGTAAATGAAACAATTTGTGTGAAATTACTGGAAATGACTTGAATGGGTGCAAACAAATGATTAATATTAAATGGAATTATTAGTGTTAGACAGCAATATTCGCAACCATTTATCTCAGTGCAAACAAATGAACTCTGGCTCGTTTAAAAAAGTTATTCATAGACTATGCGTTTACAAATTATATATATATATATATATATATATATATATATATATATATATATATATATATATATATACACATATATACATATATATGGATACAGATATATGTACGAGGATCATTAAATAAGTTTCCAGAATTTTTTTCGCATGGGCACTTTTCTTGATAGTAGACACATGAAACTCTAGTCCCCTTCGAAGTAATCTCCTCCGGCTGCAATGCACTTGTTTTACCGTTCCAACAACATCTGGAAGGCTCCATAGAATTCCTCTTGTGTGAGCATGTCAATGACCTTCGTCACAACCTCTTTCATCTCCTCAATTGTCTCATAACAACAGCCTCTGAGCTTAGGGAATAACCAAAAGTCACAGGGAGCAAGGTCTGGATTATAGGGAGGCTGACGAACTGTCTTGATGCCCATCTTGGTCAAATAGTCTGTGACAAGGATAGAGTTGTGGACTAGTACATTGTCCTGCTGGAAATGCCACTGACCCGAATTGAAGATTGTTGGCCTCTTCCCTAGGAATCTCTTCGTGAACTCCCTTAAAACCTCAACATAGTAACCCTAACCCGAACCCTTTGGTCAATCAACTCTGGTGTATTGACTTCCTTACTCCTCCCACACCTCTCATCATCCCTCACAAACTCCCTGGCTTCCTTGAATCTCTTATGCCACTCAAAAACTGATGCTCGATTCATGCAAGATGGTCGAAAAGCAATCTGAAGCATTCCATACGTTTCTGTGGCTTTTTTCCCAGCTTAAAACAGAATTTTATTGTATATCGTACTTCTAAAGTGTCCACACGTCCGGATTGCATTTTTGAAATTTACCAGCTGTGACAATCAGGCTTTAGTAGAGTGTATTTCAATTGCTGCTGTAGCTGTTCATTTAAACCTGAAATCATAAATATTGGCCAGTCACTTCATAAGATGTATAGCAATAACATACTGAATTTTCAAGGGTCTACGATAATTTTAAATGCCTGTACAAACAGTCTGGAAACTTATTGAACTCACCACGTATATATATATATATATATATATACGCATATATATACATATATATATACATATACACATATTCATATATATATATATATACAGGTATCTATATGAATATTTATATATACATATGTGTGTGTGTATATATATATATAAACATATTGTGGCGGCAAAATTATTAAAATCCCAAGACGGGAATTTATTTTTCGCACGTGTGAAGACGGGGCGGTCTGGCACTTGATCCCTCGTAGAATAAGTCCATGTTCAGAGTCCTTTCTTGGGCATATGGGAACTGGCATATTATGCGGGAGTTAATTTAGGGCTAGACTGACCGCCGCTGGCAAGGGGCTTTCCAACTTCACGCTAACACACCCACCCACCAGGCCACTGGCTCCTCCTACCCCTAGAATGATGGATGGTATGGACCTCTAGGTTTTGATTTAATAATATCAATTATAGTAGTCGACAACTCCGGTTTCCCGTATAATATTTTTAAAGGAAAGAATAGGACAATTTAGGCGAGAATAACATGAGGCGAAAGAAGCTGAAAAACAAACATGAAATAAATAACTTGACAGCAGACGACACAATGAACAAACTTCAACACGTGGGGGACATTAAAATATATCAATCTTTTTAATACACTCGCGGACACACATATTCAACATGTCGGTTATATTATCGGCGGATAATACATAAAACATAAATGTCTTTCTTCCTTTTTTCCTTTTCTTTAGTCTTTCTTTAAATTGAGAGAGAGAGAGAGAGAGAGTATAATTGGATATAGGGAGAAACAGTCTTAATGTTTACTTATCTTCTCGACGGGTTCCTTCGGAGAGTATTTTCTCTTTTACGGGTTGACGGAATTTTATATATCTATAATACTCTGGCTTAAAGGCATAGGTTCTTCTTCTTGTCCAAGATTCTTTCTGCTTTCTTCACCCGGAGTTTTGGCATCAGATTCCATGTCCACGCACGGTGACCTCATCTTCAAAACTTCTATTCTTTACCCGGAGTTTAGCATAAGACTCCGTTCACTGCAACGTCTGTTCCAAAACTGATTTTCTTTTTTCCTATTTCCGCTGACGGAAGAAGGGGGCTATTTCCGCTTTGGGATTATAGCCAATCATTTAGCTTCTATCTTCTTCTCCCCCTGTCAGGCGATTCGTTAGGACTACTTATATGTCCCTACACCCCATTCTTTACTCATCCGGTAACAGAGTGCAAACATCTGTTGGTTTCCATTCTGACCTGGATTTGTTACTTCGGGATTGACCTACATTACTATCCCTCTCTTAACGGTCATTCTTTGACGGCCTACTAATTCAAACACGAGGGATAGTAGAAATCCCTTGTTTCTCTTCTCTCAGTGGGGGACCACATGACAATATATATGTAAGTATACGTATATACATGTATGTATTTAAATGCCATATATATATATATATATTCATGTATATATTATGTGTGTATATATATATATATGTGTAATGCAGTGATGATGTTTTGTTCCTTAGTTATAATCACCAACACATATAGAAATAAATAAAGAATTTTTTCTCGCCTCAACTGTTACAATGTTTCTATACAACTGCGTTCTCCCATCCTGTAAACAACGCCAAGTTTATCACGCTGCACATGTATTTTCACATACACATACACTAAACACCACTTACACATCCGCACACAATAATACGCAACTATAACCAACACACACACACACACACATACACACACACACACAATTACTCACAAGCACATGTAAAGATTTCTACACAATCCCAATGGTTTTTGGCTGTATTTTTCGATTTTTTCATTTATTCTTTTCCTTTCGTTATCTGCCTTACGATTGTTGTTTGTAAAACTTCATGAAACCAAAGGTCACAGACAAACTTCCATAGCACTAAATATATAAATCTAATATATATATATTTGTTATTATTATATATGTATATATATGAGTGTATATATACATATATATGTATATATACATATATATACACATATATATACATGTCAATAGCTTCTATACAAAGGTGTAGGGGAGGGCGCCGCTCCATTCTCTGGATTGCTCCATTTTACCCATGATCCATACCTTATAGTGCTGAGTATTAATCAAGGCGTCATCAAGTACCATTTTTGGAGTCTTTAGTTTGACTCGACATGGGATTAAACCCCGGTCTCTCGGACTTTTGGCGAACATTCTATTCATCAGGCCAATGGATATATATATATATATATATATATTCTTGGTGGAATTTCAGGAGACGAGGACAATTGAGAAGACTTGCGTCATTCAAACCTGGGTTAATACGCGTTATTACTGGTATGAAAACTTGTGTAGACGTTAATAATACTAATTCTATTAATAATAATGTGACAGTGATACCAGTTGTTATATGTGTACTTGGAATAGTTCTCAAAGGTCTGGAAAACTGCAGATCAGTGGAAGATTAAAATCTTACAGATCACGGGATTGTTAATATCAATTAAAATACTGAGAGAAGTCCTGAAAATCTGTTGAAACTTGGTGTCACTGAGACTTTAATGGAAAACATGCATAGAGAGTAAAAAAGAGAAGCAGCCGAATAATGAACTTTGCTATTCAGGTAGACCACACAGTAAAACTGAAAGAAAACAAAAAGAAAGATAAATACTTGGAACTTGTTAGAGAACTGAAAAAAACTAAGGAACATGAAATTGATGGTGATACCAATTCTAATTGGTGCGCTCGATACAGTCACCAAAAGCTTGGTACGTGGATTGGAGGACTTGAAAATAAGATGACAAATTGAGACCATACAAACTTCTACATCATTGTGATCGGCCAGAATACTGAGAAGAGTCCTGAAAACTTGAGGAGACTTGCTGTCATTCAAACTCCAGTGAAAAACCATCAGCTAACGCTGAAGTGGAAAACTCTAAAAGAGTATATATTATTAAGTAGAAATTGAAAAAAAAATAGTGGTACCTTAAAACTACCACCCCGCCAGTAATAGAGGGAGCCTTAGGTGTAATTCAGAATGGAACAGATAAACAAATTAACAAGATAACTGGAAGTCCCAGTTTATTTGAATTACAAAAAATTGCACCTTGTGGAACTGCTCATCTTCTTAGGAGAGTAATATCAATGTCAGTAGAAAAGTAACTTCTGACAGAAAAACACAGGAAAATAGAATTGTAGGAGAAAAAATTGCAAGTAACTTGGAAGCGGACACCATCAAGCAGATATAAGAGAAAAGATAAGTATATTGTACATCAGAAAAGTAAGCATGGCTGGATGAATAATAATAATAATAATAATAATTCACCATCAACAAAAATAAGATAAGCAATTTATCTTTAACTTTATTTTCTCTGTGAACTGATTTCAATTCGAAATAAAGACACTTTTCTTTAACTATCTTTTGTACTTGGCACTTGAGAACCCAAATAACTTTGAACAGTTTAAAAATAGATAAAATATTTCTCGTATTCTTAGATTACACACAATAAGATTATATTTTCAATCAGACTATGAAGCTCTGTATACTTCTTGGTATTATATTTCTTTGTTTCATTTCCGATGAGATGGTTTTCATATCAGAAAGACACTTAATGGTCACAAAAAGTTTGTTCGTTAAGTTCTAAGTTTTCAATACTACTAGGCTAAGTCAAAGGATTTGTAATAGTTTGGTAGGTGTTAGTTTGTAGTGCGTATATCCTGTGACCGAAGCAGTTCAAACCGTTGCAGGTACCCGCTCGAAAGCCGCACAGATAAACGTGCAACCTAGTCTTATTCTTTAGTAGTATTGTGGTGTTGATGCGCTGACATGCTGTGCTTTGTTTCACTCCTTGTGTGATTTGAAAACTGCACAGATAAACGAGCGACGTAATCTAACTGGGGAAACTATGCTTTACGATTTCGAATTGGGCTATAACGCTGCAGATTTAACCAAAACATTTGTTGTGCGAAAGTTGAAGCTGTAGATAATCACAAGTGGTTAAAAAATTACGCTCGAGTTGCAAGAACCTTAACGACCAGGTAAGGTCAGGTAAGTCTAAAACCGAGCTCAAAGCCATAGAGGCAAATCCATTGAGTAGCACTCGAAGAGTATCAGGTGAGCTCGTTATCACACAATCCAGTGTGATTTGTCATTTTCGCAACCTCGGCAAAAGCATCCGTAACTTCCGAATTGGGCCTCACGTAAACAAAATATTGCACATTTTCTTTACTCACCCTGGCATTTAGTCATTTGTAATCAACAATACGAACGTATAATGATGCATATTTTTGAAACACTGAACAAATATCAGAAAGAAAATGTCTCTGAGATCTTTTTACGTGTTAGCAGCTGTTGTTTGATGACCTCCAACTGCAAAAGCGCAAAAAAGGTGTTATGTGAAGATAAGGCTTAAACTTGTCTTCGAAACTGTTCTAGAAAGCAATAAACGTTGGGTACGTTTTACTATTTCTATTGTTTATTGCAAGATGACATTTATTTGTTATTACTTTGTTTGTTGTGTCCCCTTTGGGCACTTCCGCATTTTACTATCTTTTCACATCAATCTTTTAAAAAAATCCTTGCAAAGAACATATACACTATTAATACAATATCTATATACAGATCGGATTCCGTTTAGTAATTTATCTATTTTTTTAACACTTCTGTTCCTTTTTTTTATCTGATTTGGCAGTTTTATCCAAAAATATATTACTCTGTTAGTAAAAAATCCATTAGGTTAGTAGACTTTTCGAAATCATTCTTGATAGCAAATTTCTTGTTCAAGTAGAAAAATAATTAATAGAAAGTCCATTAATTATTTTGAAAGTATCATTTAGATCATCTATCATTTTTCTTTTTAAAAAAGAAGTGAATCCTAATTTCTCTAATCTCTTCCCAGTAACTGAAATTTGCTTACTCTTTTTATCATTTTTGTCACTCTTTTTGCGTACTCACCAATCTTAAAAGTAAACTTTAATTTTCATGTCTCAACACTCAAGCCCAGGCCTGAATACAATATTCAATATGAGGTTTTAATTCTCTCTCTCTCTCTCTCTCCATATATATATATATATATATATATATATATATAAACATATGCTTCCCTTGAAATAATCCGGTCAATGGTTTCATTTGCCTTCAAAATAATTGACAAAAAATGATTGCCATAAATGTATTATCAAAGCCAATCCCTTGATGGCATTTATCTTTCACTTTGTTTATTTCCTTGTTGTTTAATTCATATTCAGCTTCACTCTTTTCAGATCCCCTATGTAATAATTTTCATTTTTCCATATTAAATTTTATAATTTCCAAATATCTTCCCAATATGACAAGTTAACTGATCTATCAGTGTTATTTTTTATTTTGACGATAGACTAACAAGTAATTTGACATCATCAACAAATATTTTTTAAAATTTTATACCATTAAGTAAATCATTTATGAATATTAAAAACAACAAGGATCCCCATACAGATTCCTGAGGAACACCGAAGGTTATTTTGTGTTTTACCAATTTTTACTATTATGGTATTATCGGTCGAAAAATATCTTACTATATTTACAATTTTATAAGAAACAACTAAGTAAACGATAATGAAATACCGTATCAAATGCCTTGGTTGGAAGCTGATAATAATATCTGTAATACATCACCGTGACCTGTAGACGTGTTGAACCGGCAGATGTTATTGACAGACCTATCCGGCCGTTGATAAAATCTACAAAGTTAGTACCGGGATATCACCGTGACCTGCAGATGTGGTTGAACACAGTGGATGTTTTGATAGATTCAGCCCGCCGTGGAGAAAATCAACAGAGGAGTTATCGAAAACACGCCGCAAGTGGGCGTAAAACACTAGCTAATAAAAACGGGCAATGCTTGGGTGTGAACTGTGGCTAATGGAAGACAAGCCAAGTGAGGCGTAGCCAGTGGAAAGAAGCATTGCGTGTGGATCACGTGGGAGTTTGAAAACAATACAAGTTCTAGAATTTGGGGCTGGAGAAGTTCTCGCTGCTGTTCAAACTCCCGATAGCTCCTCTGTATGTGTGAACTCTCTCTCAATTACACTTCTGCTTCACACAAGTGTCGACGTCACAGAATAAAAATATAAGATTATATTTTTGAATACATGTGTTCCTCGTTGTTCGTCAAGACACAGCAGTAGTATATAATATATCCACCTTATCCTCTTTCATCAAATATTCATTTATAATATCAATACTTTCCAAAATATTTGATAACTTTGACTTACTTCATACGAAACCATGTTGACTACATGCATATCTTCCCCTATGAAATTTAATATGTGATTTCTAATCTATTTTTCAAAAACCTCGCATAAGATACATATCTGAGAAATGGGCACCGCGAGTGGTGTAATGGTTAACAAGCTAGACTAGCAAACCTTCACGAGTGAGTTCGAGTCTCATTGGATGCCTCATGCATTCGGCCTTGTGCCACATCTAAGCAAAAAGCCTTGTAAATTACTACAGGTTAAAGGAATTGGTCGGTAATTACTTTTTAAATGTTTCGAACCTTTTTATGTAGTCGCATTACAATAGTCGTTTTCCAAATATATGGAATCATTTCATGTTTTACACATTTCTCAAATAATTTTCTTATTACATTGACAAAATTTTCATTTGATGATAAGTATTTTAATATTTTAGGATATATTTCATTAGGTCCCGTTACTTTTGCTAACATCCTACTAGGATAATGATAATTTCATGCCTTTAGCTCTGATAAGTTCATCCTTTTACTTTTTTTTACCCTCTCATAAAAACTTTCCTGTTAAGGACCAAACTCTTCCAAAAAAATGAACAGATTGAAAAAAACAGTTGCTTGTACACCTGCTGTTTCAAGTGGCATTAGGTGGGTTAAGTGAAAGTTGTTTTATAAGGGTATACTTTTACGACAAGAGCTCCAAAAGTAATCCACTCCCTATTTTATTGAAACAACAACAAATACAGGGTGCACAACATAGTAAAACTGACCGATAAAAATGTTTCTTGGCTCCAGAAGCAATTACATTTAACTATCCATTGCATAAAGATAAGTACAATCGTAATAAGAAATTCCTTAGGTGCTGTATGCCGTTTGCAGTCGTTATGAGAAAAAGGAGAATAAAATGAAACAGGCACATTAAATAATAGGAGCTCGTGTAGTAATGGTTACCGTGGTAGGAAATAGACACGGTGACCCTAGTTCAAATCCTGATCGTGTTTGCTTATGTTTCACATACCGCTAATAACCTGGAGAAAGGTATGAATAAATAGTGGGTCAAATCGGGCTCTTTAACCGGGGAATGGCGACCGGTCTAGGAGAAGGTGAATTCTAAATTCTGTTAAACTCCACTTAAAATGACCTTGAGTCATATGTTGCTAGTGCAGAGGGGTTAGTAAATACAAATGTGATAGAGCAAGTTGTGAGTACCTTTTTGCGCTGCAGATGGCAGGTTATTATAATTCGACCTAAGAGAAGAATATCCCATTGACTTGTTTAGAATGTTTAATAACAACATGTCATGAGTGGTGATGTTGCTATGATTTTATGACAAAATATTTACTTTAAGAAATATGAAGCGAATATGCGGATGGCTGGATTGTTTGACAGGTGCCTTTAAAAATGATTTAAAATTTGGTATCAGTTATTCAATAACATCACAAAAAAAAAAAGAAAAAAAGAAAAAAAAGATAGAGATAAAAAGAAGAGTGTTTGGCTGAGATGAGACACTAACCAGAGGAGAAATAGGGGAACACTATATAATGAGAATTCCCTTCTAACAATGATGATATTAACGATGATGATGATTATGTTGATGATATATACGAAGAAAATCCCCAAAGAAGCTGTTTCCCTACTATGCGAAAATTTTTGCTTTATTGGTTTACCAGCATGTTAACTCTTAGTAGATTATTTAATACCGAAGTCAGTCTTCTTTTGCAAGCAATTACGTGGTTTCAAGTAACTAATGATAATCATTTACAATCATAAGTTCATGTAATGATTGATTGACTGATTGATTTTAACGGCACGTCAACTCGTCTAAGGTTATGTCAACTCACAAAGGGTTATTTTATGCCAAGAGGTTAGGGAATCGTCTTTATTTTACGTTCCTATCAACATTTTTTGTTCAGGTCCTATCGAATAGTAATAATTTTTAAATATATCTATTTCACTTATGGAGAGCATGATATTTTTTTTTATTGGGGAAATGTAATTTTTTGATAAAAATATTAATTACACTAATTGACTAGGAAATATATTCAAAAGTCAAGTCAAAAAGTCAGTCAGGGATTTGTACTAACCGAACTTTCAAATAACCAAAAATAAGCAGGCAAGAAACTTTGTATTTGTCGTTATATTGACCCATTTAAAATCATGACATCTCAAATTAACTCTTGGCTATCCTTTGGGGTTAACAGGTCAAATCTAGGCTTCGGATATCTTAATCAGACCTTTGATTTTTGTTTTGGTCAATGTGAAAAGGGATACCCACCACGCGAGGGGTGGACTGAACCCTTAATTAACCAATCCCCTATATTGTGGTTTGATTGGATGACTAATTAAAATCTAATACGTGAAATGGATACTCTTCCTGCAAACGTCATCAGCGCATTTGATTGGCTGACTATCAAAAAGTAAGTTAGTTAGCAACCGTTGTCGAGGGCGACTAGAAGGCTCCCTTTTTCAATAATCAGTACACTGAGGTGTAGGACAGGGAGCTACTCCTTTCCCAGGATTGCTCCACTTGATACGTATCTCATATTGCTGAGTGTTAAGCTAGGAGGTATCAAGTTCCATTTTTAAAGTCTTTGGTATGACGCGACCTGGGATTGGACCCCGAAGAATACGGAATGATCTGTGATTAAAAAGCCAATCGAGATCTTTGTTCCCAGGGGAATCCCCAATAAAAGTACACGTTTTAGGGTTAGAGGAAAAGATATCAGGAGTCCATACGAAAAACTGGAGAATACGAAAAGAAATCTCTCCAAGCCTCTCCAGCAAAAACCCCATTCTCCGAAAAACTAAGTAACATTACAACACGAGATATCATTTAGAGTTATACCAGATACTTCATTTGTCTGTTTCTAAAAAACAACAAAAAGTGACACAATTTCCATATATATATATATATATATATATATATATATTACTTTTACACCGTTGTGTTTCAATAAATAGTCATTAATTGTTAACGGAGAGCTTACCTTGTCTTTGAGTTGATAATATCCTGACAACTTGTTCCAAGGAACCTCCCACCCAGTCCGAAAAAGTTCCGGAAAAATTGTGTCGTCCTCCTTCTGTGGATCTCCCAAACACAACGTGAGCACAAAGCGATTGATAAACAAACTGACGGAAAATGCATGTGGTAGAGACGAAATCGAGGACACAATTAATTACCGTGATTAGCATAGGGCCACACTCCAAACTCCCTGATCTCCAGAACTGGAGCCTCATTCTCAGATCAAGCTAATTATCATACCCAGGACACCTTTAATGGCGCTATCTTACATATCTTCCGTTAATACAGCGTATTCTAATCCGACCGAAAGATGAAGTAACTTTTCTTGATGTAAATAATTTGCATACGGCTTCAAGTACTCCACTCAAATACTTATAATTTTCAAACATATATTTACTCAATACACTGGACCATAACCGGTATTTTCTTGGTCAGGGTGGACTTTGGATTAATGGCAATGATGGGGTGACTTTGCCCCCACCCTCAGAGCTACAGAATAGGAGCTTCACCACTAGGTTTGGTTTGGTTTCTTTGTTTAATGGCATATCAACCTTTGTAGGTTATTTAATGCCAAATCCATCTTTCTAGAAGAACAGTTGTGGCACTATTTAACCCATAGCTGGGAGGATAAGGGGTTTATACCTTTCTCAAGGGTATTCGTCCGAAAGTGAACGTAATAGCGTGACTGGAGTTCGAACTCGCGTACTACGATTCCGCAGTCCAATGCTTTAACCATTTCAACACGAGATATCATTTAGAGTTATACCCGATCTAGAGGCCCCGTTTTTTGGTGGAAGGTATCTTACCCTTCTACTGGGAATGCAGTTGGTGTATTATTTACCCCACATTATTTTTTTTATCTTTCTCGACACAAGCATCGACAGAAAAGCAATTCTCGTGGAAAACAAGAAAGGAAGTGTCGCTAATTTAGCAGTGGAAATTTAAATCCAATTCATGTGAGATATTAACTGCTTCTGTTTAGTTAAAACAAAAAGAACGAAACGTTCTTTGCGACGGCGTTATTTTCTTTGATTTTTTTTTCAACTTGGCAAAAATATTAGTTTTTTTCAGAATATTAAAAATCTATGACCTCTCCTCCAACATGCAAAGAAATTTAAAATCAGATTCGCTTTCTTTGGAAATCAATGCCTCGATTTTTTTTTATTTTAAAGACATTTTTATAGGTGATTCTTTTGATGAGATGAATCAAAATTTTCCTTTCGTATCGACATTACACACAAAAAATGTATTAAAGAACTATTGAAACGAGAGATTTCAGGTTCCATTTTTTTTCCACGAGGATATTACTAATGTTATCATTATCAATTTTATTCGCCAAGACGTTCTTTAAATCATAAAACTTCTTTTTTATTAAAAAAAAAAGGACTTCACTTTAACGAAATTTGTCGCAAGTAAAAATAAATCAAAGAAACTGTTTTTAGATCGTATTGAACAATGAAGATTTAAAAAGAAAGAAAAAATCGAAGTTCATTAAGTTCATTTGCTTTCTATCTTCTTTTTTTCTTTCTTTGCCCGAATTACCCAATCACAACTTTATCAAGATTTTCTTTTTTGAACTATATATATATATATATATATATATATATATATATAAAAATTTTCTCACCTTCAGACTTTTAATGTCCATGGCAAAAATAATAATTTCTATACCAATACATAATTATGTGTAGAAACATCAGTAAATCTGCTGCTTGCAACGAAAAAAATTACATAACAAACATTTCTTTTCAACAAAATTTCCTTCTTTAACAATGAATTTGATTAATTCATGATAGATTGATTTTTTTCAACGGTATGTCAACTTGTTTAGGGTTATTTTGAGCCAAGAGGTGAGAAAATCGAGTTCATTGTACGTCAGTAGTTACATTTTTGTGTAGTTGTTTTTCAAGGCTTGTTTTTTTTTTTTTTTTTGTTTTTTACGCAGAGTCTCATCGAATTCGAATATTTCTTCAACAAATCTATTTGGTCCATAGACACAAGATTTATTTTTAAGCGGAGTTGGTTTGATTGGTTAGTTATTTGGGTTTTACGTCATATCAACCTTTGTAGGTTATTTAACGCCAAATCTATTTTTATACAAATAATCAGTTCTATTTCAAACAATTTAGTTTGGCATGAGTACACAGTCTAATTGTCAAAACATTTCTATTTCGAGCTATTCAGTTTAGACAAATAGTTCTGCACAAGTACGCAGTTTAGTTCTATTTGACCCATAGATAGGAGCCTATCAGGTGCTAACATTCCGAGCCGGAGATGACCTGGGAGCGATGGCAATGAAGGGGTACTCTGCATTCCCCAAAGCTCCAACATTACTGAAATCTCATCATCAGATTGTTTAGTGTCATATCCAGAACATGCATTGGGGGAGTTTTACTCCTCTGCAGAGAAGCAGTCGGTTTATTCTACAACTACAGCCGACTAGGCAAAACTAGTTTGAGTTTAAAGCAATTTTTCTTTTAGACCGGTTGTTGTAATAAGGATAGAGCTTAATATACTCCACTATTTACCCGTATCGATGGTGGGTGTTGAGAAGAGATGGATTCATGCCTTCCCGCCAAAAAAGAACCAATGTAACAATGTAATTCAAAATCATTTTAAACATTATCTCAGAGAACTATTTGACCCATAGATGGAACCCAAACATTATGGGCCAGAGTGGGCTTGGAGGTAAGGCTAACGAAATTGTGGCTTCCCATATCTCTAGAGCCTTAACACCGGATGTAATTTAGTGTAATATCCAGGAAAGTGTCTTTAATTTAGTGGTTAATATTAATAACAGATTTAAAAAAAGAAAAGGATTCAGATAAAATTTTATCTAATTCCTCTGTGTCAGGTTACACAGAATAATGAAACGAATTTGAAATAATTTTTTAAAAAACATAAAATGAAAAATATAGAACTTTTTAACTAGAAATTTTTATGGCTATTTATCCGTTATAAATAGCCACAAAAATTTCCATAAGCAAACGTATAAGCAAACATATATTCTTCAGTAAAATGTACTGAGACACAAGACTGCAGTCAAAAAAATATAGTAACATTCAAATACCAGAAGATAAGAATTTTTTAAATAATCTGATAGCAGGAATAACTGTGACCTTCAGGGAAAAATATTTTGTTTTTTTCTATTTTATCAAAAATATGCCCACGAAAATGGAGGTACGCCTCATATGCCGGAATATATGGTATATATCCAAGTATATATGAATAAGGTTATCACACACACACACACACACACACACACACACACACACACACATATATATATATATATATATATATACTTACAGCTAATAAATAAGTACTCCAACTATTTTTTTTATAAAAAAGTTATTTTTTTCTATCAATTATGTAATCAAAATGTATATTATTCATTACCAGATTCTATAGCATTCCATTTAATTATGTCTTGTTACTCTATTTTGCTTTTAAGCATATTCTTCTCTTGCTTTGACTGGCACATTCATGTTTTTACCGACACAGTTTCAATATTAGTGATAGATAATATATAATAATATCCGTTTTGATTGTATTATGTTTCACCAGAAATATTAAAATCCTCGTATTTTGGTTAAGAAGAAAAATAATGTTATAAAAAATTTGTTGTGGTCGACGCAGTATATCTACGTATGTGTGTGTGTATGTGTGTGTGACCATATCCCTGTGAAAACGATACAATATAGTACATTTTTTTTGTATTGAGCAATACATTTAAAATGCTCTAACTGATAGAAGGAAGCAATTTCCAATGCAATTTGTAACTGATACTTTTATGGGATTTACTTTGCATCGAACGTTATTTTTTAAACATCCAAATTCTCGTTATAGCTAAGATAAACGTGGGTCATCAAGTATCCATTAAAATATAACACTGATTGTAGCTATAGTTTCACGTGAGAAACAATCTTCAAGCAATGTTGTCGGATGGGCTCTTAACGGAATCTTCTCACGGAATGCAGCTTTCTGTACCAACCATCAAAATTTATAAATTGGAAACCTAAAAAGAAGTAAAAAAAGAAAAGAAAATAGAATAAAAATGATAATTAAGCGGGGATAAATAGCCTGAAAATCACGTGAAACTATATGTTTGATTGAGTGATTAACTGATTTTAATGGCATGTCAACCTGTCTTGGATTATTTTCTTCCGATGATTTTTTTGTACATGGTCAAATGGAATATGAATGATTTTTGAACAGATCGATTTGACCCATAGATTGACCTCTAACGGGTATCACCACTCCCTGTAAGAGTAAACTTGGGAGTAATTTCGATGAAGAGGTACAGGAGCCTCACTATCAGATACAGTTAAGTGTCATACCCAGGACACAACGGGAAACTACTCGTGCAGTCAATGTCTTTTTTAGTATCATATTAAAACTGCAACATCAGCAATATATATATATATATATATATATATATATATATATATATATATATATATATATATAGATAGATAGATAGATAGATCAGGTCTAGCCACACTGGAGAGTTGTGATACAACGAAACAGTCTGTCTATGGATGACAATATATATATATATATATATATATATATATATATATATATATATATATATAATTTAGGTCATAATGTTAAAGTAAGCAAATGTATTTGAAACGAATATATAATAATAGAATGCTGTTTTCTGAAGATGAATAAAAATAAAAGATTGTTATTCCTTCTATAAGACAATATTTTAAGAATTTCATAATAAAAAGTTCCACTTCTCACCCACCTGGTTTTCAGTCATGAGTTCAACAGTGTAATTCTGTTAAACCCACTCTCATAAATTGAATTATTTCTCAAAATACCACGTGACAACAGCGTGTGTTCTATTCTTCCGGTGAATGCTAACGTCCACTGAGATGGTGTGATTAATAGCACTATTGATTATTTTAACAACTTGTTATTTCAAGAAAATAGCAATACAAATAACTCATATTAATTAATAATAATGTAACAAACAAACAAACAAACAAACAAAAACAATGTTCTGGATTATCAGAGTTTCCTTTCTGCCCGCCGATTCTGTGAAGTTAAACAAAGCAAAAAGAAGAGAATACTATACATATTGGTATCAAGAGACGATTTTATTTCTAGCGGGTTATTCTGTGCTGCAAATAAATAGGGGAGAGTATTGACGTAACCTTTCGGTGTAAATATTTCTGTCAGTTGCTCAAAAAATGAGAAATGTGAAAAAGAAAATCCCCGTAGAGAAAGAAATTGTTTTTGATTGGCTACAGTAAAGCTTACCTGGATTTTCTTATCTTACAGGCTTGTAGTTTTGGGCATCATGTTTCATATTGTTCTGTGTCGATATATTTAGTGTCATGATTAGCAAGCAATTCCCGCAGACCAATTACGACTAAGTAGCGAGTTCGATCCTCACTGGGTATTCCTTGTCCTTGTGCCAAATCTAATATATGCTTTGTAAATAACATCACTGAAGGAATTAACATAAACATCATGTTGTCCACGATAGAAAAAAAAAAGATGTAAAGCCTTTTAAAAGCAAATAATTGTTTTAAATTTGAGAACATTTTTTCTGAGAAACAAATACACATTTCAATGGATATATCTCCGTATAATACGCACCTCTAACTTTTGGACTGAAAAATCAGGAAAATAGTCAATCTTATACACAGATAATTACGGTAAATATTACTCCTCGAATTGGAAATTGACTGTCAAGACAGATTTCAAAAACGATGTCTACTAAACAATCGGATATTTTTGCAAACAATAATATATTTTTGAAACAAATTCCATAAGTTCAAAAAGAGCAATAATGTGTATAAAACTAAGATTGAATAAAGCGATTTCAGAAAAAATGGCAAGAAAAAGAATGTAAGAGGCAATTTTTGGGAATTATCGGATGAATTACTTAAGAGAATTTAATTTGCATATAGATATTATATTAATAGTGTATATGTTTTGTGCAAAGATTTTTTAAAGGTTAATAAGAGGAGATAGTAAAAATAGGAGATGCTCAAAAGAGGCATAACAAACAAACAAATAATTATAATAACAATAATAATAATGCAGAAAGAGTATAAGACTAGAGATGACTGGGTGGGCAAGGTGATCCCCTGGTAATTGTGCAAGAAATTCAAATTTGACAATACGAACAAATGGTATATGCACAACCCAGAATCTGTTCTGGAGAATGAGACGCACAAACCTCTCTGGGATTTTGACATACAAACGGATCACCTGATCTGAACCAGATGACCATACTTTCTAATAATCAACAACAAAAAAGAGAATTTGCAGATTTGTGGGCTTTGCTGTCCCAGCGGACCACAGAGTAAAATTGAAAGAAAGTGAAAAGAAGGATAAGTACCTGGACCTTAGTAGGGAATTGAAAAGAATGTGGAACATGAAAGTGACGTTTATACTAATTGTTATTGGTGCTCTTGGTCACGAAATGATTATTACAGGGACTGGAGGACTTAGAAATAAGCGGAAAAGTGGAAACCCTCCAAACTACTGCCTTATTAAGATAGGCTAGAAAACTGCGAAGAGTCCTGTAGAGTTGAGGAGACTTGTTGTTATTCAAACTTCTGTGAAACACCATCAGCTAACGCTGATATGAAAAACTCTCTTGGAGAAAATAATTAAAATTAAAAGTAAAAATATTACTGCGAGTATCTCTCGCTACTTAAGTGTCAGAAATCCTCGTGTAAAATAAAATCAAACAAAAATAAGAAAAATGTTGAACCAGCTGCGCAAAGAGAAATGAATTACAACCTTATCTTTCTTTTCTGAGAATCCTCTCCCAAAAGATATAAAATTGATGAAGGTTGCAACTTTTATTGCCAGTCAACTTGTGGCTTTAGTGGCCTCGTAAAGTTCTGGGTAGTTTGATGTGACAAGTTAAATGACATGGAAATTTACCATAAATCAGTCAGTTGAAGTTGGTTTTTTTATATCAAGGAAAGCAAAAACATCATGAATACACCCCCGTTAATCATACGTGTTTCACCGACAAATGAGGTTAAAAAAGAAAAAGAAAGACGGAAATCCTTCTAAAAAATATTGGCTTCCTACCAAGCCAGGATGCTGCAGAAGGCTATTTTATAGTGGGGCCTGCACACAATTCAGGACTCATACGTGGCAGGTGCAAAAGATACTTCACCCAGTCGTCATTTTTCAATTGGGGCGCCTCAGACGCCCAGCAATAAACCCAACCCAGCAGAGCAGGTAAGCCTGGAAGGATGGCCCTCTGAGGCCAAGTTTACAAAGCAAATATAATCACCCCCGTACGAATGCCAGGTAGTCAGCCCGAAAGCCCGGGCCAAGTATGTAGGCTAAAGTGTATGGAATTAAAAAAAGAAAAACTATATCACAAATTCAAATGAGGTCTCAGTTCATTAGAACATACTCCTTCACCAACGTTTGACTCTGAAATTTAGAATAAGTGAGGTTTTCACCATTTTGGACAGAAAAGCCTGAAACAAAAAGAACAAGATTGTTCTCACCTTGCAATCAAACACTTGAATGATCCAACCTCACGAAATAAATATATAAATAAATTCTTACAAAACTGTAATTGGAAAGATATATAGAAATTATTTGCTAGGAAATAATGTTCTTTTGGTTGTGATTGGACTTTGCTTTACGTGTTTTGTTCGGTTTATGTAACGTATAGAAGATACATCGTGTGTATGTGCCAATGGTACAAGGTCCCCGATAAACGAAACTCACGTCTTCTTACTGCATCATGAGTGAAAGGACAGTAAATGATGAGGCAGATTTAGCTCTTTAGCCTTGCTAAGAAATAAGTCATGGCGTTGGAACAAAACTCTGAATTTAAAATTTAAAGAGTGTTTTTTGAAGAATCTCTGATATATTGGAGGCCCATTATTCTTTTACGAGCTAATCCAAGAAATGTGGATGGTTCTGCACAAGTTTTAGCCCTATAAACACGCGGAGGCAGTTTAACAGTTTGGCCGCTCAAACATGATCTTCATCAATTAAACAAAGTCAAGAGAATCTGGGATCTGGGACTGAACTCACAACTTCCAAGTAGATTCTAACTAGAAACTCTTGAATCAACGCTTGTATCTTCTAGAAACTCTCCAGTGGGAGATTTCACAGACGATTTTATAGAGCCTACTGATCTAAAACATGAACCTAACCTTCCTTACGTCTGTCTGTCTCTCTCTGCGTCTAACGTCGAGTGATGACTACCTTTCTAGACTATTTTTGCTATGATATTCACGGGCACTTTCGTTCCTATGGTCTTATGACAGTCTATCTTAAGCTTTGAAAATAGCAAGCTAAGCTTAGGAGAGAGGGGGAGAGTTTGTGTGTTGGGGAAAGAGAGAGTACATGATTACTGGTATCTGTTCTTAATCTGTATTTCTGTACATAATAAAGTATCTAGGATTCGATACGTTTCCTGCAAGGAAGTGAAGAACAATAAGATGATCATTTCACCTTAGCTGCCTTGCACAAAATGAGAACATACAGGAAAGAGTTACTTCCCTTTATCATTGCGCACAAATGACACGATGAATGGATGTTCCGGCTATTCAACTGTTGCATTTAACAATAACACTTCAATTTTGCAGACTCAAAGACATCGACGACAAATCAGACAACATAAAAGAAATACAAAATAAAAGAATAATGGGGTTACTGTGTGTCACTGGTGGCAAATTTCCAATACTATATAAAAATTTTTTCCATTAAAAATTATATTTCAAAATGTATATTTTTCGCCACTAAATAACAACATTAACACTTTTTTTAGTTAATTTCCGTCTCAGTCAATTAAAATTAGGATTTGTTAATAAATATTATCTGATAATATCCGATTTGATTGTATAACGATTCACTGGAAATAATCAAATTCTGTCATATTGAGTTTAGAAAAAAATGAATTTATGCTTTAAAAGATTCGGAAGATCTGTACTTATTTTTTGGGCGATAATATTTCTACAACTTTCAATGTAAAACCTTTTTTATGCTGTTTCGAATTTAAGTTTAAATTTTTCTTAGAAATTAATAATCCCTAACTAACATTTGATATGCCGAAAATTGTTCAGAAGAGAAGTAGTAGTAATAGAAATATGATAATATAAATGAAGTCTGCAGTTATAATCAGTTATTACTGCCCCACTCCACCCCAAACTCTATTTCCTAAAATTTATTAATTTTCATTGTTACATTAGAATTTTAACATACCTTTGATATGTATCTTTTGTCCCTTCTCTAGTAATGGGTAAATAGTCATACAGATTGGGTTCTTGGGTTTTCTTAAGGTAATTGAAATAACATTGCTGCTGCTACTGCTGCTCTAATTGATACTTCTCACGCATGAACGGTTTATAGCACCTGCACTGCTGTGATTTTAAATTCGGATGTTATAAATATATATATATATATATATATATATATATATATATATATATATATATATATATATATATTCACGTATAGATCTGATTATTGGAGGTTTGAATTTTAGGCAGAAAAGTTTAGGCATTGAACTATATAAGTGTAACCATTAGAAAGGCTGAATTACCAGCCTAATGGAAAAGACTTGACTTCAAAAATTAATTTATCAAAATTTGTAACGATAAATCAAAGGTTAACCTGTACATATACATATAGATATCGTATTTTATTTCTCTTTCTTTCTCTGTGTGTCTGTATTAGAAAAGCAAAAAACTATGCATATAATCTGGCTCGAGTCACAAATGCAAAAACATCATTTGTAATAGATATGCTACACAATAGCAATTTCGTGGAGGTGCCCGTGGTTATCGTCAGTGGAAATGGAGCCGGCGACTCGAGTTCAAATCCTGGACGAAACTGATTGCATTTCACATAGCGCTAATACCCTGGGGAAGCGTATGAATCCAACTATTCCCCCTCCAGCTTTGGGCAAATTTAAGGGCAGACTGGGTTCTTTAACCTTGACATGGCAACTGGTCAAAGAGAAGGAAAACTCTGAATTTAAACCTCTTAAGTTCTGGTTAAAATGACCTCGTGTCACATCCTGCTTGTGCGTCGGGGTTGAAAAATCAGGCATCATTTATTTTTGTGAAAAACCAGAATCACTTCAACAATGACCAACAAAGAAGTTGACCTTAAGTGCCTAGAGTTTTGCAATCATTATAGAGCTCAGCTTGCGGATCACTGTTAGTGCGACTGATTCTCACTGAGTGTCCGATATTTCTGGCTTTGTGCCCAAATAAGTTTGGCATAGTAAAATAACAAAGTTCGCAAATTTCTGGAATCTGCGCAAATCAAATTGTGGAGAAAGTGTTAGATGAGAAAAAAAGAACTTTTCCCTTTTTTTTTTTTTTTGATGGGGAATGACCACCGATGATTGGGGGCGTCATCATAACGAAAAACATATGCAGGACCTGGATTTTAATTACAATATAATTAAGATATCTGTAATCATTATAGACATAAACTTAAAACAAGCATATTTTCATGTGGATAGAGATAATATTAGGCGCCTATTTCCGCTTCCTGTTTCACCAAAAACGTTTTCTAATGGACAAAATTTTCGTGTAAACGTCGATGTTTATAAAGAAAACATTCCTTTTAGTTACCCATTGCTTGTTAAACAATTCTCTCACCACGACAAGTCATCACTACAGTCACTGTACTTTATATCGTATTTCTCTAATAAATTTTGATACGAATTTGCTTCTGTGGTTTTATACCTACAGTTCTGGTAACAATAATTGGCACCCAGGCCTTCACGCAGGGCGCCAAGTATTCGTGCTGGGGATTTACATTTGCCTTATAAACTTGGCTACAGATGGAGGGAAGTCCCCCCAGGATTTATCTGCTCTGCAGAGTTGGCTTTACTGTTCGGCGTCTGAGACGACTTATTTGGGGATGTCGATCGGGTGAAGTATTCTTTGCACCTACCGCGAATCTCGATTAGAGCGCGGTTCTTACTATAAAAATAGCCTTGTGCCGAACCCTGGCTAGGTGAGAAGCTGGATACATACTCTTGGTCAGAAAAATTGGCACCCAATTTCAGTACATAATGTCGACAAAAAATCTTATGAAAAAACTTTGGTTGATAAAGAACAGCAAATGATTTTGTAACAAGTTAATAAAAATTTGGTTATTTTCTGTCTATTTCTGAAAACCACTCTAGTTGGCCTGTGGAATAAACACTATTTAGTTTTAGCTTTTGACAACTAAAAATGCCGAAACCTACATGAGTCTACTTCATGATCTGAGGATATCTAAATTTAAAATTTTGATTTTGAGTTTCTAAATTACTTATAAACATTCCTATTCACTTTTTGATTATTTATTCTGCTTCATTTTTCATGAATTTCTCACACACTCTATTATAAATACTTTTGGCTAGTATTATCCGTTATTTCTCTAATTTTAGTTTTTTATTACAACTCACTCGGGTCGTTGCTTCTTCGACAGTATTTCCGGTTAGGTTTTCCATATTTATTGTTACTAGTGAATTTGAAGCGCGTAGAATGGTTTTGTGCTTGGTCCTGCAGGTGCCTTTCTCAGTTTATGACTGGCTTACTAAGCTCACACGCTTGGCCGCTCACTACCTTACAATACAGTATTTGAAATATAATATCATATAATCTAGATATTGTCTCCTCAAAAAATGTAGAAAGGCCAAACCGGCATATATTTACCTACTCCTCCGCATGAGCAATATGTGACACAAGATCAAGGCCTGAGCTGCATTATATTTGACTTTTTTATTCAACCCTTTAATGGAGATGACTTCGACATTCAGAGAAAAAAGTTACAAAGTTTTCCCGTTGCCGCTTTATATATGGATTGTTTTTGTTTTTTTTTTCATATAAAGAATGTTATTAGTACTTTTCTGTCAGTCATTATTATACATGCTTTTGACTAGTATCATCCTTCATCCGCAGCTGATACACAGATGCAGGTTTCTCCAAAGTAGAATGAGGCGTGAGTTCTAGTCTCACTGGAAATTTATTCTTTATTTATTGGACGGGTCTATGGAGAAAACACCACAAACCAACGACTAATTATGCCTTGTTTTACCATAACAATGGAATTTCTTGAGACTCGGTTTTAAAGACCAATTAGTAATTCCACACCAAATAACACTGTTTTATGTTCAAGGATCTTAAAACTCTCACAAAATTTCAAAACCTGTTATTCTTGAGAATACAGCAAATAAATTTCAGTTAATGATACCTTATCGGCTAGACACGAACTCTTGTTCCCTTTTCCAGCTGAGAAGCCAGGCCCTATGTATCAGCGGCAATACCAAGATGAGTTCAAATAACAACTATCTGCTTATTAGGACTCACGTTGATATTTCATTCAACCCCTGTCTCTTCACCCTGTCAACGGGTCTTAGAATATGCTGAATGTAGGTCTTGCCCTCTGGAGATCCTCTCCAGAGGGCAAAACCTAAAAAAGGATGTCCTGGATATGACAGTAAACTGCATCTGATGGTGAGACTCCAGTTCTGGAGATTTGAGGAGTATATTAGCCCTTCAATGCCATTACTCCCTAGTCAATTCTGAATCTTTGTAATACCTGTAAGGATTTCATGAATGGGTCAAATAAACCTGTTTGAAAATCATTTATATTTGAAAAGACTGTGTGCAAAAAAAAAAAACTGCTTTAGAAATAACTACACAAAAATATAAATATAAACGTAAAAAGAACGTGATTCCTCAACGTTTAGGCATAAAATAACCTGAGACGAGTTAAATCAATCAATCTTTGTTTTCGTTAAATCAATCAATCTTTGTTTTCGATTGGTCGGCGCTATATTTGTTGTTACTGTTTTACGCACGATTAGAGTTCAGAGAATTCTTTAGATTCATTTTTTTTTACATGAAGCTTGTTAATTATTATTATTAATAATTTTCACTAATAAGATCCCTCATCTTCAACAGCTGGTTGTAGAAGTGACATTCTTAGTGATGTGCAATTAAAAGCAACTAAAATTAGAAGAATGAAAGGTAACACATGACAAAATGATTAATCAGGTGTGTCCTGGTTATGACACTGTATCTTATAATAAGGCTCTCAAGAGGGAAGTCATTCTTTCGTTACCATTACTGCCAGGTCTCCTTGGAGTAGTAGATCTTGTTGGAGTCAAGTCTATGGCTCAAATCTGTTTGAAAGTTATCAGTATAAGATCGGGATACATGAAACCACATAACTGTGCAAATGATTTGTATTCAAAATAGTAACTTAAAGCTATAGCCCAGTCGGCTGGGGCTGTAGAATACACCGACTGTATCTATGCAGAGGGGTAAGAACCGTCCCCAACGAGTGTCCTGGATATATCAGGAAACCATCAGATAGCGAGGCTCCAGTTTTAGAGATTTGGGAAATGTGGAGTACCCCCTTAATGCCATTACTCCAAGATCCACTCTGGCCCCGAGTGATAGCACCTTATAGGGTCCTCTCAATGGTCCCGAGTAGTAGCACCTTATAGGTTCCTCTAAAAGGGTTAAATAGAAAAAACTGTGTATAAGTAAATGAATGGTGTTAAATTGTGACTGTTATATAGCAATATTTGAAACTTTGTAACAAAAGTGCTCAGGCTCGTTTAAAATGCCATCAACAAAATGCGTTTACAAATCACATATACATTTAATATATATGTATCAACAGAATTTGATATTAGATAACCTACAATGGTTAATATGCCATAACACCAAACCAAACCAATCGAAGTTATAATTGTTTACAAAGAATTACTATCATTAGATATATGAAACCACATAATAGCTTAAAATAATTGAAATAATATAACCGTGTACAAATTATTAGAATTAGATAGGAATACATGAAACCACATAACTGTGTAAATCATTTGTATTCGATCTGGATACTTGAATGTATATAACTATACAAGAAAATTATTATCATTACTCTATTTGAGGTTTTTACAACAGCTTTAAGTAATGGTCTTTCACTGAAGTCTGACTGACAGCAAATTTCCTCAGGTTTCCGATACATTCTAGCTGATTTTAACTGTGCTGTGGTCTAGATGGTATCAATCTGATCTCCAGCGCTCCCAGTCACTTTTCCAAGCATTTGCGTATTGTTCCTAGGAAACTACAATTGATATTACCGTCACTTTCATATTTGACAGTTTCTTCAGCTCACATACATTTGTGTATAAATTATTATTAGTCATACATTTGTGTATAAATTAGTAGTATTATTATTGTTAGATAGGAATAATAGAAACGAAATAACTGTGTATTTCTTTTTGGATTTAAGATACTTGAAACTATTATTATTTACAAAACAATCATTAGTTACTTGAAGCCATATGTAAGAAGACAATAAATAATTGTTCTCTTTGGATCTGTGTGCGTATGTCCTTGGGTCACCTTGGGATCATGTGACAATCCAAAAATCCAACTCACTTTTATTCACGTTCCTTAAACTATTAAAACTTGTTTTTTTTTTTCTATCTCTGTTCATTGAGAAGAGAGACTTTATATCCAACCTCAATAATAGACTATATCGTCTCGTTATTAAAACATAACGCCCACGTAGTTAAACCACCGAATTCAAGTAAAACTTTTGCTGTTTTGTATCTCTTTCATATTCTACTCGTTCATAGAACAATATGAACACATTTTATCTGTTGTGACATGTTTGTGAATTCTTATATATTTATTATGTAAAATTTTCCTAAATGAGTAAATGAGCTTATTTTGTCTTTCCTTCCGTTTATTCAGTGTCAAAGTATCACTGGATATATAAAAGATAATATTAGACTTTGCTTTGAAAGGACTCGATTAAACATCCTCCCTAGCACTAACAACCCAATACATATATTTGTTTGCAAAAAAAGACTGATTTAGCCATAAAATAACCCAAGACTGACAAGCAAAAAACCAGCCAACCAACCAACCACGTTCAGACAACTTTAGTAGACTTTTTAAAATTTCTTTGCTATTTGCTTCATTATAAAATTAATTGCAAATATCCTCCTATTTTTGGCATCTTGTGCTTTTGAAAACGATTTCTGTGCTGCTTACAATTCTGCAAATTGTGTAAATTATGGAATTTTTGTGCAACCAATTCCTGGTTTAGAATTGAAGAAAAATCTCAATGCATTTTCCTTTTAAATAAAATTCAATTCTATCTGAGAAATGATGGCTATCTCTACCTGTGTTAGTTTTTTTTTTTTTTCCGTTTTCGTTTTTGTTTGGTGGGGCAATTATTTAATTATTTGGGAAAATTAGTCACGGTTTTTATCGGTTCTGTTGATTTGAGTTGTCAGGGTAATTGACTTCTTTTTTGGCTATTTGCAGGTGACCTCTGACCCTCGTTTTCGACTGGAAGAGAAATTACGTGATGCTGGCCTGCTGACGTCACATTACGCACGTGCGGCCATGAATCGTATGAAGCCTCTGCATCCTCCCCGGCCCGATCTCTATTCAACAGTTTTCAAATTAGATGAATGAAAATTTGCATTTTTCGATGCACGGGCGGTTGGCACGAGTGGATGGCCCTCCCTCTTTGTTGATGTGCAACACCGAGAAAACAGGTTGACAAGTGCACGACTGACACAGGGAAATAGAAAAAGCAAGATAATAAAAAAAAACAAGCGTTTTCAATAACAAATAAAATATTGATTAATCTCTTTCTCTAACCGTTTAGAAAGACCGACATGCAAATTGTTAATGATTCCTCTCGCGTAGCTTTAAACAACCAAGTTTTTTTTTATTACACTGTAATGTGACACACTCTGCCAGACCGATAGATATACAAAGTCATTATATATATATATATATATATATATATATATATATATATATATATATCAAAACGAAAAACCCTTTCATCAGAAATTTTATAATGTTTGATGACGGCATCGTCTTTGATTTATATATTTGCGACTGTTTTGATATGGTTGTTTTTTTTTTTAATTCCTGTATTTTTGTCTGAGAGTTTCCAGGTCGCATTAATGCATTTATTGTCTGTGACAGATTTTTGTTTCTGCAGGTATTCTCTCTCTCTCTCTCTCTCTCTCTCTCTCTCTCTCTCTCTCTCTCTCTCTCTCTCTCTCTCTTCAATATATTTTATAGATATATAGCCGAATTCAAAACCTGAACCAGGCTGTTTACATTTCACACAGCACTTATACTCTTAAGTAAAGTATGCAACCAACCATTCTCCCTCCAGCTATTGGTAAATAGTAGGGTAGACTGTGCCCTTTAACCTTGGTGTGGAGATAGGTCTTAGAGAAGGAAAATTCTGAATTCACACCAGTTGTAGAGAGGGAGACGATTCGCTAAGATATTCCTGCCAAGACACACTGCATGAATAGTACTTCTACGTCCAAACCATTTTTCGGGTCAAGTGACCATTGACCAGATATAACATATTACTTGTGATTCACATACTATCATAATTAAAATACTAATATTCTTTACTAATTAAGAAAAGATTTATGAACACAAATCACATCAGGGTTGCAACTATAAATACCATTGCTAAACTTTTATTGCGATATTAACCCTGTCATATCAGACGATTACAATTACTTCCAGGTCCTCTCTGCCTCGGAACGGTAGTATTTGTCAGGGTCTCAAAATGCATTAACTCTTAAAACAATGTATAAAGGGTTTACCTGTTTGAAACAATAGTGAACTCTATTTGAACGGGTGTGTCATCCAGCTATGGGTCAAATAGTACCAACTGTGTTCTTCAAGGAAGATGGATTTGGCATTAAATAACCTACAAAGGTTGATATGCCATTAAAACAAAGAATCCGAACAAAGAATCCAAGCGGGTGAGTCAAAAGTTTTGCAATATTTTCGTAACGTGAGGCACAATTCAGCAGCTTTGCATGCTTTTGCTGAGGTTTTGAAGGTGACAAACATCACTGGACCGAGCTGGTTTGACACTTTCCAAGTATTTTTGACTTAGAGCACGCTCTCGGAATTCTTGGTTTTAGGCCTACCTGACTTTGACTAATCGTCGAGGTTCTTGCAGCTCGGGTAAAATTTCTTGAACTATCTGCTTACAGTCAAGTGCACCTTAATCTTTTGCACAGCAAACATTTTTGATTGTTTCTGCAGCATTATGGTTCAGTTTGAACTCGAATTAGTCTACGTCGCGCGTTTATCTATGCAGATTTAAAATCACACACGGAGTGAAGCAATGCACAACGTGTCTGCGTACCAGCTACCACGATACTACCAAAGCATAAGTTCACGAATTCATCTATGTTGCACGTTCATCTGTGAGGCTTTCAAATCATTATTCCTGTTTAATACAAATAATTAATCAAAAATTATATGATTTTAAGTATTTCAATTTCAGAGGATTTTGTGGGTCTCATTCTCAAGGACGGGTTCAGTGTTGTGCATATGTATAGTCAGATTTCAATTTCTTGCACAATTCCCAGTGGATCACCATGCCCACCCAGTCGTGTTTCCCCTTATACTCTTTTTATGCTAATTTGCTACATTCGCTTATGTGATCTATAGTTTCATCTCTATCACCACTTAGCCCACTTTTGCTATTTTGCTGAGTCTTATCAATTCTTACCTTGATATAGTTGGTTCTTATGACGTTGTTTTGAGCAGCTATCAGTAAAAAATCTTTTTCTCTCTTAAGGTTTCCCTTTCTTAGTCATGTCCAAGTTTTCTCTTTTGAGATTCCGTTTTTTGTCGCTTGAAGAGTCTATTGAGTTGTTTTCCATCCTATTTTTTTTTTTAGTTTATTTCTCTTCTGTTGAATATTGTGTTGTCTGAATTGTTTTTGATGGGTGGAATCAGTTTTCCTCCGTGCTTGTGTATGTAGTCTTTGAGTCTTTGTATCGATGCATCAATTCTACCTTGAAAGCTGACAAGTCCTCTTCCTCCTTCTTTTCTTGACACAGACTGTGTCATCTCTGGGATGTAAGGCCTTATGCATCGTTATTAGTTTTCTTGTTCTCGAATCCATTTGTTTAAGTTCTTCCCTCATCCACTTCAAAAATGGTTATTATGAATAGTTAATTGCAATCTAACGTCACTCGGACTCCACTGAAGGTCACTCTGTACTATTTGTGTAAAAGATTCGCAAAGATATAATAATAATAATTATAGTCTCAGAGATTTGAGGAGACTTGCTTTCACTCAGGCTCCAGTGAAAGACAATCAGCTCACGTTGGTGTGAAAAACTCGCAAGAAATAATAATAATAATAATAATAATAATAATAATAATAATAATAATAATAATAATAATAATAATAATAATACCAAACCAATTGATAGTCAACAACAACAAAAAGCAGAGAATCTACCGAATAGTGGACTTTGCTACTCCGGCGGACCACGGAGTGAAATTAAAAGAAATCGAAAAGAGAGATAAGTACCAATAACTTGCTAGATAACTAAAATAAAGCATGGAACATGAATCTGACGGTGATACCAGGTGTAAGTGGTAGATTCGGAACAATCCCTTAAGGCTTGGTAAAGGGACTGGAAGACTTAGAAATCAGATGACGAGTGGAGACCACAGTCATATTAAGATCGGTCCGAATACTAAGAAGAGTCCTGTAAATTTGAGGAGACTTGCTGTTAATCAGACTCCAGTGAAAGACCATCAGCTATCGCTGGTGTGAAAACCACTCAAGGTGTAATAATAATAATAGGTTGGCGGACGGGAAGAGACTATCCAAATGACTGCATTGCTGAGAACGGCCAGAATCCTGAGACGAATCCTGGAGACCTGAGGAGACTTGCTGTCACTCAGACTCCAGTGAAAAACCATCAGCTAACACTGAGGTGAAAAACTCTAAAGGAGTAAATAATAATAATTGTAAACGTTGGAAAAAAAGCTACCTACAAAGTTGATAAATTAAGCGAAAATATGAAAGTTGAACTTTGCAGACTCGTATAACGACACTTATTTTAAAATTTTAACCGCTATCAAAATATTGTTGTATCTAATGATTTTAGAATCTATTTACATCTCCAGCCAACAGCCATATTTGTGCACATAAAACAGTTTATATCTTCTTTAATTTATTTAAAGACATGTAAGAAAATTCTTTCTTACAACCATATTTTTTGCGGGAATTTCATAACGTATCATTCTAATAAAAAAGAACCTCTTAAATATCAATAAAATAATTTAAACTGCATGTTCAATTTTCGGTTTTATTAAAATAGGTTTTCAAATAAGCGTTCTTCATTTCGTATTTTTATGCTTCCTTTCTCTCTCCCCACTCTCTTTCTCCATCTCTCACCCTCTTTCTCAATCTCTTTCTCTCCCCCTCTCTCTCTCTTTATATATATATATATATATATATATATATATATATATATATATATATATACCTTCCGTGTAGTTCCTTTTTCTCTTCTTTTCATGCTTTCATAAAACTGAAGCAGACAATAAGCGTCTCATGTTATCGTTTCCTCTTTCTTCCCTTTCTTTTTTTCTTTCTTTCTTTAAAATATTTGCTTTCTTTTTCTCTCTAGCATGCAGTGCCTTCTTTTTCTTTCTTCACTGTCAAAATGGAATCGTTCATCATTTATCTGAGGTGATGAAAAGGCGTATGCATGCGTTTATGTCTTATTATACGGGGTGTTTCAGAAATATTGATATAATTTCATAACCTAATGTCTTAACCAACTCTCATTCAACTGATCTAAATTTTTTTATGTAGAAACAATTTAATTTAATGGTTTAATCTTTTTTTAAAGTCTTTTCAGGTATAGAAATGCCCTTCACTGGAAAAGAAAAGGTTTTTAAACACTAGATATAGAATTTTGACTTGTTTCTACACGTTATTCGAATCTGAGATCATTTGAACGAGAATTTGTCAAATTATTAAATTACAAAATGATATCAATTTTTCTGAAACAGAGTACATTTCAAATATTAATTTTTTGAAACAGTCTGTTGTTTAATATAAACTCTCACAATTTTTATATTTGTAATTAACAAAAAAAGTTGTCATTTTTGTTTTATTAAAGTTGAAATCGAGATAAAAATTAAATAAAATTGGATTAACTTCGTTCTTTTGTCGAATCATGCGTTCATCTCAGGGGCAATGTTTTCAACTTACTTTGATCTATTTTCTAATTAACATGTTGCAATCAGACATCAATCAAAATGTCTCGCGTTTTTGTTCTCAATTTTACTATAAAATATTAACTCAGAATTTCGAGATAAAAAAAATTGTCAGTAAAGTGTTGTTTTGAAACGGAGAAATTTTCTAGATTTAGCCGACCAACCAGCTTTTGTCTTTTTATACTCCTTTGGGGTGTAATATGATTTTATCGATTATGTATCTACACAGATTATCCTCTGATTTTTTGCAGAGAAAGTTTTAAACAACAAAGCCGGTCTAGAAAGTAATGATAAAAAAAAAATCCGATTGGCAACCCAAGTTGATCAGTATCGATCTTGAATGCTAATGAAAACTTTCAGTTTTTGTTTACTTAACAGAATTGATGTCGAGCTGAATATTCTTGAATTATTACAAGTTTGATTACATCTCATTAAAGTTGAACCCAACGCCCTACTGACAGGGCTTAGAACACGCTGATTGTATCCCCGCAAGAAAGAGGTGTCCTTGGTATGGCACTAAACTGCATCTGGCGGTGAGGCTCCAGGTCTAGATATATGATTTCGGTTTGGTTTCGATTTCTTTGTTTAATGGCATATCAAACTTCGTAGGTGATTTGATGCTAAAGCTATCCTCGTAGAAGAACAGTGATACTATTTAACCCATAGCTGAGGGGACAAGGGAGTTCATGCCTTTTCCATGGGTATTGGTTTGAAAGTGAACGTAATAGCGCGATTGGAATTCGAACTCACTTACTACAAGACTGCAGTTCTGCACATTAGTCATTACACCACGGGGACTCCTCCCAATAGATCGTGGGAGTGACGACTTGCCCTTTATGGCATTACCCCCAGGTCTACTGAAACCCGGAGTGATCGATATGTTTAAAAAGCATTCGTGTTCGGTCGGACCATGTGTAAAAAAAAAAACTTTTAAGAAAAAACACACAAAAACTGTAAATATGACGGTAATTTCATAACCACTAGGTACAAGATAACTCAGAATGGGTTGAGATGCCGTTAAAAACAATGAATCAATCAATTAAGATCAAGTTTTGTACAATTGAAACATCAGAATTGGTAAACCAATTTGTTATTAAAGATAAAGTTTAACCACAGGCTCAGGCTTTTATTGAGTGATTCATTTAAACGGCACGTCAACGCGTATAGGGTTATTTTATTCTTAGAGGTAAGGGAATCGTGTTCACATTTACATTTTTTTCGTGTATTTATTTCTTGAGATCAATACATACATACATACATACATATGAAAAACATTTGATAGATAGATAGATAGATAGATAGATTGTAGGGGGTTCCTTTCGTAATAAATCAAACCCTATGTTTCGCATTCGACTGAAGTTATTAAATATTTATTTAAAAACGTCTCGGCTGCCGTGTTTATTGTTCATTGAAATACCAAAACAAAATGGGAGTATTTTTTAAGTAGAAAAGAACAATTGATAGTTGTTAAACACGGCAAAAAGAAATAGTCAATACTCAGTAGCAAGTGTACAAGTGAAAATGACGTAAAAACCGAAAAAAGAAAAAAGGAAAAAAAAAAAAAAAAAGAAAAAAAAACTACTAGAAAAGAAATAAGCAATAGAAAGTATATTGTATACTCGAGAGAATTATTTCAAGAAAATATCATCGAAACTTGGATACAGTAACAAAACATCAATAGTTGAGGAATTGGGTAGCAGAAAAACAAATGAAGAATGTGTACAGGTGTGGAAAATTAGAGGAAATCCCTCTGAGAGTATACAAATACACGAAAGAAACATAATGAGACACACCAACTTATCATACTTCAATAAATGTCTTTTTTTTTTTTGTGTGCGTCTCAATCATCACACGAGTCAAGCTCGTCTCTAACTATGACCACCAATGTTGTAATTACTTATGGGAGCCCAGAGATTGTTTTTAACATATAAAATTTTGAAAAATTCTGAAACTTTTAGCTTAGGAGGTTGTTCAATTTACAATGTCTGCATTTACTAAACCCCTCCTCCACGAATAGGAAGCGACCCAAGTTCATATTCTGAGCGAAGTACAGCTGGTCTGAATTCAGTATTTCTCCTCTTCGACAGGTTGCCATACCAAGGTGAAACAGTCCAATCTGCCCTACTATTTATTCATAGCTGGCAATATATATATATATATATATATATATATATATATATATATATATATATATATAGAGAGAGAGAGAGAGAGAGAGAGAGAGAGAAAGAGAGAATAGTTGGATGCACATATTTCTCAAGGTTACTATATAAAATGTAAACAACCAATTCCAGGATTTGAATTTGGGTTGGCGTGTCTACTTCCTACAACGATAACCATTGCGTCATGAGTGCCTCTGTTTACAATGTAAGTGCACGCTCTCTCCAGAAATAAAAAGAACTCAGCGAAAAATGACATATCTTTTCTTCTGGCTCCAAGGTCTCGGGCTGTTTAAAGATGCACGCTTAGTGTAATGTTTATCATCGAAAGAAATGGAATGAGTGATCCGAGTTCAAATCCTAGACGAGGCTTTTTGGATTTCGCTTCGTGCAAATACTCCGTGAGAAAAGCGTGGAACTTTCTGTTTTCCCACAGCCATAGCTAAATAGTTGGTACGGCAACCAGTCTAGGAGAAGGGAAATTCCAAATTCAAACCCGGATTACTCTGCTTAATGTTGATCTTGTGTCACATCCTGTCTATGATAGAGGGGTTTGGTAAATATATGCAATATTTACTGTTACAGTGTGGTCACCCACGTAAATACTCAACACATTCTTGCTGCTCATCTTTGACAAGCGGATGCAAGTCAGCGTTTCAAACGGTTACTTGACCCTAAGTTGAAAGTAACTTATTTCTTATTGAATTAGATATTTCGTCCTCAGATTATAGTGCAAATATATCTATCCAACCCATGTCATGGGAAGGATGTGAAACAAGCCCAATCTGAGGGAATATTGTTGAATTCATATTTTTTCACAAGAGTATTAGCGCTATGGGAAATACAAACAATGATAATCGTTACGCCACAAGCACATTTGTGTGTATTTATCCAACCCCTCTGCCACGAGTAGGATGTGACACAAGGTCAGTTTTTAAGTGGAGTACAGCTGCTTTGAATTCAGATTTTTTTTACTTCTCTTAGACTGGTTAACTGACCAAGACTCAGCCTGCCCTACTATTTACCCATAGCTGGGGGAAAACAAATGGATTCATGTATTTCCCAACCGTATTAGTGCGAAATGAAACGCAAAGAGCTTTGTCTAGGATTTGAAAACGGGTCGCCGATTTCATTTTTTTGTGACATTAACTGTTACATTCAGACCATCTTCTTTAAAGTGTCTGTATAAGTGATCTAAAGACGTGCTTCAAAAATGCATCATTTCATAATTAATAACTTTACGAATTCTATGTTATGCTATAATTAAAACCTGTTTTACCAGGGTTAATAGAGTTTTAATTCACACATTGGAAAAAGGCATGAATCCATTTGTTCTTCTCCTAACTTTGAGTAAATAGTAGGGTAAACTGAACAAACGTTTAGGAAAAGGAAAAACTTGGCAATCAAAACTAAGGAATACTGTTCAGAGAATCTGTAGAGCTGTCATGTACCATTCTTTTGTTAGCTCATCCAAAATATGGTTGGTTACAAACTATTCTTCATCACTACAAATTAGGAATGCCCACAGTTTTTTGATTTGCGAGCTATTTTTAATAGACCAGTTCAAAATGATCAACCAGTATAAAAGATGCTAAATATATATATATATATATATATATATATATATATATATATATATTCTGAGAATACTTTATGCATAAAATATAAGTTCGCATACGTTGCATCATTCCATGGACTTTTTCGGGACTCTATGATTAAATACATTAATGGTCACTACCTAACTCTAATGATTTGCACTGAATGAAATCAGCCAAGGTCGCAAAGGCCTGGACTAGAACCTTTTTTTTCACAATACAAGTGAATACGTTTATTGTCACTACGTTACTCTGATGATTTGTACTGAATAAAGTCAGCCAAGATTTCATAGTTCGGAGATTAACTTCTGGTAATCAGCTTTAAGCAGGTTTCCAAATGATCATTAGTCAAAGTGGAACGGTAGTTGGACTTGTTAATTCAAACAGGTAATTTGTTTCTTGTATAAACAAATCTTCTGTTTAGCTCATTTATTAAGCTTCGGCTTTGTTAATGATCCCCAGCATTCATAAGTAACATTAACATTAACAAACTGAATAATATTGAACCTCTTGAAAGAATTTTATTTATATATAGCAGTCAACATTGAATTTATATCCATTGATAGCAAGCGCTTTTAGTTCGAACAAAAGGTTACTGAGTTAAAATATAAATGGATCAAAGTGCTTAGAACCTTGGAATTCCGTCATCAACATTTTCAAACCAGTAACAATTTGGATAGAATATGGATCAATATTTTTTATCCAATTAGAATCCTACGCAACAAATTATTCACAGTCAGTTTTAACCTTGTTTGGAGCTGTCGAATTTTTATAAATAACTAAAATCAATAATTATAACCAGTTATCAGTTTTCTGTCGAGATCACACTGTGTGTTGCGCAAACAGAATTACTGATCTTCGCCTTTTTTAAAAGATTTAAGAAGAAATGCTTTGAAATTAACTTTTAGTAGAAAGACTACATCGTATATTTTTAGAAATATTAACGAGCCTGAATATGGATTTGAAGGAACTTAAAACAAAGCATCATTTTTTTAACAGTTTCGTCTTTTAAAGGTTTTAAACTACTGCGACAATTTGTTACTTACTAAGCACAAATAGGTTATTTCTGAATTTAATCAAATTCGTTGGGGCTTAGAATGTGCTGACTGTGTTCCCTACCGAAGGGAAGATTTTCACAAAAAGAAGGGAACTATTTATGACACTCTACTGCATCTGATGTGGAGACTTCAATTCTAAAGCTCTGGGGAGTGAAGAGTACTCCTTCATTGCCATTACTCCCTGATCATATTTACCAACCCCTCCGCTCGGGTAGGATATGACACAAGGTCAATTTTTAAGCAGAGTTTAACAGGTTTGAATTCAGAGTTTTCCTTCTCCTAGACTAGTTGCCTAACCAAGGCTGAAGAACCTAGTCTGCCCTACTATTTACCCATAGCTGGAGGGAGAATAATTGGATTCATACCTTTCCCAAGGATATTAGTGCTATGTGAAATGCAATCAGTCCAGGATTTGAACTCGTGTCGCCGTGTCCAATTCCTGCGACGATAACCATTACACCACTGGCACCTCCATTACACCCTGATCTACTCAAACCCGGAGTGATAGTAACGGTTAGGGTGCCACCCATGAGTCAAACAGATTTGTTTCATAAAAAATGTAAATATAAACATACAATGAACGTGATTCCCTAACATGTAAGCATAAAATAACCCTAGACTGGTTGGCATGCCGTTAAAATCAATCAATCATTTTTCGAAATTTAAACTTCAAACGACAGCCTTGGCTGCTTCGATAATTTTAGATTGGGTTGATCACCGAATTATTAAATTTCAATAAAGTATAAGTACTGTCAACAGCTTTCGAGATCTAAGACTAAAAAAAACGTATGCGCGTACCTTTTCTTGACGGATAAAATTTACATATATCACATATCCTTTAGTGGACGTGTTTACAGTCTGTCACTGGGGTAGGGAAATATCTAAAATTATTGAAAACCGAAAAAATCTTATCACGTGGCCCATAGTTTTGAGACCAACTGCCAAAAGTTATAAAAACACATAGTCTGGCTTAGTCTTACGGGACCTAAGCTGAGTACTGAACAGTATCGTTGCTGCTAAAGAACTGTACCAACGTGATTAAACCGTAAAACTTCATTTATGATAAGAGGTTGTTATTTAGTGAGTTTTACTTCGTCTTGTACTCAAGCCATAGATTGCTTACGGTATCTGTTGTTCTTAAGGGGTCCCTCATCTAAGTACTGAACAATATCATTACTGCTTAACTGCTGTACCAATGTTATCAACGTGACTTGTCCGTAAGACTTCAGTTATAATAATAGGTTTTTTATTTACTGAGTTTTGCTTAGTCTTGCACTCAAGGCATAGATTGCTTACGGCATCTGTAGTTCTTAAGGGGTCACCCATCTAAGTTCTGAACAATATCATTACTGCTTAACTGCTGTACCAATGTTATCAACGTGACTTTACCGTAAGACTTCAGTTATAATAATAGGTTTTTATTTACTGAGTTTTGCTTAGTTTAGCACTCAAGGCATAGATTGCTTTGGGCATCTGTTTTTCTTAAGAGGTCACCCATCTAAGAACGGGTTATTTATCCAGCATCCCACCAAGTAAGTCATTTTAATATGGGGAGCTATGCACGAATTGAGACTCATGAGCAGCAGGTGCAAAAAATGCTTGATCCCGTCGGCATTCCCCTATTGATGTGCCTCATGCGCCAAGCAATAAACTTAGCCCTGCAAAGCAAGTATTGCCTGGATTAGACCAGGCGTTACTTTTTCTAGTCAGCAAGCTAAAAAGGCCCGATGTCAATTGAACTCATCTAAGTACTGAACAGCTTCGTCGCTGCTTTGGTGATCCAGCAGCAACCTGTGCTTTCTGCATAATTTCATGATTCAGATTTGGTACAAGGTCACAAATAAGAGGCACCCTGCGGGAATTTAACTCACTATTTACATACCGTGATATAATTCCAAGCTTACGCTATCTCAAGACAAGACCAGAATAAAGGAGTACTAAGTGAGAATCGAGCTCACTAGGAACTGTGTGCCGGTCTAATTCACTAACCATTATACTTCGAGAGGTGCTGAAAAACTAAGTATATTTTAGATGTGGGGATTCCACTCAATGTTTAGTCGCAGTGGTTCTGTGAGGCTAACTTGTTAACAACGACACCACCACGTGATGTCTATCAATTTAGAAGTTATCTTCTTCACCTGTTTTTTTTATCACACGCACATTTCCAGAGAAATAATATTGGGTTACATATTTCGAATCTGATGCCCGACCATTAAGTTTTGGACGCAAAACAACATTATTTTTTCAAGAACCGATTTTAAAATATTTATATAACTGCTGTTGATAGTGTGCAGACGTAGTACTGAACATGGCAGATGACAATTAAATCAATTAAAGACCTTAGAACAATCCAATTTTTTTTTTATTATTATAACCCTTTTGAAGCCAACTATAGGTTAAAAATAAGAATTGGGAAGCGAGTTCATGCTCAGTGGAGAAAATAGCGACAAAAACCCATAAATGCTTATAAATTATATCATCTCTCGTGTTTCTCACTTTTTGCAACGATTTGATGAGCAGTTGACTCTGTAAATTTTAGACGTATAATTATCCGACAATTAATGCTTTATTCAGCTGCATAGACACATACATATATTTGAAATGTACTGCATATTGATATTATTCGAAGTCACTACTTCCTTCTGACAGTACTGTCTGAAAGAAAAAAGCAAGTATTGCTTCGTTACCTTTGTTTTCTTATTTATCCATATTTGTTACCTAGTTCTCTCTCTCTCTCTCTCTCTCTCTCTATATATATATATATATATATATATATATAAGAGGCTCGTTCGATACATAAAGGAAATTGTTTTAAAGTTTCTTGAATTTTTCTGTAAAGGTGTGGAATTGGTTTATAGAAAAAACAATTTTGATCCGGCAAAAATATTTGTTTTGAAGCTATTCACAATGTTTTCAAATGAAAGTACTCCAGTTTTGAATAGATGTCGGTCATCACATTTTTTTCGGGTTGAGAATTACAAGCCATACAAAATTTAAGAATATATGATGCGCACGAAGCAGTATGATTTTGTCAATGAAATATTCATAAATGGGCTAAAACAAGGTTTGCCACTATGAACCGGAGTCCAAATGAAAAATCTATGGAATCTATGGTAACTCACTGATTATTCGGTAAAGAAAAAGTTTTGCTGTAATAGTCAGTGAAGAAGGTCATGCTCACAGACTTCTGGAACATGAAAGTATCCATCACTATTGATATTCTTTAATAAGGTGCAGACGAAAAACAGTGCTTCCTATAGCCAACTCCGTAGACAATATTCAATTTATTTATTGAATCATCCTCGTATATATATATATATATATATATATATAATCCCGATTACTATTATTGTCAACTTTTTATTTTTTGCTTTGCTATATTTTCAGAAATAAACGGAAAATAACCAAATTTTTATGCACTTGTCATTTTATCACTTACTGTTTTTTAATCAACTATGACCAAAGTTGTTTCACAAGATTTGTTCCTGTTTTTTGTTTTTTTTATTTTACAGGAGATATTCTTCATTATATGAATATAAATTTCATGCGAGTCAATAACTATGACCAGGATTATATATATATATATATATATATATATATATATAACCTAATTTTAAAAAGATTATATGCTGCTCATTCACACGTTTATGTTTTGCACACAATCATCTAAAAGTTTTCTGATCTAAGTTTTAAACTTACTCTACTATAGTGGCATTGCTTTCTACCTATACACTTTTCTTATTTTTGTTTCAGCCGTTATTATTAGTGTCTAAAAGAGATAAAGATTTCCCTCCAAATATTTTGTTATTTGTTTCCGTTAGCACAAAGTTCTATACATACTGGTGTATTATCTTGAAGCTTAAAACTGTGTTTTGCTTTTATTCATTACTGGCAATTGTGTACCCTAGAAACAATGTAGACAGACCAGCTACAAACTACTAAGATGAGTCAAAAGACTTGCAATAATTGCTATACGTGTTAGTTTCCAGAAGAACCCTCCAGGTACTTGACGGAATCAATCGAGACTTAACTCCCTTGGATTAGGACTTGTTCCAGTCCGTAGCTTCCTTTCTCCGCTCGCGAACCCTCAGCAAATTAAAGAGGTGGAAGCTTCGGTGAAAGAGCTCTTCGTCTCGGAGAACAAAAACTGATATTAACGTGGGATTAAAAGAACTAGCGAAAAGGAGTATTCGCTCGAAATATATTTTCGACCAAGTTCCTTTGGATTATGACTTGTTTCAATCCATGACTTCTTTTCAGTGGTCGCGACATTTCAACAACCAAGAGGAGGTGGAAGTTTCAGTAAAGTAGTTCTTTGCCTTGAAGGACAAGAACTAGTAGCAACGTGGAATAAAGGAAATGTCAGAAATGTGGCTTCAAATGGTGCAACACGATGGCCTTGACTTTGAGTTCTTGGCTGATTTTATAGCAACTTGAAGAACAAATCAAATAAGTTATTAAAATATTCCAAAACTTTAGACTCACCCTAGTAATTTAAAAATGTAAACTGAATTTTTCGCAAAAATGGGTGTATGGAATGAAAAACTTGAAGATATTCTACATTTTAAAACCAAAAAACGCAAAGTTGAAGAAATGAACTAAAATATTTTTGTTAAAATGTACATTCTAGAATTTTTTTACTTAGTATATTATCTTACGAGCGAAAAGTTTAAGCTATACATATATATACACATATATATAAGCATAAGAAAAAGAAATAGAATAAAAAGAAACCTCATAAATTCTTCTTCGTCTATACTTTCACAAACTACCCGAGTCTACGTATTATTTTATGTGTGAAAACGTAAAAGAAAACTCTACATATTATAGAACCCAGATGTACATTGAAAAAATTGTTTTCATTATTTCAGATGAATCTGTTTTTTAATTTTTTGTTCCTGGATTAAAAAAAGAAAATTCTTTATCACGTACCAAAGTTACAATCCTTTCATATTTCAGTGAATATACGCACAACTAACCTACCAAATGTGCAGGTGTCAAATACATCGTACAACAAGACGTTCACGTTGTAAACTATATTTGTTAGAACCTAAGAAACAACATGATTCTTCAAATTATGAATAATGCAATGATAGATTTATAAAAGACATCACAGTAGATATTTTTCGCTTTGATTAACGGAAAATAAATCTACAATACCCCGTATATGCGTGTCTTGAGTATAACACTAAACTATATCTGATGGTGAAACTGGTTCAGGAGATCTGGGAAATGGGGAGTATCCTTTCGTTGCCATTACTCCTAGGTCCAATTTGTCCCCTTAGGGTCCCATCTATAGGCCTGTCAGCGGGGCTTAGAATATGCTGCAGAGGGGTAAAACTATCCTCAAAATAGGGTGTCATTGGTATGATACTGAACTGCATCTGATGGTGAGACTCCAGTTCTGTATCTCTTGAGAGTGTGAGATATCTCTTCATTGCTATTACTCCCAGGTCCACTCAGATCCGGTGTGATTGTACCTGTAAATATAAAAATACAATAAACATGATTCCGAACCTTCAAGGCATCAAAATAATCGTAGACGGTTTGACATGCCGTTAAAATCGATCATAATCATCGTTATATGTCTTTAATTTTTACTTAAGATTTAACGTACGTTGCAAAATATTTAGATTCCGGTAAATGATTAGTTTGTGTGTGTATTTATTTGGGTTTATGGCATATCAACCCTTGTTGGTTATTTAATGCCAAATCCATTTTTATACAAATAAACAGTATTGTTTCAAACAGTTCAGTTTAGCATACAAAAATAGTTCCATTTCAAACAAATCAGTTTAGCATAAGTACACAGTTTAGTTTTATTTGACCCATAGATAGGACTCTATCAGGTACTTCCACTCCAGGCCAGGTGAAGCTGGGAGCGATGACAATGAATGGGTACTCAGCATACCCCAAAGCTCCAGCATTACTGGAACCTCATCATCAGATTGTTTAGTGTCATATCAGGACACTCGCTGGAGGAGTCTTACTCTTCTGCAGAAAAGCAGTCGGCTTATGCTATAGCCCAAGCCGACTGGGCGAGTAAATGATCAAATATACAGATCAATACATTTACTTATAACGATCATCGTGATAGGAAATGGAATCGCTGGATCGAGTTGAAATCCTGGAGGAAGTTGCATATATTTTACTTTGTGCTAATGCCCTTGAGAAAGGTATAAATGCATCTCTTCTCTTTCGAACCAGGGCAGATTGGATTTTAGCTTAGTTAAGATAACTAATCAAAGAGAAGGAAAACTCTGAATTCAAACCAGCTTTACACCACTTAAAAATTAATCTTGTGTCACATCTTGCTCGTGGCATACAGGTAAGGTAAATACACACACACACGCACACTCATACACGCACATACAAACACAATCACGCAAACACACACTCACACACATACACACACAATCACGCACGCACATACTAACACACACATAATCAACAATCACGCAAGCATGCACACACAATCATGCAAACACTTAATTACACACTCACAGTCATATACACACACACACAATCAAGTACACATATACTCACACACACACACGCACGCGCGTTCGCGCGTGCACATAAACACTTACACACACACAAGCAATCACGCAAACACACACACACATTTACATACACACACACACACACACACACACATATATATATATATATATATATATATATATATGTATATTTATATAAAGATTATCAAAGGAAAAAATTAGGAAATTTGGATATTTGAAGGAAGAAAAATCACCGTTATTTATCCATTTTAACCACCTAATATCTATTTAAAATGAGATTCTGCTGATGTCTCCGTATACTATATATATCTTCTGTTTTTTATAATCTATATATTTTTTATTTTGTTTTTTCATATTCTATATACATACCTCTCCTCGCATTCCCCACCTTATATATATGTATATATATATAAGGAACCGATATCATTCTTCTGCGTTTAGAATATTGTTTACTCAGGGAAATTAAACTACTCGATTTGCACACAAAGAAGCGAATCAACACCAACTGAATGTACAGAGTCTTTGCAACAACCCTAAAAGAATTAAAATAATTGGACTTGGAATTCTGCCAAACCAAAGCCATCATCAATCGCTGAGTTTACAAGATTTTCACCTTTTGCCTCTTTCTTTGACTCCAAATCACGAACGCGATGTTTTTCATAAATTGGTTTTTGTTGCTCAATCAACTAGCGTTTTAGATTAGATGAATTGGAGTCTCAATGTTAATATATAAACGGGAAAATGATAGACATTCATTTTATGGATATCGGTAATAGAAAAAATTAGTAAATTTATAGCAAATTTAAATGCTTGTGCAATTTCAGAAATGGTAAAAATAAAGATAAAAATAAATAAAAATAAATAAAGATTTGTGTATTGCATGTTGGTTATTGGCGCAGAAATTGGAATCAGTGGACCAAATTCAAATTCCGGCCGAGGCTGTTTACTTGCTCTATGTACTGTCGTGTCGTTTTCGAACACGTTCTAGCAACTCCTGTGACAATACTACTGCCTTTGCCCATTCATCACACAAGAACGGTGGCGTGGAAAGTGGAAGATTTACTGCATGCGCAAATGCCGGACTACCATACATTCTAAAGCAGGTTTGGGCCCAGATAGAGGCCAAGATTCGTGAAGCCTCGTTAGACAAACAAATGCAATCACAAAGAAAATAAAGAGACTGTTTTTTAATGAAGAAATTTTATTTAGTAAAAATACTTTGAGAAATATGTAATTACTTTGGCTATATAATAATTTCATATATACAAATATATACATATAATTTTTTGTTGTAGGTCCAAGGAGAGTAAAAAATGTTTTAAAATGAGTAGGTCCACGAAGAGATTTGTATTTTTTATGATTTATATATTTAATTCTTACATACGTGTATGTTTCCAACTTGTAGCTTTCGTCAGAGAACATGTATAGCACAAAGCCTTGTTAACGGGGTACTCAGACATAAACTCACTCGTGTTTGCAATTAGTTATAGATTTATATGGAAGTCACTCCTCTCTTTTTCCTAGGGTGTGTTTACCTTAGCCTGCTTTACCCCTCATTGGTCTTTGATATTTGATATGTGTTTGTCAGTGTGTGTGTGTGTGTCTGTGTCTGTGTCTGTGTGTGCTGAAGTGGCTTGGGAATTAACTAAGTTATTTTTTCTGAATGCGAGTGTGTATCTTGAGATTTTTTTTGTGTGTGTTGTAGTGTGGTTTGAAATTTACATGTAATTATTTTTACTAATAATTGTTTTGTGTGTATATATATACATATCTATGTATGTTTGTTTCGATTTGTGGGTGTGTATGATTCACGTTTTATTCAACTTTGGTTTTAAATTATCTATAATTATTTTCCTTTATTTAAAGTCGCATGTAGTCATTAGTTTGGTATATGGACATTTCAAATTCACTTTGACCACACACACACACACACACACATATATATATATATATATAGGTAACATTTTCTATTTCAAACATATTTGATTAAATTGGACTGGCACTTTGTGTCAGCCTATTTTATTTTTGATTCATTCAAGTTTTCGTATGGATCTTTTGACTTCTTGATGAAATGAATTCCGGAATGCGTCGTACTTTCGGTCCAAACTGGAGCCATCTTCAGGCAAAGAATATGGAAATAATAAACTCCACTAGTTCTTCGTCCAATTCATTATATAAATATACGAGGTTCATACATTTTTCGTATGGGTACTTTTATTGATAGTACACACATGAAACTCTAGTCTCCTTCGAAGTAATCTCGTTCGGCTGCAATTCACTTGTTGTACTGTTCCAACAACTTCTCGAAGGCCCCATGGAAGTCCTTTTGTGTGAGCGTGTCAATGACCTTCGTCACAGCCTCTTTCATCTCCTCAATTGTCTCATAGCAACAGCCTCTGAGCTTAAGGAATAACCTAAAGTCACAGGGAGCAAGGTCTGGACTGTAGGAAGGCTGAGCAACTCTCTTGCTGCCCATCTTGGTCAAATAGTCTTTGACAAGGATGGAGTTGTGTACTGGTGTATTGTCCTGGTGGAAATGCCACTGACCCGATTTGAAGAGTGCTGGCCTCTTCCGACGGAATCTCTTCCTGAACTCCCTTAAAACCTCAACCTAGTAACCCTAAGACTAACCCTAACCCTTTGGCCAATCAACTCTGATGTATTGACTTCCTTACTCCTCCCACAACTCTCATCATTCCTCACAAACTCCCTGGCTTCCTTGAATCTCTTATGCGGCTCGAAAACTGATGCTCGATTCATGCAAGATGCTCCAAAAGCAGTCTAAAGCATTCCATACGTTTCTGTGGCATTTTTTTCCAAGTTTAAAACACAATTTTATTGCATATCGTTCTTCTAAAGTGTCAGATTGCATTTTTGAAATTCACCAGCTGTGACAATCAAGCTTTAGTAGGGTGTATTCCAATTGTTGCTGTAGCTGTTCATTTAAACCTGAAATCATAAAAATTGGTCAGTCATCTCATAAGCTGTATAGTAATAACATACTGAATTTTTAAGTGTCTACAACAATTTTAAATGCCCATACGAAAAAAGTCTGGAAAATTATCGTATGCACCTTGTATATTACTCGTCATTGAGTTTGTCCTGCTCTTCATATGAGAAAAGGTCGACTTGTATGAATATGTAAGATTTATAAGATAGCTGATTGGTTAATATTATTTTTTTCTTTTGATTGGTGTACGCACAAAGGGATCGACGTTGTATTGCAAAAGTTCACATGAATAAAACTGAAAACTTAACGGATAAAACTACTATAATTAAGGATAAAAATGAAAATAAAAAACTTGTTCTAAGCAATTAATGGTTATTGTACTCTCTATCTGTGACATTTTCAGTGGATATAAATAAGAGGCATTTCTTTCGGAGCATCCCCCCCCCACGAATCCCTCATACCGGCACTTGTTCATTGCAAGCAAATATTCTTTGCTAAATGATTGTATTGTAGTTGAACACTTGCTCTATCCATTATCACACAGTTATATATAATAATTTTAGTGGAAATGAATAGGAATTTACAGAAAAGAGGATAAAGACTACGTCTGACTGGCTTAGATGGTCGGTTGGTTGGTTGGTTTTACGGCATATGAATCTTTATAGGGTATTTAATGCCGATTCCTGTTTATACATATATATTAAATATATATGATTTTTAAACGAATAGTTTGTAAGTAACAACTTTTATATGAGCCAGTGCTCATTTGTTTGCATACCGTTAAATGGTTTCAAGTATGGCAATCAAACATTGATAGTTTTATTTGGCACAGTTAAATGCTTTCCAGTATAGTAAAGGATTAAACAGTTCAATATGGACCATAGATGCGAACCTAACAGATACTACCACACAGGGTCAGAGTGGACCTGAAAGTAATTGTAATGAAGGGGTACTCAACATTCTCCAAAGCTCCAGAAGTGGAGTCTCACCATCAGATAATTTATTGTCATAAACAGAACACTCTTTGAGGGGTTTTACTTCGAGGCAGAGAAGCAATCGGCTTATTCTACAGTCCTAGCTGACTGAGTTTTTTGTAACATATTGGCCCTTGACCGAGCTGTCAATTAAGAGATGCACCTGTATAAATAACAGGTGCATCCGGTCGAAGATATCAGGGTATCACCTTGACCGTGGACGGGTTGAATTCGGTGCAATTGCGACGCCACAGGAAGCACACCTGATGTCAAACAATTATATAACCCGGTGCCACAGACGGTTTGAGTTAGTTGGATTCCGTTAGTTGGAGTCAGTTGCAGTTGGAGTTCGAGTTACAGTTCGAGGCAGAGAGAACCAGCTCCAGGGAGAGGGCTTGCAGCCCTCAGTGACCCCCGGTTGAGCAGCCCAGCAGAATGAGAAAGAAGTGCTGCTATAGTCAGAGGAACTTGGGGTCAATATGATGCAGTCTGTTCCGTCTCCAACTCACCTCTCACACACAACCTGTCGCAACCCTTTCGAATAAAGTGTGTATATTTGTCTAAAGAAGTGTGTTCGTTCGACATTATTGTTGATTATGTTTCCGCATATATATGTATACGTATAGTTGTATCACGGTTATACAACATTTTTTATTCTCTTCGATTAGTTGTCCTATCAAGGCGAGAGAATATAGCCTGACCAACTATTTAATCAATATGACCATCTTTATTTCAGCCTACTATCAAACCAATGAAACCGTCAGAATTGTTTTATGTAGCTGAAAATTTGCTCTATTTGACAGAGCTATTGGGTTGCCTGCATCTGTTTTAATTTCAAATGAAATAAATAGGAGAATTTTTCCGGGACGACCGTCGTAATTTGCATAAAATATTCTTGAATTATTGAATTAAGGTTTTGTTTGAAATTAGAAGTGTCTGTTTACATCAGTTATATCCTTCTCTGTAACTGGGTTGCTTTTTTTTTCTCTCTACTCATTTGCGTTAAATCGATTTCCAATGACACGTAGCTATTTGTAGGAAATAAATCGATGAGAGACAAGTTGCAGTCAGAATATCTCAAATGTGTTCAAAGTTTAATCTTCAGTTTTATTTTCTGCTTTTGAGTTTAACAATCTTTCCAACTCCAAAAGGATTTATAATCGTATGAACATTCAGAACCATGACTATCAAATAACATCTCTTTGAGCTCGCAAAATTCACATGAAAATAAATTTAAAAATGAATGAATCAATGGATAAATTAATAAATAATTTTCAGAAGAAAATACGTTCAAGTTTCACTCGAAGGTCATTAAAACAAGCTTTACTTTGCCAGCCAGTCGATGAGGATAAGAATACGCTGAGTGTATCATCAGTAGATGGCTGTCCTGGGTATGACACTAAACTGCATCTGAAATCAAGGCTTCAGTTCTGGAGACCTGAGGAGTATAGAGTAACGGTTGATTACCATTACTTTTATGTCTACTCTGACCCAGAGTGGAAGTATCTGATTATGACCATTCTATGGATAGATTAGATCGGTTTGCAAATTATTCGTATTCAATAGAACCGTGTGTAAAAGAAACCTCTAAAGAAACAAATACACAAAAATAAATATGAACGTATAATGAACGTGATTCCCTGACTGCTAGGCATAAAATAACCCTAGATGTGTTGACATGCCTTTAAAATCCACCAATCAATCAGTCTGAAAGCATTTAAAAACGATTTACATCAGCATCTGTTGTGATCTCCTTGATCCCGAAATACTGATCACTTTGGCATCGGGGATTAGAATACTGCATCTCCTAAGAGGGGTAAAACTCCTACCCACAAAAGGTGCCATGATTATGATTCTAAAATGTAGCTGGTGGTGAAGCTTAGAGTTGTGGGAAGTGTAGAGTATCTATTCATTACCATGACTCCCAGGTCCTTTTCGACCCACAGTGATAGGAACTGTTATGTTCCCATTTACGGGTCAAATAAATCAGTCTGAAAAGGATAGGAATACTCGAAATTATAAAGCTGAGTACAAATTATGTGTATCAAGTATATTTAATCGAAACAATTATTGTTAACAAGTGATTAAGATTAGATACTTAAAACAATGTAATTACTTGCTACATATACAGGTACTTCGGGATTAAACAACCCACGAAAAGTTGACAGGTCATAAAACTAACCAACCAACCAATAACCAACCAATCAAAACATTTGGCTTGCAGAATACTGGACTAACAATGTAGTCTTCAGCATCTCTCTCTCTCTCTCTCTCTCTCTCTCTCTCTCTCTCTCTCTCGTTATCAGTCCCTATCGTCCGAAATAGGAATCTGTAACAAAGAGAAAATTATCTGCTCTGATTCCTGTTGACAAAGCTGGTCACTTCTTACATAATCTGACGGTAAACAAGATCAGTTGCCGACCGTTTTTGGATATTTGTTCTCGGAACTTTTATCAGCAAAAAGAGGAAACCGGAAGCAATTTTTATGGTTTGTAATGCAATTATTCGAAACTCGATTTGCAGAGGAAAATCAAATCAAATTGAAGAACAAATTGAAGAAATACAAATGGTCTGAAAATAAGAGAAAATAGACTTTATTTACATCCAATGGAGAAGTAATAGTTTTTTTTTCTCTCTCTTTTTCTTTCTTTCTTTCTTTCTTTCTTTCTTTCTTTCTTTCTTTCAAGCTTTTGCTCTTTATCTCTTTTCAATTTTTATTTTTATTTCATTCTTTAATTTTTTTTCTTTGCATCTTTTTCTTCTTTTTACTCTTTCTTTTTTTTTCACCGTTCCCCATTTCTAGCTTTTGTTTGTTTGTTTCTTTCTTTCTTTTCCCACTTTCTTTCACTCTGTTTTTATTTCTTTCTGTAACCTGACCAGGCGGCAGGGACGGGAGAATACGCTGACTGCATCTCTGTAGAGGAGTAAGACCCTCTACAACAAGTTTCCTGGATATAATACTAAACTGAATCCTAAAGCTTTGGTTGGTTAGTTAGTTGGTTGTTTGGATTTTATGGCATATCACCCTTTGTTGGCTATTTAATGCCAAATTAATTTTTTTAACAAATAATCAGTTCTATTTCAAACAATTTAGTTTAGCATGAGTACACAGTTTAATTGTCAAAACATTTCTATTTCAAGCTATTCAGTTTATATAAACAGTTATAATTCAGCTAATTCAGTTAAGAACAGATTTTCTTTACACACAGTTAAATGTAAAAACAGTTCTATATTAAACAATTCAGTTTAGAGTAAGTACAGTTTCAATGTCAAAAACAGCTCTATTTCAAACAATTCACTTTAGCATTAGTACGCAGTCTGAATGAAAGTACAGTTTAATTGTCAAAAACATTTCTATTTCAAGCTATTCAGTTTAGTCAAACAGTTCTAATTCTAGCAATTCAGTTTAGCATAAGTATGCCGTTTAGTTCTATTTAACTCATAGATACGACCCTATCTGGTGTTTCCATTCCGGGCCAGAGTGGACCTGAGGGCAATGGCAATAAAGGGTTGCTCCGCATTCCCCAAAGCTCCAGCATCACTGGAACCTCAACATTAGATTGTTTACTGTCATATCCAGGACACTCGCTGGGGGGGGGGTCTTACTCCTCTGCACGGGTGCAGTCGGTGTATTCTACAGCCCCAGCCGACTGGGCAATACACCGAGTTAGATGTCAAAACAGTTTTATTTCAGGTAATTCAGTTTAGCATAATTACACAGTTTACATGTCAAAACATTTCTATTTCGAGCAATTCAGTTTAGCATAAATACGCAGTTTAAATGAAAAAAACAGTAAACTCATGAAATCATGGTTTATTTCTATTTAACCCATACATAGCACCCTATCAGGTGCTACCATTCCGGGCCAGAGTGGAACTGGGAGCAATGGCAATAAAGGAGAACTCCACAAAGCTCCAGCATTACTGGTACCTCACCATCAAATTGCTTAGTGTCATATCCTGGGCACTCGTTGGGGGTTATTACCCTTCTACAGATACGCAGTCTGTTTATTCTCACCCGACTGAGCAACCTGAAGCTTTGGGGAATGTAGTACTACTTCATTGCCATTACTCCCAGGTCCACTCACACCCGGAATGGTATTACTTGTTAGGGTCACATCTATGGGTTACATAGAACTGTTTTGTTAATTACTAAACTTGAAACCATTTCACAATGCACAAACAAATGATTAATATTAAATGTGTTCGAAATATGTGAAAACAATTAACTGTGAGCATACAATAAATAGCAATACTTGAAATCATTTTACTGTATGCAAACAAATGAGCTCTGGTTCGTTTAAAAAAGTTTCCTATAAGCTATTCATTAACAAATTATATATATATATATATATATATATATATATATATATATATATAATTCGCATTTTATATAAATAAATAAATAAATATATATATATATATATATATATATATATATATATATACATATATGTGTGTGTGTGTGTGTGTGTGTGTGTGTGTGTGTGTGTGTGTAAAAAGGATTTGGCATTAAATAACTTCCCACCAACCTTTCTTTTGTTCTTTTATTTTATCATTCTTTTATTCCTTTCGGCATATCCATCAATTTCAAACCATTTGCCAAAACATCTAGAACTAACAAAGATTTTGCATTTGAAATATATTGACAGATATACAAACTAAATTTAAAAGAGTAGTATAATATAAATGGCTTCATAGACCATAAAATGGTCTCCATTCTCTTATTTAAAGCTTTTTTTGATTCTCTTTCTTCAACACGTAATAGGTAATGGAATAGTTTAATCTTAATTCGGAACTTTGCAGTACTTTAGTTTAGCTAACTGGCTTGAGAGCCACCATAACAAATGACAAAAATAGTGTTACTTGGGCATTCAGAGACGCAATAGTGTCACATATATTTACAATGAGTTATTGATTACTTCACAGAGCGACGAAGCGTAAAAAAACATTTCTCATTGTTAATAAATTGTCGATATATTTCATGGTTGAATTCGTATTTTCTCTGTAGATTGCAGGTCCTAAATTTCCCAGAGTTTGTAATTATCTATCAAAATGGCAGTAGATGCTATCAAAATGGCAGTAGATGACATATGGTGAGGTTTTGTAAACATGGAAAACCGCCCCAGACGACAAACGACACCAGGTTGCATTTTACGATAATTCTCTCTTATAATTACCCAGCTTTCTTGGGTGCAGGTATTATGCTATACTTTCAAATACAACACACGTGAAACAGGGGGGGGCAGTGAATGAGACACGCAGACTCTGAAACTGCTTGCGGGGGGTGGCGTACGTTCTAGATATGCTATATATATATATATTTATACATAGAAAGAGAAAGAAAGAGAGAGAGATACAGAGAGGAGAAAGAAAGAAAGAAAGAAAGATCTCAACTAAACTAAAAGAAAATAAATTATTTGTCTAAATTTATGAGATGAAGTTTGATCATTTTTATCATTTAGAGTATTCAAACTATTGTCATCATCTTTATTGTTATTGTCACAACGTTTCAGTGGATGTGCCCACCGACCTTCTTCAGGTGTTTCTTGTCGAACTCGTGAGCCACACGGAACTTTGAACTTCGTAACCCTTTATTTAATCCACGAGGGTAGATTGTTCTAATTCCGCTGATCATAAAAACCGGTACACATGTGAATATACGGTAAAAGTATTCCCAGTTATTTTATCTGTAGTCAGGATTGAACCAGCAACCTCCAGATGATTGCACTGAGAATAGATAAATAAATAAATGACAGATAAATAAATAAATAACAGAAGAAATTTGAAAATAATTCTAAAGAAAATTTTTGAAACGTTTTCTTCATAAATAAACAATAAATAGGAAAAAATTCATTATGAATAAATAAATAAATAAATAGAAACTGTAAATTTTATGGAAATTGGATCAATAGCAGGTTTTTGGTAGTTTTTAAAATCGAGATGTATTTTGCCAACACATTTGGTGCTATAGTAGAATGCAGTCAAAAGTGAACGTATTAGATCGAACTGTAGTTTACGGTCAATCACATTTTCTATTGTTATATGTAGTGTACATCATATTTTCTCTTGTGGTATGCAGTCTACTACATAGTTTCTATCGCAGAGTGTACACTTGAGTATGTATTAATCAAATATACTCGTCACTAATGACTCACAATACTCATAAAATGACAAACAAGAAGACTCACGACTCAAATGCTTAAGTAAGACCACATACCAAAAAGGTTGACCGCAGGTATTGAGATATCGAACCCTTTAATGTAAATGGTTACAATAAAGTTAGTTGAGACACTAGACGAAGAAATATGGTGCTCCAGGTGAGAATCGGACTCAAAAAACAATGACCTGCAATTAAGCTTGCAAACCATTACACCATGTGAGTCGTCCAAATTATTACAATAATCATCACTTTACTAGGTAAACTACTTTTCAAATCTAAAATTGTCTTAAAGAATTCTTTTTTTTTACATGAACACAATTTTTATATCTGATTTTTCTTCAACACAATCCAATTCTAATCCAAGACAAGTAACATTTTGAAAAGTTAGGACGTTTTTTTATCATCATGTGTTTTAGAAAAAAGTTTGTGTAGGTTTCTATACTTTAGTGAGATAGCAAATTTAAAAGTTTGCTGGGAAGTACAGTTTGACCTAGCCGGCACCTTAAAGGTACTTGTAGCGGAACGCGTATACTTATTTAAGATAGATAGATAGATAGATAGATAGATAGATAGATAGATAGATGGTTTTATAGTATATCAATCCTTGGGTTATTTGACACCAAAGTCAGTTTAACAATTATTGCCTATAATTGTACAAGGTTAAAAATGTATCTTTATTATATAACAGGTAAACACTTCATACTTAGTTGCAATATTATTGTGATGAGAGCCAATGAATAAATGCATTTCAGAATAATTTTAAACTTTACTTCAAACAGATCTATTTGACCAATATATCAAACACTAACTCTGTGATAGAGTGGACTTGAGAGTAATGACAATAAAGGTGTGATTCAAGGCTTTCCAGAGCTCCAGAACTTGAACCACCCAATCAAAGGAATAAGTGGGCGTATTCTAATCCGTGCAGACAGAGCAATGCATGTGGCGGAGGGTTTGTTTTGGTTTGGCTTACTTTCTTTATCTAATGGCATATCAACCTTCACGGATTATTTAATGCCAAACTGGAATTCGAACTTGTTTACCACAATGTCGCAGTCCGGTACATTAGCCATTACCTCACGATGACCTCCCTCCACGCGCGTGGTGGGGTCATTGGGTAAATACATAAGTTCTTTCTTCTTACATTCTTTGGGAAACGTCATGCACAAAAATGAAAGAGAATTATTTTTTAAATTTCCGTTTATTTTTTTAATATTTTCCTTTATTCATTTCTTTTTTTAATTTTTTTTCTTTTACAATTTTAGAAGTAATTTTCGATTTTCTATAATGTATTTCTTTCGATAATGTTTTCAAAATCTTTTCTTTTCTTTTTTTTCTTTTTTTTTTTTTTTTCCTTTTTATCCACTTAAATTAACTTTTTGAATCATGAACAGAAATGTAAACATTCTAAATTTAGGAAATGAAATAGTCACGTGATAAGACGTGAAAAAAGGAAGCACAATTAAAAAAATTCACAAAAATTATATTAAAAATGTTAAAAACTTCAATGAATTTTGTGGCCATTATACTTTTTTTTATTCCAGTTTAAAGCGATAATTTAGGTTTTCACCTTTTCATTCAAACACATTGAAAAACGAAAGCAAAAAAGAAAGAAAGAAAGAAAGAAATGAACAGAGAAAGATAAAACGAAGAAAGAAAGAAAGAAAGAAAGAAAGAAAGAAAGAAAGAAAGAAAGAAATGAACAGAGAAAGATAAAACGAAGAAAGAAAAAAAGAAAGAAAGAAAAAAAAGAAATGAACAGAGAAAGATAAAACGAAGAAAGAAAAAAAGAAAAAAAGAAAGAGGAAAAAGAACTTCTTTTGTCTCTTTTCATTGTTTTTTCTTTCCTTTTTATTATAGATTTAATCATGTATTATAATCTTAGGTTTTGTGAGTTTCCCACCTTCACTGGTGTCCAAGTAACAACAAGTCTCGCCAGTCTTGCAAGTCTTTTATTAGTATTCTAGCTGATGTTAGTAGTCCTGTGGTCGAGACAGTGTCAATCCTTCCCAGGATTATCAGATCGCTTTGTCCCTCCAGGCCAACAAAAAGTTAAAATCTAATTTCTATTTCCTAGAATTCTCGTAAAATGACTTTACAATCTTCCAATGAGGAACTAACACAACAATAGAGTTTATAACTTGTCTATCAAACTTAGTTGACCAAGACATTACGGTTTCTCTGAGTGTAACTGTGATTATTTTTAAATAAACTACACTTCGTGCCAAACAGAACATGGGGCTACTCCATTATTTAACCATAATATCCGTTATTTATTGTATAACGTTTCATATGGAGATAATAAAATATCGTTTGCTTTGAAGAAAATTGCCTTTCATTGAAAAATTGCATAGAGCGTACTAAGTTCAATAATGTGGGTAATATAGGAGGAAATACAGACCTCTCTAGCCTTTGCAGGCAACCAAACTAGGAGAATGAAATTGTTAATTTTAAATCAGTGGCCAACAGCCGTAAAGAAACCGTGGTATATTTTTATGAAGTTGGTAAATTGTTCATTACTTTTACGATAGCGAGAAACAGCGCGCATCTGTGCACATCGGAAGCAAGAATAAAGAAATATAAACTCCCGGTGAGAATCGAAATCACTCCTGCTCCAAAGACGCCTGGTTGTTCATACCAACTTCTTTTCTAGCTCGTGCTATATTTATTGTTATTATTTAACTCACAGTGTTAAGCGTACATATACACATACACTAACGTGCACACACACACACACACACACACACACACACATATATATATATATATATATATATATATATATATATATATATATATATATATTTACAGTAAATTTGCTTATTATAAATGCACCAGCAAAAATGATAAATATTTATTTTGTGATTATTATTTGATGATGAATCTTCGGAATACATTTAACAAATAAAAAATTAATTTAAATAAAATTCAGACGATTCAGTATCACATATCTAAACATTCTGATGAAAGGTTGATGTAAAAATCCGAAACGTTTAACGTCGGCAAATAATTCAACTATGAATAAAATCATCCTCTGAGGACCTTGTGTTTTTTATGTTTATACAGTAGAATTTACATCTATTGTTATATATATATATATATATATATATATATATATATATGAACCAAAAGGAAACATTTATTAATTTGACATCCTAAAAGCTTTTTCGACTCACGCTGAGCAGAGGAGTAATGCAAACATTAAACATACGGTGTTTTAATTATTTTTGCCCATGTTGTCTTTTAATTTATTTCGGGTCCCCATGCTTTCGTGGTCGCTGAATCCTTAAATTTTACTATAGTTGGCTTTTTATCTTTTACCACTCGTCCCTGTCGACTCGGGTTGCAGAGTACACTGAATGCACCTCAGCAAAGACGAAAGACCCCTCACCTCGAATGTCACTTAATTGCATTTGATGGTTAGGCTCCAGTCCAGAAGATTTGGGGAATATGGAGTATTAATTCATTGCTACCACTTTGATCCGGAGTGGTAGTACCTATTAAGGTCTCATCTGTGGTTCAATCATTTACAAATAATATTATCAGTTTTTTGAAGTCATACAGCTGAGTGCCAATCAGCAATATTACACAGGATTACTTGCTAAATAGAATTATTAGTGTTAGATAGGAGTACTTGAAACCATTTATTTGAGTGTAAAATGATTAATATTAAATATAATTATTAGTTATAGACAGCAAAATACTTGTAACTATATTGTACGCAAAACTGAGCTTTAACAATTCGTTTTAAAAATAAAGGTACCTATAAACTGTTTTAATAAGAGTAGTTGTTGACGTCCGAAGTCGAGGGCAACCCAAAGGTTCTCTTAGGGGAGGGCGCTACTTCTTTCCTCGGATTGCTCCACTTTACCCGTGATCTGTACCTTATAATGCTGAGTGTTAAGCAAGGCAGCATCGAGTACCATTTTTTGAGTGATCCATCGCTATTTTAAGATTTTTACATGAATTTAAAATTCTGAAGAAAGTTATTATAAACCGAAACGTTTGAAAACAATTTGATTTGGTCTTTTTAATTATTAGTTCCCAGATTGTATACATTTCTATACTTCGTCTACTCAAGAGGTCAACATAGCCACTTCTTTGAGATGTATTCTTTTCCAATGTTCTTCCCTATCGATTATTTTAACTTTATCCCTTTTCATTGCATATATGATCAGCCATACCTGACTTTTCTATTTCCCCTCATACCATTGCTTTTGATGTTCATGTAGTCTTACATTTAGAGAACAGTATGTCTCGCCTTTGTACTCTTTGCCACAGTTGTATGGCATGGAATGTTCGCAACTCTTGGTCATAATGTATTCTGTTGGGACTTGACTCGGAGGAGATGTTTTTGAAGAGTTGAGCCACTCTTGAATATTGTCCTGATATAATATGGATTAAATATTTTCTGATTTTTTTAAAAAGTAAATGTAGTTCTTAGTCTCCAAGATCTTCTCCGCTCCCTATTCCTTTTCTCGCCCTAACCTCACTCAATCAAACTGGTGTTTTTCCAATTAATTTTTAGGTTTTTTCTCCCACCTCCTTCATTGGCATTTCCATTGTAAATAAATCATTCCATTCATTCGGGTTTTTAGTAGTTTCTTATAGAGCGAATGTGGTATTTTGGTGAATGTTGCGTGTTTGCTAATGAAAAGTTGCCAATATTGTATGGGTCGACGAATGTGGCTAACTAGAGCCCCTTAGGTATCATAAGTTCAAGAATGACTACTCCCCTCCTCCGCAAAAAACATTGGGGTTCAGGCTTCCCACCAAATTGTATGTTTTATATATATGATTGTTCGGAAATAAAGCCCAGATAAACACGGGGCACCTGATGAAAGGCGGAGGCTACAGCGGTCGAAACGTTGTGTTTCAACTTACCACAATAAAGATGAGGACAACAGTCCGAGAAGTCACAACCAAAAAAATACCCATCTCGAAAATTTAGATATATCGGAAAATAATTTCATTCGTTCGTCAGAACCATAATTATTCATTATTCTTCAATGGTTGGGATCGTTAAAGTGAAAAAAAAATGTCTGTAAAGAAGCAATGTTTTCGTATGAAAATGATTGTTGGATATTGTTTTTAATTTTCTTTCAGATATCAGTGTTTTCCTTCTTTTGGGTTTGGTTTCTTTGTTTTATGGCATATCAACTTTCGTGGCTTATTCGATACCAAAGACATTCTTTTGTAAGAACAGTAGTGGTACTATTTAAGGTTTCTTTGTTTTATGGCATATCAACTTTCGTGCCTTATTTGATGCAGATGTCATTCTTTTGTAAGAACAGTAGTGATACTTCTTAAGGTTTCTTTGTTTTATGGCACATCAACTTTCGTGCCTTATTTGATGCCGATATCATTCTTTTGTAAGAACAGTAGTGGTACTATTTAAGGTTTCTTTGTTTTATGGCACATCAACTTTCGTGCCTTATTTGATGCAGATGTCATTCTTTTGTAAGAACAGTAGTGATACTTCTTAAGGTTTCTTTGTTTTATGGCACATCAACTTTCGTGCCTTATTTGATGCCGATATCATTCTTTTGTAAGAACATTAGTGGTACTATTTAAGGTTTCTTTGTTTTATGGCACATCAACTTTCGTGCCTTATTTGATGCAGAATCATTCTTTTGTAAGAACAGTAGTGATACTTCTTAAGGTTTCTTTGTTTTATGGCACATCAACTTTCGTGCCTTATTTGATGCCGATATCATTCTTTTGTAAGAACAGTAGTGGTACTATTTAAGGTTTCTTTGTTTTATGGCACATCAACTTTCGTGCCTTATTTGATGCAGAAGTCATTCTTTTGTAAGAACAGTAGTGATACTTCTTAAGGTTTCTTTGTTTTATGACACATGAACTTTCGTTGATATCAAAGCTGTCATTGGAGAAAAACAGTAATACTACTATTTAACCCATAGTTGGCAGAATTAAAGGTTCCATGCCTTTTTCGAGAGTATTAATCTGAAAGTGAATCTAACAGCGCGACTGTTGTTCGAATTCATTTCCAACACGTTTGCCACTACGCCATGGAGACTTCTCTTCGGTGCTTTCTTCGAATCTGGTAAAATAAGTTTTACCATATTTTACTATGTTGAATCCAATGAATGGTTTTTTAAGCTTTATCATCATAAAGATTTTAATCATGTGAAAACAAGTATTTCCTAAAAATTAATCTTGCGTTTTAGTAGTTCGTATTTGTAAGATTAACAATTAAGCTTCCTGCTTTAATAGCCTAATTCTATCACATATATACTGCTCTGTTTTATGTAGTTTTTTGTACCTTTATAAATTGTATACTCCTTTGAGAGTTTTTCATGGAAGGGTTAGCTGATGATTTTCACTGGAGCCCAAGTGACCGCAAGTCTCCTGAAATCTCCAGGACCTTTCTCAGTATTTAGACTGATCTTAATGTTGTAGTCTGAATTGTCTCCACTTGTCCTCTGATTTCCAAGTCTTCAAGTCCTTTTATGAAACCTTTGGGGATTGTTCCTAGGGTACCAATTACAATTGGTATCACCGTCACCTTCATGTATCGTAGGTTTTTTTTTTGTTCTCTTGCAAGGTCTTGATATATATCTTTCTTTTCGCTTTCTTTTATCTTCACTCAGTCGTCCACCAGGAGGGAAAAGTCCACTATTCGGCAGATTCTCTCTTTTTTGTTGACTATCCTTTGGTCTGGTAGTATAGCGAGACTTGATGATTGGTTTGTATCTCAAAATCCCAACGTGCATCTCATTCTCCAGGACGGATTCTGGATTGTGCATATGCCTATTGTTAGTATGGTCAAATATAAATTTCTGGCACAAGTCCTAGTAGACCTCCTTGCCCATTCAGTCGTATTTCTTAAATAGTTTTTTTTTTTTTTTTTTTGCACCCGCTCAAATTGATTAATTTTCACTGGAGTCTGAGTGATAACAAGTCTCTTTAAGTCTCCAAGACTCTTCTAAGTAGCCAACCTGATTTTAGTCGCACTGTGGTCTGGATGGTTTTAATTACTCCTTTAATCTCCAGTATATCGATTCTCTTTTTTAAGTTCTTTGGGACTGTTCCAAAAGTAACGCCCACGTAATACGTCCAGCGTTTCACCTTCTTTCATTTTTACTCTGTGGTCAGCAGGAAAAGCAAAATCCTTTAGATCGCAAGTTGTTAATTAAAGCTAAGGATGATATTTTTGCCCGGGTTTTGTGATTTATTTGTCTCTCGAAGTCCCAGAGAATTTCATGCGTTTCATTTTCAAGGCCAGCTTCTGCTTTGTGCATATACCATTTGATAGTATGGTGAAAATTCAGTTTATTGCACAATTTATTTAAATTTCTTTTAGTTAAGATTGTCGAATATTTTTTTTGTATGAACAACGACAGAATGAAGATAATGTTGGCTGTTTTACTGTTGGGTCGGATCAGAAACCAGAAGAGACGATCAATGTTCAAGAAATTTAAAAAAACTGATAAAATGGAGAATAATTTACTCTCAGAATTGAAACTTTCTCCTGATAAATAAATTCAATTCCCCAAATCTGAGTTCATCGGTGGACCGTGAAAGCCGAATTTCTACTTGAATTAATTACTGTTACGCAAGGAATCTTCTGTTTGTAACTTTGTGATGGGGAAAGAGGAACTGGGTACCATTTTTTTAGTGATTAGTACACAAAGCGGCAGGTCTACTTCATTTCACTCCTTTTCGAGTTTTCCATACCAGTGTTAACCGATGGTTTCTCACTGTAGTTTAATTGAGAGGAAGTCTCAACTCTCTAGGACTCTCCTTAGTATTCTGGCTAGTCATGATAATGTTCTAGTTTGGATGGTCTCCATTCATCCTTTTATTTTCGTGTCCTCCAGTCCCTGTATCAATTCTTTGATGATTGTGCCAAGAGCATCAATTACAATTGGTATCATTATCATTTTCATGTTCCACGGTTTTTTTTAGTTCTCTGGCAGGATCTAGGTATTTATCTTTCTTTCAATTTTACTCTGTGGTCATCCGGAACCTCAAAATCCACCCTGTCGTGTCTAGACATATAATCCTTTTGTTATAATTTGCAGCGTTCGCTTATTATGTGATTGATCGTTTCTTTTTTATCACCAAATAATCTACATATGTTGTTTTCTTGAAGCTTTCACAGAAGTTTGAGTGACAGCAAGTCTCCTCAAGTCTCCAGGACTCTTCTCAGTATTCTGGCCGTTCACGATAATGCTGTAGTTTGGATGGTCTCCACTCGTCCGCCAACTTCCAAGTCCTCCAGTCCCTTAAATAATCCTTTAGTTACTGTACCAAAAGCACCAATCACAATTGGTATAATTGTCACCTGCATGTTCCATAGTTTTTTCAATTCCCTAGCTATGTCAGTTTTATTCTGTGGCCAGCCGGGACAGTAAAGTCGACAATTTTGCAAATTCTCGTTTTTTTTTTTTTTTGTTTTTTTTTGTTGATTATTATTAGGTCTGGTCTTCTGGCCGAGATTTGGTGATCCGTGTATATGTCAAAGTCTCATAGGAATTTATGTGTGTCATTTTCTAGGACAGCTGTTGTGAATATACCATTTGTTCGTATGGTCAACTTCAAATTTCTTGCACATCTCTCAGTGGAACACCTTGCCCACCCAGTTGTGTCTAGTCTTATACTCTTTCTGTGCTAATTTGCTGCATTCGCTTTTTATGTGATTGATGGTTTCATCTCTATCACTGCCTACATTTGCTATTTCGTTGCGTCTTATCTATTTTCGCCCTGGTTTAATGACATATCAACTATTGATAGTAATGTGATACCAAATCCTGTCTCTCTCTCTCTCTCTCTCTCTATATATATATATATATATATTATTTTTAAGTAATAGTTTATAAATGATATATTTTTAACGAACCAGAGCTCATTTATTTGCACTCAGTAAAATGGTTTCAAGTATTAACACCAATAGTTGTATTTGCACTCAGTTAAATGGTTTCAAGCATTCTAACACAAATAATTCAATTCAATATTAATCTTTTGTTTGCACACAGTTTAATGGTTTCAAGTAGAGTAAATGATTAGACATTTTTGTTTGGCCCATAGAAGGGACCCAGACAGGTACTACCCCTCCAGGTTAGAGTGGACCTGGGAGTAATGGCAATTAAATGGTACTCCACATTCCATAAAGCTTCAGGACTATCAGACGTTTCGAATGATATCTTGGACACTAGTTTGCGGGGGAGTCATAATCCTCTGAAGAGATACAGTCGGCGTATTCTAAGGAATTAATTAATATTATCATATTTCACTCCTACCACGTTTTTCACGTCACTGATACGTTTTTACAGGCGTTTGAGTGACAACAAGTCTCCTCAGGTTTCCAGGACTCTTCTCAGTATTCTGGCCGATCTGTTGTCTGGATGGTCTCGATTCTGATTTCCAATTTCTCCAGTCTCCTTTTTAGGCCTTTGAGAACTCTTCCAAGCACACTAACTACAATTGTAATCACTGTCACTTTCATGTTCCACAGCTTTTCCAGCTCTCTGCCGAGATCCAAGTATTTCTCTTCCTTTTTGCTTTTTTTCCTTTTCAATTCGTGGTTCGTTGGAACGGCAAAATTTTCTAGATGACAAGTTGTTTTTTTATTGTTGTAAATTAATCCTAGTGTAGTCTTCTGGTCGGTATTGGGTTATCCGTTTGTATCTCAAAGTCCCAGAAAATTTTATGTTTCATTTTCTAAAACAGCGTCTGGTTTGTTAATACACCGTTTGGTACAATGGTCAAATTTTATTCTCTTGCACGATTTGGAAGTTCACACCAGAAATGATTTATGGTTTTCACTAAATTCTGGGTGATAGCAAGTCTCACCAACTCTCCAAGACTTCGAAGTATTCTTGTCGATCTCTGTGAGGTCGTAAGTCTAAATTCTTTCTCAGATTTCGAATTTATCCAATCTCTTTTACAGACTGTTTTTGGTAATTGTTCCAAGGATTACAGTTATGCTTGGTATCATGGTTACCTTCATGCTCTACAACTTTTTAACCCTCCTTAATTCAAGGTCCAGGTATTTATTGATTAAATCAAGGTCCAGGTATTTATTGATTAAATCAAGGTCCAGGTATTTATTGATTAAATCAAGGTCCAGGTATTAATCGATTTTTTCGTATTTCTTTATTCTAACTTTGTAATCTGCCTGGTCATCTAGTTGACTCGTTCATTTCCTTTTGTTGGTAACAACCAGTTCTAGTCTTCTTCCGGTTTCTTCCATGTCGGCTATTGGAACGTCAAAATACACTTGACGGCAAATTTTCTTTCATTAGCAGTAGATCTGGTCTTCTGGCAGGACTTAGGCGATCCGTTTGTATCTCGGAGAACTTTACGTCTCTTATTTTCTTGGATGGATTCTGGTTTGTGTACAAACCATTTGATACAATGGTCAAAATTCATTCACTTGCACAATTCCCAGTGGATGAATTTTTCCACCCAGTTGTGCCTAGTCCTCTACTCAATTTGTATTCGTTTTCTGCATTTGCTTACAAGGAGATTAACCGTTTCATTTTTTCTCCAAATAATCTACACGTGGGTATTATCAATTTTTGCTTTCATATAATTGGTCAGTATGGCATTGTTTTGGGCTGATATTAGTAGAGATTCAGTTTCTTTCTTTAGATTTCTCTTCTTAGTCATGTCCATGTCTTCTCGTGTGCATGCTTGCTAGTTTGCTGCTTGAAATATACATACAGTTGTTTTCCCCATTTCTGTTTCTGAGTTTTTGTTGTTTTTCTGTCTGTACTTATGCTGTCAATGCCGTTATTGGCTGCTGGAATTAATCTTCCTTTTCTCTTTTTAATTTACTCCTCAAGTCATTGTCTTCATTTATCTGCGCAATTCTCAATGCTGCTGAGTCCTTTTCCTCCTTCTTTTCTCTAATAAAGTCCAAGTATTTTATTATCTTTTCGCTTTATTTTATTTTCACTTTATAATCCGTTGGAATGGCAAAATTCTCTCTATAGCAAGTTATTTTGCGAGTTTTTCGTGCTAGCTCTAACAGATTTTTTTTTCATTGGAGTCGGTTTGACAGCAAGTCTCCTCGGGTCTTCAGCACTCTTCTCAGTATTCTAGCTGATATAAGTTTTGTTGTGATCTGGATAGTTTCTTTAATCTTCAGTTCATCGAGTCTCTTTTCTCGGTTCTTGGGGACTGTTCCAAGGAACCTGAAAACGACTGGTATCATTGTCATCTTATTCCATTGCTTTTTCAGCTCTCTGCCAATGTCCTGGTATTTGTCCAGCTTATCGCTTTCTTTCACGTTGGGATCTGCTCGAACAACCATCCTATGATAATTCCTTTTTTTTTCTTATTAATTGATACTAGGTCTGGTGTTTTGTCCTGGTGTGTATTTCAAAATCCTTGAGAATTATTATTACTATTATTGTTATTATTTACACCTTTAGAGTTTCTCACATCAGTATCGGCTAATGGTTTTTCACTTGAGTTTTACGGCAAGTCTCCTCAAGTGTCCAGGACTCTTTTTAGTATTCTGGCCGTTCTCAGTAATGCTGTCATTTGGATAGTCTCCACCCGTCCGCCAACTTCCAAGTCCTACAGGCCTTTTAATAATCCTTTAGTTATTGTCCCAAAAGCACCAATCACAATTGGTACAATCGTCACTTTCATGTTCCTCAGCTTTCTCAATTCTCTAGCAAGATCGAGGTACTTATCCTTCTTTTCACATTCTTTCAGTTTTATTCTATGGTCGGCTCGGACAGCAAAGTCGACAATTTTGAATATTCTCTTTTTTTTGTTGATTATTATAAGGTCTGGTTTTTTGGCCGAGATTTGGTGATCCGTGTGTATGTCAAAGTCCCATAGGAGTTTATGTGTGTCATTTTCTAGGACAGTGAGAATTTTTCATACCAGCATTAGCTGATGGTTTTTCACTGGAGTTTGAATGACTGCAAGTCTCCTCAACTCTCCAGGATTCTTCTTTGTATTCTGGCCGATCTCAACAATGCTATAGTTAGGATGATCTCTACTCGTCCTCTTATTTCCAAGTCCTCCAGTCTCTGTACCAATCCTTTGGTGACTCTACCGAGCGCGCCAATTGCAATTGGTATCCCCGTCACTTTTATGTTCCATAGTTTTTCAGTTCTCTAGCAAGTTTTCGCTTTCCTTCAGTTTTACTTTGTGATCATCCTGAGCCGCAAAATGCAATATTCGGCAGATACTCTTTTTTGGTTAACAATCGCTAGGTCTGGTCGTCTGGCTAAGATTTGATGATCTGTTTGTATCTCAAAATCCCAGAGAATTTTGTGCGTTTCATTTTACGTTGTTTTACGAACTCATAAGCGATAAACCCCAATCGACCCCTTCACATGGACGAGTAAAGGCAGGAAGACCGGCTAGAACCTATATACAACATCTCTGTGCCGATACAGGATGTAGCCTTGAAGACCTCCCGGGAGCGATGAACAATAGAAACGGGTCACGAGAGAGGGTCAGGGAAATCCGTGCTAGCAGCGCGACATGATAATGATGATAATCATCATCAGGAGAGATTCAGTTTCTTTATTAAGGTTTCCCCTTCTTAACCAAGTTCAAGTTTTCTTGTGTGAAATATAGCTTGCTTGTCGCTCGAAATATCCATCTCATTTTTGTTTTCTAGCAATTTTTGTTCTGTTGATGCTTGTGTTGTCGGTATTGTTTATTGTGGCCGTAATTAATCTTCCTCTACTCTTTTTTATGTAGTCTTCTAGTCGTTCATGCATCGACGCTATCTTGAATGCTGGCAAGTCCTCTTCCTCTTTCTTTTCTGGACACATGCAATCTATGTCATCTTTGGAATATAAGGCCTTATGCATCGTTATGAGTTTTCTTGTTTTCTGATTTATTAGTTTTAACAGATGATCTATCATTGCAGTCTGAGTGACAGCAAGTCTCTTCTGTTCTAAATAGACTCTTCTGAGTATTCTAACTGATCTCATCAATTCTGTTGTTTCAGGTTTCGATTCTTCTTCTGAATTAAAATTATTATTTTACTCATTTGAGAGTTTTTCATACCAGCATTTGCTGATAGCTTCTCATTGAATTTGAGTGACAACAATTAATCTCAATTTTCCTGGACTCTCCTCAGTATTCTGATCAATCTTAACAATATCGTAGTTTGGATGGCTTCTTGTCCTCTTATTTCCAAGTCCTCCAGTCCTGTTACCAATTCTTTGTACCAAGGGCACCAATTACAATTGGTATCACCTTTATAATTATATTTTTATGATATTTTACTCATTTGAAATCTCTTTTGCTGAGTTATTTTAGGGTGATATAAGTTTTAAAGCTTTGCTGATCGGATCAACCACCGATAAGTGCAACTTGAGATGGCTATTCTGAGGACAGTTAGCTTCTGCTGTGACGAACGTAGAAGGCAATGGATAAGGAGCTTTCAGCTTGAATCAATTCTGAACTTACCGATCTTAGCTTAAGGGATAATTTGTTTGTTACTATTCACAAGGTTTGTAGAGCTCAGATTTTAGTGTTTATGCTTTTATTAATGTTGGTTTTCTTTGTGGGAGACAAAATTGAATTTGAATCTTCGGATTCCAAGTCATATTAAATTTGTACTTACGTATCAAAAACACTTTTTTATGATAATGACCATCGACTGGATTTGTCCAAGAGTATTAGATTTAGGAACCATTGTGAATTGGTCGATTTCACAATTGACTATCACCCGACAACATTATCAGATTTCATCAAATTTATTCAACTGAAACAAACAATTTGCGATTTGAAGTCTCTCTAGCTATTCAAGATATGCTGCGTCAGGCTCTTATTCTCTTAGCTAAAATAAATCGATGCTAGAATAAATACACTTACATTATATTCCTTAATCTCTCTCTCTCTCTCTCTCTCTCTCTCTCTCTCTCTCTCTCTCTCTCTCTTGTGCAAGCACATGCGTGTGTGTTGACTTGAAAGTTTATCAAAAGTTTCAAACGAGAATCGAACTACACAATGAAAGATTAGAAATACAGAGTACTTCTCAAAAGAATTCGAACAAACAGACCAGTTGAAAGAATGATTCGGACTTCTTTATTTTTGCTGTTTACGTGACGTTTCGACTGATACATTCTCCACCAAGAATATGTTTGATACAGTCTGGTTTGCTCTCTGAAGAAACAGACTAGAACAAGTGATTTTTCCTTTGTAGAGGTGGTTATTACACCTAAATAAGACTGGAGAATATAACGGTTGAAAACTTATGTGAATGGCGAATTCTTTCAATGCTAATGAATCACAGTCAGTATCTAAATAGACAATTTACTTCTATTCATTAGATTTTGGGAATTAAAAAAGAAGAACCACATTTTATTGGAATAAAAATAAGAAAGCGAGAATCTTTAAATGAGACGAAAAGTGTTTATTCTACCTTCAAAAATCTCATTCAAAATCAATCAATTAAAAACAAATCATCGAAGTCATTAGGATTCACAAGGGAAATCTAAATTATTTTCTTGTTTAGTAACCCTCCCAAATAGCAATGAGGGTTCGGCTTTTCAATCTTCTTCTACCCTGTCAGTGTATACGCTGACTGTACCCCTTGTAAAGGAGTAAGACTCCTCAACAAACGGTCTCCTGGGTATGATATTAAACTGCATTTGATGGTGAGGGTCCAGTTTTAAAGATTTGGGGAGTTTTGCGTATCCCTTCATTGCCATTTCTCCAAAGTTGACTCTGACTCGGAATGATAGTACCTGTTAGAGTCGAATAGAACTGATAAGGTCTCATCTGGGGGTGAAATAGATCTGTTAGGGTCTCATCTAAGGATCAAATAGATCTGTTATGGTCTTATTTCGAAGTCAAATAGATCTGATTGGGTCCTATCTGAGGGTTAAATAGACCTTTTATTTCCAAAAAACTGAAAAAATTGCAGCAAGTAAAATTAACAATTCTTAGGTTGACACAAGGCCCAAAATGAGGGTCAAATAGATCTGTTTAAAAATCATTCCTGTTCAATGGGAATACTTGATGCCATACCACTCTAAATGATTTGTATTAAGAATAGTTATTTGAGTTGTACTTGTTTAGTAAGAATTATTATTAGTTACTTGAAACTATAAAACATTTTGCAAACAAATGACTATTATTAAATAGAAATAATTACTTGAAACCATATAATTATTTGTATTAAATAGGAAACATTTAAATAGGAAAATAACATTTACCAAAAAAATGTGAATATGAACATACAAAAAATGGCGATTCCTAATCATAAAATAACTTTAGACGGATTGACATGCCGTAAAAATTAATCAATCAATCAATCCATGATTTTTTTTATTGATTCTGAATAAGATTTTTGAAGGATTGAAAAAAAATTGTTTGACAATTTGTTTTTACTCCAATATTTTTCTAAAACGTAACATCAAGGAACACAAAACAGGAATAAATACACTTTTCTATTGATTCCATTTATATTGTTTCTTTTTGCGTCACGTCCCGGGTTTTAACTCTTGAAACCAAGCAACGTTTGGTTTGGCAATTTAGCTTTATGATATATCAGCCCTTGTGCGTTATTCAGTACCAAATCCCGTATATATATATATATATATATATATATATATATATATATATATATATATATATAGTATTATTCGGTCCAGTTAAACCGGAGTTGGTGTTGTATATTGACCTTCGACCCGGCCAAACATACCATTCCAAAGTGATGCACCGGAAGGAAGTGACACATTCTGATGACAGGTATGAGAAGAAATCGCGTAGGCGGACTTGGCTGACGATATGGAACTAGGTAAAATCCAATGGTACATTCATAGACTGATGCACCAGAAGAGAGTGACCTGTGAACTGCATGACAGTTATTTCCGCTTGATGACAATCAAATATGCCATTCCAAAGATTGAGTGGGCGATTGAACTATTATATAACTCGGTGAAGACAAGAAGTCGGTTAGTTGGGGACCAGAGAAGTTGGAGAAGATATGTGGTAGAGAAAGCCACCACCCGGCAGAAGGAGCCCTCGGGACCCCCAGTGAGTTTGGAGACCAGACCAGTTAGTGAGAAGATGCTGGAATGAGAACATGTCCCAGAGAGGCTGGGCCCCAGGCCCTCGGTTGAGCAGCCCTGGAGAACGAGAGAGACACAACGCTTATGGCCATAAGAGTGGGGGTCAATATATTGCAGTTCTGTTCGGTCCTCAACTCCCTCTCACCGTAAAACCTTGAATAACACTTTCGAACCTTTCAAATAAAGTGAGAGGTATATTTTTCTAAGAACTGTGTCGCCCGTCTTTATTCATTGCGTTAATATGTATTCTTCATGTATATGTGTATAGTTGTAGCATATGGCTATACAACATTGGGAGTAATTCCATCAGGACAAAAAAACATTCAACAGTGAACATTTAAATTTTCATGGTAAAGTGCTCAATGTAACTGACATTACAGAGCAATAATTTCTTTAAGAAAAAACAAAAACCGGTCACATTAGGATTATGAATTTATTTCCATCCTGTTAATGGTTTTGATATAAATCAAAAACGCCATATATATATATATATATATATATATATATATATATATATATATATATATATATTGTGACCTGCGATAAAAGCTATGACCCAGAGACCAAGAGACAGAGTTCCTAGTGGAAACATGCTGGCTCTCCCAGACCCAAGAAAGCCACACAGATGAAATCCACCCACAAACTTTTGATGATCCCATTTTTTGACAGCACTAACATGATCTACATGCACTGGGTTCCCACCGGACAGACAGTAAACAAGGAATACTATGTTGAGGTTTTGAGGGAGTTCTGGAAGAGATTCCGTCGGAAGAGGCCAGCACTCTTCAAATTGGGTCAGTGGTATTTCCACCAGGACAATGCACCAGTCCCCAACTACATCCTTGTCACAGACTATTTGACCAAAATGGGCATCAAGACAGTTCCTCAGCCTCCCTATAGTCCAGACCTTACTCTCTGTGACTTTTGCTTATTCCCTAAGCTCAGAGGCTGTCGTTATGAGACAATTGAGGAGATGAAAGAGGCTGTGACGAAGGACATTGACACGCTCACATAAGTGGACTTCCATGGGGCCTTCCAGAAGTTGTTGGAACAGTACAACAAGTGCATTGCAGCCGGAGAAGATTACTTCGAAGGGGACTAGAGTTTCATGTGTGTACTATCAATAAAAGTTTCCATACGAAATAAATCTGGAAACTTTTTTAATGAGCCTTATATATGTATATATATATATAATTCATAAGTGAATATTTTGTAGATAGCTTTATTTTAAAACGAGTAAGAATTTGTTTCCACAATGTTAAATAATTTCAAGTATTGCTATTTAATACTAATAATTCTATTTAATATTACTAATTTGTTTGCTCACAGTTTTAATGCTTTCAAGTATTGCTGGAACTGATAATCTTAAAAGGTTTCTGGAATTGCTATCTCAGCGCAATTGACCCTCAGCCACTGCTTTTTAACACCTTCAAGATACAATTGGGTCGGGTATTTGTTTTTACGAGTGCAATTTGGAGAAAATGTTCGGGACATTTATGCGACTCCTCGGGCTTCTGACCGCCCACTATGACCAGTAAGGGCGAAAGGAAGTGTAGTAAGTCACAGGATCACTACGGTTACCAGGTCACAGACTGCATAACCAGGAGGATATCATCCTGAAGCATTACGGGTCTCTACTCACAGCCAAGGGGTGGCATCGTTGGAGAAGGGCCTTATCCCACTGCATAGGTTCAAATGACGAATTCTACAGCCCCAGCCATAAGAATCGAACTGTTCCAATACTTATAAGCAGTACTGCATATATTATCATAATTAGTCAAGTCTCATAATTGTTACGATTATTTCTGCAGTTCTTTTTTTATTCAAACATTGGTCTGTGCATACACACACACACACACACACACACACATATATATATATATATATATATATATATTTGTGCATGTATATATGCATGCATGCCTGAATGTATATATACATGTATATATATACATGCATACATATAATACATATATATATATTATCATCCACAGACAGATCTGTTTCGTTCTATCAGAACTCATCAGTGTGGCTAGACAGGCTAGATTCCCGAAGCTGGGATCGAAACCCGGTTGACTCAAACGCCAATCCAAGATTCTACCACTCAGCCAGGAGGAAACCAGCGCAAGCGAAGGAAATTTAAACGGTTATGAATCACAATTGTTATTGTTTACAAATATCCACTTAACGGCTACCGAGAGCTCGATTCATATGAAGAGCCTTGCATATACGCTAATGGCAACACAATTACTTCATTCGCTAGAGAGCTCAACCCTACATGGGTCGGGGAGCATATATATATATATATATATATATATTGTCAGCCACAGACAGATCTGTTTTGTTCTATCAGAACTCATTAGTGTGGCTAGACAGGCTATATATATATATATATATATATACTAGAAATAGAAACATGAAAGCATACTTGCAAACATACACATACAAATTTAAGAGACCGAGAGTTTATTAAAAACTGAAACAAGAGAGAACATTCTTTAATCTGACCAGGTTAGTTGGTTGGTTGGTTAGTTGGGTTTTATGGCCAATCAACCTTTGTAGGTTATTTAACGCCAAATCCATTTTTATGCAAATAGTTCTATTTCAAACAATTCAGTTTAGCATGAGTACACACTTTATATGTCAAAATCATTTCTATTTCAAGTTATTTAGTTTACTCAAACAGTTCTAATTCAGCTAATTCAGTTTAGTATAAGTACAGATTTTGTTTACACCCAGTCAAAAGTCAAAATAGTTCTATATTAAACAAATCAGTTTAGTGTAAGTACAGTTTCAATGTCAAAAACAATTCAATTTCAAACAATTCAGCTTAGCATAAGCACGCAGTTTAAATGTAAGTACAGTTTAATTGTCCAAAACATTCCCCACCCGCAAGCCGTTCAGTCGAGTTAAACAGTTCTACTTCAAACAGTTCAGTTTAGTGTAAGTATGTAGTTAGTTCTAATTAAAATATTGATAGGGCCCTATCAGGTGCTACCATTCTGGGAGCAATGGCAATGAAGAGGTGCTCTGCATTCCCCAAAGTTCCAGCATCCCTGGAACCTCACCATCAGATTGTTTACAGTCATATCCAGGACACTCATTGTGGGGGGTGTCTTATCCCTCTGCAGAGGTGCAGTCGGTGTATTATACAACCCCAGTCGACTGGGCAAAATATGGGCGTTAGTCAGTGATCAAAGTATAGCAGTAATTTTTTTATATCTTGTACGATTCTTTCTGACTGTAGTCATCGTTTTTCTCAATTTCTACCTTTCTAGAGAAATCTGATCCCGTGACCTCTTTGTTCAATAGAAGTCACATCTTTGAACGGGCTCGTGGTCATCTCATATTAATCTTACGAACTGACCCAACAGTTTTTTGACAATGTTTTAAACTATTCTGCTAGATAAGAGATTCTGCCAATCTATTATTTCACATGTATTGAAAAAGTGATTGAACAAACAAACACACACACACACACACACACACATACACACACACACAAACACACACACACACATACATATATATTCCTTCCAAAGCAACGTTACCACGATTCTATTATTCCTCGTGAAATATTTAAAGTCAAAACGTATATTGTTAAGCATGAAAACTATGTAACCAAAAATAGAATATAAAAATATATATAAATAATGTATTTATTTTTGTACTTTTACATATTCATTAATTGGTCTAATGGTTACAGTGTCCGCCAGTGGCCCGGTAGACTGGGGTTCAATCCCAAGTCGAGTTATACCAAAGACTCAAAAAATGGTACTTGATGTCGCTTTCTTAACACTCAGCATTATCAGGTAAGGGTAAAGTGGAGCAATCCAGGGAAAAGAGTAGCGCCTTTTCCTATAGCACAGTGTTGTAGCTATTGAAAAGGGAGCCTTCGGGTCGCTCTTGACTAAGGTCACCAACTTCATTTTACGTATTCATATTTTAGTAACAGAATTTCAATGCTGTAGAGTTTGCTAATTGATAATACCTAATAATGTTCGCTTTCATTGTATAATGTTTCAGTTAGGATGATAAAATCGAAGAATCTTTTGTTCATGAAAAAACTGCCTTCTTTTTAAAACTAAGTGCAATCTGTATACTTATGGGCGATAATGTATGTATGTATGACATGATAAAAAGACTGAGATGAGTCACCAATATGTACAAATTTATATATATATATATATATATAGAGAGAGAGAGAGAGAGAGATTTAAATATCTATTTGTTGTCGAATCTCTTCTACCTTGTTAAACGAGTTAAACGAATCTATTCATAAGTTGACTGAGGTCATATACGTCCGTTTAAAAAAATCATGTGTATGCACTTGTTTGTACGTATATATATATATATATATATATACGCTAAAGAATTAGAAATAGCAATCCATATATATATATATATATATATATATAACTTTTCAGCTACACACAAACATTTATACTCACAAACAGCATTTTCTTATCCAACATCTGCGTGGACTTTTCAGTGGAGATGTTTTTTAAATCACTTTAATAAGACGAAACCAGAACACTAGGCCATTTTCAAAGAAGAAACGTTTATGACAAGGAATACTAAATCCTTACTTTGATGTCTGCTGCAGCCATTTTTTCTATCTTTTTTAATGTAAAGATCTTCAAGATGAAAACCTTATATAAATTCCTTGAAGTATGGCCAAGTCTCCTTTTTGATTTTTTTCAATATTTGATCTTTTCCTTTTAGTCTCATACTCATAAAGAATTATTGTGTAAATTTAGTTGCCCAATCGTATAAGTGAAGGACAGTGTACGGTGCCTTGCGTGATGTAATCGTTAATAAGGCAGGGTACTCTATAATTCTGACCTTGTGCCAAGTTAAGTGTATTAATTGACTTGAGCTACTTTAGTAGACCATTACTACTTTAGTAGACCATCATGTCACGCTGCCAGCACATATCTTCCTGACCCTCTCTCGCCAACCTTCTCTAGCGTCCATTGCGCCCGGGGGATCTTCAAGGCTATATCCTGCATCGGCACAGAGCTGTTGTATATAGGTTCTGGCAGTTCCTCTTGCCTTTACTCGCCCATATGGAGAGGTCCACAATTAGTCTTTAATTACTCTTTTTTATGTAGTCTTTGAGTCCTTGTGTTGATGCATCTGTGCAATCATGATTGCTGGCGAGTCCTCTTCCTTCTTACTTTTTTGACGCATTCAGTATTTGTCATCTCTCCAGTGTAAATCCTTGTGTCAGTAATTTTTTATGCTTTGGTTTCTTTGAGTTCCTCTTTTGTCTATTTTAGGAATGGCCCCGAGTATCTTACGAGGGGGGCTGCCCTGGTGTTTATCCCTTTGATGAGATTTCTGCTTCAAAGCTTGTTTTCGAAAAGCTTTCTCGTTCTTCTGGGGAAATCTTTTCTTATTTTTTTCTTTTATTTCTATTTGTTTCATGGTGCCTGATTCCAGTAATTTCCAAGTACGTGTATTTTTTCTTCTTTCTAAATGTTTTAATGTTTTCTTGATTTGACAGTTCTATTCCTTTCATTGTTTCTCTTTTACCACTTGCCCAGTTCACTGGGGTCGCAAACTACACTTACTGCACTCTGCAGAGGGGAAAACTTCCCCAACGAGTGTCCTGTTTATGATACTAAACAATCTAATGGTGAAACTCCAGTAATGCAGAAGCTTTCAGGAATGCAGAGTACCCCCTTTTATTGCCATCGCACCAAAGTGCACTTTGGCCTGGAATGGTAGCACCTAATAGAGTCATATCTAAGGGGTTAAATAGAACCAAGCAGTGTAATTGAAATATTTAAAATGAAGATTTCACATGTAACTGTATGTAAACAAAAACGGTGTACTAATGTTAATCTGAATTGTTTGAAATAGAACTGTTTTTACATTTAACTGAAACTTTTGAAGATATGAAGACCTAGAAACATACAAGCTTTTATCAAAATGACCTAATTCAGCGTTAAATGACCCGAAAAGGGTTGATAGGCCGTAAAACAACCAACTAAAACCAAACCTCTTTTCCCACTTTTCATTATAAGCATAGCACGATTTTCAAAGCCAAATTCCATTCTTATATCCTGGTCGTAGATTCTTATTACTTGTATCAGTGTATCCATTTTTATTTTTCAGTAAAAACCTTAATATCGTTCATTTACATAAGATGATAAATCTTTTCTGGTGATTTTGTAAATTTGTTGCTCCCTCTGCATTTCTTAACAATGTAATTAAGTGATATAATTACATTAACGAATAACTATGGCCTCTTTAGATTTTTACTTCTGTCAAAGTTTGTTGTCTTGCTATTAGTTCCACATTCCAGCTTTCATGTCTTTTGTGATGATGTTTATGACTTGTCGGATATTTTGTATATTTTCAGACACTCTATTATCCAAGTTTACGGGACGATATCAACGGCCTTTTTGTAGTCAATCTATGCCATATCTACATTTTTCTGCCTTATTTTAGCCTCTTGGAGGATGTGCTGATCTATATATAGTAAGTCATCAGTTCCTCTTATTCCCTTGCGGCATCCTTTCTGTTCTTCCAAAATAGTCCGCTGCGTTCAAGCGAGTAATCGATTTCTTCTTTTATCTGTGTAGTTAGGATTTTCCTGGCGTTTTCCAGTTTGGTAATTCTTTAGAGTTACTGTTCGCGAGTCCAGGTGTACGTCCGCCTCGGGGCTTACTTCAAATTCTTGTAATCATTTTTTGTTATTTATCGATTCTGCATTTCTGTTGGGTTCTTTCCGTTTCCATATTTCACTCCAAAATTGTTTCTTTTGCATCCGGTTGTTTATCTGTTCTTGTGCACTCTCCACTAACTTGTTGGTAGAATTTTCTTTGGTCGTTTTGGAAGGTCCTATTTTGGTTTAATTGTTTGACCCTTTCCCGGTACCTTTTTAGTCTCCCTTCTTTTGCCCATCTATTTTGATTTATTTCTTCCAGTTATGTTGTCAGATTTGTCAGCGGTTATCTTTATTTATTTATTTTTGTCTTTTCATTCTATTGTGTCCCTGTTTGTTTTACTTTCCTTTGTTGTTTTGCTTGTTGTTGCCATTTTTTATTTGTCCTTCCAGCCTCATTTCCCATCCAGGTTTTGTATTTCTGGTCAAATTCCTTTGCGGGGTACTTCTTTCATCACCGACTAGTTTTTCTTCTGCAAACTAGTTTAGTTCGGTGATGTTGTCCGTTTTAATATGTTTTAAGAATTTATTTACATTTTCGGTTTCTATCTTGATATTTTGCTAGTCTTGATTCCTTAGGGATGTTAATTTAGTCTTCTTTTCTATCATGATTTTTTTGTTTAATTCTTCATTTTCTCTGTCTTCTTGTGATAACATTGATGTTGTGATACTAGGTACTGTGGTGATTTAGTTTCTAATGTTTTGTTTTCAATTCATGTAGGAGGCTCTTTTTAAATAAAATTTTCACAATTTACTTGCCCACATATTTGTAACATTTCAAAGTAAAAAAAAAAGAAAAAACAGCCTTTCTTTAAAATCCTCCTCGCTTTGTCGGTAAGTCTTTGACTGATGTTAAATCTAGCGGATTCTGTCCAGATATCGATTATCCTTTTCCAATACTCTATTTGAGTAACATTGCTTTTAAAATAACAGTGGATTACATTTTGTTATCTTCTCTCATCCATTTTATATATTGGTGCCTCTCAGATGCATCGTTGCTTTGGTCTTTGTATACCTGAAATAAGAACGGCCAACATTCGCAGGATCACCCATACTGGTTATCAAAGGATCACCTACCGATCATGACACTCAGGTGTGTCAGTTGAATCCCCCGTTGATTTGGATTTGTCACTTTTCATGAGTAGTAAATGATGGTTTCACGAGACCCAGGGGTTGATTATTATGTGTGCTCCAGTCACCGATGTGATCTGGTAGTCTTCCAAGGAAGATGATACTTCAACAGGCCACAAAAATACTTACACCTTTAAGATTACTAAGTTTAACTTTGTGAAAATCCACCGGTCATTTTCTCTGGTGTCTGAGTGACAACAAGTCTCCCGAGGCTTCCAGGACTCTACTGAGTACTCTCTTCGATTTAAACAATGCTGTGGTTATTATGGTCTAGAGACTTTCTTCCGATTTCCAAATATTCCTGTCTTTTTTCCAAGCCTTTCATAACTTTTCTATGTTCACCAACTGCAATTGGTATCACCGTCACTTTCATGTCCTATTCATTTATTATTATTATTATTATTATTATTATTATTATTATTATTATTATTAAAATAAACATGATAACTTTTGTCTGTTTTTTTCCACCTTGTCTGCTGTCGTTGATGATTTATGGCTGGAATTTCAACGACGTAATTGTTTCTAACTTTCTGTTTCTAGTTTTCTATGATAATAAGTTGTTGTTTTCTTTTTTGTTTTTGCTTTTTTTGTTGTTTTTCTTTCTTTTTGTTAATATAATCCTATCAACTTGAGAAATTCATCACTAACAAAACTTATAAATTCGGAACAAAAAGAGATTCACAATAATAATTAATAATAAAGCAGAAAAAAAAATTATAACAACATGACTTCAATGATTTATATAAAACTTATATATTTTCCGTTATTTATATAGAAGAAATAAAAAGAATAGTTCTTATTGTAGATTTTAGCAACCACAGTCTGCTGTTGTTGATGATTTGTGACTCTGAAATTTCAGAAATACACCTGTTTCTTACTTTCTGTGTCTATTTTTCTATGATAATAACCTTTTTCTGTGTTAATATAATTTTATCAACTTGAGAACTTCAATCTCAGCTGAGTAGAAATCAAACAATGAGTGAGTAGTCGTTAAAGTAATTCAGTTACTGGTTGCGAGGAGAGAAAAAATAGAATCTTCTTTCAGTTAAGATATCTTGAAGTATTTACTTTGACTTCATGCTATCATTTTTCGAAATAACAATCTTTTATGAAAGAACAATCTTCTAATGATTGGCTAATGCTCGGCTATTTAGCATTCAAGCTCTAACCTGTTACTTTTAACATATTCATTAAAACTAGCTGAGTTTGACAAAAGGCCATAAAGTTGAGTGGATTTAATATTAAAAAAAAAATTTATATTGCGCTAGATTTCCATGAAAGACCTCCCTTCCGATCTTAATTTTTTTCCTGGTGCATTTTTCAATTTCAGTCGATTTCATGGCCGCATTTTACAACCAAAAAAAAAAAAAAAAAAAAAGAAGAAAAATAACTGTTTTAAAAAACATTCCTAGGAAATGTATAAATTACCATAAAATCTTATAGCAATCTATTTAAAAATGAACTGATGAGAAAATATTAAAAATAACATTTATTGAAGCAATTCAGTAAATTTCAAAATTTATTGTTGTTCCCCCCCCCCTAGAATTATCTTTTGTAATACTTAACCATGTAGTGATATCTCGTAAAGTCATCGGGAAGACACACAAAAATTATCATTTTTCATCTTTACAATCCCTGCATCAATACTGTGCTGTCGCATGGATGGTGACAACCAGGTCAATTAGTCCAAAAATAAAGACTCTGAAGACACCATTAAGCCAACAGGTATTTTCATTTAATGGAAAAAATAAAAATTGAAAAAGATGAAAGCGGCATGTTTTAGGAGAAGGAAAAACAATAATAACAAATGAGAGAAGAAGTGGTTATAAAGCTTAAAGTTAGAGTCCTGTTAAGTTAAGTGAAGAGGGGGATTAAAGGAAACAAGGAATAAGGAAGGAGTTAAAGATATCAATGGAAAGAAATAGACCGGTAAAAGAACAAAGTAATGATACATTAAATGTTACATAACAAGATAGACAATAATGTAAATAAGATGTCCCGAAGAAGAATGTAAAAGAAAACATACCGTTGATGCTAAGAATGACAGGGATAGAAGAATGAAATAAAGGCTGCTCCGCGTGGCTACAGAGCGGAAGTTGAGACCCACAGGACATTGGTGTTTTACTAAAAAAAGTCTCCCTTGAATAAAGGGTTACTAAAGGGAGGTAAAAAAGGCCAAAGTTAGGGCAGGACAAATACCCTTTTTTTAAAGACATAACAGACAATTTTTGCTCATAATACAGTTAGCTTTGTATTTGTGGTCTGGAAATATAATGATAAACAGAAAATACAGACCTGTAAACGGAGCACAATATGAAATTTAACTCTAAGTACTAAGAATTTGAAAACAGTTACACAGCATGACACTAGGAATTTGTCTATAGTCACACACAGTTGTGAAAGAGTTAAAAACTTGTGTTGATACTGAGACGTTTAAAGAACCAATTTATAAGTCTATTGCCATGAACACAGGGTTTGTAAGTGTTGCATTTTTTTGCATCACTAATTGCAATGTCACTTTGGTATGTCCATGGTTACTAATTATAAGCAATTGGTCATTAATTATTCCGGCTATATTAATCGAAGAATAAATAAGAAAGTAAGAAATAAAATCAATACAATTAATTTAATAATACAATATGTTGCAATTAAACCATACTTCATATTGTAAAACTGAATGTCAAATGTATGAAAATAAATACGAGGGAGGATAGAAAAATATCCAGAATAAATACTTAATATTGTTAAATTTTCAAACTTTTAAATTTTGAATTTTAAATTTAAATGAAGATGTTTGCAAGGTTGAGAAAGTTGTATGATAAACTGATGTCTAAATTGGTCAGTGCTAATTTTTTAAAAATCCAAGGACAAAGAACAAAAAAAGAAAACAGTCTCAATACATTTAAAGAAAATGTTTTCGCCTAAATGCAAGATTTTACAAATGCATGATTCTTCATTATCATCATTATTATCATCAAGGCTTGTCGACAGCACGGATTTAATTGACTCTATCGCTATCCGTACCTATCAACCATCTTTCTTGGCAAGTCCTCAAGACTGCATCCAGTATCCGCCCAGAGCTGATGAATGAAAGTCTTTGCTGACCGACCAACACTGGTATGTCCATATATAGGAGTCCATAGGAGAACGTTTCTAATGAGTTCATTCTCACTTTACCCTCTAGTTTGTTTTACTGATTTATGGTTTGTGAGATGAGAAATAAGTGGACTTCCAGTTGCTTTTTTATGCGACGCTGCTTCCAAAATTGGTTTAAAACAGCACGCAGAATCTTTTTGTAGTTCCCATCTAGCTTTTTCTCCAAATGTTTTCTTAGAGTCTACGTGGTGCAATCATACAATATTACTGACACGGCTACCGCTTTGAAGAATTTCTTTTTTCTGATCCTCATTTTGTGTTGTTTTCTAGATTGAAAATTCATTTCAAGAGTAAGATTTGAGGAGGTAAAAGACATTAAAAAATACGACAGCGCAATTTCTTATCTTATAAATGTTCTAATTGAGCTTATAGTTTCAGAGATGCTTCGAACAGTGGAAAAGTCACTGGACTAAATAAATTGAATGCTAAAGGGACAATTCTGAAAGTGAACATTCTATTCATTGTTCAAGAGAAAATCAAATTTTACAAGATAGATAGATTGATTGATATATTGATCGATGTGTTGACATTTCTATTATAAGTAATACCCCAAAAGGGCCATAAATGTTAAATTCTTGATGACATTTATTGACACATAAGTCATCATAATACAGAGTTCAGTGTTATGACCAGGTGTTTATTGTTGTAATAAAAAATGGGACAGATAAACTCCTGGTCAGATACTTTTCAAACAGGTTTTATCTATCAGAATCATATTTACTTACGAAGGACACTCCAGAAGTACGACCGAGTTGGCTGGGGGGGTGCTGTTGAATGCACTAACTGCATCTCTGCAAAGGGGTAAGACTCCCCCCACGAGTGACCCAGTCGCCTGGTGCTGTAGAATGCACCGACTGCATTTTGCAAAAGTGTAAGACACCCCTGACACACACACACACACACACACACACACACACACACACACACACACACACACACACACACACACACACACACACACACCGAGTGTCCTGTTTATGACATTAAACAATCTGATGATGAGGCTCCAGTAATGCTGAAGCTTTGGGGAATGCGGAGTACCCCCTTATTGCTATCGCTCTCAAGTCAACTCTGGTCGGGAGAGGTAGCATCTGATATGGTCCTATCTAAGGATCAAATAGAACTGTTTGACATTTAAACTGAGTGCAAAAAAAATGACTTACGCTAAATTCTATGAAATAGAAATGTCTGATCATTTAACTGTATAAAAACAAACGACTGGCGTTTAATTGAATTGTTTGTGATACATAGCAATACTTCGAACCATTTAACTTTGTTTACTTATGCTAAATTGAATTGTCAGAAATAGAACTGTTTGATGCTTTGACTGTGAATATCTATAAAATGTGTTTACAAATCATATATTTAATATATATGTAAAAATGGGTTTGGCATGAAATGATCAACAATGGTTGATATGCTATAAAAGCCAACCAAACTCCGAAAGCAATTTTCGCTAGTTTATAATATAAGTCGACGTACATTAACACATGTTATAATAAAACATGAAGCAATCTTAAAGAACGTTATATGATGAAAAATTGAATGTCAGATCTATGAAAACAAATACAGAGGATAATAAAAGTTAATTTCTTGATTGCCCTGAGATTTTAAACCAGAAAATCAAGACTTACAAAAAGCATTGCTATGTTTCCATTTCTAGTTCAAGCAATAACCACCAGGGACCATAAATGTTAACCATGGGACGTCATTTATTAACCCAAAACAATGCTTGAGTTTATTGTTTCAGTGTTATACCTGTGTTCGAAAGAGGCTCTTATTGTCGTAGGAAATGAACACGGCGACTCGCGTTCAAATCATCGACAAGTCCATTTGCATTTCCCAAAGCGCTAATATATTTGAGAAACGTATGACTCCAGCACTTCTCTCTCCACGAATGGGTAAATAGCAGGGCAGACTGAGCTTCTGAAAGTTAGTATAACAACTGGTCAAAAAAAAAACAAAAAACTTTGAATTCAAACTTGTTAAATTTCACTAAAAATTGGCGTTATGTCACATCCTGCACGGGCAAAGTTTTTTTTAAATATATGTAACTGAGTCTAAAAACGGATGAATTCATCATTGTCAGTTTACGTAGAATAAAATCCTATTTATGGGGTAGATTTTTGTTAAAAATTTAAATGGAAATCTTGCTGATGTCTTCACTTGCTCAAATATGGTAGCGTCACTAAAACTACAGATTCAGAAACAAGTCAACTGAAAATGCATAGAAGGTATCATATATCCATCAATCAAAAAGTAAACTAAAAGTTTCGACTGAGATATGCGAAGAAAAATAGTTAAGAAAGCAAACTATCTGTCGGTGAGCCTTAGAATACACCAACTGTCTTCTCTGCAAAGGGCACAAGACTCCCTAAAACAAAAGTTCTTTCTATAACTATAAACTGCATTTTACAGAGAGGTTCCAGTTCAGGAGTTCTGAGGAGTAACATTTCATTGCCATTACTTCCAGATTCACTCTGACCCGCAGAGGTAGTACTTGTTTGGGTCCGAGATTTGGTTAAAAATTATCCGTATTTGAAGGGACCACAGGCAAAAAAACCAAAAAAAAAAAACATCTTAAGAAACAACTACATAAAAAAATATAAACATGAATGTACAGTGAAATTGATTATAAGTTGTGATCAGTAAATTTGAATGACATGCAAGTAGCGTAACGATTATCCTTGAAGAAGATGATAAGTGACCCGAGTTCAAATCTTGGATGAAGCTGTTTGCATTTTTCTTTGTGCTAATGCCCATAGGAAATGTATGAATACCTCTGTACTCACCTCCCTTTAAGCTATGTGTATTTAATTGGACAAACTAGTTTATTTTGCTTTGTTTAGGCAACTAGAATAGGAGAAGGAAAATTCAAATTAGCTTTAGTCCGCTTAAAAATTAACTTTGTGTCACATTCTGTTTGTAGTGGAGGGGATGGGTAAAACCATTTGTACCAATAAAGAATCCAAGAGATTTTATTACCTTGTGGATGTAGCAGTACAACACATCAAATGTCAGAACAACTCCTGACCCACCAAAACCCTTTCGTCTGATCCCTTGGCTATCCAGGTTAGCCTGATGTCTCCTGGGACATTCTGACTTCTAAGAAACTGGATTGCGTCACTAACATATAAGGTACTCTGACTATAAATTGTGACCAATATTTTGCTAAAGGTTCCTTCTGGCTATGTACACTTTTCCACAATCAAAAACAAAGACAAATTTAATTCCTTTCTCGGAAAAAAGATATCATCATGATTAATCAAGAACCTCTCAAAACTTTCTCTTCTTTTTTATCATTTAGAGTGTTCAGACTATTGTCTTCTTTATATTTACAACGTTTCGACTGATGTGTCCTTCTTCAGTTGTTCCTTGTTGAACTCGGGAGCCTACACGAAACCGAATCATTTCTTTAATCCACGGGGTAGATTTTTTGATTCCGTTAACCATAACCGGGTACAAGTGTAAAGCTATAGTAAGTACTCGTTGTTATTTTTACCGGTAGTCTGCATTGAAACTGCAACCTCCAGATTATTTCACTTATAGTTCATTAAGCAAACGCCTATAATACATTATGCTACGTATCTTGCCAGACAAATCGCTGTGAATTTTTGGGACTTAAAAACCTAATGATTTTGTGAACGCTCTGAATTAATACTTCCTACTATTATGAACGATTTTTACCAGACCTCATATAGCAATTTTTTTAATCGAGCCTTTTTGATTATTACTTCCCATATCATAATCTCTACACTTGGTCTATTCCATAGATTACATTCGCCAAACATATGTGCTGCTTCTTTAAGATGTCTTATTCACCGATGTCCTTCCTATCTGTTATTTTGACTTCATCCCATAAAGACAGATGGTTTCTTTTTTCTTTCCATAAATTGCCAGTCTTTTCGAATTCATCTTGTAATACTGCTTTTTGATATTCCTCTAGCCTTACTTTATGTGGGCTGCAAGTCTCGACTTTGTATACTTGGCCACAATTTCATGGGATGGAGTAGACGTAAATTTTTGGTCATATTGTAGGGGGGGGCTTGACTTTGGAGAGATATTTTCGAAGAGTCATGCCACCCATGAATATTGTCCTGATATCAAATGGACCACACATCTTTAGAATCTTTTCGGTTTGGCCTGTGAAATAGGACCGACAGATTGTGGTATTTTTTCTGGTACAGTTCTCTGTCGTTCGATTCAGATTGCTTGTAGCCGATGTTATGCTCTCTGAGTAGTTGTTGCGATGGAGGTTGTCTCTTAAACTAATCATTTCTTCTCGATATGCATCGCTGTCACTACTAATGGATTTTACTTGATGTTGTTGGCAACGAACGATTCCTTTCTTCACATTATGTGAATGGTGGAAATTGAAATTGAAGTGAAGGTTGGCTTTCGATACACAGATGACCTGTACGAGTTATTAACTCATAAAGGAAGGATAATTAGTTGTCTTGTTCTTTCTCCCTAGTGAACTGTATAGATAGTCGGATAGAATACACATGATCCATTAGTGTTTGAACATCTTCCTGATGGGGCCAGAGAATGAAAGTTTCATCTACGTATCTAAGCCAATCACGTCGGCCAATGATAGGGACAACAGTGATCTCATAGCCAGTTCTTCTTCTAGTCGATATATGTAAGACTCCAAAACGAAGTGGGTCGGTTCTACATAGAAATTCAACATCTCCATCAGATTATCTATTAGGATATAGGTGCGTTCTTTCAGTGAGGGATCTGCAGCCAACTTATCCCGCCCTACCGTTAGTATTGTATCAATAGGTACCCTCATGAACAGACTTACTACAAGTAAACTAACCATCTAGTTGGAATGAATGGGAGTATTACTGATTTTTCATGAAGTGGACGAGTTTTTGAAATATGATGTGGACTATCTTCCACAAAGAAATGGCTCAGTGGGTAATATGCACAGCTTCTGTTGCTGACAATGGGTCTAAATGGAATACCATCCTTATAAATCTTAATAAGGTCATTTGTATGATAGCTTTCTATAATGTTGAGTTTGCTTTCTGTATTTCATTTGTGGTATGAGATCTTTGTTATAACTAAGGATCAGTGACACCCTCTTTTTCGTCTTCAGGGTCAGGTTCTGACCACAAGTAAAAACAGTAAGGAATACTTACACAAGTTTAACACTTGAATCTAGTTATGGTTAACGGAATTAGAGCAATCTACCCCCTTGAATTTTATAAATTTTTTTAATAAAGAAAAACCAAAAGGGCTTCTGAAGAAATAGATCCACGACCTCACAAATATTAACCATCCGTAGAATCCTTGAAGGTGTACGGGCAAAAAACCTACAAGCGACATTAATTTTTGTTGACTTTACCAAGGCTTTCGACTCCATTCACAGAGGAAAGATGGAACAAATCCTACTAGCGTACGGCATACCTAAAGAAACCGTAGCGGCAATAACGATTCTCTATAGAAACACTAAAGTAAAAGTACGATCACCAGATGGAGACACAAAATACTTCGACATTGTAGCAGGAGTACTACAAGGGGACACGCTGGCTCCGTACCTCTTTATCATTTGTCTAGACTACGTACTTAGAACATCGATCGACAAAATCAAAGAGAATGGATTCGAACTGACGAAGAAAAGAAGCAGAAGGTACCCCGCAACAACAATTACCGACGCCGACTACGCCGATGACATAGCGATACTGGCAAATACACCTGACCAAGCCGAAACACTACTACATAGTTTGGAACGAGCAGCAGCAAACATAGGCCTCTATGTTAATGCACACAAAACGGAATATATGTGCTATAATCAAACGGGGACATCTCCACTCTATAAGGAACCCCTCTTAAACTAGTAGACAAATTCACTTACCTAGGAAGCAGCGTCGAATCAACCGAAAAGGACATCGAAACGAGGTTAGCGAAAGCATGGACAGCTATCAATAGGTTATCGATTATTTGGAAATCAGACCTAACCGATAAAATGAAACGCAGTTTCTTCCAGGCAGCGGTCACATCGATACTGCTATATGGCTGCACTACATGGACGCTAACAAAACGGCTGGAGAAGAAGCTAGACGGCAATTACACAAGAATGCTACGTGCAATCTTAAACAAGTCCTGGCGGCAACACCCCACAAGACACCAACTGTACGGCCACCTACCCCCTATCACGAAAACTATTCAAGTTAGACGAGCCAGACATGCAGGACACTGCTGGAGAAGCAGGGACGAACTCATAAGTGATGTACTCTTATGGACCCCCACACATGGCCGTGCAAAAGCAGGACGACCAGCACGAACATACATTCAGCAGCTATGTGAGGATACGGGATGTTGTCCTGAAGACCTACCTAGGGCGATGAACGATAGGGAGGAGTGGCGAGAGAGGGTCAGGGATATCCGTGCTACCAGCGCGATATGATGATGATGATAGACCGAATAGATTTAATGATAAAATTCATTCATCTTCATGTTAAAAATTTAGACAAATAATTTCTTTTCTTTGTTGAAATGCTGTTATGAAGGGAATATAACTGCAGTAACACATCTTTATATTTGAACTCAGTATGTTATAGGCTAGGGCAGGTTGATTTTCGAACTGTGATATTAGCCGAAATATGAAAGTTGAGATTTAACATGAAAAATAATGACACATTTTTTCTCCAAAACGTTTTTTGAGGAAATGACTTTAAAAAGTAACTTTGGACGCTTTGGAACGTTATTTCAGTGATCAGTGTAAGATTTAACGCCGTCAAAATGTTCAGTACCCTTATAGAAAACAAATGAGTAAATATAATTTCATAAAATGTCTTCCAATTTATAAAATTTGCTTCGTTTTTAATGAATAAAATAAAAATAAATCAAAATTATAATATAAAAATATTCCCTTGTATGAAGGCAAAATGGAGATTAGATATAATGTATTTAGGTCATTGGCTGCGATGAAAGACCGCTTCCTTTTTTCTCTCTTATGGAATTCAGGTTTGGTTATTTTCCAATGGAAAAAATTAGGCTAATTTTAATTTCAATAAAATACCATAAAAGCGAGAAATTTCTTCATTCTAATCTACTGTAGCAAAATGAATATGTTTTATTTATGAAGCTTATCTACAGAACTTTCTTTTCATGAGTATTATTTATGTTTTCACCGTATGAAGATTTTTTCCCCTTTCTTTGTTTTAATGATATATAAACCTTCGTGGGTTATTTAATGCCAAAACCATTTTTGTTAAAGAACAGCCGTGATAGCTGGGGGATAGGTTGGTTCACACTTTTCCCAAACCTATTAGTCCAAAAATGAACATAAAAGTATGACCGGAGATCGAACCCCTTTTCTTCGAGACCGTAGTCCAGCACTTTAACCATTTCGCTACAGAAATAACTTTCTTTTTAACTTCGTTCTTTAGTTCAATGGCACAAGACTCTTCGTGGGTTATTCAACGCCAAAGCCATAATTGTAGAACAGTTGAAGTATTATTTAACTCATATCTAGGAAGATAAGGGGACTCAGAGACTTCATAAGGGTATTTGTCCTAAAGTAGACGTAACAGCGCGACTGGAGTTCGAACTCACTTTTTTCGAAGCTGCCGTCCAGAACTGTAGCTATTAACCTACGGAGACTTCCGCCGCTTGTTATTTTTATTATACGTGATTGAGGTGTTCCGAATTGTAAAATTAATGAAATTTTATATTAATCAGGAAGAAATATAGTTGATACTTCTTATGATCGACATCCTTAACGTAATATCGACCGACGTAAACTTTTACTTAAACACCCTTCAAAATTTCGCTGTCATCAGAAAGCAGTTTTTCAAAGTGAATAGTTTAACCGATTTGTTCGAAAACGTGAAAATAGATGACGTTCTGTCCTTCTTACGTGAGACAGGGTTATACGAAATATATGACGAATTAAAACTGGTTAATCTTGTTCAAGCAAATGAAATCCTGTTTAAAGAAAATTTTACCTACCGAAGTAGAAATTCGTTTAGAATTCCTTGGTTGAATATATATATATATATATATATATATATATATATATATATATATATTAATAGAGAGACAGATACAGACAGACAGATAGAGAGATAGACAGAATTTGGCATTAAATAACCTACAAGGGTTGATTTGCCATAAACAACCAAATCCAAAATTCATGAATAAAACACATTTTTACCATAGTTTTTGGAGTGTTTTGAACAAATTTTCTGTTTAAATTCACCGCGAATGAGCGGCTTTCTTTCTTTTCTTTTTTTTTTCCAATGGCGGGAGAGCAGTTAACATGCTTGATTGCGACATCGTAGTAAGTGAGGACCTATACCTTTCGGAAAGCTATGAACTCCCTTTATACCCACAGTTATGGTTTTAATAGTACCACTACTGTTATTCTATAAGGATGGTTTCGGCATTAAATAACCTACGAAAATTAATATGCCATTAAACAAAGAAACAAAAAATAAATAAATAAATAAACCAAACCACTTTTATCTGCAGTAAAGTTTATCTATATATGGTACCCTACCATTGTTAAATGGCACGGATATACTTTACCTGTAGGTGTTGAATTTAGGTTAACCAAAAAGCAAATAAAGATTATGTTGAAAAACAAATGAATATATTTTACCTTAACCCATTTGGAAGTAGAGTTAGGTAAATTTGCTTGAGTGGTCCTGTCTTTTCAAGCCAAAATTTTAGACACACCATAACTCAAATGTTCATTCAACCAAATTAACTCTGGTTAGACTTAATACATGACACGCTTAATTCCTAAAACTGTCCTTAACTTTATGCCATAACTGTCAGCCATTTTTATGGGAAACTAGACGATAACTCAAAACAGTTTGATTTATAATTATTCATTTGCTTTAGGGTTTTTTACAAAAAGTTATCCAGTTTAGTTATTTCCTTGAAATAACTAAAATCTAAAAAGAAAATGACATTTCAAAATAGATTGCAAAGAAAATACTCAGTATTTGCAAATAGTGAACCTACAATTGCCTTTATTAAAGGAATATTACTACAGCAGAAAAGGGAAGAGACTATGTTTCAAGAAAGCCTAAAGAGATTTTTTAAAAATTTATTGCTACTCCCGAAGGGAAACGACTTGAGGAATATCACGGCAAATTTTTGGATATTTTTATATGTTTCTATAAACTGCCTGTCTTAAAATGCGATGACTTTGTTGTAAAGTGTGATGAAGAAAATTGTCAAAGTATAGAGTCCGCACTTGTTCTTCTAAAAAAATGGTAATCTTAATTCTAGGGTTGTTTTTTAATTTTTATTTGTTTAATTTAAACTAGTTCCTGTCCTAATTCTAAAAATTCAAATTAATTGAAAAATATAAATTCACTTCTGATAATCTTACTTTTTCTGGCAAATAATTTTGTAATATTTTCCTTAATATTTGTCATAAATGTTAGAGCTGTTATTAAACATAAATTTCAGGTTCTCACAGAAGAAAGAGAAAACAGAAGAAAAATGCAGTTTTCAACTTGATCCTATAGACAAAGATGCAGTCAAAATGCTTAAAACGTGTTGTTGAATCAGAGATTAGACAGGCAGAGTGAAAGACAGTAAGATGTTGCTTCTACTTCCAATATTTTTTGACCGACGTCTTCCAGTGAAGAAACAATCTATGAAAGTTTTGAGTCTGGTACAAAATCTAAGGGACCAAGCAGTCTATAAAAGTCCCTAGATATTCTATGGGACTTATTCAGGGTGATGCTTCTTTCAACCCTTGGGCATACCTTGATGATACCTTTCTTTTAGGCCTACAACATACCGGCTTTCTTCATCCAAGTTTTAAAAATACATCAATATGGACATTAAAAATTAATCGATCAAAATCTTGAGTGAAGGTAACCTGCCAACAGAAGCATGTCTACAATTATAAACATCTTATCTGTATTGGTGTTAATTGCAGAGTTGATAAGGAAACTTTATAATATAAGGAGATTACAGAGGAAATGTTGAAAAAATTTAAGAAAAGCAAAGGACCACTAAACTTTCGCTCGAGAGATGCATTGAGAGTAGCTATTTCATCCACAGAGTTATTCCAAACATTAATGCAACTGGTATTTTTCTTGCTGGTATTTTATAAGAATTCAACAGTGTAAATACAGTTAAGGCTGTTCATGTGTACAATGCCAGTACTAACATTGGTTGTAAGGCAGAGTTTGTTATACCTCAGGAGAAAAAACTTAAAAGGAAGTTGCTCACCATTGACAGTTCACTTTATCAAAATGAATTTCATTTAGACCGATTTTTAAGTCCATTGATGGAACTACAAGAAGCCCTACTACTGTTAGTGGTCCTTTTGGGAAACTTTGTAGAAGTGATTACTGGAATTTTCCCCCGGTAGAATTTGCCATTATCTGTGGTCCTCTGGATAATTTATATCTTATTACAGAAGCAATAGATGACTTAAGTGGTGACCAGCGACTACTTTTAGAATATGCAGTAGGAATTTATCGAGGGAAAGTGACCCCGAAATTTGCTGCACACTGATCAAAATTAATTAACATTTGTCAAAGAAGAATTTGTGAACCTGCGCTTACTGAAAGTTTTTCGAAAGGGCTGTAACACTATGTAGGTGGTCCGCCAAGCAGAAGATCCCTTTGTCTGTTTTGGCGCGAAACCAAACAAAGGCCTGAGCCCGCGATCTCGACGTGACCGGAAATAGCTAAGAGAACGCGAGAGGAGTGGGACAAGGGAACTCAGAGAAGGAGTTGGCGAAGGGTGACGCGAGTGGGCAGTCGACACCGGACAGCAGAGAGACCAGTCGAATGAGATAGGGTCCAGAGCAGTGAGGGAAGACCGGTCAAGATGGGTTGGCATTCCTAGTAGCTTTGTAGAAATTTCGCTAGAAATCCACGCTAGCGTTAGTCTACATATGCACAAGTGAATGCAATGTTACATAACTCCTCTTCTGCATCTTGAATTAACCCAAGCATATTGTTCGTTTGTTCTTTTTCTCCAACTCCCTTGATTGTATTTCTTGTAGCCATGAAGAAATGTGCGACACCCCTATCTGAACCACTAGTTGATCACCGGGCAGTGAAATTTAAAAAACTGACGTTTCACAAACTGAATATTGACAAGAAGCAAGATACAAGTACATTATTACAAAATTATTATGTCGTCAAGACCTGTATTTGATTTAGAGGAAAATTATTCTGAACAATTCAGTTATATTATGGTGAAATATGTTATAGAGTGCAGTAGATTTTAATGCGATCTTCAATAAACAATGCAAATTTAAGATATTTTGTTCTATAATTTTTGCTCAGAAGTATTACGGTGTTATACAGTTTTATCCATCTATTTTTTAAATTAATTATGTCCCCCAGAAATAATGGAAAAAAACTTATTCAATGGTTAACCTATTTTGTTATCTTTTATAATTATTTTAGTTATTGATTATTGAATACAGTAATAAAAAATGGAGTATTTTGCTAAAAGTGAATCATACTTAGAATTCTGGTTTTAATATATTTTCCATTAATTGTATATAATACAAAAAAAATTCATTTTATGTGGATTTATTACTGAAAAGGTAAAATTTTAAAGTCATTTTGTAAGCAAAAATCTGCGAACAAAGTACATTTTTGCTGACTATCCTTAAACTAAACGCTAAAAAATTAGTGAAAACTTTAAACCTAATTTTTGGTGTCAGTTCTTTTTACATCAAACCCCAACTTCTGCACAGGACTCAGATTCTGATTTTCGAAACCAAATAAAAAAAAATAGAAGAAAACGTAACAAATGAAATTAAACTTCCTCCAGTGGGTGGAGTGCATTTCTGGAACTCTTGAGAGTATTGGGTCACTCGTTTCTTGCCATTTCTTCAAGGTCCATTCTAACCTGAAGTAGGAATTCCTATTGTCATTTACTAAGCTTTGGTTAGATATGGCACACAGACCTCAGGCTGCGAAGTACCATCTGTTACTTTGTCACCCATCTAAGTATTGAACAGGTTCATCACTGCTTATCCTCGACGATCTAGCAGGAACTGGTACTTTCAGTGTGACTTGATCTGGAGTCACTTGTAGTTCCATTAACGTTCTGCCAATGAATCAAATAGATCTGTTAGAGATAATATTGGAAATAATTGTGAACTATCTTAATATTTTGTCTTTTAAAACTTAATATTGCGACTGAGCATGAAACGTTTCCTGTTTACAATGATTATGGAGATACATTTTTTTGCCATATATGATTGGAGAGCAACTCACCAACTCTCTATCACACACACACACACACACACACACACACACACACACACACACACACACACACACACACATACATATATATATATATATATATATATATATATATATATATGTATCTTACCTATTAATGCCAAAACAAAGATTATTGTAAACAAGCTGGTTCTCTTAACCATTAATTTAACTTGTTTTGAAGAAAATGCAAAAATTATTCGATGCCTAAACGACAGAGCTGCTTAAAAGACAAAACAAACTACATTATACTTATAACACAATGGTACTCTCTTGTTACTCCTAGCAGATGTTACAAGTACCTACATGAAATGCGTGGTCAAAATGACACCTTCTGCAGTGCTTAAGTACTTTTCAAAACGTGCCTGACTACAAATAGCTGGATATATATATATATATATATATATATATATATATATATATATATATATATATATATATATATATATATATATACGTGCCTTTCATGACTCGCATAAAGTGGTATTATTTACCAATGTAGCATATTTTATTGATTCAGTAAATGTCTTTCTCGTTTAAAACTAGAGCCTTATTCAACATCCACTCAATATAATGATTATATATATATATATACATATATATATATATATATATATATGTGTGTGTGTGTGTGTGTGTGTGTGTGTGTGTGTGTGTGTGTGTGTGTGTGTGTGTGTACCCAGTCATAACAATTATTTCTTTCAGATATACTTGCAATTTCTAATTTTTTCTTAGATTGATTTCTTGTGTATTTTTCTAGGTACGTTTCAATTGAATTTATTTTTATTTTATTTTTAAGTGAAACAATAACTGAAAGCCCTCTGGCGGAAATTATTAGCTTTACCAATATATATATATATATATATATATATATATATATATATATATATATATATATATATATATATATATATATATCCGGCATTAATAAGTATACTCCTACTATGATGTATCTTTGGGTAACAATGAAATTAAATTTTTATGAAATATTGTTTGGAGAGTACCTATTTATATTTTGCACGAGAAAATATCTCATAGGTCCTTAGCAGAATTTTGATCCTGAAAAAGATTTTGATAAACAATACCCCTTCTTGGAAAAAATCTGACGAGAATCTTTCAATTCAAAATGCACTGAAATTAAATAAAAAATATTTAATTTAAAAAAAATGAAGAATTTTTAAGTATGTGACGTACAGCTGTCTTGAATTTGCATCATACTCAGGACACCTTTAGGGGTCTTATCCTTCAGCAGAGGGTGCAGTTGGTGTATTCTAAGTTTTGGGAAAGTTTCTTTGTCATCACAAAGCTCATAAATTGTTGTTTTTTTTTTTACTCACTTTCACCTCTTTTATAATTTCAAAATTGAAACCTTGAATGCATAGATGTACATTTTTTTAATGCATATTTAGTAATATTTTCCGTAAGACAACAAATCTTCCTATGATAAATTTTCAATATCATCTATTCTCAGTTAGTGACCTGGGCCCCATGACAGTAAAAAGTTTCCCCCCATTCTATCATATGTTCAATTATGTACAGTTAGACATTTGTTTCTAGAGCACCATTATTTCTAATATATAGCCCCCCCCTGTCGACGAGATTTAGAATACACTGGTTCTATACTCTGCAGAAGGGGTAAGACTCTCCAAAAAAAAGGTTGACCTTGGTAGAACACCAAATTCTGGAGACCAATGGAGTTTTGAGTATCCCTTCATTGCCATTACTCCCAGGTCCACTCTGAACTGGAGTGGATGTACCTGTTAGGGTCCCATCTATGAGTCTAATAGATGTTTACAAATTATTTTCGTGCGGTAGGAATATCATATAAGTGTGCACACACACACACACACACACACACACACACACACACACACACACACACACACACACACACACTTAAACTGCATAAAAACGCAAGTATAAATGTACACGATTCCCTAACCCCTTGGCATTAAATAACTCCAAATAGGATGACATGCCGTAAAAATCAATCAATGAATCATCGAATATTCAGTTAGAAATATTTTTCTTATGAAAACACACTTTCCAGCGGTAATTTTTTGTTATTGTCGGTTCTCAATTCATGACCTTTGCCCCCGGACATAAAAAAAAGAAAAAAGAAAGAAAATAGATCTCCCCAATCATCTAATCGATACAGGTATGGACAATCTTAATCAGACATTTTTTCTGAAGTGTCATGTTTCAGATTAACTGTGAAATTGATGTGTGTATCTTAAGTTCTACAGAATGTCGTGCTAATGTTTCCAGCGGATCCATTACGAGCAGAAAAGATTCGTTATGTTGAGACATATTATCGATAAAACATTGATTGATTTTTTAAAAAAAACTAGACTTTTGCGACTTGGTCTTTTTGATGCTTTGGACCTCGGGCATTATACTATTGCGTAACTGCTCAGTCTACCCCTGTTCTCAATGAGTCACGTTTCTAACTTATCACTGAACTGTGATAAATACATCCAAGTGGATTTACTAATGTGACTCTCTGCCCTCTCAAACATATGAGTTGTTTTCCTAAAGAATCGATACAAAAACTGTATTTACCGAGATAGAAATGAATAATAAACGAAACATTAATTTTCTTCATAATAGGTCTTCTGTCAGTCAGCACACTAATTCCTGTGTGTTTTCATTTATTCGAAATATCTTTGAAAGTCCTATTTTGATATGATTTAAACAGGCATCGTTGTATTTCTAAAAGTGTTTTCCACGTCTTTAAATATTATCACTGAGATTAACAGTTTAGAAAACAAGAAAAAGATTACACACAAAGCTAGGTATGGTGATTATGAGGTGTACTATACTTCCATACTTCTGTGTTTCACCTAAGACATTTCCTTTAAAAAGTAACGAGACTAGCTTTGGGGTGTTTTTTGTTTTGTTTTGTTTTTTTGTTGTATTGGCTCTGCTTTGTCTAGACTGCAATACAGACGTGTTGATATCATCCCTTTATTATATAATTTTCTTAGTAGTGAACACGTCTTCATTTAAGTTTTAAGCTTAAATTTCACAATTAAAAAATGCAATGCTTCGTTTTCTCTACTTTCTGATCACACCCTTTACTCTTAAATTTAGAACATTTACTGAATTCTTTTGTCACATCGAATTAATTGTTTATAACACTTTTTTTTGTTGTTGTTTTGGGTGCGAATAAACTGTTTTACGTTTTAAAAGAGGATTAATCCAACGCAACTTTTAAATCTAAGTTTATGTGGTTTTGGAAATAAAAATAAATCTTTATCTTACAATTCTCCAGAGATTGTTGGAAATTATTTTAAAGTTAACTCCGTTTAAAATCTTTGCCGCCACTGTTTAGCAAGAAATATTGAATGGTTGGTTGGTTGATTAGTCTTATGGCTCATAAACAATTATTGGGTCATTTAGTCAGTATTTTTTTGTTTGTTTGTTTGTTTGTTTTTTCAGACAATTATATATTTTCAATCAACTATTTCGATTTAATGATCATGATTTGTTTGTCCACGGTTATATGATTTCAATCGACCGGTCAGCGAGGCTCAGAATACGCTGACTGTATTCCCTGCAGAGAAGAGGACTCCCTCCTCAACAAAATGGGTGTCTTGGTGATAACACTTCAAGTAACTATTCTTAATACAAATCAATCGCACCTAATTATATGGTTTCAGTTTTTCTTATCTAAACACATAATTTGCCCATATTTATCCCACCCCTCCGCTCGGGTTGGATATGACACACGGTCAATTTTAAGCGGAGTTTAACAGGTTTGAATTCAGAGTTTTTCTTCTCCTAGACTAGTTTCCTCACCAAGGCTGAAGAACCTAGTCTGCCCAACTATTTACCCATAGCTGGAGGGAGAATAATTGGATTCATACCTTTCCCAAGGGTATTAGTGCTATGTGAAATGCAATCAGTCTCGTCGAGGATTTGAAATCGTGTCACCGTGTCCATTTCCTACGACGATAACGGCACTCCCCCCCTTTTTTACTATTTAACCCATAGCTTGGAGGATAAGGGGGTTCATACCTTACTACGATTCTACAGTCCATCGCTTTAACCATTACACCACGAGGACACCCCCCGTATTTGCCCATAGTTATGTGTTTTCAAATATTCTAGTTTAGAACTAATTATTTGAATATAATTATGTGGTTTCAAGAGTCACTCAGACTTCCGAGAAAAACCACCAATTACTCACAAGAAGGAAAGTAATTATTATTACCGTTGGTAAACAATGACAATTATTCTTAATAGAAATAAGTTACACATAAATATATGATATCAAGTATTTCTATGAAATACTAATAATTACGAAATGGATCTGGCGGAAAAATGATATGTAACATCCTTGATGTTTATACCAGGTGAGTGAGAAATAATAATTGTAGGGTTTCTTGGTGCCATCCCCTAAGCAACACGTGCACCCACGCCTAAATGTGTAAAGGGCTGGATTTATTGCCTAGTGGCTGTTGCACCCCTCAAAGAGAATTCCGACGGAATCTCAGCAATTCTTAAAACCGTGCATGGGAGACTTGCTTTCAGGGAGGCAACCTACTTTTAAAAAATGATCTTACTGACAGTTGGCTGGGGCTGTAGAATACGCCAATAGCATTTTCTCCACGTAGCTTATTGGAACGCTGAAAAAGAATAAAACTAATTAGTGTGTATGCTTCAACCATGTTTGCTTCTGAAAATAAAAGGGGTCTTTTATATATAGACGGTATTGGTCTCGTAGCCAACATTGAATGGGACAAGCAGATTCTTTGGCGTAGATCTACAAAAATCTGCATAAGTTTGGAACTTTGCTGACAAACGTAACAAACACAAGAAACCAAGAATTAAAAAAAAGAAACGACAAAAACCAAAAACAAACAGTTTTGGTAAAGTTTCAGGCGTAACCAAGCAAACATTTAAACATACCAAATATATCCGTTGATGGTTAATGTTTAGCATTGATTGACTGGTTTGTATAACTAGGAAGTACAAACCACAAGTTTTGCACGTTTTACAGTGAAATCTCACTTTGAATTTTTAGAAATCATTGAGATTTTTGGAAAGCTAAAGCAAAACATACCAAAATAGAGGGTGTTTTAAAAAATTTGATACCATTTACGATGTGCAGGGTCTTTCAGAAAAAACTGATATAATTTCATTATCTCATAACTTGACCAATTCTTCTTCAATTGATCTCAAAATTTATCATCGTGTGTAGAAACAACCCAGAATTCTATATCAAATGTTTAAACGACTTTTCTTTTCTTGTGAATGACATTTCAATAACTGAAAAAAAATCATTAAACATAGAATTTTCAGTTATGTCTACATATGTTGTTAAAAGTTTAGATCATTAGAATGAAAATTGATCGGGTTATTCTATCACGAAATGTTATCAATTTTTCTGAAACACTCATATACGAAGATAAAGGTTATACGATGCTTACGTGCGAACTTCTTTATAACATGGATACGAAACGTGGATTGGTTGGTTGGTTGCTTGCTTGCTTGGTTTTACGACACGTCAACGCTTGTTGTTTAATGTTATAGCAAGTTCAGTCTTCTACGCAATTATATAGTTTCAAGTATGCCTATCCAGTACTAATAATTTTAAAAAAGATTTTAAACAAATCATTTGATTATGTGTTCAGCCCCTACGAGCAAACCTGTTGAAGGGACCGTTGAACTGAAATGAGGGAAAAATTTATTGGCAAGTCATAAATAACAGAGAAAGGTTCATACACAATAAAATCAGCAAGTAACATTTATTATTTCCCAATAGATTTATAAGTCTTGCGTCTTTTCGTTAGAGGAAACAGGTCGAATGAATGGGAAAGAGTAGCAAACAAATGTGGCGAGTAAAAGACTGTGTGTTTCAGAAAAATTGATATCATTTGAGATGTACTGGATATTCCTGGCAATATTGATATCATCTCGTAATCTAACTTGATCTATTCTCGTTCAAATGATCAAGTTTTAACAGCATATCTTGAAACGAAAAATTCTAGGTTTAATGTATAAACGACTTTTCTTTTCCAGTGAATGTCATTTCTATTCCCGAAAAGAAAAAAAAAACATTGAATATAATTTTAATGCTCTTAGAATTTGAGATCAGCTTCCATGTTTCTGATCTTTACTTAAATAAATTGGAAGATAATTGGTTGGTTTGTTGGTTGGTTGGTTGTTTTTTTATACCATATCAACTCTTAAAGGTTATTTAATGCCAAGTCTTGTTTATATATATATATATATATATATATATATATATATATATATATATATATATATATATATATATATATATATATATGATTCGTAACGAGTAGTTTTTTCCTAAAAAGTATTAAAAGAGCCATGGTTTCAGGCATGGTTAACTAACACTAATAGTTTTATTTGAACACAGTGAAATGTTTGCAAGTATTTTTGGTAAAACTAATTATTCAATTTAACAGCCATTTGTTTGCACTTAGTGTAATGGTTTCAAGTATTGAAAATAATTAAATATTTCTATTTGACCTATAAATAGGACCCTAAAAGGTACTACCAGGGAATCATAAGAATGAAAGAGTCCTCTACATTCTCCAAAGCTCAAGGACTGGAGCCTCACCTGCAGATGGAGTTTAGAGTCATACCCAGGACACTAGTTGGTGAGGGTGTTACCCTTCTGCAGAGATACAGTCAGTGTATTCTACAACCCCAGCTGACTGGGCGGTAAAGTGGAAGAAATCGATTACTTTAAATAACTCATAGGTTTCTGCTTTACAGCTAATCTAAAATGGGATACCTGTATTGCATCAACAAATGCAAGTGCGTTTACTGTAAAGGTCATTGTTATAGACAATGGAATCGGTGACCTGAGTTCAAATCCTGGACAAGGCGTTTCACTTGAGCGCTAACGCCCTATTCTATCTAAGCATCACACTATGGGCTGACCTAGCTCTTTAGTCTTAGAGAAGGAACAATTCAAAACAGCTGTACTCTGCTCAAAAATTGACCTTGTGTCACACCCTACTCGTGGTGGAGAGGTTCGGTAGATATATACATAGACAAATATGTAGACGTCTATACATCATGCCTTTATTATTGAAGTTGCTCAGCTGTTTACACATCTTCATTAAAATTTCAAATTTTGAAATAAAAAAATATTCAACCTTCAGTCTCGGTACTTTTTTTTATGATACTTCGTATATATTGCCCTTTCTTGACAAATTTTATGATATTTTCTCTCCAACTCTCCTATTCCCAGCGTGAATGCCAATTTATTTACATAAGTAACAGCTGGCTTTACTTATTGCTTTCTGCTGTTATTATAGACATAAGTTCAGACATGGACGTAGAGAGATTGCAGCACCAATAACAAATCGTTGCCTTCAGCCCGTTTAATGTTAGAGAGACAATCGATCAACTATATGTCCAGAGGTGGGAAGATCCTCTTGATGACCTACTCTTAACTGTGAAGCAAAACGTGGTATTTAGAGACGAGTTCCTCGTATTGGATAAGTGAGTTGAAATTATCAGCTTTGTTCCAGAGAGTGGCTCCTTTCAGGGAGTACTTGCACCATCTTCTAAAATTGGTAAGTTCTGGGTTTATTGCACGAAACCTGAGGTGGCCTTGAAAGGAAATGCTGGTGTAATCCAAGCAATTTTAAAAACCATCACTCGGGAAGTTCGCTTTCTGCTGAACACTCGCCATTAAACCAACCTTGTGTCACGTTCTAGCTTTGTGGAGATGCAAATAAATAACAACCCACCCTGATGACCGTCTGGAATAGGCAGGTTAATGCTGCGAGCAATCTTGAACAAGTCCTGGCGCCAAGACACCAACTGTACGGCCACCTGCCTCCTATCACGAAAGCTATTCAAGTTAGACGAACCAGACATGCAGGACACTGATGGAGAAGCAGGGACGAACTCATAAGTGATGTAATCTTGTGGACCCCCACACATGGCCGTGCAAAAGCAGGACGACCAGCACGAACATACTTTCAGCAACTATGCGAGGATATGGGATGTTATCCAGAAGACCTGCCTGAGGCGATGAACGATAGGGAAAAGTGGCGAGAGAGGGTCAGGGATATCCGTGCTACCAGCACCACATGATGATGATGATGATGATAACTAATGCAGCTGCTGTTATTTTTGTTGGTTTTTGTTTTGTTTTTTTTTGTTTTCTTCTTCTATAAAAGCTACTACTCTCTTTTCTCCACAAATGTTTTTTTGTTCTCTGTAAGAAACAAGAGAGATTCTGTGTAACGTTGACGAATTATTTTAATAAAAACAATATCTAAACAAAGAAAGTAAATATGTATTTCTTTTGATGTTTAGACGTTTGCGTTCCAAAGAATCTACAGGTCGGAGGTCAGTCTAGAAAGTAGTGAGACTGACTTCTATCGGGTTGGCGACCCTGATTAAATATCAGTTGATTAATGATGGCCCTGAGCATGGTTGAAAACATTCAGCTCAGTTTTGCCTTTCAGAGTTCACGCTCAGCTGAGAAATCTCAGATTATAACAAAGAAAGAAAAAAAAACAAGAATATAGAGTACTGCAATGCAATCGAATTCTGTTCTGAGGTGGTTCAATACGACCGAAACAAGTTCACTCAGGCATATGGATATCATGTTCCGCTCCGGGCACCGGATGATTTGGTGATGCAAGGTATTTATGGCGAAGAGACTGTGGAAGATGAACATTCTGATCGACCGTAGACACCATTAGATTGTCTATACGGTCGATAAGAATGTGAAAATGAAAGAAAATTAAGGATTCTAATCAGATCTGATTGATACTCGATGATGACAATGATTAGAGGTGAATTTTCAATCAGGAATGCTAATCTAAAAAAAATCTACAATAACTATCAAAACAAATTGTTTGAATGAGTTTTTGGACCAAGAAGAATATTTTTGTGCTTACATAAATTCTTAATTCCTCTGTACTGAGTACTTCTAACAATTACCTGTTCTCAAAGATCAAAGACCAACACCATGGTTATCACTTGTGAGTTGTTGGAAGCATTACGAATCAAAGGCAGTGCCAATTTGAAGACTTCCAGTACTATTTCCTGAAGTTCGCTCAATATTTTCATCAGTGTGTCTTCCAAACAGAATAATTTCAATGGAGATAAAGTTGATTTATAATTGATTTGTAAATGAGTTGATAATTAAAAAAAAAAGATAAAATAAAAATACAAATTACCCATAAGTGCACATCATTAAACGGTTATTGACATAAGAAAAAAACCCGATGATCTGAGAACAAGTCCTGGACGAGACTGCTATGAGTTTACCTTCGAGCTAATGCTCTTGGAAAAGATGTAAATCCCTTTTTTCTTTCTTCGTCAAACTATAGGTTAATAGTTGGGCAGGTTAAGTTTGGTTATTTGGTTAATGGCATTTCAAACTTCTGGGCTATTTAATGCCAAATCATGTTTGCTCTCACAAATACATATGCTCGGGCAGGCACGTGTGCGTATGCGTGTTTGATTTATTTGGTTCGATTTTATTTGGTTTATGGCTTATCAACATTTGTGGGTTACTAATATCAAGACCTGTTAATATATATATATATATATATATATATATATATATCTTTAAGAATAAACAAAAACCAGTCACATTAGGATTATAAATTTATTTCCATCCTGTCATGGGTTTTTGATATAAATCAAAAACACCCAAAAAAACTAACCGGACTTCTTCAGATCTTATGGATAAAATGATTCTGAATAGACACAGGAAAGAAGGGTGGGAAGGGATAGAAGAGGGGTGAAGAGTTTTCTCCTCATTAAAATTACATTGAGCTCTTTGCCAGGAAAATTTAAATGTTCACTGTGAAATGTTTTTTTTTTTGGTCCTGATGGAATTACTCCGGTTTAACCGGACCGAACAATACTATATATATATATATATATATATAGGTAGGTTCACGAAGAGATTTGTATTTTTTGAATTTATTTATTTACATACGTGTTGTATGTGTGTATGTTTCCAGCTTGTTGCTTTCGTCAGAGAAGGCCTTGTTAATGGGGTAAGTCTCATTGAGTACCCTATTAACAAGACCTTGTGCCACATATGTTCTCTGACGAAAGCAATAAGCTGGAAATATACATATATACAACATGTATGTAAGAGCAAAATAAATAAATTCAAAAAATATAAATCTCTTGGTGGACCTTCTTATTTTAGAATATATTTTAATTATTTCTTTGGGTCTACAACAAACATCTTTATATATATATATATATATATATATATATATATATATATATATATATGATTTGTGAGTGAATAGTTTGTAACATTATTTTTAAACGACCCAGAGCTCATTTGACTACACGCAGTTAAATGGGTTCAAACACTGTAATCCAGCATTAATACTTCTTTTTGATATTAATCATTTGTTTGCTCACTGATAAATGTTTTCAAATATTTCTATTTAACACTAATAATTCCGTTTAATATTATTCATTAGTTTGCATACAGTCTCGATAGTTTCAAGTATTGAAATCTAAACGTAATTGACCCCCTGTCGCCGCCTTTTATCACCCATAAGATATAATAGGGTTGGGTACTTGTTTGTCACAAGAGCAATTTTAAGAATACGGTCGGAACAATTATATAAGTGCTAGGTGACTACTAATCACTATTTGATGGCACAGGTAACCTAATTCTCCTGCTGATAAATATATTTAATTTAGACGGCAAACTAATTGCAAAAATGAAAACATTTCTGTAATTAATGACAGACACTTTTTAAATACTTGAGTGAATAAAAAATGTTGTTATCTTTCGGTAAATTCAGGTGCATTTCAGCCGCTCTGGATACGTTTAATGAATCTGTGAAGATAACGAACCTCTCAAATACTGATCCCGGTTTATATTCTCTGAGTACAACTCGCATGCAAGAATTGCATAACCTTGGAAAATACGGTTTGGGGCTAACTGGATCTGACTTGGAAAGTATTGAAAATTTAGTAAAAAATGTCTTTTAGATGAAACTTTTTAATTTCAACTATAAACTGGTATTTATGGCGATGTGTAGTGACAGTTAGATATTGAGTCAGTCTAAGAGTCTGAAATTTGGGTGGTCCATATCCGAATGTTGGGGGAAAATTTCGGGCTCCATATAGAATCAGTTGATTGGAGACAGTTAGTTGGCTTAAGAGGGACGAGACAGAAGTAGAAGCTAGGAATCAGTCTATTGGCGGTGAACCCATATAGCAGCCATAGTCAAGTTGAGTTTACTCCGCACGCCAGATGCGGGTTGGCAGAGCAGAGATAGAAAAAGGTTCCAGAGTGTCAGAACCACCCTCTCTACGAGCAAGTCCAATCTTTCTTTGCTGTCTTTTCTTTTTCTTTGTGCTTGTGACACAGCTGTCTCCTGAGCTCGCGCATTGTGATCATATTTACTCAACCCCTCCGCTCGGGCAGGATATGACACAAGGTCATTTTTTTAAAGCGGAGTTTAACAGGTTTGAATTCTGAGTTTTCCTTCTCCTAGATTAGTTGCCTCACCAAGGCTGAAGAACCTAGTCTGCCCTACTATTTACCCATAGCTGTAAGGAGAATAATTGGATTCATACCTTTCCCAAGGGTATTAATGCTATGTGAAATGCAATCAGTCCAGGAGTTGAACTCGTGTCGCCGTGTCCAATTCCTGCGACGATAAACATTATACCACGGGCACCTCGCGCATTGTGATATGCATCAACAGAATACAACAATGAGTTGGGTTCGATATCACGGTGCAGCAGAATATGCACATGATGTGACAATATAAGCACGATGAAAAAAAGGTGCACTGAACAGCAGTCAACAACTATTACAATACTACCAACCACAATGTGTATCCCCACTATGGTTTGAACTGCTTCGATCACGTGATGTACGCGCCGCAAACTAGCATGTACTAAAATATTGCAAAACTTTTGACTCATCTTTGTACTAAACAACATAAGCCCATTTGATGACAGAAGGTTTCCAGTTTTCCTACTGTGAAATATATTTTATTGACGCAGAAAACTACCAGCAAACATAAAAACATTTCAGTAGTTAATATCAGACTATTTTCTTTTTACTTTTTTTTTTCAATGAATTTGAGTTTCTTTCTTTCTCAGGGTCTGGTAGTTCAGATTTTGTTTGCTTTGAAGACACTTAAATTGATTAATTCTTTGCTTTTTTAAAAAAGTTTTCAAAATATTATAACAAATATTTATGGAATATCGATGTTATTTTATTAAATATAATTTGTAAAATACTTTTAGTTTAATAAATGTTTTTTACATAAAATCTTACTTATTTGGAAAACCACGGATAAATGAAAGCTGGGATGGTGATTCAACGGATGGCAAAGTCCTGCAGTATATTATTACACGGAACAAGTCTATTAAAACATAATCTACAAATCACCTTAGTCCTGCCACTGAGGCTTAAAATACGCTGACTGTATCCCCTGTAGAGGGGTTAGACCCTTACCAAAAAGGGGCGTCTTTGGTATGATTCTAAACTGCATCTAATAGTGATCTGGGGAACATGGATTACACTTTTAGTGCTATTACTCCCAGGTCCACACTGAACAGGAATGATAATAACTGATATGCTTTCATCTATAGAACTAAGGTTAATATGCTATTAAAAAAAGAAAAAACACCAACCGTATCAATAGAGTAAATAGATCTGCTTAAAAATTATTCATATTCAATATTCGGTGTGCAAAAAAAAAGCCTCTTAAGAAACAACTATACAAAACATTGGAAATATCAAAGTACAAGGAGCATTATTCCCTAACATGTAGCCATAAAATACCCCTAGAAGGGTTGACGTGCCATCAACATTAATCATGCACTTTCTCTGACTAAATAACCAACAATCTCCCATATATTTTATATAATTTCACACAATGTGCACATTTAGATACAATTGGCCCAGCGGTTAGAGTGTCCGCCAATGGCCCGGGAGACCGGGGTTCAATTCTAGGTCGAGTCATACCAAAGACTCAAAAAATGGTACTTGGCAGGGTTAACACTCAGCATTATAAAGTAGAGATCAAGGGTAAGGTGGAGTAATCCAGGAAAAGGAGTATCGCCCTTCCCTACACCTCGGTGTAGTAGCTATTGTAAAGGGAGCCTTCGGGTCACCCTCGACTATAGTCGCCAACTTTACTTTTACTTATATATAAATATTTGTATCGTTATGATAGCTATATAATCTATGTGTGTAGATTATCATTGATATGACACTGGTGTTGTTTTATGGTTATGTGCAGCCACACTTTCATTGCAATTACCTTCAGGTCCACTTTGAACCATAATGGTTGTAACTATCTGGGTCCCATCTATCGCTCAAACAGATCTCTGAGATAATATTTTAAATGATTTTGAACTACATTAGGTTTATCTGAGGGAAACAGGATTCCATCTGTTCTTACTCCCCGACTCCAAGTGGGGTAGACACTTTAGCCTTATTAAGGCAATTGGTATAGGAGTGAGTTTGCTCAAAATTATTATCAGCTGTACTCCGCCCAGGGCAGAGGGGCTGGTTAAATATAGAAACTGGCTTTTTAAACATTAATATTGCAACTAATTATGAAGTGTTCATTCATTTAAAAAGGGAGGTCTCATTGGCGTGAGGGCTGAAATGCTGGACAGTTACATCGTAATATTACATTAATTTTCGGACTAATACCCTTGAGAAGCCTTGTCGGTGACACCAAATACATCGCCTGCACCCCTCTGCAGCGCCTGCACCCCTCTGCAGAGGCGTAAAACCCACCCCCAATGAGTGTTCTGGATATGACATTAAATCATCCGATGGCGAGACTTCGGCCTCTGAGATTTGGGAAATGAGGATAATCCCTTCATTGGCATTGCTCCCAAGACCACTCAAAGTAAAGTTGGTGACCGTAGGCGTGGGTGACCAGAACTCAACCGGCTCATTGGCCTAGTGTTCGCCAATGGTCCGGGAGACCTGGGTTCAATCCCAGGTTGCGTCAAACCAAAGACTTTAAAAATGGTACTAGATACTTCCTTGTTTAATACTCAGCGATATAAGGTAAATATCAAGAGTAAAGTGGAGCAATCCAGTGAAAGGAGTAGCGCCCTCCCCTACACCTCGGTGTAGTAGATTTTGAAAAGAGAGCCTTCTGATCGCTCTCGACTACGGTCGCCAACTTTACTTTAAGACCACTCTAGCCTGGGTAAATAGTGAAAAAAAAAAATAAGAGAGCATTTTGGAGAAGTATTATATGAATTGACTGGATTTTTGTCTTTATATAGATATTGAATTAAGTGTATGTTTTGCAGAAAGATTGTTTTTTTTAGGTTAATGTAAGAAGATAGTAAAAATTGGAGGTGTTGAAGGAGGCATGATAAACAAATAAACAAATTATTTTTATTTATTAATTAATTAATATACGTTTCTAGGTTTGTTTATTTATCAACATCAGTTTTGTTGACATTTGTAGTTCATCATTATTCGAGATTTTTAAAAGAAATTATTGTGAAAAATATAAAATAAGGAAACATTGTAATCTATAATAGAAAATTAGTGTACCCAAATTTGATAAAACTTAATAATTATTAATGTTCATTATAAATTCATATGCAATGTTTTAATATTGTAATAGGCGTGATCTAAAACTAACAGAAGTAAGAATTTCTTAAATGTTAAATTTTTGAATTTTTAAAAATGAAAATGTTTAATGTGCTGAAGAACACATATGATAAAATGATGATATCTAGACATATAGATATAAAAGCTGACGATATCCCGACATTTAGACATGTAAGTAAGTAAAGTTAGCGACCATAGTCGAGGGTGACCCGAAGGCTCCCTTTTCGATAGCTACTACACCAAGGTGTAGGGGAGGGCGCTACTCCATTCCCAGGATTGCTCTACTTTACCCTTGAACCGTACCTCATAATGCTGAGTGTTAAGCAAGGTGGTATCAAGTTCCATTTTTAAAGTCTTTGGTATGACTCGACCTGGGATTGAACCCAGGTCTCCCGGGCCATTGGCGAACACCCTAACCGCTGGGCCAATGTCCTGAGACATATATAGTGAAGATATCCAGATATGTTTACATACTGTTGGGTAGCCATGACCAACTATACAAACACATATGTATATGCATGCAAAACACAACGACACAATAAAGATGAGCAACACAGTTCTTAGAAAAAATATAACTCTCACCTTATTTGAAAGGGTTGTGTGTGAGAGGGAGTTGGAGACCGAACAGAACTGCAACATACTGACCCCACTCTATTGGCCATAACCGTGTTTCTTTCCCGTTCACCTTGGCTGCTCAACCGGGGGCCTGGGGCCGAGCCTCTCTGGGTGCTGGTTTTCTCTACCGCAGCTTATCTCCAACTCTTCTGATCTCCAACTGATTGAATTTCCTGTGCACTGAGTTATATAATAGTTTAACGTCCACCTTCTTCTTGTGGGCGTCACAATTTCCCACTCACTCAACCTGTCCACGGTCAAGGTTATAATCCTGATATTCCTCAACCGGATGCACCTGTTATTTACAAAGGCCGGGTCGTAGGTCAATATACAACTATACAAAATGATAATTTATGCCTCATTCTCTCGGAAGGATTCTACTTTGATTATATACCATTTGGTAGTATGGCCCATCTCTTACACGATTCCCTGTGGGTAACCTTTTTCCGCCCAATAGTGCCTTTCTGCGCTAGTTTGCTGCATTCACTTATTATGCGATTAACCCTTTCATCTCTGTCTCCACATAATCAACACTTATTATTCTCTTTCCTACTATCAATCCTTATTTTAATATAATTGCTCCTCATTGTGTTGTTTTCTTCTGATATTAAAAGAAATCCAGTTCTTCTCTTGGGGGTTTCCCTTTCTTAACCATGTTCTGGCCTTGTCATGCACAATTTCGGCAGTTTGTCGCTTGAAATATCCGTACAGTTGTTTTTCTTCTTATTTTTGTTTCTTGTGTTATTGTTTTTCTGTTTGTTTTTAATTCACAATCAATGTAATTAGGTTTTCTTTGCTCTTTTTAATGTACTTCTTGAGACTGGGCAGACCGCGTGGCGTAATGGCTAAAGGTCTGAGCGGCGCCTCGAAGTGAGTGAGTTCAAACACTTAATCACGTGATTGTGTTCACTATCGGACTAATTCTTGGAAAAGGTATGAACCCCCTTATTCTCGAAGAAATGGGTTAAATAGTACCCCTAGTGTTCTATTACAAGAATGGCTTTGGCATTAAATCACCCAGGGAAGTTGGTATGCATTTAAATAAAGAAACTAAGTCAAACTAAATCTCATCATACTTACGAAAAGAAGGCCATAGACTTGAACATTTACGCCTTTAATCAGTGTTTGGGGAATCGCATTTCATTGATCGTCTAATACCTTCAACAAAATGTGAGAACTGAGCGCTTCCTTGGGCGAGGTTCATTGTAAGGCATCATTATCAATTCAGTGTGATTCGCTTCAGGCGAAACAAGACTGGTAAAGTTGGCACCTCTATCACCATTCAATGTAGTCATCTCTTTCGGTTTAATTTGATCATCTGTAATCATTGCCGAAATGCTCTCAGGCTTACTTATACGTTCTGGCAATATTTCCCTCTGCCCCGGTGCGTACGAGCAACTGTGTACATACAAACACACGCATACAGACACATAAACAATCGCACACATACACATACATATACATACATGCACATGCGTATACACATATGCGCACGTACATACACACACGCAAATACACATACACACATGCACGCACGCACATACATCCATACAAATTCCTTTGTCATAGAAATGTAATATACCTTAATGACATTTTAGAAACTACTGCATTTAGGGTCACACACTTTTCATTTTATCTTACTGACCTTTGTTAATACGAGGCGTGTTAAAAAATATGGACACTAAAGTATAAAATTTCTGTGATTTTAAAATATGAAATTCAAATGAGTTACAGTTTACATGATGATAGCTGAGTAAGATGATGATGCGAGGCACACTTAGAATAACGGTATCGTCATAGGAAATGGAGTCGGTGATTTGAGTTCAAATCATTGACGCGGCTTGTTTGGATTTTACTTCGCGCTAATGTCCTTAGGAAAAGCATGCATGAGTAAATAATAGAACAGACTAGAATTTTTAGCCTTAGTTCGACAATTTGCCTAAGAGAAGGAAAACTCGGAATTAAAACAAGCTGTTCTTCACTTAAAAATGATCTTATGTCACATCCTGCCCGTAGTGGGGGGGTAAATACAAGCATGATCTTGTCTGAACATCGACAATGATGTCTAGATGTCTTGCCAAAATGTAGATGAATAAGTGCAAATTTGAAAACAAAAATCATGGAGTCAGCCTCTCGATCTTTTAGTGTATTCGGACTATTGTCCCCACATTTATTGTTATATTCACAATATTTTGGCCGATACGTCTTTCGGCCTTCCTCAGATGTTTCTGGTCGAACTCGGGAGCCTAAATGGAACCTCACGTCGAACCCTTTATTTAATCCTCGAGGTAAGATCGTCCTAATTGCGTTGACCAAAACCTGGTACAAGTATTAAGCTAGAGTAAGTTTTCATTGTTATTTACCTGTAGTCAGGATTGAACCTACAGATGATTTCACTAAGAAAGATTTTAACAGAACCCCCATATCCGTTACACCACTTGCCTTGCTAGACTCTATAAAGGGATCATGTTGAAGAAAATGAACGTTTTCTTTAGTGTTTATTTATGTCTCTGTAAAAACAGTTTCAGTCTCAATACTTTTTTAATAAACCTCATAGGTAGTCACCCTAGAAACAATTTTAACATTAAAAATTGTACCTAATCGGAAAGTAACTCTCATCAACTGCTGATTAAAACAGTATTTTCTAAGAATTCAAATTATCAAAATTGAAGAAAAAGTTAACAAATTGTCTTAGTATTATAATAATTACCATTTAATTAAGCATTAATAATTCCTTTTGTATAATAATGATAATTACAAAGTCAGGAATAATAATCTGCTCACAAAACAAAAATGTTCAAAACGATAAATCTCTAAATAGATTGCCACTTAACATCCGAATACATTTCAGTTTTACGGTTCCTCCTCCTGCTTATTTTGTCCTTGAGGAGCGGCCTTACACATGTTTTCTAACAAGGTAACAACATTGATTAGTGGCGAGACGCCAGGCGTCACGGTTCTTAGCTAGCATAGACCATTGGCGATGGTCGACATGACAGGCTCCAAATAATTTTCTCAAGCAATTTTTGAATCGTTTCTTTGGTTCCCCCTTTCTGTCACCATGGCTAGAACAGTATAATTCCCAGATGGCGATGTTTCCTCATCCTAAAAATATTATCTGCCCACCGTTAGTGGGACTTCAGCAGCAATAGCCTCAGTGCTGGTGATCTTCGTCTTTTCAAAATTAAACTCAACATAACGTAGTCATGGATGAAAGTACAAACAAAGAAAATAAGAATATTTAAAAAAATACTTTTTGCTTTTAACAAAACCCTGCATGTATATATATATATATATATATATATATATATATATATATTGTGTATGTGTGTTTGCAGTATAGCCTATCGATAATCATACCCCGAACAAATTTTTATGTTAATTTTCTTTTTAACTAAAGATACAGGATGTTTTTATTTCTCTCGAAACATCATAAAATGAAAATGAATATTTTTAGGTATTACTTATCAAAATAAAATTACAACACGTCTGTCACCAAAACTAAAATTGCATAATATATAGAGGTTACTTGTTTTGGGATTGTTAGATATTCATATTTTTGGTGACAGATGCTATAGATTTTGGTAATTGATAATACTTAAAAATATCCGTTTTGACTGTATAGTATTCCACTGAAAATAACCCTGGTATCTTTGAGTAAGAATAAAATTAACTTAGATAAAATAAAATTGTACTTATTTATGAGCGATACAGTATATATATATATATATATATATATATATATATATATATATATATATTGGGACCTTGAATATCTTCTCGCTGATTTTTAATGAAAAGTGATCTTTTATTTTCAAAAATTAGGAAGAAAAATGTCTCTGAAAGTATTGCACATCGCTAGCCACCACTTTTTCCTATCTTTCTGGCAGCATTTGAATTCCACGTCGGTAAAATGACACATCTTTTGAGACTAACCATGAGTCGACCCATTTTTTCGTATCTTTATAATAATGAAACGGCTGCTTAGCTAGACCATGTGCCATCGATCGGAATAAGAGATATCCAGGTGGGACAATGTTGAAAACGATGGTCCGGTAGGACTTCTCATTTAAGCGTTTTCAAGTTGGTTTTTATCCGTTTTTCAAGATGTTACCTAGCGCTGTCATGTTTCAAAATCCCTTTGTCGTGTCTCTGCTCATATAGTGGCCGTTTTTTCTTTAATGCTAGTCTCAAACGCATCAATTACAGTCGATAGTGATCTACCGGTCGATTTGAGCTGATCATAATAAACTACATCCAGCTGATCCCACCAAATGCAAAGCAGAAGTTTTGAACCATGAATATTTGGCTTTGCCACCGATGTTTATGCATGGCTGGGCTTACCCAACAATCTTTCACGCTAAGGGTTGGCGTAGTGTATCTACTTTTCATCGCCGGATACAATGCAAAAAAACTTCCGTTTTCCGTTGTTGAAGCAGTTGTTCACACGTCACAAGACGCCGTTTGAAGTCTCTCGGTTTTAACTCGTACGGCACCCAATGTCTTTGCTTTTAATTCATTCTTAATGCTTTCAAACGTCTCGAAACTGTTGTGTAATCTACTTCTAATGATTCTGTAAATTCCGCTTGTGCCTGACATGAGTCTTCATGAAGTAATGCTTCCAATTTTTTATCTTCAAACTTTTTCGGTGCCCCAGAGCGTTCTTTATTTTCAATATCAAAATCATTATTTTTGAAGTGTCTGAACTAATTCCTGCGTGTTTTTTTCCGACAGAGCATTGTCACCGTAAGTCTCAACAAGAATACTTTGTGCTTCAGCAGCAGAGTGGAGTAAAATTCCCCACAAATATATTTTCTTTGGAATGAAATCCGACGTGTTTAACTCTATGAAAAACAAAGTTGTTTACTCTTCGGCAAATTGACATTCTTTGAATTTTGAGCTTGTTTATAATACTTCCTTATAGATGCGTTACCATCTAAAATTACACGCATGCAGTTCTGGAAACACCATCTGTTGGGAAAGAGCGGAAACTTATTCAAGATCTTTTGGTTTATGGGGATGAGTTAACTGTCGTATAAATTATGCAAAAATGAAAATAACACTGACATCTCAGTTTATCAGATATATTTACAAAATTTACATGAAAATATCTTGAAATACGAAAGATTAAATTTATCTAAAGAAATTAAAATTAGGTTCAATCCCAGCTCTCATACGACTTCGGAATCTCCTGTAAGCCTTTCTGACGGTCTCTTTTATTAAACTGGTAAATGCTACTGTCTTCCTGGCCTTCAGTGTGTCTTTGCTGTTGTGTGGAGTTTTATTGATCTCTCGCTTAACAGTGCCCTATATACAATAATCAAGAGAATTGTGATCTGAGGGGTTGAGCGGTCAGACGTTGGGGTCGACGTGATCATAAACATTTTCCAAGAGCCAAGAGTTGGCTCTCCTACTTTTGTGGCATAGTGGAGAGTCCTGATGTTATACATAACACAGACTTCCAGCAGGATTTCCAGCCGCAACTCTCTCGATCCAGGAAAATAATACCTCCCCCAGGCACTTGATGTAGGCTTCCGTGTTGATTCTGAGGCCGTTTGAGAAGATGAATGGAAGATTAATGTTACTAAAGTTGCTAGTGGCCACCCAAACACCGTGACGTTAACTGGGTGTTTGGTTTACATTGGTACATCTTGTGGGGTCAGAATAAGCCAAGAGTTGTTCGCTAATAGTCCGCCTGGCGGCTCCAAAAAATCCTCATGTCCCGACGGCATTCACCTCAAAAAAGGGCACCTCAGGTGCCAGGCAATAAACCTAACACCTCAGAGGAGGGTTAGAGCTTAAGCAGGGTTCCCCGAGGCTCGAGGAGAGTTGGCTGCGTGACGTGAATGCTGGGCTTCCTTGGCATCAACATCAAGTAGCCTCGAACGAATGAACCATCACTACCAGAGGCAGTTGAGATATGTTCAACCAACAGTTGTTAAATGATGGTTGTTTGGGTTTTATGGCATATCAACCCTTGTAGGTTATTTAACGGCAAATTCATTTTTATGCAAATATTTCTATTTCAAACAATTCAGTTTAGCATGAGTAAACAGTTTAATTGTCAAAAACATTTCTATTTCAAGCTATTCAATTTATTCAAATAGAGCTAATTCAGTTTAGTATAAGTACAGATTTTATTTGCACACAGTTAAATGTCAAAACAGTTATATATAAAACAATTCAGTTTAACGTAAGTACAGTTTCAATGTCAAAAACATTTTCATTTCAAATAATTCATTTTGGTATAAGCACGCAGTTTAAATGTAAGTACACTGTTTAATTGTCAAAAACATTTCTATTTCAAGCTATTCAGTTTAGTCAAACAGTTCTAATTCAAACAATTCAGCTTAGCATTTGCATGCAGTTAGTTCTATTTAACTCATAGATAGGGCCCTATCAGGTGCTACTATTTCGGGCCAGAGTGGACCTGGGAGCCATGGCAATGAATAGGTGCTCTGCATTTCCTAAAGCTCCAGCTTCACTGGAACCTCACCATTAGATTGTTTAGTGTCATAACCAGTACACTCGTTGGGTGGGTGGGGGTTACCCATCTGCAGAGGCGCAGTCGGTGTATTCTACAGCCCCAGCCGACTGGGCAATTGTTCAGTGAGTTCACTATCTTATCCTCCCAAATTTTTCTCATTTCAGAAAACCTAAAAGTATGTTCAGTTGGAGAGCATGCTTGTTGAAAAGTTTCGCAGCGCGGTTTTTCCTCTTCTCCTTCATAGCCTGTGATAAAAAATTGCACTTTCTCATGTTGTATTAAAATTAGCGACTGTTTTTTTATGCACTTCCTGCCTGATAAGAAATTCAGACACTCCCATGTGCCTAACTATGGACTTGATTGACTTGTTGGGGATAGTTATCAATCACAGTTTGGATCTCACCAATAAATCCGAAAGTTTTCTTCTTATCAGAACGATCAGATTAAGGTTTCCGTGTTGCCATAACATTGTAAGTGGACCGTAGTCGAGGGTGAACTGAAGGCTCCCTTTTCAATAGCTACTACACCAAAGTGTGGAGGTGCCCGTGGCGTAATGGTTATCGTCGTAGGAAATGGACACGGCGACACGAGTTCAAATCCTGGACGAGACTGCATTTCACATAGCACTAATACCCTTGGGAAAGGTATGAATCCAATAATTCTCCCTCCAGCTATGGGTAAATAGTAAGATAGACTGGGTTCTTCAGCCTTGGTGAGGCAACTTGTCTAGGAGAAGGAAAGCTCTGAATTTTAACCTGTTAAACTCCGCTTAAAAATTGACCTTGTGTCATATCCTGCTCGAGCGGAGGGGTTGGTAAATAGGACTACACCAAAGTTTAAGGAGGGGCGCTACTCCATTCCCTGGATTGCTCCACTTTACCCTTGATCCTTACCTTACTATGCCGTGTTAAGCAAGGCAGCATCAAGTAAGATTTTTGAGTCTTTGGTATGATTCGACGTGGGATTAAACCCCGGTCTCCCAGACCATTGGCGAACACTCCACTCATTAGGCCAATGGCCTATCGTAATCACCATTAAACTCATCCAACTCTTTTCGAATCCTCTGCACTGTCCTCAGATTGACACCCAAACACTCTGAAATTATCGTATTGGCGGTTCCGTGGTGAATGCCAAGAAGTACAGCGTGCTGTTTCCGATTTTCTGAAGGTATGAATTGTGTCATGTTGCTGCTTTCCTCTCAGACACCCGCCAACTGATTCTAATTTGCTGCACAGTCGACAAAATCTGAAACAAATAAAGCGCACGTGCGACATTAATTTAAGATAGTGACATTTTACCGATCACACCCTCTGTGTGTGTATGTGTGCCTATATGTATGTATGTATGTATGTGTGATAGAATGTAAGCAATCTTGAAATAAACATCTGATGATGATGCTCAAAAGCCGAAACTAGAGAGAATACACCAATTAATAAAAATATTTTTCGTTCACACACACACACACACACACACACACACACACACTCTCTCTCTCTCTCTCTCTCTCTCTCTCTCTCTCTCTCTCTTGTCGGCATAGAACTGATAAAAATCTATTGTGAATATCTCATAAAAAATTGCGATTTATAAAAACGTCGACATTTCAGACAAGTATTTTACATAACTTTTCTTTTAAACTTCAATACTTTTTAAAGTTATAAGTAATTTTTTAATCAGCATTTTCGTTTCCCAGACTTTCAGACAGGTGGTATTTTGAAGATTTCACAACCCACTTTATAATAATTCATGGCCAACTGCTTAAAGACCAAAGTGTCAAAATTACCTCCAACAGATATAGAAAACCTTTTTTTAACACAAAAGATACCAATAGTTACTTTAATTGATTGTATCAGTTACCTAACTCCGTCGAAGTTTTCATGTGTGATTTTACAAACAAAACCATTTTTCTTCATGTTTTTCTTTCTCCTCTTTCTATATCTGGATCAGTATGTTCATTATTTTATCTAATTTTCTCCCTGTTTGTTTGTTTGTTTGTTTGTTTGCGACTTTTCTCATCAACATGTATCTGAATAATCAAATTTTAAAAACATTTTTTCACAAAATAAATTTTTAAAAATTGCTCAATACTGGCCATTACATCAATATAACACTTAGAATAAACTGTTCTTCACACACTCATCTGTGGCAACCCCATAACTGTCAGTTTCACGCTTCATATGAAGGAAAAATATAATTATCAAATGACCCTTCCCCCATACACACATACACCGTTTCTTTCAGTGAGTGTGAGCACAAATATATTTCTTTTTACCTTTTCACGTGTACGTAAATGCGGAGTAGGTGTATGTGTAAAGATTTACAACCATTAAAAGATTTGACATAAGGTTACAGTTATAGGGCTCCCAGTGAGAATCCAACTTGCTCGCAAACCAATTACACCACTGGAGACACTCGTTATGTACTAACCTAAATTTAATCGTAGTACTAGGCCGTAAGAGGAGCTTACCGAGAGAGGATTGAACTCACTAGTTATAATCATCGGAGGTATGAATCCAATTATTCTCCCTTCAGCTATGGGTAAATAGTAGGACAGACTAGGTTCTTCAGCCTTCGTGAGGTAACTAGTCTAGGAGAAGGAAAACTCTGAATTTAAACCTGTTAAACTCTGCTTAAAAAATTGACCTTGTGTCATATCCTGCCCGAGCGGAGGGGTTGGTAAATATGATAATCATCGGAGGTTGTTTGATTTTAAAGAAGAATATCAACTTTTGATGAAATATTTAATGCTGATGTCAATATTTCATTTTTAGAAGCAATTAAATAGTTTCAAATAACTAATGATAATCATTTCTATGTAATTGTAACTTCAAGTAACAATTTTAATACAAATAATTTACATATATCTTTGATTAAAAGGAACTGACAACGAAGAATGTATGAATTGAAAAAAAAAAAGATTATTCTCTTTACAAAGAAGAAAACGTAATTCCGGCTAGAATAAATTTTAAAACCATTTGAAGAATTTAGGGTTTTCAGTCTTCAAATATTTTCAATTATGGCACAATTTGTTTTACAAAGAAATTTAACAGCCTTAATTTTCATTGTCTCAATCCATTTAAAGTATAGTATGAACTAACTTTTTACATAATTGTTTGACGAGGAAATATAACACTCTGATATATATTCCGGGTTATGAGAGAAGGGAGCTGCGACTCTCTGGCCATCAGCGGACGATAATAGTAAGCAAGAATTACAGAATAGTGGAAGTGGGAGAGGCCGTCTCTCTCTTCACCCCTCTCAATCATTACATGTTGATATGAGCACCTCACTCTCTATTTGACATGTGTGCGTCAGCGGAGAAGCAAATCTGCGATTATGATTGGTACCGAGGAAGAAACCGCCCACCCCCAAAAGCCAAGACGTGGAGAATTTTCAAACTACGTAAACTAGTTAGTTGTCGTTTATTCATCACAGGGTGAAGACGCATAATGAGTTGTTATTTAGCCGTCAAAGAGTGAAGACACATGAAGTGTTGCCGTTTCTTCGTCGGAGAGTGAAGACACGTAATTTGGGATATGAAAGAAACCCAAATTCCAAAATAATGCCGCGCAGAGCATCCTGAGAGAAAAGAAAGATTTTCTCCTTTGAATGAACCAGCCCTCCGAGGTATGGCGAGCCTCGTTAAACGAATACCCAAAGAAAATACTTGTCCACGAGGAAAGAAACATTTATTAATCTTGGTCTTATCTGAAATAAGACGTATAGGCTTCTACCCACACAGTAACGAGGGGGGAAAGAGAAGAGAATAAATTCCATAAAATCCCTAGTAAGTGAACATACAATTTAAGTATATTCAAATTTATCTTGCTGTATTCACGCTGACGTGAATAAAAGACAAATTATGGGAGGAAAGAATAGCTCCGACAAGATAGAGGAGAAAAGAGGGAATATTTCCCCAATGATAAACTTGAGATTTAGAGCACGAGCTCTACCATTAAATCTCGAAGCCTGATGGAAAGCGGGACGTGTTTATAACTGATGAACTACTGTCTCACCTTCCGTCATTTACAGATATTCTATGGCTAGCTCGTCAGGCGATAAAGTTAATTTATGGGGGCTTAGTCCGAGATACGGATATTTTAGTGGAGGCTCCTCTGAAATACAGAAAGACTTCCTCGCTCCTGACTTTTACCTGAATTGTTTTTTTTTGTTTCTTCCTTTTATTCAATAAAAGAATATTGTTATTAATCTTGTTAACCCAAACACGGCAGTTCAAAGTCCTTTTTTTATTGTGAAAAATTGTATTTGTCGAAGACCTTGTATTTGAGGGGGAAAGCTGCCAGTTAGCGGTGTCGACTTTTAAAAATTCACCAATAACTCGCCTAGTGGCTTTAAAATGTGATTCCGCTTGGGAGTTTTTGATATCTGTAACACTAAGTAGCGTTCAGCAGTCCACAGCCAACGTCTGTGCCCTGCGTTAACTGGTGGACTTGGTGGGAATGAATAGCACCCTGCAAGCCCGCTGGGCTCATCATGGCGGCATAACAGTTGGCTATTGAAGGGTTGTTTATTGAAGAGTTGATTATTGAAGAGTTGATTGTTGAAGCGTTGGTTATTGAAACATTGGTTATTGAAGTGTTGGTTATTGAAACGTTGGTTTTTGAAGAGTTGGTTATCGAAGCGTTGGTTATTGAAAAGTTGGTTATTGAAGCGTTGATTATTGTAGAGTTGGTTAACGTCATGCAAAAGTTATAGTTCAAAAGGGACGTTGGCAGGTGAAATACAAATAAAACTAATTCTTTACTATAAAAATTCTTAAACCTCTTAAAATTGAGTAATTAAGCAACAATTCACCCCGGCAAAAAGTAATCAGAACCAATTCATAGACCGTCTAGACTCGCCCGGTAATTGACTTTTCTTAAGGTTGTGATATATTTTTGTCGTTTTTCTTTTCAAGATTTCGGCTGCCGGTTTCATTTGAAATCGTATAAGCCATAGTTCAAGTTTACAAAGGAAAAAGAAATAGAATGAACCCGAGAATAAAGTTGCTAGTCTAACTTTATTGACAAAAATCTGAGGGCAGCGTTCCAGACATTTTTAACAACAGACGAAGCAATGGTATTAGTCAGACTCTTTATCTCAATGTGTGTCGAGTTGCAATACGCTCTTAACGCTCTTAGGATTTGTCTTAATTTTCCGAAAAAATTTTTTTAACAAAAAACATTTTTCCCACTTCGATCACCTTGTACTAAAGACATAAAAAAGAGGTTCTTGTCGAACTAGTGTCGAACACATCAGTGTATTATGTACATTAAATTTATATATATGTGCTACTGAAGTGAGTTGGAAAATTGATGGTATAACCATAAACTTAGCTTCACCAGCAGAAAATATGTCAATTGTAGAACATTGTCAAAACATGTATGACTAATAAAAGATGAAATTAGAAAATCTCCCAGAATAGAATGAAATATTGTCAACAAAACATAAGGGAATAAAAGAGGTAACAAAGACTGTAAATTTTGTCAGGAGGAAAAATCATCCATCCTCGAACATACTTAAAACAATTTCTTAAACAAAAAAACTGAGATTTTCCACCTGACTAATTCCATATTTATTCTCTCCTTGTTAGATAACCCTATAGTGATATTTATTCATATATATAGGTAGGGATATTAAACAAATCCTTGAAGAAACATTCCTCAAAACAGCAGTTGTACGGTCATCTACCTCCCATCTCTAAAGCCATCCAAATAAAACAAACAAGACATGCGGAACACTGCTGAAGAAGTAAGGACGAATCCATAAGCGACGTTCTTCTATGGACCCCTTCATACGGACATGCAAGTGTTGGACGACCAACTAGAACTTATCTACAGTAGTTCTGTAGTGACACAGGATGTAGTCTAGAAGACCTGACGGAACAGATGAATGATAAAGACGAATGGCAAGGTAGTCAGGGAAATCCGTGGTCGCAGCAAGACATTATATATATATATATATATATATATATATATATATATATATATATGCATATATATAGGTGTGTTCTTCAATCCAGTAAATCCGGAGTAGGGAACAATTCCGTCAGGACAAAAAAAAATATTCAAATTTCGAATTTCGAATATTTGAATATTCCTGGTAGAGAGCCCAATGTAAATAAATTCATAGAACAAATATGATTTTAAAAAAAATATTCCGTCATATTAGGATAATAATTTTTTTTCCATCCTGTTAAGAGCATTGATATGAATCAAAGACTCTGAAATAATTTAATAATAATAAATAAATTATATAATAATAATCCATGATTGAATTATGATAATGATATGAAATAAGAAAAATTATTTTAGAGTCTTTGATTCATATCAATGCTATTAACAGAAGGAATAATGAATTTATTATCCTTATGTGACCGAATATTGTTTTTTTCTTGATATATATATATATATATATATATATATATATATATATATATAATATTTTTTTAGTATTATGATGAAAATACAGTTAACACTTACATGCTAAAAAATTACACACACACACACACACATATATATATATATATGTGTGTGTGTGAGTGGGTAATTTTTTAGCATGTAAGTGTTAACCGTATTTTCATCATAATACTTGATTTTTTTTCACTCTTATATAATACGACTGATTGGCCACTTTCCCCGCTTTACTGTTCGATGATTATGCAAAAACAAAACAAAACTTAAAGTAACGGATTGCTAGAGTTTATAATTTGATATTTTTCTTGGTTGTTTATCTGTTCTATATTAAAACATATTTAACTCTTTTGTCTTTGGAAGTCTTCTAACGATAGCAAAACCTTTTACAAGACAAATTTATACTCTTTCCTTCGTTGACGGAATATAACGAGTGCATTTACTTTGTGTTTCTGACCCCAGCAGACGTTTTGTGTGATTAATACACATATCTTGAAAAAAAAAGAATCAATATAACAAGAACCAATTTTTGAGTAAGATACCTTTATCTTTTACTCAATCAAACATACCAAAAAGATTAAAATTCTGCGATTATTTTACTTCAGAAATGTCTGCTAGACCCACACAATATCAAAATTTTAATCATGGACGATCTCCTAAAGAAATTAACATTTCCGACATTAAAGTTCGATTTTATAATTTACGCTAAACACATGAGTCTGAGAGCATAACTTGGAGCAATGAAATAAATGTTGGCAAATGTAATAAATGAATTGACGGTTTCTTGAAATTTTTCCTAAAATAAAATCTGCGTGCATTCATTCATATTTCCTATCTCATTTTATTGGGAATATCTAGGTTGATTGATTGATTGTAACGACATATCAACCCATCAAGAGTTATTTTATACCGAGAGGTTAGAAAATCGTGTTCATTATACATTCAGAGGGGTGGGCAACGAGTCCGAACTACAGGCATGCTATTACGTTCACTTTCTGACAAGTATCCTTGGGAAAGATATGAACCCTCCTTATCCACCCCCAGATATGCGTTAAGCAGTACCCCTACGGTTCTTCTTGATCGATTTAGCTTTAAATAATCCAAAAAAACGTTGATGAGCCATTAAAACAATCAACTATAGATTCAGATTTACATTTCTGGTGTAGTAGTTTCTTAAGAGATTATTTTGTACACGACCCAACCGAATAAAGAAAAATTTAAACAATTCTTTTTGATCCATTGGTGTTTTCCAAACAAGAACAACACATCCGGCTCAGAGTGAACCTGGGAGTAATGGCAAAGAAAAAGGTACTTTATACTTCCCAGATCTTGAGTCTTACCATCACATGCAGTTAAGTGTCATACCAAGACCTCTCTTTAGGGAGTCTTACCCTTCAGCAGGGGATATAATCAGCATATTCTAATCCCCAACGACAGGAAGTGTGAGCATTTTGATTGATTTGGTTGGGTTTTATGGCATATCGACGATTGTAAGTTATTTAATGCCTATTCCTTTTATACATATATATTAAATAGATGATTTCTAAACACATTTTGCGGCCAGTAACAGTAATTGCGACTTAGGAACAAATAGAAAAACAACAAAAACTAGAAAACAGAAATGAGGAGAAAAATAACTGTAAAGATATTTCAATTGACAAAGGGTTATGAACCCTCATTCAACAAAAAATCAAACAAGGACCAGTCCAAAACAAAGTATTTGTTCTCTTCACTCACTGGTAAACTGCCGAGTTTTCATAGGCTTCAGTTTATTGGTGAAAAATGTTCAAATGTAAAAGGGTTTATCATCATTTAAGCATAACGTAATTTAATCGTGTACTTACACTTTTCCTTAACGGGCGTTAAAAATGTATAATTCAAGAATAACATAATTGAATTCTCTATTCCCTGTATTTATAAATAGATGCTATGCTTGATTACATTCTGTTAAACGTACACGCAGAAATATTTTATGTAAATATAATTAAATAAAAACGTAAGATTCTTACACAGAGAGTTCCAATTTAGATTGCAATACTCGCAATGAAGGTGGTTTGCAATGGCACGTGCCCGTTTTCACGATGCACTTTCCTGAGGAGGACTTATTTTATCATGAACTGCAAGTGTCTGGGGAAGGGGGTTTATTTTTTGTTGTTTGTTCTTCTGGGTTTTTTTTACATTTTTTTAGTTAATTTTTCATAGCTCTCTTGATTGCATTTGTTTTAATTTGTTTTGTTTTTTGGGTTTTAGGTGCAATTATAGAATTTTCTTAAAAGAAAATATAATTGAAAATTTTCATCAATCTTTCTTCTGAACAACGGTATAAAGAATTCTAAAGATTATTCATATAAGTCTTGGAATTTTTTTCTTTCAATCGAGTGACGAAGATGATTTTTAAAATTATGTTCTGACAGACAAGATTTTTAAAATTATGTTCTGACAGACAAGATTTTTTGAATTATGTTCTGATAGACAAGATTTTTAGAATTATGTCTGACGGACAAGATTTTTAGAATTATGTTCTGACAGACAAGATTTTTAGAATTATGTTTTGATAGACAAAGAAAACTTATTCTGCAATGAAAATTCAAAAATAAACTCCCTTTATTTTTACTATAACAATCAGGCCCATAGGGATGGGAATTGCTTCTCAAATTTTATGGGGGGTGTCTTCGTGGTGTAATGGTTAAAGCGATGGACTGTAGAATCGTAGTAAGCGAGTTCGTACTCCAGTCACACTATTACATTCACTTTCGGGCAAATACCCTTGGGAAAGGTATGAACCCCCCTTATCCTCCCAGCTATGGGTTAAATAGTACCACTACTGTTCTTCTCGGAGGAGAGCTTTGGCATTAAATAACCTACAAAGGTTGATATGCCATTAAACAAAGAAACCAAACCAAACCAATCAAATGTTATTTTGTGGTTGAGGAATATTGGTGTCAAATTAGTTTGATGAATAGCCGCAGATAATTACCAAATTTACGGAAAATCGATTAAGGGGTTTTCGTATCCACAAAATTACACACACACACACACACACACAGAGTTCATTTTGATAGCATAAGAAATTACAGCATGAATAATTAAGAAACAAAATGTTACATAGTGTTGCTTATATTGAAAATAGTTTCTTGATGCGGTATTCATTAACATATGATTAAAATTATTACTTGAAAAAATTATTTCGGTATTAAATAGCTCAACAAGGGTTAAAGTGCCGTAAAACCAACTAACTAAAATTATTCTTATTCTTTGGATACTAATGGGTAAATAGAGAAAAAGATATCTTGATATATGCAAAATTGAGAAATTATCAAAACTAATACGAATTCTTTTCATGCTTAAAACTCTTTTTGCTGCGTATATATGGTATATTCCTTTTTCTGTGTCCATAGAATCTTTCTGAATATAGGAATTATTTCATCAAAGATTTTTGTTTATTATCTTTGTTCCCTGGCATTGCCAGATATTTTTGCTTGTAAGTACAAGACAGGAGAATTTTAAGAAACACATTTTCGAGGCTTAAGAGGATAAGAATTGAAAATCAGATCAACAAGCAGACGAGCCTATCAAGATGTGTTGAATGACAAATACTTGCCAGAGGCTGGGTAAATACAAGTGAAACAGAACGAAATCTTAGAAGATTACACCGTGAAAGAAGAAGCCATTGATGGGAGAATCTGCTTGTAACCGAGTGACAATTTTGTCTACAAAGATTGCCGGCCACGACGACAGATCGAAACAAGGAATTGGACTGAACGGTTTCTTAAAACTCATGAATAATTTTACAGTGTCTGGGGAGTCCGAGAATTAAATTCTTAAATAATATGTCTATGGAAGTTTCCTAATTATTCACTTCTTTGGTTGGTTGTTTGGTTAGTTGGCATACCAACCCTTGTGGGGTATTTAATGCCATTTTTGTATATATATATATATATATATATATATATATATATATATATATATATATATATATATATATATATATATATATAAGTAGAGTGTTTGCCAATGGTCCGGGAGACCAGGGTTCAATCTCAGGTCGAGTCCTACCAAAAACTCAAAAAATGGTTCTTGATGCCACCTTGCACTATAAGGTAAGGATCAAGAGTAAAGTGGAGCAATCCAGGGGATGGAGTAGCGCCCTCTCCTACACATCGGTGTAGTAGCTATTGAAAAGGGAGCTTTCTGGTCACCCTCGACTAAGGTCGCCAACTTTATTTACTATATATATAATGATTTGTTAGTGAATAGTTTGTAGGTAATTAACTTTATTTTCAAACGAGTCGCTACAGCTCATTTGTTTGCACGCAGTTTCAAGTTTCCTATCTAACACAAATAATTCAATTTAATATTAATCACTTGTTTACACAGTGTTAAATTTTTTCAATAGTTCTTATGTAACACTAAAAATTCTATTTAACATTAATCATTTGTTCACACACGGTTAAATAATTTTGAGTATTTCTATCAAACGCTAATAATCATATTTAATATCAATCATTTGTTTGCGCACAGTTAAATGGTTTCCAGTATTTCAGTATAATGCTACTAATTCTATTCAATATTTAGGATTTGTTTGTTTGGTAGTTACAGTTATTCCTATCTAATACGTATAATTCTTTTTTTTGTTTGTTTTTTGTTTTGAGGAAAGCAAAATTCTTTTTCAGAATTTTTTCACATAAATTCTCCATTGCTTGGAATTTGTCCTTAGAAAAATCATTTTAATTTCACATATACAGTGTATCACAAAAGTGAGTACACCCCTCATATTTCTGCAGATATTTAAGTATATCTCTTCATGGGACAACACTGACCAAATGATACTTTGACATAATGAAAAGTAGTCTGTATGCAGCTTATATAACAGAGTTAATTTATTTTACCCTCAAAATAACTCAAAATATAACCATTAAAAGCTAAACCCCTGCCCACAAAAGTGAGTACACCCCTAAGAAACTACACCCCTAAATGTCCAAATTGAGTACTGCTTGTCATTTTCCCTCGAAAATGTCATGTGACTAATTAGTGTTACTAGGCCCATGTCTTACTAGGCCAATGTGCATTGGGAGCAGGTTGTTCAATTTTGTTGTGCGGCTCTCACACTCTCTCATACTGGTCACTGAAAGTTCCAACATAGCACCACATAGCAAAGAACTCTCTGAGGATCTTAAAAGACATATTGTTGCGCTACATGATGATGGCCAAGGCTACCAGAAGATTACCAACATCCTGAAACTGAGCTGCAGCACAGTGGCTAAGATCATCCAGCGTTTTAAAAGTGCGGGGTCCACTCAGAATAGGTCTCGGGTAGGTCGTCGAAAGAAGCTGAGCGCACTTGCTGAGCGTTACATCCAAATGCTTTCTTTGAAAGATCGTCGTAGGAGTGCTGTTAGCATTGCTGCAGAGATTGAAGAGGTGGGGGGTCAGCCTGTTAGTGCTCAGACCATACGCCGCACTCTACATCAAATTGGTGTGCATGGCTGTCACCCTAGGAGACAGCCTCTTCTGAAGACGATACACAAGAAAGCCTCCAAACAGTTTGCTGAAGACATCTCAACAAAGACCATGGATTACTGAAACCATGTTCTATGGTCTGATGAAATGAAGATTAATTTGTTTGGTTCTGATGGCTTCAAGCATGTATGGTGGCGACCAGGAGAGGAGTACAAAGATAAGTGTGTCATGCCTACAGTCAAGCATGGTGGTGGGAATGTCATGGTCTAAGGCTACATGAGTGTAGCAGGTGTTCGAGAGTTATATTTTATTGAGGGAAACATGAACTCCAACATGTACTGTGAAATACTGCAGCAGAGCATGCATACAGACTACATTTCATTGTGTCAAAGTGTCATTTGGTCAGTGTTGTCCCATGAAGAGATATACTTAAAGATCTGCAGAAATATGAGGGGTGTACTCACTTTTGTGATACTCAGTATATATTCACTGTAAAGCTTATTTGTTAAAAAGGTCAAGTCAAAAGACTTTTCCGAATAGCAATATGTACATTTGTTATATGAACGGGTCTGAGGTGTCTAAACAAGGTGGATACACAGCAGGGATTATGATGTTGAATAACATTTAAATAAACTCAAATAGTTACTCACTTTCTGTTTTACTTCTAATCCTTTCCTCCATTATGTTCTACTAACCTTAACAACAAACATACAAGACTTCAAGAATCTTGTGCCGGGGTCATTTCAAGAAAGAGAAAGAGAGAGAAAAAGGGGTTTCTTCATCTTGGCTAATATAACCAGTCCCTCAGGACACCTCACATTGCGTAATAGTTTGAAAGCTGCATTAACAGCCCATTGTTAGTGAGTTTGATTCTGATTGGGTTCTCTCGGATTCCTGGCCTTGTGCCATAACTAACCTTATTAAAATATTCATAGGCTATTCCTCATTCCACACCATGATGAGATAATCCATCCCTCAGTTAGCTCTGGGTGGTTTAAAGATGATCGCTGTTCCATGGGGCCTTTTTCCCAGACAGTACTTGACTAGCAGGGTTTAGTTTATTACTCGGCGCCTGAGGCGCTTCTAAAGAGGAGTCCTGAAGGAACCAAGAAATTTTTGCAATTCCCACACATGATTCTAAATTCGTACGTGTTCCTGCCCACTAAAATGACTTTATGCCAAATCTCACTTGGTGGGACGTTGGATAAATCCATATCCACACTTCTACTAATTTACATCTCAAAGACGAAGAACAAAACCTGAAAAAGTTCTGTAATTGATTGATTCAGTTGAACGTCAACCTATCTAGAATTATTTTACGCCTACAGATAAGGGAATCCCATTACTTGCAGGTTCAATTTACATTTCTAAGTGTCTTTTTTATTGGTACTACCATTCTATATCAGAGTGAACCTGAGAGTAATGACAATGATGATGTACTCCACTGTTTCTATATCTTCAAAACAGGAAGCTCATCATCTGATGCAGTTTAGTGTTATACCTAGCACACCCGTTTTAAGAGATTACCCCTCTGCTCGGGATAAATTCTGCCTATTCTAATTCATACCAATAAATGAAATAGAAATTCAAATTTTAAATAACTTAAATTCAATCAACAAATAATTAACTCTAATAATTTTACAATTTGATATATATTTTTGAGACAGTACCAATGCATACAAGTTAGAGTTTTTAAAAAATACTTTAAATAAATTAAATGAAGGATTCATGTTGCAGTCCTATGGGTGCTCGTTGCGCTGCGAGCTACTTATAGGTTGGTCTGTGTCCGGTGAACCTGTTCGTTCGGACTTCCCGCGCACACGTTGGAAAGTCGAAGAGTCGTGAAAGAGTTGGCTCTGATTCCTCTCAGTTCTGGTTGGTTTTGTAGAGGATTTAATTTACCAGTGCTGTTAACTATTTCAATAACTCAGAAACGTTTGTTAGTAGGTGTAAATAAAATAAAACGTTTATTTATAATACAATGATTAAAATCATGTATACAGTAACAAAGGGTTTCTATTTTGAGGTTGGAATCTCCCGAACTGGGGGATTCTTTAGCTGAAGGCAACAAGTTGACTGGCGATATGGCTATTTAGCTTCAAGGCAGTCTTCTATCTTGGCAGTTTCGAAGGAAATTACGATCGAATGGTCAAGATTTGGACTTTGGGTGGCATGGGCTTGTATCTTCTAACGATGGAAGTGACCATCAATGTGTTTCTTCCTCTTTCGGTGTCTTTTATGGGGGGTCCAGACTCCCGACTGCAAAGCTCCAACTGGCCAGCCACCAAAATCCTTGTACCAATGGCTTCATATCGTAATCATCGTAAAGGGGAAGAAAAGCTGCCAGGGCCCACATTTGATAGGTCAGCCAATAGGAGAAAATAGATAATTAAACCGATGTAAAAGTAAAGTTTGTGACGTTAGTCGAGGGTAACCCAAAGGCTCCCTTTTCAAAGCTACTACACCGAAGTCTAGGGAAGGGCGCTACTCCTTTCCCTAGATTGCTCCACTTTACCCTTGATCCGTATCTTATAATGCTGAGTGTTAAGCAAGGTAGGATCAAGTACCATTTTTTGAGTCTTTGGTATGAGTCGACCTGGGATTGAACTCCGGTCTTCCGGACCATTGGTGAGCACTCTACTCATTATTTCAATGGCTCGGTTTTCACATCTTAAGGAGAGGGCGGGAGCTCCACCCCTTTTTTCTTTGATTGCTGACCCAATCAATAATACTTTATGATTGTATCATGGTCTTGTGTCATACCTTTTGCTGAAAAGCTGTCAAGTTTCAAACATTCTAATCTTGGCTCAACCCTGACCTTTCAAACGAATCATTTCTGTGCACCCAAAATCAAAATTAAAACGATGACCTTTTCAAAATTATGTTTTAATAATTCAAACTAAACGACCCATAATTTGTATTTTGATCATTCTGAATCCTTAGCTTCCGTGCTAGTTAGGTAACCTTTTAAGGTTCGACTATTTAATAATTCTTACGATGCTTCTGTTTTTTTTTTTTTTACACTATCTGATCAAAAGTATTGCGATTACCTTTTATGAATTATTTCAATGATAAATCTAAGTATTTAATTTGATATCACCCGTCAACCTTTGACACTAATCATAGTGTTATAAGTTTATGCTTTCTTTTTGTAATATGAAATTTAAAATTTGAGAACGCTCAAATACATATGCTATGATTTGATTTAGTATTTTTTGCCAATTCCTTCAAGTTCGAAAAAAATTGCATGTTAAAAAAATAAGTGGATAGTGGATAAACCGTAAAACTGACAACGGATTCAAAAATGATATTTCATCTTTATTTCAAAAAGACGTCATCAGGATGACGAGTTTTTATAAAGTTCAGCATAGGAGGAAATAGATAACTAAACCCATGTAAAGTCGATGTAAACCCTTGTAAAGCCGATATAAATCCAACGTAATCTAGAAAAAAAAAAAACGATTTACGAACACAAACGATCAATTAAATTAAATGACGACCAAAACGCCATTTTCTCCCACATGTTAGATTTCAAACAGTCTTTTAGTTTTTTCCAGGCTACTCTTGTTAAATCCATACATTGCAAAAAAGCCCACAGATTGTTAGAATCTTTAGTCATCTCTCAGTCCAAACACATTAAAAACGACCTGGCTTCTATCAAATTTCACCCTAACTTGCAGACATTATGTTACGTGAGAATAATATTGAAAAAGAAAATGGATAGGAAAAAATTCTATAACAAAAACCAAGACATTTATTTCCTCCCACCACACTTCGATACTTCTGGACGATTTTTCATTTTTTTCATTTAGATATTCTATTTCGGTTGGTCAAGTCTTTGATAAAATTTGATACGCATGACAGTGACTATAGCAACCCCCTATCTACGTAGCTATGGCCCAGATGTTCCAAAAATGAATCAGTCACAGTCAATAACCCCTGCCGTTACCACTCTGATATATATCTCTATGTCTCCCTTTCTTTCTTTTTTGTCTTTCTCTTTTTTTTTAATTATCTATTTCCTCCTATGCTGAACTTTAGAAAACTCATAGCCTTTTTGAAATAAAGATGAAATATCTTTTTTGAATCCGTTGTCTGTGATTCTGTTTATTCACTTTTTCACTCATTCTTTCTCTTCTTGTTGGATTTACCAAATCTACCATTTCTCGGCATCAGGATATTCTGAATCCTTTAAAAGCAGTTTTTCCATATAGTCTCCTCTCAGTGTTAGTTTTTTTTGTCTTATTTTGACTGAGGGGATAGAATTCTGAAAGTGATTTTGAACTGTGATATTTTAACTAGGTTTTAAGTCTGCACTCTATCTTAAAATCGCAAAACTGTGTGATTAAACAGAAACTTTGTGTAGACATTTACTAAGTTTAGCGTCTTTGGCACAAGTTCAGATGTATGGAGCATATTGTGGGAATCGAACTTACTGATAATCTGCCAGTGTAGTCTCTCCGCCAACCATAATGTTACGTGAAGAGCCCAAGTAATCATTTACTTAGCTTAGATTGGCACAATATGCAACGCCCCGTGAGAATCGAAATCACTAATAATGGTTTGATAGTCTAGTCCCTTAGCCAACCATCAATCCATACGAGATGACCCTGTACTCATATACTAATCCTTATCATCAGAGCTTACTGACAGCATGGATTCTCTTGAATCTCTCTCGCCATCCGTCCCTATTGGTCATCGCACTTTGTATATCCTCTAGCTTACATCCAGTGTCCGTACAAAGCTAATATAACTTTTTGCTGGTCGACTAAATCTTCTGTATCCATCCATAGGAGAATGTTGCTTATGAGCTCATCTTTGCTTACCCAAAAGTTCCCAGTATGTCTTGTTCGTCGTAATTGGATGGTTAGTAAGATGGTAGGTAAGTGGCCGACACACAGCACACTGTATCTTTGTGTTGTTTCCATCGAAATTTTTCTCCAAGCGTTTCGTTAAAGTTCTAGTGGTGCCACCATACAGTAGTACTGACATGGCTACAACTTAAGAATCGAACTCACTAAAATGGTCTACTACCATAGTTTGCAAACCATATACCAGATGAGGTTTGAATGTTCACAACTCGAAGGGTCATGCTGACTCTTGACGATGAGTGCTGAGCATAAATCATTGAACTGTATTTAGCTTGTTTGCACAGAGACTGTTTCGGATTTTTTAAAAATTTATACCACAGTTTTTTTGGGGTTTTTTTTGTTTTGTTTTGTTTTTGTTCCAGTTAAATTAGTGAAAGACAGCATTATTTCACAGCCAATACGAATACCACGCATAGGTATATTTTTGTTGTTGTTGTTGTTTTGATGGAGGGAGTAAAAATGCTCAGAAATATATAACGTAGATATTTAAACTGGATCCTGAATGTAAAACGATTTGATTAAAATGGGGATAAGTCATATGAGGACCGTGGAAAATGTCAAAAAAATTTGAAGGAAACTGCTTAAAGCTGTTGAAATCGAAACAATGTTTACGCCTTCAAGGGAAATTATTAAGTAGAAAACCCGAAAAAACAAACTTTTTTTTTGTCTTTATGTCGCTTTTGAAAATGGTGATTTAAAATGTCTTTTATGTTGTTAAGATTCATGTATTTTGTGCTTTATACAGTTTTGTAGGAATGTAAAGAAGAATTATACCCATTATCATATTCACGAACAATGTCTATTTGTAATTACAAAAGAAATAAAGAAAGAGAGAGAAATACAAACGAGAAAAGATTGATAAGTAAAATGAATATAATAAATAGAGAATGAACCAAGAAAAAGAGCAAAGAAAGAAATAAAAATTGAAAATAATTAAAAGAAAGAAAGAATGAAAGAAAGAAAGAAAGAAAATCATCCTAGAAAAAAAAGGAGAAAAGAAAGAGTAAATAAATCGAGGAGAAAAAGAAAGAAAAATAAACTTGAGAGGGACTGAGAGAAAAAAGAAAAGTGTATGAAATGAAAAATAAATTAAAGGAAGAATCATATAATAAGCAAAGAAAGAAAGAAAGAAAGAAAATAGGCTTGCAAATAATTGACTTTCATTCGATTTTGATCTATTTTATTAATACGTGTACAAATTTGAGTCAGGAGTTCAATATAAATCAAGGCATGTAAACTCGTAGATTCAAATTGACGCTAGAAAAACTGATTAGCGTTTCTTTTTCATCTTAAAAATTACTAAGATTTTAAACTCTCATGGATTCAAATTAACGCTAGAAAACTGATAAGAATCTCTTTTTTATATTCAAAAATTATTCAGATTTGAAATTTTCATGCCTCATGGCAGAAGATATTAGACAAATTTTCCTCAAAATATTATCGTAATTTCTAGATGTTTTTAAAGATTAGGATAATCTATGAGAAGTGTTAAAAAAACATCGGAACGAAAGCTGTAATGAACAATGGCCGAGGCATTAATTTTCTTCCAAATAATTCTCTTGGAATTAAAGAATTTATCATAGAAAGCTTTGAATTGGTCAGAGCACCTCTGAAACATTTCTCATATGATGTGTAGCTGCTAGGTCCTTTTTTTTTTATTGTTCTTCATGTCCTCAAATCTTAACCTTTAGATGAATTTTCTATTTAAAAAACAAAAAATAAGGTAGAATGGATCTTTGGGTGGTGATTATGGAGGGTGCACAATTCAGTGTTTCACCCAAAACTAGATCTGGTGATTACGGGGGTTGCTGCACTTGTACAATTCTGTGTTTCACCAGAAAGTTGATTTTGTGAGAATAGAGTATGCGGCACTTGCACAAACATGTGTTTCACAAAAAAGTAGATCTGATGATTATAACGAATGATGCAGTTACAACATCTTGTGTTTCACAAAAAAGTAGGTCACGTGAATATGGAGTGTACTGTACTTGAATAAACCTTCACTAAAAATTGGATCCGGTGATTATAACAGGTGCTGAACTTGCACAATCCTGTGTTTCACGAAAAAAATATGTCTGGTAATTATGGAGGGTGCCGCACTAGCACAATACCGGGTTTCGCAAAAAATATGCCCGGGAATTATGGCGGATTGGGCACTTGAACAATCTTGTGTTCCACCAAAAATTTGGTCTTGTGAGTACGGCGGATTGGGCACTTGCACAATCCCGTATTTCACCAAAATGAAGTTCTAGTGTTCATCGAGAGTGCTATACTTACACATTCCTGTGTTTTACGAAAAGGTAGGTCCGGTGAGTAGTGAGGATACTGCACTTGCATAATACTGTGTTTCACCAAAAAGTAGATCTGTTTTTTATGGAATGTGCTGCACTTGCACAACCCTGTGTTTCACTATAAACTGCTGATCAAAAGGTATTAAGAATTGTTACAGATTTGTCTCGCTGTACAGACGTCTTAATTTAATTTTTTTGATTTAAAGATTCCGCTGCGATAATTTTTGGATCGTATCATGTATTTTAGAGTGATATATGCAGTGAATTAATTCGTTTTTCGTTCTTCAAAATTGGCATTCTTCACACTAACACCAGGAAAAAAATCCGTGCCTGTTTTTAAAGTTCATTTAGGGATATCTACTGATAAAGGTAATAAGTGATTAATTTATGCTTTTTATTTCACTTCACCATTGGCCTAATGAGTAGAGTGTTCGCTCATAGTCCGGGAGACCGGGATTCAATCCCTGGTCGAGTCATACCAAAGACTCAAGGGTACTTGATGCCGCCTTGCTTAGCACTATAAGGTTAGGATCAAGGATAAAGTGGAATAATCCTGGGAATGGAGTAGCGCCCTCTCCTCTACCTCAGTGTAGTAGCTATTGAAAAAGGAGCCTTCAGGTCGCCCTCGACTAACGTCGCCAACTTTACTTATTTCACTTCACAAATGAATTATGGGAGAGTTCCCGAGGCATAGTGGTTAACGTACATGACATGCAGCGTAATAATCGAGTTCAAACCCCAATCATGCTATTACGTGCACTTTCGGACTTATAACCTCGGGAACGATATGTATCCCTTTATCCTTCAAGTTATGGGTTAAATAGTATCTACGTTGTTCTTTTAGAAGATTCATTAGTATCCTTTTTAAGGTTATTATAACGTAATTGAACGGCTCAAAGAAAATTGAAAATGAAAAAAATAGATAAATAAACAAATAAGAAAAAACAGTCTCCGAACAGCCAGGCCACAGCACTCGTAATTAAAATGACTTGGACAAAAAAACCCAAAAAAACAGAAGTTTCAAATCTTCTGCGCAGGTGTTGAATCATCGGAAACGGATGTTTCTCTCCCCGACACGGTAGGTGGAAGTAAAGGGACGACCCGTTTTTCAAAGCTAGAATTGAAGCAACCGGTGTATAAAGAAGTCGAGCCTAAGTTTTATCCCTAGAGAAAATATTAACCGGTCTTTCTCTTTCTTAAAGGACAACTTATGGTAGCGAGCCAGCTAAAAACCCTGAAAGAAAATACTAAAGTGTCTGTGTTGATTTTCTATATCAACCTTCGCGATTAGAGTTCGACCTCGCTAACAAAAATGACTCAGTCCAGCATGTTAACCAATATACCACGGGGGTCACTCTACTGAAAAAGACAAAAATCTTCACTGCACTTGTTTTCTTATTTGTTCATATTTGTTATAAAAGTTAAATGAATATATGCATGTTGACTCCAACACACACCTCTTTCACGAATGCCCTCATCCACTTGCTCAGATTTTCAATTGCCTTGTCCCTAAGTTGTTGGATGAATTTTGGTGTATGCACGCAGTTAGAACGCTTACTGTGCCCCTTCATTGTAGCTATGGTTTTGCAGTCTCCATTGCGGCTGTCTATGTCACGTCTTGCAGTGTTCTCAAAGTATTAAGAAGCTGCCATGAAGTCGCCATCTTGATACCCGCCACGAATCATCTTGAAACTGGTAATTCTTTTCTAATATTCACATGGCTTACAGTCCTTCATGTCAGTTAACTTTTTTATCAAAAATAACTTTAATCTTTACGCTCTCCAACACCGTTCCAGAAAAAAGTGATAGAAAAATGGTCAAATTTAGTCTGATCACTGTGTGAATACGCATGTTACGAAGTTAGGAGTTTTTATTTAACACTGTGTGTTATTTTTATTAGTAACTGTGAATCCTGTTCTCTTTAACCCTGGAAAACAGACTTGTTACGAACTAAATTGAGTGTGAAAATGTTAACAGTAGTTTTCACAACAAAATATATGCATGAAATGAAAAACTGAAGATATTCTATATTTTTGTGCCGAGAAACACAAAACTGAAGAAATAAAGCTAAAATGTTTTTATTGAAGGGAATATTCAGGTAAAATTTTCCATAAGTTTACTATTTCATGAGAAATTTTTAGCATTTTTGGTGCAAAATTACCCAGATATACCAAGAAGTGTTATTTCTTTTAATATTTTATGAAATTTTCGTTACTGAATTAAAAAAGAATACAGCTTTTCCTCCTCACATATCATTTTTCAAGAAACGTTTTTTTGGTTTTAAATTATAGGTTTTTACACAATTTTGCGCTATACATAAAGATTCAACTGTTATAAGGAAATTTTCAAAAAATCATTTTTGATGCCACATTTAGAAAAACATTTTCTCGATCATGTAATATTTTTTCAGGAAACTTTAAAAAAATTTTCAGCGATAGATTTCGTATAATTTCACTGTATACATATATTGGAATGATTACCAATTATTGGTAATTGTCGTTGATTGGAAGTATATATAGTCGCGTCCCTACTCATTAAGATCTAAATTTGATATCAGTATATCCAACGATACACTAAAACAGAATAAACAGAAGGAAAGACAAGATATGTTCATTTACTCATATTGGTACATTAAATATATACATAATAAACATACAAGAATGCGAAAAACGTGGCCGAACTGATAAGATGTACACATTTTGTTCTATGAACAATCAGTATATGAAAAAGGAAACAAAAACAGTAAAAAACGTTTGTCTTCGATGGTTTTAGATATGGGGCTTTACACTTTAATGCCGATGCAAGAGGAAGGCTCTCACCGTGATCAGAGACAAGCTCTCTCGTCTTTTGAATGAATATAGATGAAAAGGCAAGTCTACTCTGATTGAAGAACCAGGACACGTGTTTACATTTAGTACTAACTTATATTCAAATCAGTGTTTAAAACAAAGTTATTTACTTTATAAACCAAATTGGGATTTAGAAAAAATTTCAAAATAGACAAAATATCTTCAGCTTTTTATCAAAACATCATCCTGTTTGAATCTAGAAAAAGAGATTCTGCCCTTATTTCATATTCAACTTCGATTAATGAAACGGTTTGTTAGAAAAGCCTATCAAAAGATGGGACCTGTTTTATGTACCGCATATAATCAAGAAATGAATGACTTCTTGTAATAAACGACCCCAAACTTTTAGCCTCAAAAACATCTTTAGATCATATATTGCGTGTTATGAACGATAACAAATTATTAGCCTCAAAAACATATTTTGATCATATATTGCGTGTAATGAACGACCCCAAACTTTTAGCCTCAAAAATATCTTTTGATCATATATGGCGTGTAATGGACGACAACAAACTTTTAGCCTCAAAAATATCTTTTGATCGTATATTGCATGTTATGAATGACCCTAAACATTTAGCCTCTAAAAATCTTTTAATCATATATTGCATGTAATGAACGACCCCAAACTTTTAGCCTCAAAAACATCTTTAGATCATATATTGCATGTAATGAACGACCCCTAACTTTTAGCCTCAAAAACATATTTTGATCATATATTGCGTATAATGAACAACCCCTAATTTTTGGCCTCAAAAACATCTTTTGATCATATATTGTGTGTAATGAACAACCCCTAACTTTTGGCTATGTTGGCCTACGAAAATAATTCTTCAACTTCCACATCAAGAGAAAACATTCAAACAATTATACATGCGAAACTAATGTAATATAATCAAAATCAATCCTATATCGTTAATAAACTATGTAGTCTAGACCTTGATGTAGCTTACGGTGTTTACTAAAATCCCACCACTGACACACATTTGCTCTGATGATATAATTACATATGGAATTTATTAAATACTCTAATTTCTTGTTAGTTTGACCAAACCTGATTCTTCATAGCTTCATTAATGTCTTTTAGTTAAGATAAATAAATTTATACATAACTTTGTTTACTGTTCATAATATTTGCAAATGTGTTGTAAATAGTAAACAAGGTTAAGTAAAAATTTTATCATCTTAACTAACTTTGTTGAAGTAGAGGCTATCGGGGTAGACTTTAGATCGAAGTTATGGCAAGGTAAGGTTTAGAAACAAAGTAAACTTCGAGGTTTCAAAAACATATTTTGTGTTATTACACAAAATATTTTTATTAACGACCTCGTTTTTGAGGATGAAAATTGCTCATAAAAACTGTTCATTGCTCGAGTATATACCGTATATGTGGCAAAAGTTTCCTAGTTTTTCTAAAGCTAAATTAAAAGAGTTATATTTACTGGACCTGATATTAGAAAATTCATTTCTAATGCAGAATTTGAATGATGTAATCAAACATCTAGAATGAAATGCAAAAGCAATATTCAAATTATTCATTTCTAAATCATTTGAGAGAGATAACGAACCAAAGTACTAAAAGATTTTTAGTAAAGTTTTAAGAGTTGGATTGCAACGTGATTTTTAGTAATCATTTTTATTTGCATTTTGCCTGAACGTTTTGTATCTTTGAGAGGAGAATAAAAGGAAAATTTTATCAGGATATCAACGATATGAAAAGAATGTATCAAGGACATTAGAGTAGAAGTATGATGAATAATTATTCATTGGGATCTACAAAAAAAAATATGTACAAACAACTGACCACCAAAGTTTGGATAGCAGAATATATTAGTATTCTCTGGCCGAGTCAGAACTTTCTGAACGCCTGTAATTATAGCACTGTAAGCAAATGGTACTGGACGCAAATAGATAAGCAATCAAAAAAGGCGGCAGCTAAAAGAAAGATGAGTTGAAAGAGTTCAAGATCTTTTATAGGAGTATCAGGATATGTTTTATCTATTTTCCTAGATAGACGTCACCAGGTCTAAGTGATGACGGAAGTCGGAAGAGAAATGGAGAGTGGAGTGTTCTGTGAACTCCAATATATATATATATATATATATATATATATATATATATATATATATTCATCAAGACGTGCTGAAAACTCGGATTTCCCTGAAAAAGAGACATGGAGATCTTTTGGTGGGTTTTTTTTCTCATCAATAAAATACCATTTTAGACATGAGATTATTTGATTGCTCACTGTGCTCCTGTCACAGACAGGTGTGGCCTGGATATATATATATATATATATATATATATATATATATATATATATATATATATATATATCACAAATTTCGTGGTTCGGTAGCTTTTTTACTTTTTGATGGTTGGGGTGCGAGGAGATAAACGACGTGAACTGAGAATGAAGAGCGAATCAAATTATGAGAAGTGGCCTGTTCCTAGAAGAACAAAGAAGCTTTGTCCACGCGTAGTGCCCATTGTGCATTTCTTCCGGCTTCCGCAGCCTTAGAGACTGAATGAAGAGCATAAAACAACGAAAGTCTTTACTCCAAAAGGTGAGTTATGTTTTATGTTTTTTTTCTTCTCCAGGGAATGAATAACCATCGCTGACATAGCAGTCGATGGTGACAACGCTACATAACTTCTGCAAATATCTGATAACCAAATTGTTATTGTAAAAGAATTTTAATTGCTTTTCCTTGTATGCTGGTATATCTGTTAGCATTGAAGACAATTGGGTTCTTAGGGTATACCGCTGATTTCATTCATCTGATTAAAACCACTGCGAAAGATTATTGAAAGTGTTCCGATTTATTAATTGAGAATTCTTCAAATTCTGGTTCTGCTGAATTTTAGCGTCCAGTTCCAATAGTACCTAATATCAACCTGAATATTTCCTGCAAAAAAAAAAAAAAAAAAAAGAATGGCTGCCATTTTATCCGTTCAACCTGCACAGATTCTCTCCAAATCTTTCATGAAGACATCTATATATAGATTCATTAATTTTAATAGTGTATCAACCCGTCTAGGATTAGTGCGAATTTTTTCTTAATTTCTGGTTCGGATTTGTTTGGAATATATTGTTATGCAGCCATTTAGATTCATAAAACTCTTATGAAAATATATCCAGCTGAGATTATGGCGTTATTGGTAGGGCTCAGAATATACGCTGTGTTCATCTATTTGCAGAGGGGTAAGACCTCCTTGGTACAATAGTAAACTGCATCTGATAGTGAGGCTCCAGTTCTGGAGTTCTGAGTGATGTGAAGAACCCCTTCATTGCCATTCTATCTCGGAGTCTTAGTACCTGTGAGGGTCCCATCTATCGATCAAATGCCTAAAGGTTAGGGAATCACGTTCATATTTACATGTTTCGTGTGGTTGTTTTTAAGAGTTTTTTTCTTAATTTTTGTTCACAGTCCGATCGAATACGAATAATTAGAACAGGAGCCTCACCTCTAGACGAAGTGTCATATCTAGGTCACTAGATACACTGAGATGCATCTCCAGAGAGTAAGTTCTTCGGACGTTTCGAGTCTGATGCTGGAACATCAGGCTTCCTCATTGCACTGACTCGGCTGATGCTGATCAGCAATGACCTACATCTCGGTAGCAGTGAACTTCCAGAAACACCCCACCTTATTGAAAATCAGATAAATGAATAGCAGGAAATAGTCACTGTCACTACTTTAAAGAGAAAAACCATCTCAATTCTACTAAAAGTATTCGTGGTTGTGCATATGACTCCTCTGGCTAACTTCATCCTTGCAAGCCCTATCACATAAGTAAGAATACAGTTTTTACTGTTGACATTGCCCCCGTGCACTCTAATACTTCTTCTTAAACCCACTGTAGACTCACATCCATTGTTCTGGAAAAGACATGAGTTACCTGTAGGTTGCCGTGGAAGGACCTGTGTAAAATGATATTGTGATTGTTTGCTGTTGTGAAACACCATATGACTATCAAATCCGGCATTGGAAAAACATGTTCAGGTTTTAATTGCGGGTAATGAACGAGTGAGTATCATATTATTCTAGGTAGTGGCCTCTACTGAAGCACAAGTAACACCAATTCTCCTCAGTTCTTCAGGACTCTTCGCAAAATTCTAGCTGACCTTTGGATGGATCCAGTGCTTCTTATAAGAGAGACTGCTCATGTATGAAGTCTTTTGATTAAATTTCTTTTCTGTTTGACTTCAAGCAGTTATCTTGTTCTTCTGAAGAATTCATACTAACGTTTTCTTTTATCTCTTTTTAACGTTGTTTACTTTGTATTTGTAACTCTCTTTCTTTCTGAACTTTGATTCTTTCCTGATTGGGTAGTTCTATTCCTTCTGTTATTTCTCTTTTCCCTTTACTCATATTTTAGAATGTTACATTTTTCTCATTAAGGGTTTTCGGACTATTGTCTTCATCTTTATTGTTATTTCCACAACGTTTCGGCCGATATGTCCTCCGGCCGTCTTCAGGTGTTTGTCGAACTCGGGAACCTTCACGGAACTTCGAACTACGTCCTTTATTGAATCCACGGGGGTCACCTGTTCTGATTCCGTTAGCCATAACCGGGTACAAGTGTTAAGTATTCCTGTATTGTTACTCGCCTGTAGTGAGGATTGAACCTGCAACCTCTAGATGATTGTCTCCTTTAAAAGTTTAGGGAACCAACGCCTATAACAGTTACGCCATGTGTCCTGCTGGAAATAACAATAGTCCGAAAACCCTTAATGATAATAATCAACAAGCTTCGTTTCAGAAATTTAGACAACAATTTACATTTTTGACTTGAATATTCTAATCATTTGAATTGGAATTTTCTATTCTGTTTTGTTTTGGCAAAAATCTTGGGATCATCCATGTACATGAGATCGTTTACTTTTTGTTATTATTTTTAAATTTGTATCCTCCTTTGTGTGACCGCCAGTGGCGTAACGGTTATCGTCGTAAGAAGTGGAGTCAGCTCCCTATTTCAAATCCCATAGTGCTAAAACCTCTGGGATAGGTATGAATCCAAATATTTTCTCCCTACAACAATGAATAAATAGTAGGGCAGATTGGGCCCTAGGAGAGGGAAATCTTTGCATTCAAACTGGATTTGGAAAGAGACGGGCTCAAGACACAATATATGAGTTGATCCTTCATAATCAAAACAGATTACGAGATAAGTCTTTTTTTATCATCCTTTGGATTTTCTTAGAATATAGTTTAGAGACATTATTGGAATAAATAACAATGTTGGTGAGAGTAAGCTAGCCTGGAAGATGCATCTGCTACAAGTTAGTTCTACCAAACAGTTTTTCATTTATTTCATTATGAATTTTGCTACTTGTTTGGTGATTTTAAACATTTTTAGACCTTCTAATATCTATGGTGGTGAAATAATATCAAAGTTTTCCTAAAGTCTATCTGTGCCATTAGTGGATTTTCTTCATTACTTTTACCTCATTTAGTAAGTTTTGGTTTATTAGCAAGAAGCTATTCGTACTTCTAGATCCTTTGCGTCATTATTTTTTTTCTTCAGCAGAGTCCGCGGGTTTCAAGCGAGTATTCTACGACTTAATAATTATACTCTAGAGAGGGATGTGTTTAGTGGAAAATGGAACCGCAACACCATTATGAACGTAAGATAGCTACTCTTCTTTGCTTCTAAAGAAGTCTTCAGGATCTCACACAGGACCTAATTATATTAGTTCACTTCTGTAAAAGTTCAAATTTTTGCCAATTTGTTTTTATCAGAACGTTAACTGGTTGCTACTCTGTTTGCATTTTGGGAAACAATACCCTAAAAGACATGATGACCCAAACTGAATTTCTACCGCGGCTTAGAATACTCTGGATGTGTCCCCTGCAGAAGTATAAGAGCTCCCCCACAAAAAGGGGGTGGTCAAGCCTATGACACTAAAATGTTTCTGATGATAAGGGTTTGGTTCTAGAGTTCTGGGAAGTGTGGCGCATACTTTCATTGCATTTACTCCCATATCCAGTTTGACCTGAAAAAGTAGCTCCTGTTAGGGTCCCGTCTGTCGCTGAAATTGATCTCTTTGAAAATTATTTATATTCAATTGGCCCATGAGCAAAACAAAACTCTTAAGAATTGATTATATAAAAAATATCAATATAAACGTACAATGAACGTAATTCTGGAAATAAAACCACCTTAGACGGGTTGACATGCCGTTAAAATCAATCAATCAGAGGATACAATCAATGTATTCGAAGCCCCGCTGACAGGGTGATAAACAGTTCTGGGGAGAGATCGCTAGATTTTATGAGCACCAGTTCAATGATCTAACCACAGTGTAAACGCAAGAACCGTTTTTCAGTAATTATGGAAGATTGGTAAATTTCCGGCGGGTAAGAAAAGTATAGAATCAGCCAAAGAATTTAAGGAAATAAGTAAATGAAAAATGCAAACAATAACGGAAAGAAAGCAATTTTTTTCCTTTTTTTTCTTTTTTTAAGAAATGGATTAGAAGATGACTGAAATAGATACAGAAGAGAATTGGTAACTGAGAAAGATCAATAAAAATAAGTCGATAAGTTGAAATTGGGTGGCCGAAGGGAAAAACAAGACAAAAACGTCTCATTTGAGTCTTTACTTATTTTTACTTATAGAAAACCTAAATCGCCTTTTCTTACTTTTTTTTTCTTTGCTGTTGTTTATAATTCATATGAGTTTTTGTTTCAAAACTTTCCTCGCCATCTAAAAAAAATCGTCAACTTGCTTAATTCTACTCGCTTATCGTTTGCTTTTTCTTCACAAGTTCTCTCTTCATCTTAATTTTTTCATCCTCTTCTCATTGCAAAATGCTTTTATTTTCTTTTATTTTTGCTCTTCTGTATTCTCCACCATCTGCAATAAATGTATCTTGTACACTCTCATCTTTTTTTCATCTTACAGCTCAATAATACTGTATTTTGTGTCTTTGTTCATGAGCCAGATTTATCAATTCTCTTTTTTCTTTTCTTACACCGTCTATCTATCTATCTATCTATCTATCTATCTCAGTATTTTTTATCTATGTATACCTGTCTTTCTTTCTTTCTTTCTTTCTTTCTTTCTTTCAGTGTATTTTAATCTATCTATCTATCTTAGTATTTTTATCTATTGATCCATCGATTGGTTTATTTTAATCTGTTCATATCAATTTATGTTCATTTCTATGTCTCTTTATATTAATATATCTATTTCTGTTCCATCTCTCTCTCTCTCTCTCTCTCTCTCTCTATATATATATATATATATATATATTAGGGTTTTTATCTGTTTATGTTTCTCGTTTCTTTGTCTCTTTAATATTTGTCCCTTTCTCTATCTCCGTGTGTTCACTATCCATCTCTAACTGTTCTGATCTATCTATCAAGATAAACATCTATCTATCTATCTATCAAGATGAATGTGTGTACGTGTGAGTATGCACACACACACACACAGTTTATATCCCGCTATTTTATTTTTCAAACGTTGGTACGAATATTCATTTTCTCACAAACTTTGATTTTCAATGTCTCTCTCTCATTTTCCCTATTACTCTCTTTCGACCTTCCTCTTCTGTCTTTCCCTCTTTAACTCTCTCTCTCTCTCTCTCTCTCTCTCTCTCTCTCTCTCTCTCTCTCTCTCTCTCAACTTTCTTGACATTGTTTTTACATCGCCCATATCTTTTCTTTCTGATTTTCTGGCTAGAGAGAAGATTTTTACTTGTTTTCGTTTGGTCTTAAAAAATGCCTAATTCTGTTAGTTAAATCCTCTTAAGGTATTTTCCTACTTTTCTTTAAGTCATCGACGACATCGACACTTTGTTCTTCTCTCAATTGTTCCATCTTAAATTATGACTTCTTTTCTTACTTTTGTTTCTTCACAGTTTTCAGTAAAACTTACGCATAGTTAAAATACAAAACGTACTAACTTCTATCAATCTATCAGTTGTATCTCCATTCAATGAATCTCTCCATATCTTTTTATCGATCTATCTATTTCAGTCTGTTCATTTACCAATTCTGCCAGTTTGCTCGTGGTGTCATGAATGTCATCGTAAGAAATGGGCACAGTGACCCGAGTTCAAATCCTGGACACGGCTGTTTACATTTCACATAGAGATAATACCTTTGGGAAATGTATAAATCCAGCTATTCTTCTTCCAGCAATGAGTAAATAGTAGGTCAGACTGCCTCTATAACTTTGGTAACTCCAAATTCAAACCTGTTAAAATCCCCTTAAAATTGACCTTGTGTCGCATCCCGCTTCTGCGAAAGGGTTGGTAATATATATATATATATATATATATATATATATATATATACAGTGAGTCCCTCTGGCATAGTTGCGTAGTGGCTAACGTGCTGGATTGCGACAACCTATTAAACGAATTCGAACTCCTGTCGTTCTATAACATTTATTTTAGGATTAATACCCTTAGAAAAGCTATGAACCACTTATACCCTCGATTATGGGTTAAATAGTAAGACTTACTTTTCGTCTACCAGGATGACTTTGGTATGAAAAAAAAAACCGAAGATTCATATGACATTAAACAACAACAAAAATCTAAACCATATGTATTTCTTTGTATCTCTTTCTCTCACTCTCTCTCTCTCTCTCTCTCTCTCTCTCTATATATATATATATATATATATATATATATATATTGTTAATCACTTTTATGAATTTGCTCATATTTATCTATCAAGCTTAGTTTCATTTTCTTCCTGTATTTGTATTATCTGTCTCTCTCTCTCTCGGTCTTTCTCACACACACACACACACACACACATACACACACATGGCTAAAAAGTTCATAGGCTCACCAAGATACTCTAATAGAATGTGACCAAATGAGGTTTATTTTGCAACATAATCCCTTTGCAGTCCACACTCTTCTTCCATCGTTATGGTAGTGGATGGATCCCATTAATCGAAAAGATCCTCAGCAGCAAACATGACGTCATCATATCAACTTTTCAGCCCAACCCTCCAATATGTCACTACTTATCTATCTCCTCATTTTAGGCATCTATCTTTACTTCATAGCACCTTAACTTTCTTTCTTTGCTTTTGTCTTGAATTTGAAAGAAAATACCTGATCTCTTTCAGAGTCAGTGACTCAAATTTTCTTTCAGTTTATGCGATAACTTTATAAAAAATCATTGTCTGCATTTGACAGTGGATGCAAGACAAAAATTGTTAATTCCCTTTAAAAAAGGAAGATGCTATCAGCCATACGTTCGTTGCATATTTGCACAGCCTCACAAAATTTATTTTTGCTTCTGATCACACAAAGAGAAAAAAAAAAACGCAAGATAATCCAAAGAGTTGTTATTTGATAAGACTTATTTAATCTGGCACACAGACCCAAGACTGCTTACCGTATCTGCAGTTTCTAAGTGATCAATCATTTCAGTACTTTGAATTGCTTAATTTTGGTGATCTAATGGGAACAGGTGCTTGGGGATACACTTCGTACACATTCACACGCAGAAGGATAAATGCACACACACACACATGCACGCACGTATACAGTCTTTGATTGGTTTATTTATTTGTTCATTTTCGGGCATGTCAAACTTTTGGGGGTTATTAGATGTCGAAATCATTCATTTTGCAATGGTTTTTGACTATTGAATGATTTTAACGGCAAGTCAACCTGTTTAGGGTTATTTTACGCATCACGTTCATTGTATATCTTTGTGTAATTGTTTCTTAACATTTTTTTTTTGCACACGGTCCTATCAAGTATGAATAATTTCTAAACAGATAGATGGGACCTAACAAATATCACCACTCTGGGTCAGTGGACCTGGAAGTAATGGGAATGAAGAGGTACTCCACACAATTTATATCTCTAGAACTAGATGCAATTTAAGATCATACCCAGAACACCTATTTTTGGTGGGCGTAGTTTTACTCCTCTGCAGGGGATTTAGTCAGCGTGTTCTAAGCTCCACCGATAGGGTGCTATATGGTTTCAAGTAACTAATCAAAATCATTTGTTAACAATTATGGCTTCAAGTGAATATTCTCAATATAAATGATTTATACACAGTTCTATTGTTTTAAGTATTCCTATCAAGTACAAATAATTTGAACACAATCGATTTTATTTAATACGAATAATTATTTTCTTTCAATTCCTAATTTAAATAATTTGCACATTTATACGGTTTAAAGTATTCTTATCAAATATTAATAATTTTTAACAAGATCTATTTGACCCATAAATGAGACTCGAACAGCTACTAGAATCCAATGGCAACAAAGGTGTGGCTGCACACTCAGCAGGGGTCCAAGTGCAATACAGTGTTATATCTAGAGGAGATGAGTAAGTGAGTGAAACTGACATAAAAAGATAGAGAGGGACAGATATATATTACATAAAAGGTTTGTTTGTTTGTTTTATGACATATCAACCATTGTATGTTATTTAATGCCAAATCCATTTTTATACAAAAAATTGTTCTATTTCAAACAATTCAGTTTAGCATTAGTACGCAGTTTAATTGTCAAAAACATTTCTATTTCAAATTATTCAGTTAAGTCAAACAGTTTTAATTCAAACTATTCAGTTTAGTATAAGTAGAGTTTTTGTTTACACACAGTTAAATGTCAAAACAATTCTATTTCGAACAATTTAGTTTAGCGTGAGTACGCAGTTTGGTTCTATTTGACCTATAGATGTAGCCCTATCAGGTGCTATCACTCCTGACCAGAGAGCGATGGCAATGAAGGGGTACTCTGCATTCCCTAAAGCTCCAACATCACAGGAACCTCATCATCAGATTGTTTAGAGTCATAAACAGGACACTCGTTGCGGGTGCAGAGGTGCAGTCGATGTATTCTACAGCACCATCCTACATAAAAGGAATTGGCTTATTTTATCAGACTGTAATTAAGAGGAATAAAAGCTTGAACTTGGTTAAAACGTAAAATTAAAGGAACACTTCTCAACATTGCGAGAATAGACCAGAGAATGTGTTCAAATGAAATTGTAATTTACTAAGCTTTGCTTCGTCTGCTACTCAGGTATCAGGTTTTTGATAGTTGTTAACATTACTAAATAGTTACCCGTCTGGATACTAAACAGATTTATCATTGCTTAACTTTTGTGATTTGATGAGAATCAGTTTGTTCAGAGTAAAGTGATGCCAATATGTCGTTGTGTGAATTTCTCAAACGAAATATTATCATTCACTTTTAACGATTCTTTTTTAATTTAATTTTGTTTTTATTAATTTTATTTAATTTTATTTTTATTGACTTTATTTAATTTTATTTAATTTATTCTTGTTTTTATTGATTTAACTTTATTTTATTTTTATTGATTTTTACTTAATTTTATTTTCATGGGTTTTAATCAAAGTACTCAAACCGTATTTGTCACATTGAAAGACCGTTAAGTTGGCCCACAACGTCAGAAGCGGATATTGGTGATGTTGCAATAGAGGCTGAACATTCTTGCCCATAACCCATATTGTATTTTGCCTAGTTACGAATAGCTACAGGGAGGTAGACTGGTAAAATGAAAACAAAGATATATTTATATGTTTGACATATCAACCTTTGTAGATTACTTAATGCCGAATCCATACTTCAAGAAGAACATTAGTGGTACTATTTAACCTGCAGCTGGGAGAATAAGGGGGTTCATACGTTTCCTAAGGGTATTTGTTCGAAATAGCTCGACTGAAGATCGAACTCGCTTACAACGCAGTCCAGCACTTTAACCATTACACCACGAGGGCATCCCCGACAAAGATATGTAATTAAATTTCTCCAAGCAGAAAAAATTCAACCCATTGATACCCATCGACCCAGAACGAATGTTTAAGAGACCAAACATTGATTGTGAGCACAGTGAGGCGGATGATAAAGCGGTGCACTTGTCAACACAAGAAATGAAGAGCGCCCCAATCCACTCATCCGTACAAATCAGGCTGATGAAAGATGGACTACGAAGACAGCATTTTCCTGACAACGATGCTGCAAGGAAAATGTGAGTTGCCACAGCTGGTGCCTATTTTACGAATCTGTGATCTCTTGTTCCTCGTTGGTGAAAATGCATAATCAATGCAAATGACTAAGGTTTAAGGTTTCTTTGTTTAATGGCATATCAATCTTGGTGGATTGTTCAATGGCAAATCTATTTTTGTAGAATGACAATGCTGATATTATTTAGCTTATAGCTGGGGATAAGAGGGGTCATCCCTTTCCGAAGGGGAGAGACCATATAGAAAATAAATAGTGTTTTGTAGCTGAAAAACGTACTCAATCCAATGGAGGCGCACTTAGAATAACGGTTATTGTTGTAGGAAACAGAATCACTGATCCGAGATTAAATCCTAGTCAATGCTGCTGCGTTTTATTTCGCGCCGATTTCCTTCAGATAGGCATGGATCGATTGGCTTCTTCCCAGTTACGAGTAAATCGTACAGTATAATGGGTTCTTTAGGATTAGACAACCACTCTAGGAGAAGGAAATGCCCCAATTCAAACCAGCTTTACTCCTCTTAAATATTGACTCTTTGTTATATCTTGCCCGTGGCAGAGGGGCTGGGTAAACACTCCTTCCAAGTAGTTTCCGTAGAAATAAATAGGATACGTTACTTTCATAGTTTTCATCTTGTTATAAATGTTAATGATTGTTTTCTCTTTCATTATCATTGCAGACCTGGAATCAATGAGATTTTGTATATCCTATTAAAGTATTTCAAACTTTGAAAAAGTACAGGGAAAGATTATTGTTCGATCTGCTCGCAGACAGATATTGGCGACGATGTAAAAGTTAGAAAACTCGTTCCTTTACAAAATATAGAGGGCACCTAATATGCTGTTTATTTTAAGAACTGTTCAGTGAATACAGGTATTCGTCGTTTAAGCACCGAGATACGTTTCTTTATGTGAGTGGAACAGTGAGCGAACATTATACAAGGGGTATCAAAAACTATCGAGACGAAAACTGAATTTACAAAGACAGATTGCCCGGTCGGGTGGGGCTGAAAAATACGACCTCCCAATGAGTGTACTAGATATGACACTAAACAATCTGATGGTGAAGTTCTAGTAATGCTGGAGCTTTGGAGAATGTAGAGTATCCCTTCATTGCCATCACTCCCAGGTTCACTCTGGCTCAGAGTGGTAGCACCTGATAGGGTCCTATCTAGCGGTCAAATAGAGCTAAACAGTGTAATTATGCTAAACTGAATTGCTTGAAATAGGACTGTTTTGACGTGTAAACTGCGTACTTATGCTAAACCGAATTGTTTGAAATAGAACTATTTTGACATTGAAACTGTACTTATGCTAAACTGAATTGTTTAAAAGAGAACTGTTTTGACATTGAAATGTGTGTAAACAAAATCTATTCTTATACTAAACTTAATTGTTTGAATTATAACTGTTTGGCTAAACTGAATAGCTTGAAGTAGAAATGTTTTTGACTATTAAACTGTGTACTTATGCTAAACTGAATTGTTTGAATTAGAGCTGATTATTTGTTTTAAAATGAAATTGGTATTAAATAACCTACAAAGGTTGATATGCCATAAACCCCAACCAACAAACCAACGAAGACAGAAATGAGCTATGACTAGGATGTTCATTTCGCCAAACCGTTCAAAAAGTATCAATACAGGAATTTTTTTAAAAGTTAGAACAGACAAGATTCTGGACACCTTGACATCATCACGTTTTTATACAATTTATTCAGCAAGGCACAAATCTTCATTTAAATGATGAAATTAAATAAATAAATAAATAAATAAATCAGGAATTTGTCCAAGTTGTAACTGTGTCAGTATTACTGTAAGATAGCATTACTTGAACTCTTACTAAGCCCTTGGAGAAAAGTTTAGATAGGAACAACACAAGGATGCTGCAAAACAGCTGTTGTATGGCCATCTACCTCCAAACCATCCAAGTCAGACGAACAGCACTCACCGAATATTTATGGAAAAATAAGAACAAACTGATAAACGACGTTCTCCTATGTAGGAAAACAAGGTCAATAAACTGCATCTGATGGTGTGGTTATAATTCTGGAGATCTAGAGAATGTTATTTACTATTTCTTTGCCATTACCCCCAGCTCTTCAGTGTCCCGACTGGTAGTTCCAGCAGGGCCCAATCTATGAGTCAAATAGATATCTTTAAATATATTCATATTCGATAGGACGGTGTGCTAAAGAAAAACTATTCAGAAACAACTAGACAGAATATGTAATTATGGACGTTATTCCCTAACCTGTTGGCATAAAATAACCCTAGATAGAGTGAAATGCCGTTAGAATTAATCAATCAATCATAATTATTTTTAGAAATATCTGCATCAAGTGAGAGAACTATAAAATCCAACAAATTAATTCACGGACCTACAACTTCATTGCTAAGAAAATTTCATCTGTTTACTTCAACAGAATGTTCATGACCTCTTAGGCCACCGTCTACATTACAGTCGACTGATTCAAACGCACACATAATTTTGAACATTTCGATAGAGTCAGCCTAGACATTCTTACTATCTAATGTTGTTAAACCTAATTATTTCAATTTGTCCTAATAACTCATACTATGGAAATCTATATATTAATAAAATTCTCATAATGTCTATATATATATATATATATATATATATATGTATGTATATATATATATATATGTGTGGATGACAATATATGCTCCCCCATGGGGGTTGAGCTCTCTGGCGAAGGAATTGCCGGCCGCCGCTAGCGTAATGCAAAGCTCTTCGAAAGAATTGAGCACTCTGGTAGCCGATAGGGTATAAAAAATGTAAGCAAAGGCTGCTGCTGCTGTTTCTAAAAATAAAAATACCTTAAAAATTCCCTTAGCTTGGTGGACGAGTGGTCTGAAACACAGTCTAGCGTAAAGTTGGACGGGTTTCGATCCCGGCTCCGAGCGTCCTGCGTGTCTAGCCACACTGAAGAGTTCTGATAGAACGAAACAGTGTGGATGACTATATATATATATATTTGTGTGTGTAACTGTTTGTGTGTGCCTGTGTGGGTGTGTCTATGTGAGTGTGTGTGTTTGTGTGTGTCTGTGTTTGTGTATGTATATGTGTGTCTATGTGAGTGTGTGTGTTTGTTTGTGTGTGTTTGTGTATGTATGTGTGAGTCTGTGTGTATATGTGTCTGTGTTTGTGTCCCTATCTATGAAACTGTGATCTAGCACAGGAGCTTAGAATACGCTGACTCTATCCCCTGCTAAGGTGTAAGATCTTCCCAACAAAAAAGGGAAGTCCGAGATACGGCTCTAATCTGCATGTAAGGGTGAGGCTCCTATTCCTAGAGTGTAGAGCATTCTTGTATTGTCATTAATCCCAGGTTCACTTTGATTCGAAGTGTTAGTACCTGTCCAGGTCTTATCTATGAGTCAAGAGTCAAATAGATTTATCTAAAAATTATTCGTATGTGATAGTACCCTGTGCAAAAAAAAAAGCTGTTGTTAAGAAACTTATACCAAATATGTTAATCTGAACGTACAATAAACGCGATTCCCTAACCTCCAGCCATAAAATATGTCACGACGGGTTGATGTACCGTCAAAATCAACCAGTTAATCACGTAATCTGATAAACAATGCACATTACAGTGATATTTTTAGCATAGGAATACACATAAAATCTTCTAACGTAGACAATAAAGCCATTTCCAGTACAATTTGCAAATACCCTGATAATTCCGTGAGGTCTGAATTCGCACAGAAGGTCATTTTTAACCATCCGAATTTTCGATATAATACTACTTAGAACCCATCACTCCTTCCTAAATAGAAGCAACAATATCATCATGGCTCACTATTCCAACTGGAACCCAACAGAATCATGAACCATCTAACATCAAATTCCTAACAAACTCAAAAGAATCCTCATACTTATTCTGAACACATTCAGAGGAAAAAAGATAGATACAGTGAAAGAAATAAAGAGAGCGAGAAACGGAAATGTAGAGAGAACTAGAGAGAAAGAAAAAGAGAAAGAGAAAGGAAAAAAGAGAGACGTGGAGAATAAGGAATATAAACAGAGAGATATAAATAAGGAGAAAGAGGGAGGGAGAGAAAAACAGTGAGATCGAGAGTGAGAGGGGGGGGCAGAAATAAAGATTGTGAGAGAGGGATAGAGAAAAAAAGAGAAAGAAAGAGAAATAGTGAGAGAAAGAGAGAGAGAGAGAGAGAGAGAGAGAGAGAGGAATGTTCTGCTTTATGTAGATTTGACCTGTTATTTCCAAAACCACTCCATAAACACACAGAGACCCAACAATATAATTTTCTTTATAGCATCGTTAACACCATCTGTTTGCCGTGATTGGGCAAGTGAATTAGTCAATTAACGTTCGGATTGGGCAGCTCTTTATCGTTCCCCTGGCGAGAATCTCGTCTTAAAATCTCGTCTGTACCAACTATGACCTACTGACCTTTTTGTTCACAGCCACCAAGTCTAACAACTTTCAATGCTGAAGGCTGATCTCGAACGATAACTTAATTACACAAACGTGATCAAGCTTAAATGCTGACTAATTGAGTTTAATCAATTTATGGAAGTAATTAAAAAAAACTTTAGGTGTTGGATAGCTTGGGGTGATGTCTCGGTACTTACAGATATCGTACGGGCGCTTAAAAGTTTTGAATTCAAGACCACGGCGCGGTGTTTAGTCGGTTAAGCTCGATGTTGTGTTCGTAATATTTTCGCTTGAATAAGTTCTAAGATGAGTTACTAACGAAGATGTTAGCAAATGGCGCACATAAGATGTAGAAGATGGTCACTCAAGTGAATTAAATTCCAATTGCTTTAAAAATACAAATCTATACACACACTGACCCAACTACGAAAAAGTATGATTGACTCCTACTTTGCATGAGTTAGTTGTGTGTTATCAGCGATCATTTATTAGAATTACTGGTTGATATACATCCGGGTATCACAGATGTTTTCCTTTTGTTGAAGTTGTTGTTGTTAAACCTCTTTATGGGACAGGCTTATTAACTGTTAATCCAGCATACACGAGCCCCTAAGTTGTCTCTAAGGTAGCCGTTATGAACTCACACAAGTCATTATAAAACAAGTATACATCGAATCAAAATAAGGGCCATTCTCAGCGTCCCGCTAGAGATGATCATGGGTATATGAATGACTACAATCCAGTCACCCAGATAGACTAAATCCAAAATGGCTAAATTTGGAACGTTAAAGGAAAATAGACTCTTCAGCAAAAAAAGCCAAGTCGGCTGAAGCTATAGAATACACCGACTGCTTCTCTGCAGAGGAGTAAGGTCCTCCCCCCAACGAGTGTCTTGAATATGACAATTAACAAGCGGGAGCTTTGGGAAATGCAGAGCACATCATTGTTTTTACTCCCAGGTCCACTCTGGCCCGAAGTGGTAGCACCTGATAGAGTTCAATCTATGGGTTAAATAGAATTATTTGACATTTCAACAAACAAATGACTAAATTGAATTGCTTGAAATAGAACTATTTGATCATTTAACAGCGTCTAAACAAATGACTAATGTTTAACTGAATTGTTAGTGACACATAAAAGTACTCATAATCATTCAACTTTGTTGACTTAAGCTAAATTGAGTTGATAGAAATAGAACTGTTTGATCATTAAACTGTGTGTATCTGCAAAACGTGCTTACAAATCATATATTTAATATCTATATGAGTAAAAACAGGATTTGGCATTAGATAACCAACAATGATTGATATGCTATAAAACCAAACCATCTTCAGCAAAATCGCTGATGAAAAATATCTATAAAAGGAAACACTGTGCCATGACAATTAAGCCAATAAAATTGGCGACCAAGACAAATATTGGGACATTACAAGGATCAATATCGCTTTGGATCCCGAGAACGGGAAATATAGTATACCAAAAAGCTTTGGAAATATTCGTCGCAACGGAAGATACATTTGTTATGTTGGTGATGAACTTGCGTCCCAATCAGAAAGGAAGTTTCAGCAAGCAGAACTCTTATTTCAAAATCTTGTCTAAGGAAGTAAAACTAATTTCTAACACACAAGACTTGTACACGAATGACTCAAATAGTCGGAGAATACATCAGAGCAAAAGATGTCGGATTATCTAATAGCCCAAACGTCTAAATGATTTTGTTCGTAAAACTAGGGGGAAAAAAGGAGAGAAGAGACTAAACTTAATCAGCTACTTTAATTTAAAAAAAAACCCACTAAGCTATCATTCACAAATAGACTGTGACGATATTTTAAAAATAGAATCGTCTGTTTAAGATACTAAAGGAAAAGAGGCGCTCGTGGTGAATTGGTTATTGCAGTAGGAAATAGACCCAGCAGACCGAGTTCAAGCCCTGGAAAAAGCTGTTTGCATTTCACATAGAGCTAATACCATTGAGGAAATAATAAATTCCAACTATTCTCCTTCTTGTAGTTGGTAAATAGCATAGATAGCTCGACTTTTTTTACTTTGATATGGCAACCAGTCAAGGAGAAGGGAAAATCTGAATTTAAACGAATAAATAATAATGAATAATCTCATGAAAGGAGATGTGTCATACATGAGTATTACTGATCGGTGTACCTCTGGGTATCACGGAGTTGTTCCCCTTTTCTGCAGATTAACCACTTTTTGGAAACAGATTAATAAATTATTAATCCAATATACACGTGTCTGTGTTGTCTATAACGTGGCCGTAATGAACCGACAAAAGTCACAATAAAACAAGTAGTGGTCAGTATGGAATCCAAATATGAGCTGGTCTCCGTCTTTCGTCACAGATTAAATGATCGGCGTCTCTGATTCTTGTTTTTAACGGCTTCGCCTTCTGCCTAGAAAACCTGGCTCTTGAAATAGAAGTGACATGAGATGATGTCTCAGGAAGAGTACTAAATGTCATAATGCATAACTTTTTTTTGAGGCCTCCAGTATTGTTAAGATTTTTGGACAAAAATAGAAACGAAGAGGGGGGCGTTGATGAGAAATCGGATGTCCGACTCAACAGCTGACTTTTTTACCTTGGCTAGTTCATAAAATCGTTTCCGAATGAAATTGAAATTACCGTTCAAGCAGTTATAAGGGTTGGTTGGGGTAAGACAGGATATTCAGTTGAGTATACTCACACCGAGTCCCAACATTTGCTTTAGAATGCACACTGATACACTAAAACAAACATTAACTCTTCCAGCGATAGAAACAATTAATACATACATAGTTGGTGGTAGGTGGTGTACTGACACGTTGTGCTTTATTTCACTCCATGTGAGATTTGAAAGATGCACAGATGAATGTGTAACATAATCTAAATCAGGAACTTGTTCTTTGCAAGTTCGAACCGGATCATAATGCCCCCGAAGCAACCAAAAACATTTTTGTAAAGGCACAATTGATCACAGTACAGTAACCAGATGGCTCGGTTTGCAAGAACCGCGATGATTACACATGGGTAGTTTGGCTTAAAATCAGGGTTTCCAAAGCCATGATTCAAGACATGGAGGCAAATCCAATGAGTTGCACCCGGAGACTATCAAGCGAGCTCGGTATATCACAGTCCAGTGTGGTTCGTCACTTAAACAATATTGGCAAAAGCATCTGGAGCTGTCGAATTATGCATCATCCAAAACTTTTGACTCATCATTGTATATACAAGAAGTTTTAACAAGAATATACAAACCTGTCCCTCCACATAGAATATGAATCCATTGATCGGACAGAAGAACAGTAAGTCTTAATAGAGTTTTTTGCAGCCATAAACATGTAGATTTTACGTTCCAATGACAATACGAGAGAAACGCCCATCACTGAGAAAGGAGACAAAGTCTGCACTGTTCAAAGAACAGAGACCAAAAAAGACCGAAATTGATTCTAGGATTTTCATCTAACCATCAGGTGTCTAAAAGATACGCTCCCAAATCCAAAGGAGGCAATTATTTATCGTTTACCTACTCAATCCAAGAAACCGGAAGGACCACATGATTTCAGTCGGAAGAAAGGTAATTCTTGTAAATAAGGTAGTAAGAACTGAAAATATCCCAGCAACTTTCGCTAAATATTGTTTACTTTAAATCTTAAGATCATGCGCAAATGTAATTAAACTAATTTCACTGTTTTGATTACAGACATTTCCAGACTTCCTTTTTTCAACGAAAATAATTCCCCAGTTGACTTTGTAAACAGGAAAAGCCGCTTTAGTCTTTTCTTTTCTTTTCTTTTTCTTTTTATTTATTTATTCATTTATTTACAGTTTTTGGCAATTAATAGTTTACAAATATTTCTAATGGTTTTACATTTTCAAATATACATATTTAAGATATGCAATATATTTACATCGCAGTTAAAACAATCTATGTAGTAACTATATATATATATATATATAAGTGTGTGTGTGTGTGTGTGTGTGCATGCGGGTCTTACAATACACTGACTGTATCCTCTGCAGAGTGGTAAGATCCACTGTTCAAAAGAATAGGTGTCCTAGGTATGACAAAATACAGTATCTGATAGCGAGACTCCAGTTCGAGAGATGTGGGGTGAATGAAGTATATTTTGACATTACTCTCATGTCCACTCTGACGTGGAGTGCTATCTATGGGCAAATAGATCTGTTTAAAAATTATTCCAAATTGAAAAAAAAAACTCTTACAAACCAGATACACCAGAAAATGTAAATATAAACACACAATGAATGCAATTTCCTAATCTCTGGGTATAAAATAACCACATCCGGGTTGACATGCCATTAAAAGCAATCACTTAATCAAGTAACGTTAAGCGACCGACATATATGTCAAACGTGAGTACAATCCGACAGAAAGAAATTAAAACCAGATCAGGTTTCTATTTAAAGCGCACGGCATTTTTGGATGGTCGGGAGATCGTGGAAGATGAACCTGTTTCTAATCAAACGAATGTTTCATGAATTGAGAAAAAGACGGCAAAAGTGAAAAGTCTGACCAGATCCAATCGATCTTTGACTGTGAAATTGATTAATTATGAATTAAATTTGAATCGCCAGACACTTCGTGACATTTTGACCAAAGATCTGGATATGTGGAAATTCTACGCAAAATTAATTCCAAAGAACCACGCTGTCTGGGGACGAGTTTTTAGCCTAAAATAAAGAACATTGCTACGTTACCGCCAGCCCCTTTTCTCTTTTGATGTGAGTCCTTGTGATTATTTCATGTTCTCATAAAGCAAAATCCAACTCCATGGTCGAAATTTTATGAGTTTTTAGAACAGGCAACAGGGTGCGACGTACCAACTGACGGCAGTGACACTTGAGGCTTTTAATATTGTTCATAGAAATCTGAACAAAACCTCTGCGGGTGTGTAATTCCCGAGAGGAGATGATGAAGGTTAACAAATTTTATTTTAGCTGCAAGTTATTCAGTACACAAGTTTGGTAAAAGATTAATTTTCCCTTTTCATGATGTTTTTTTCTCAAGCTTTCTTTGATTCAGGATCCAATCGATAGAGAAGTTCCTCTGGATTCTGCTCCCAATCGCTTTCGATCATATCGACTGATCGTTTTCAGGGGAATTCTTTTGTTGTTGTTGTTGTTGTTTTTTTTTTTTTTCGTATTATTTGTTTTTGTATACTTTGAGAACGATATTTATTTTTTAAACTGGTTTAATATTGGCGGGTGAGCTTTAGTTAGTATGTTAATTGTTAAAGATGTTTCGTTTTATATATATATATATATATATATATATATATATATATATATATATATATTAGTGCCAGTGTAGGATGTTATTTTATTAATGTTTGGTTATTTCATCAGACTATGATTTGAAAAATCATTTCAGGAAAGAATATTGAGGAACACTATCAGATGAAACTGTTTTAATAACTGAATTATTAACAAAATTTTCAAAATCATTATCTGATGAAGCCCATAGAGGGTGAAACGCTATGATAAATAGATGAAGTAATAAATAAATACCACACCTAGTTTTGGTTTTCACCTCTCATTTTTCATCCAATAGACTCCAATATTATTCTTTCCAATTGAAAAAAAGGGATTTTAAAAGGAAAAAGTATTTTAAAATATCTAACTCTTCATAATCGATACACATGTAAAAATTACTTAGGTGGGTCAAAGTTTTGCAATATTTTGATAATGTAAGGCACAATTTGGCCGTTCCGGATACTTCTAACGAGGTCGTCAAGGTAACGAACCACAGAGTAAAATGCTGAACATACCTAATACTGAGAGAGTACTCCTCGTCGGATAGTTAGGAGCACAGTGTCGGAATCCATAGTTTGGGGCCAACCTGATCTTTTCTGATCAACAAGGTTCTTGAAACTCGAGCGAAATTTCTTGAAGCATCTGGCTACACCTTCACTCACCCTGGTATTTGAAATACATTCCAAATGTTGTTTTTTTTTTTTTTTTTTTTCTTAATTAGAATAATATTTCTTGGAATTTGAAACAAAATCTGTACAAATCAAAATTACCACACAAACACACGCACGCATATATATATATATATATATATATATATATAGTTTTGGTGAGAGTCACTCAACTGCATCAAACCAGAAATTGAGAAAATTCTTCGAAGAATCAAAATGGGTTTTGGATAAACCGTTCCACAACATCACAGATTCTGACTATCTGTCGAATCTTAGAAGTTCGTGCAAAAGACCTCTAAGCGACACACTTATCTGGAGATTTCTCCAAGATATTTGACTCCATACACAGAGGGAAGACGGAGTAAATACTTCAAGCCACTGATCTCTCCGAAGAAACTGTGACAGCCATAATGATGCTCAATAAAACCACGAAAGTAAACATTCACTCACCGGATGGAGACACAGACTTCTTTTACATTGTTATTGGTATTCTGCAAGAAGATACATTAGCCCCATATCTGTTCATAATCTGCCCAGACTACGTACTTAGAACGTAGATCTAATGAAAGAATATGGTTTTACACTAAAGAAAGCAAGAAGCAGACGATACTATTACAGATGCAGACTATGCAGATGTCATAGCGCTTCTGGTAAATACACTTACTCAAGCCGGATCCCTGCTGCATAGTCTGGAGCAGGCAGTAGGTTGCATTGGCCTCCATGTCATACAGACAAAACGGAGTACATGATTTTTAACCATAAAGGAGACATCTCCACACTAAATTGTGGCCCTCTGAAATTAGTGGATAAGTAAAAATACCTCGGAAGCAGCGTCTCATTTACTGAAAATGACATCAATAAGTGACTAGCGAAGGCATGGACTGCTATCGATCATAGGTTGTCGATCATGTGGAAATCAAACCTATTCGATCAAATAAAACACAGTTTTTTTCCAAGCAGCGGTCGTGTTGATTCTACTATATGGATGCACCACATGGACGCTGACTAAGTGTATACAGAGAGAGAGCTTGGGAGGAATTGCATAAGAAGGCTATGAGCTATATTGAATAAACCCTGGAAGCAACATCCCACAAAACATTATCTTTACGGCTTCCAACCTCCCATCTCTAAAACCATCCAAATAAGACGGACAAGGCATGCACGAGAAGCAAGGACGAACTTATAAGCGACCCTATCACACGAACATGCAAGTGTTAGACGACCAACAAGAACCTTTCGACAATAGCTCTGTGCGGACACAAGATGTCGTCTGGAGGACCTGGCAGGAGCCATGGATGATTGAGACAAATGGCCTGAGAGAGTTAGAGATATCTGAACTAGCAGCATGATACGATAACTTTTTTCATAATTAGAAAAATAGTTCTTGCAATTTGAAACAAAATCTCCTCAAATCTGCCTAATGGTATTACCACTTACACATGCATATACGAGGATCATTAAATATGTTTCCAGACTTTTTTCGTATGAGTACTTTTATTGATAGTACACACATGAAACTCTAGTCCTCTTCGAAGTAATCTCCTGCAGCTGCAATGCACTTGTTGTACCGTTCCAACAACTTATGGAAGGCCCCATAGAAGTCCTCTTGTATGAACGTGTCAATGACCTTCGTCACAGCCTCTTTCATCTCCTCAATTGTCTCAAAACGACAACCTCTGAGCTTAGGGAATTAAAAAAGTCACAGGGAGCAAGGTCTGAACTATAGGGAGGGTGAGGAACTGTCTTGATACCCATCTTGGTCAAATAGTCTGTGACAAGGATGGAGTTATGGACTGGTGCATTGTTCTGGTGGAAATGCCACTGATCTGATTTGAAGAGTGCTTGCCTCTTCCGACAGAATCTCTTCCTGAACTCCCTTAAAACCTCAACATAGTAACCCTTACCGTAACCCTAATCATTTGGCCAATCAACTGTGGTGTTCTGACTTCCTTATTCCTCCCACACCTATCATCATCCCTCACGGACTCCCTGCCTTCCTTGAATCTCTTATGCCACTCAAAAACTGACGCTCGATTCATACAAGATGGTCGAAAAGCAATCTGAAGCATTCCATATGTTTCTGTGGCATTTTTTGCAAGTTTTAAACAGGATTTTATTGCATATCGTTCCTCCTCACGTCTAGATTGCATCTTTGAAATTCACCAGCTGTGACAATCAGGTTTTAGTAGGATGTATTCCAATTCCTGTTATAGCTGTTCCTTTGAATCTGAAATCATAAAAGTTGGTCAGTCATCTCATAAGATGTATAGCAATAACATACTGAATTTTCAAGTGTCTACGACAACTTTAAATGCCTGTACAAAAAAGGCTGGAAACTTATTGAATGCACCACGTATATATATATATATATATATATATATATATATATATATATATATATATATTAAAGATATTTAAAAAAAACGATACACGACACGAAGTTCCATGAGTTCAAACGTCCGGTGATTTTCTTTCAACTTTGTCCGACGTGTTTGAAAATTACCCATCTGATAATCGACCTTAAGAAACTTCCAGTTGTGCGTTTCTTTATATGTTAAAGTATCTTATCTTTGTAATTTTGTAATATTCGTTAAGCAAGAAGTTTCTCTCTCCGAAGAATAAGAACAAGTATCAGCGTGGAATCAAAGAAATGTGGCTTCTGACAAAAGAACACAATGACAGACTCTACTTTGAATGCCACGTTGCTTTTGTTGTAACTTGAAGAATAAAGCAAATAAGTTACCAAAATATTACAAAACATTTGACTCACCCAAGTAAAATAAGTTAATGAGAACTGAACTGCATTAGATAAAAGTGTTGTTTCTCAACATTACTGAATAGGAAATCTTATGGTTATTAAGATATAAAATGGTAAGTGAAAAGCGAAGTGATGCCACACGCAGCATATCATCCGGTGTTAGCTTACTCAAATTATTATTTGTTCCAATCCATGACACACTTCCGGTGCTTGCAATGCTACAACAGCCAAGAGGCGGTGGAAGCTTCGATGAAGGAGTTTTTTTTTTTGCCTGTAAGGACAAGAACTGGTATTAGTGTGGACTTCAATGAAGTGGCAGAAAGGTGGCTTCAGACATTACGACATGGCAGACTCTACTTTGAATGCTACGCTGCTTTTGTTGTCACTTGAAGACAAAAGCAAAAATTATGAAAATATTACCAAACCGTTTGACTCACCCAAGTAAATGTATAGATATATATTTTGACTCTTAGTTCTAATATCGCAGAAGTTCAATTCCCGTTGACATTTGAAGGATCAATTCGTCAAGCCGGTGAAGAAAGGGCATGCGTGAAAACCTAAAAGGCAGTATCACTTAACCGGCTTGTGACATTCAATATATTGATACCAGAAATGATTAATCACTGACCAACAGCTCATAGACGTTTATTCTTTATGTTCCTCGAAAAACTCAGGGGCCAGATATCGATTTAGCTAACGTGATCTTTTATTTTCTAATTAGTCAGTTTTTTATTGACTTGACCCCGCAACTTTTTTCTATCTTTCCATGTTTCCCGCGTGTAGAAAAAGAATCAGTTCATAAGAATAACAGTTTGTATTTGTAGCTGGTCATAACTGAATTTTTAAGTCGATCGTGGTCTTTCCCAAATTATATCCGTTTCGTGTTGATAATGAAATACATGAATCATTTCATGAAAACAAATCCATGCATTAATCTGTGTCGAATTCGGCAGAACGGAAAAAAGATAAGTTCTAATGGTATCTATTGAATTATACTGGTTCCAGGTTCGCGTCTCCAGTTCGAGTCCAGTCATTTCTTAAATTTCTGTTTTTACCTCTTACACTTGTGCGTGATGCAGACTTTTTTTAAAACGAAATATCAAAGTCACAGCAAAATATTTCAGTCTCGAGCACACTAAAACATTTCACTAAAGTGATGAATTTCAGTTTCTTTTTGAAAAAAAAAAAAAAAAGAAAATATATATTAACATAAATTTCCATTTTTCATAGCAGAGTCAAATGCGGGACTCGTTATTTTGGAGAATATAGGAATGTTGGAAAGTGAAAATGAAAAGAATAATTGTCAAGATAGACAAATGATACCTGAGGCACCCAAAAAATTAAACTGCTGACGAACAGAGCTATTTTTGTTCCCAGACTCTAGAGGCTTATTCATGTAGGACATTAATCCGACTTGCGTCACATTCCGTTAGAGGATGGATAAATTCAACAGCTGCCTTTGAAAAAACAAACAAAAAAAAATCTGTTGAAATAACATCAAAAATGAATATTCTTTGATAAAACCAATATGACAGTTGCTGGCAACCATACCCCACCCCAAAATTTGCCTTGATGTTTCTGGCAAATAAAAGAGTTAATTTTGTTTTTATTCATTTTCTAAATTTTCCAAGGACATAAATCTATTTTCAAATATATCTATGTTCTCTATGATGTCAAGAGTTTAATATTTGATACTACAAATAAACAGCTTTCCAACACCGCAAGATTGGATTAGTCTGCTGGTCTTAAGATCGAGTCCCAAGGACATTGAATTGCTATTACATAGAGTTTCTTACTGTCCTACGAAGAAACGCATTTTCTTTTTTTATTTCATTCATAGCTGAGGATCAGAAACAACTACCCCCCAATATCACTTTTTTTAAAAATTGCATCATTATTTTATAAATTACCAAAGTAAACTTATTAGCCTTGCCAATGTTACTGACTTAATATTGATGCAGGATATTAATGTTACAAATTGTTCGTTTTCAATGAATGTTTTCAAATATTCTCACCTTCATTGCTATTTTCATGAGAGGCTTTGTGCTGACTTGTTGATATTCAGTGAATGTTTTGGACTATTCCACTATGTATCCACCATAAGACCAATATATATGGGCCTAAGTGCTAATTTACGATAGGCATTAAACCCAATATATACAGGACGAAATGCAATTTTTGTACACCGTAAATCCAATAGATATTGTATCAAGTACTATTTTAATATACACAGTTAGCCCAATATATATTGGACTAAGTGCTATTTTATAATACACACTAAGCTCAATATATATTGGACTATGTGTCATTTTGATATACTCTAAAAGCGTAATATATTGGACAAAATGCCATTTTGATTCGGGTAACATTGTAAAGGACACTGTCTGAAAATTCTATTTAAATTAACATTTTAATGCACAAAAATAGAATAAAGTCATAAAAATTAATTTGAGAGTAAAGATAATTATTCATAATGTTTAGATCGTAGTCTGTGTGGTGTTAATGCTGAAGTGCTGAACTGCGGGGTGAAAGTAAGAAAGTTCGAACTCCTGTCGCGCAATAACATTTACTTTCAAACTAATTCTCTTGGGAAATGTATGAACGCCCTAATACCTATAGCAATTAGTTAAACAGTACCTTTACTGTCCCTCTACTAAAATGGCTTTGCCATTATATAACCACGAATGTTGGTATACCATTAAACAAAGAAACCAAGCCATAACGAGTCCAGACGTTGTGTCCAACCAAATTTTAGAACAAATGACTTGTTCCGAGGAAATTTTACTTGCTTCCAAATACACAGGAGCTCTGGATTGTATGAAGCGCCATTCCCCTCATTGCAGTTACTATCTGGTTTATTTTGACCTGAAACGGCAGAACCTCCCAGAGTTCCATCTATGGGGTAAATAGAAGATCTTGAGGTGAATGGAATCATTTTCAATAAGGTTTAAACATTGGCTCTTAAAACATTGGTATTATAACGAAATAGGAATACCTGAAACCATATAATTGTACACTAATTATTAGTATTAGATCGGAATACTTGAAACCATATAATTGTACACGAATTTAGTATTAGATAGGAATAGTTAACTGAATATATTGTAGGCAAATGATTGCAATTAAATAGTAATAGTTACAGTAATTACTTGAAAAAGAAAACATATATCACTACAACAATCATTGATATGCCAGAAAACCAACCCACCAGTTGTACGGTACAACTTTTCATTTTTAGGGTCAAATGAAGTGGTAGATTTTTCCTCCTGCACCAAAATATTTTATATGTTATCTTATTCATTGTTCAGATTTTAACTTACTTGGGCTTGAGCCTTGAAATTTTCATCTCTCCGTCACATCTGTGTTTAATTATTACAGGTTACGTCTGTTTCAGAATTTTTTTTTAAATCACAAAACACACTTAAAAACTAAGTTCAGCAGTGTTTTCAAAGATGGCCTTGGGCTGTGTACCATGGTCAAGGCTAGTTTAAAGCGAAAGGAAAATGTAAAACCGGTTTTCAGACCCAAACGTCCAACACAGTACGTTACTCTTTCCACCTTAGACAAAGAATTAGACCATCTTCAGCAATCAGGAGTAATTCAACTGGTAAATCATTATTCATTATGGGCAGCTTTTACTGTCATCATCAAAAGGGCAATGCTGTAGATTTTGCCCTGTTTTGCTTAGAATACGTGGACTGTATCTACTGCAGAGTGTTAAGATGTAACTTAACAAAATAAAGAGTTTCTTGGGAATGACACTAAGTTACATCTGATGATGAGGCACCAGTTCTGGAGATTTCGGTAGTACAGAGTTCCTCTTCGTTGCCATTGCTCCCTGGTCAACTCTGATTCGGAGCTGCAGTACCTGTTAGAGTTTCATCTTGTAAGGTGGTCTACCTCCCAACAAAACTGGGTCACTTCGGGTTGTATAAAAGTAAAGTGGGCGACCATAGTCGAGGGTAACCCGAAGGCTCCCTTTTCGATAGCTACTACACCAATGTGTAAGGGAGGGCGCTACTCCTTCCCTGGATTGCTCCACTTTACCCCTGATCCGTGCCTTATAATGCTGAGTGTTAAGCAAGGAGGCATCAAGTACCATTTTTTGAGTCTTTGGTATGACTCGACCTGGGATTGAACCCAGGTCTCCCGGGCCATTGGCGAACACTCTAACCGCTAGGCCAATGTCCGGTTATATAATGATTAGTAAAATCTTCAAGGGTGAGTTCGAACCTTGTACGGTGCCTCATTCATACGTTATTGTGCTTCATCTAATCAAAAAGCTTAATGAATTACTACCTCCTAACGAATCTACTATTTGTTCACACCTGTTTCATGTGTATAGGATCATCCCATTCACCATAAAGGCAGAGTGATATTACCTACAGGAAAAAGAATGCATAGTTAAACTATTGACCAAGGGGTCAAACTAGTTTATTTTAACGTGATGGACAAAACAGAAGAAAATTGACATAAAGCAAGAAAACCACACATCGATGGGTCAAATAAATTTTTTAAATTATTTTTATTTGATAGGAGCGTGAACAAAAAATTTAAAGAAACAACTGCACAAAAAATATTCATATGAACGTACAATGAATGCGATTCCCTAACATCAAGGCATAAAATAATCCTATGCCGTTAAAATCAATCAATCATCTAACGTAGCATATTTATGTCTTCTTTAAGTATTTTTCAACTTTGTAAGCCGATTTTTGTAGAACGGATTTAATATTTTTGTAATAGAGTCTGTGCAGATTTCCTGTAATTGTATTTGGTTTCACTAAATAAACATTCAGTTAACATCTTAGTTTACAGACATCAAATGTTAAATGATGCTGAACCATTCCCTATTCAGAATTCTTCAAGGTTCGTTAACCATATCACATTCTCATTGAAAATCAAGCGCAAGTTCCATTCAATGATCTGTAGGGTAGCAGTGAAATTGAAAAGACGATAACAATCAAATAAGAAAGTGATTAAATTGACATTAAATGAACAAGTATAAAAAGTAAATAATAATAGCAATAATAATAATAACAATAATAATAATGATAATAATAATAATAATAGAAGAAGAAGAAGAAGAAGAAGAAGAAGAAGAAGAAGAAGAAGAAGAAGAAGAAAATTCATTGCTAATTTAAAAAGCTATAACAAATGATAAAAATAGGGAAGAAAATTCTAAAATAATAAAGCGTGTACTACAATTACTGCTGCTATTACTACTTTTACGAATAATAATGATAAATGATAATAATAATAATAATAATAATAATAATAATAATAATAATAATAATAATAATAATAATAATAATAATAATAATATGCAAATTTTAAAAACTTCCGATAAAAAAAGCAGACAAAAGGATAAATACAATCTTCAGATAAACTTAAAGAAATAAAAAATAAAATAACTACGGACAAAACAATGATTTCCCGCCAAAACAAATTTAGCGATTACAATTAAATTAATTTTACTGTTTTGATTACCGACATTTCCAGACTTCCTTTTTTCAACGAAAATAATTCCCAGGTTGACTTTGTAAACAAGAAACTTTTGTCTTTTTCACCACTATTACTACAACTGCTCCTATTATTATCATTATTATTATTATTATTATTATTATTATTATTATTATTATTCAGGTTTAAAAGATTTTTTAAATTGTTTTTCCTTTTCAAATACATTCCTTGTTTTTGACTAAGATTCAAAATAAATTAAGAAATTCAAAGGATTTGATGGGGAAATCAATTCCAAATAAATTTCAACAAAAATTAAATACAAATAGATATCCTTCTTTCATTCATTGTATTGAAACTGTAACCAAAAATATAAATATATAGCAGACCAAAAATAAGTACACCTCTTATATATATTATTAGGTATTATCTATTACCAAACTCAACTGTATTGAAACTCCCTTACACAAACATAAAGATATATTCATGTCGTTTTAGCTTTAGTTACAGAGGTGTTGAAAATTTATTTTTGGTATCAAAATTTCAATGCTGTAGATTTTGTTAATAAACCACACATAATTATATCCGTTTTAGCTGCATAATTTTTCACGAGAAATAAGAAAATCGTAGTATTTTAGGTTAGAATAGAATGAACTCTCCTCCCCACCTCTCTCTCTCTCTCTCTCTCTCTCTTTCTTCCCACATAAATATAGGCAAACCATCCGCATGAATAGGATGCGACCCTAGGTTAATTTTCAACAGAGTTTACAGCTTTCTGTTCAGAGGTTTTCCTTTAAACCGTTGCCATACTAAAATTAAAGTGCTCAGTCTGCCCTACAACTTACTCATAGGCAGAGGTAAAATAGTTGGATGCATTCTTTTCCCAAGGGTATTAGCGCTACGGGAAGTGCAAACAGCTTTGTCCAGGGTTTGAACTAAGGTATTGCGTTTATTTCCGACGGTGGCAATGAAGGGGTTCTCCGCCTTCCTTAAAGCTTCAGCATTACTGGAACCTCACCATCAGATTGTTTAGTGTCATATCTAGGACACTCATTGGGGGAGTTTTACCCCTCTGCAGAGATGCTGTCGGTGTATTCTTCCCCTCCAGCCAACTGGGTAATCCACAAAGTGCAAATTTTTGTATATCATATCGATTGGCACAGTCTACTGCTATTATTGTTATTTGATTTTCAGTTTTATTTCGGTTTCTTATAATCCTTTACCGAGTTTTTACCCAAAACCTAAGGTGAGTGAATATAGTGGTGATATGTATTCTATGTATTTATACGAGGATCATTAAATAAGTTTCCAGACTTTTTTCGGATATGCACGTTTATTGATAGTACACATATGAAATTCTAGTCCCCTTCGAAGTAATCTCCTGCTGCTGCAATGCACTTGTTGTACCGTTCCAACAACTTATGGAAGGCCCCATCGAAGTCCTCTTGTGTGAGCGTGTCAATGACCATCCTCACAGCCTCTTTCATCTCCTCAATTGTCTCGTAACCACAGCCTCTAAGCTTAAGGAATAACCAAAAGTCACAGGGAGCAAGGTCTGAACTATAGGGAGGGTAAGGAACTGTCTTGATACCCATCTTGGTCAAATAGTCTGTGACAAGGATGGAGTTGGGGACTGATGCATTGTTCTGGTGGAAATGCCACTGATCTGATTTGAAGAGTGCTGGTCTCTTCCGACGGAATCTCTTCCAGAACTCCCTTAAAACCTCAACATAGTAACACTAACCCTAAGCCTTTGGCCAACCAACTGTGGTGTTCTGACTTCCTTACTCCTCCCACACCTATCATCATCCCTTACAGACTCCCTGCTTTCCTTGAATCTCTTATGCCACTCAAAAACTGATGCTCTATTCATGCAAGATGGTCGAAAAGCAGTCTGAAGTATTCCATACGTTTCTGTGGCATTTTTTCCAAGTTTTAAACAGAATTTTATTGCATATCGTTCTTCTAAAATGTCCTCATGTCCAGATTGCATTTTTGAAATTCATCAGTTGTGACAATCAGGATGTAGCTGTTCATTTGAACCTGAAATCATAAAAATTGGTCAGTCATCTCATAAGATGTATAGTAATAACATACTGAATTTTTAAGTGTCTACGACAATTTTAAATGCCTGTACAAAAAAAGTCTGGAAACTTATGGAAGGCACCACGTATATTTTGCAGCATTTTTCGGGGGATATTTTTCAGTCAAATTGATTGTACTCTCTGAATGAGATTATTAATTTAATTTTATTCTTTTATCATTATTATCGTTTTTACACCATTTCTAGCTCATGGTTTTCCATTGGAGTCTGAGTTACAACGATTCTTCACAAGTTTCCAGGACTCTTCTAAAAATCCTCAACCGCCATTTTGATCGGTAGAAATATTATTTAATAATGTTATTCCAGTTTAATTGTTAGGAAGGAAGGGGAAGAGGTGAACTGGGGAAGGTTTTTTTATTTAAAAAAAATTTTTTTAAACCTTATTCTAAGGAATTTGATAGTTTGCCATACATTTCTTGAGTCGTTAAAATTTTTTAATGTATATAATTTAGTGTTTAGACATGCACACTCTATATAGATGTAATTTCGTAATTTTGTCCATGGACAGACTTTTAGAATCTAAATCTTAGACCCTATCTCAATTAAAATGTGATATCTCTCACCTAATTAGAGCGCAGTTCTCTTACAAAACCCTGTCTCATCTTAGCTCCCAAGCTCAGTCATTGAAAAGGAATGACCTATAACCTGCAATCTGTAAATTACACTTCCGTAAATGTTTGATACGTCTGTTATCCAAAGTGACGAGGATGGCAGGAATCATGACATCACAAATTATCATTATTATCATCATTATCATCAGCAAAGCGTTCAACAGCTCAGATTCCTTCGACTTTATCCCTCCCAATCGCTCCTGATAGAGTCTCTTGACAACATCCAGTGACAGCTTAGAGTTGATAGTTTTTGTGGATAGGCTAGCACTAGGGAGTACATTTTTAAGAATTCTTAAAAGAACTATGCTTGTAAGTTTGTCCTTCCGTCCACACCAATGCCAAGCATGTCTGGCTCGTTTTACACGGATGTTTTTTGCGATAGGAGGTAAGTGGCCGTACAGCAACTATTTTGTAGGTAGCTGCTTCCAAGAGTTTTTCAAAACTGTTAGACTAATTTCGGATGCTTTTCATTTAATGAGGAGATAGCGTCATCTTGATTAAAATACCTGAACTAGCGAATCTTACAAGTACACATGCTCAAGCCGAATCTCCCCTATATCACACATGGTGACCTTAGTCGAGGGCGACCTGAAGGCTCCCTTTTCAATAGCTACTACACCAAGGTGTAGGGTAAGTTGCTACTCCTTTCCCACTTTACCCTTGATCCATAACTTATGCTGAGTGTTAAGCAAAGAGACATCAAGTACATTTTTGAGTCTTTGGTATGACATGACCTGGTATTGAATCCCGGTCTCCTAGACAATTGGCGAACACTCTAACCATTATACCAATGGGGCGATTATATATATATATATATATATGAGTAAATTTAGTGACCATAATCGAGGGTAAGCCAAAGGCTCCCTTTTCAATTGCTACTTCACCGAGGTGTAGGGGAAAATGCTACTCTTTTCCCACTTTACTCTTGATCCGTATCTTATCATGCTGAATACATGACGGCATCAAGTAGCATTTTTTGAGTTTCTGATATGACATGACATGGAATTGAACTCCAGTCTCCCGGACCACTGGCGAGCACTCAAACCTTTATACCAATAGGTCGGTTATATATATATATATATATATATATATATATATATATATGTATATATATATATAAAAGTAAAGTTAGCAACCATAGTCGAGGGTGACTCGAAGGCTTCCTTTTCAATAGCTACTACACGGAGGTGTAGGGGAAGGTACTACTCCTTTTCTTGGATTGTTCCACTTTATCCTTGATCTGTACCTTATAATGCTGAGTGTTAAGCAAGGACTTATCAAGTACAATTTTTGGAGTATTTGGTATGACTCGACCTGGGATTGAACTTCGTTCTATCAAATAATAATTTTGATATAGTAATAAAATCCATGTGTCTTTGCTTTGAAGAAAATTAGCTTTGTATTTTAAAAATGGTAGTGATTGACTCACCTGTTGATCACGAAGCATAAGGGCCAAACATTTCAGTTAAAGATTTGAACTGTTGGGCTACCAACAAAGATGATTTGTTCATGTATGTATATGTGTGTTTTTGTGAGTTTGTGTTTACGTGTATGTGCGTGCACACGAGTGTGTTTGTGTGTGTGTATTTGTTTGTGCAATGTAGCTGTTATAAAAAAACGGCACATTATATAAGATTTTTAGTAGAGCAATTCGCTTTAAATGCTCAAACTAAAGAATAAATTATTTTCCAGTCTAATTTGTAAATAAATGATAATTTTTATGTGCCTTTGTCTGTGTTAAACGTCATATTTTAACTATTCTATTCTTGAAATAACGGAGATAAATATGGATTGCTCATTAGAATCTTTGACTTCTTCCTAAATAGAACCATCAATGTAATCATGTGTTGTTCGTAAAATGGGAATCAAACGTGTCGATGAATCATCTCGTCCGATTTAAATTCGAATAGATAGGGAAAAATCTTAATGGTGGAGTATAGTATTAGTTTCAAAGTATCTTCTATCATCCGGCGAGTTTCTTAACTTGAATATTAATCGCAATGTCGCCGCTGTCATGCGCATTCATTGTCTAATATCAGCACCAAAGAAACTGGTTACAAAATGTTATTAGCAGAAAGTAATTTGGTCGCTTGACCTCAAAGTAATTATCGGATTAATTATCTTAATTTGCACGGGTCAAAAAGCATTAACCTTTTCAGGTGGTTTTAGGTCGCAGTTCGTACTGTTACAAAGACCATAACGGATTAAAAGTCTGAAGATCGTCCGAGTCTGTCGTTTCTGTCAGGAGAAGCAAACAAGAGAGGAACCGTCTAACTGTGAAAACGAACCAACAGCTGTAATAGCAATCATTTTATTAAACACATATTTATCAGTCTAACGGGAGAATCGTTAATATTCTGTGCTCTATCTCAATGGTCACCCACTTAAGAACTAAACAGCGCTGCTTAACTTCGGTGCTGACTTAAAAGTGTTTTGTAAGATAGAATCAGTCACTAATAACTGACAGTATCAAATTATGTATTGGGTTCGAAATTTTGCCATTGTCGTGGTCTTCTTCTTCTTCTTCTTCTTCTTCTTCTTCTTCTTCTTCTTCTTCTTCTTCTTCTTCTTCTTCTTCTCCATCGGACCCGGTCCTCTTTTTTATAGCTCCCCTTAGTTTGTCTCAGTATCAGCAACGACTTTTCTCCCTCCCCTCGTTCACTGAACTTCTGAGCCTCCATATAAATATCTTGTCAAATATCTCTCTGATACGCTACTTGAGCCTGCAAGTGACTGACGAATGTATTTACTCAACCCCTCCGCCACAGGCAGAACGTGACACAATGTAATTTTCTAAGCCTAGTAAAGCTGGTTTAAATTCTGTGTTTTGTTTTTCCTCGCCTGGTTACCCAACCCAGTCTGCCCTACAATTTACCCATAGCTGGGTTGGTCGGTTGTTTTGTTTTACGGCGTATCAACCCTTTTCGGGTCATTTAATGTTGAATTAAATCATTTTGATAAAAGTTTCAACAATTCAGTTGTTTATAAGTATAGTTTTTGTTTACAGACAGTTGAATGTCAAAACAGTTCTCTTTCAAACAATTCAGTTTAGCATAAGTAAAGTTTAGTTCTAGTTGACCGATGGATAGGATCCTATCAGGTGCTGTCATTCCGGGCCAGAGTAGACCTGGGAGCAATGGTAATAAAGGGTTACTCAGCATTACCCAAAGATCCAGCATTACTGAAGTCTCACCATCAGATTGTTTGGTGTCATATCCAGGACACTCGTTGGGGGAGTCTTACCACTCTGCAGAGATGTAGTATATTCCACAGCTCCAGTTGACTGGTTGTGGAACATATGGATTCATGCCTTTCCCAAAAGAATTTGTGCAAAATGAAATGCAAACAACCTCATGCAGGATTTAATACTCTGATCACCGATTCTATTTCCTCCGATGATAAACGTTATGCTAAATGAGCCTCCGGTCATTCGACGTAGTGGTCAACGAAGCTTGAGGCATTCATATTTTAAAAAATCTGATTTGGGAAGAGTCAGAAATATTAATCACCACAACTAGTAGAGGGATTAGTCTAATATATATATATATATATATATATATATATATATATATATGTGTGTGTGTGTGTGTGTGTGTGTGTGTGTGTGCGTGTGTGTGTGTGAGAGGAAGTAAATAATGGAGTGTAATCCGACAATATAATAAGAAAAATTGATGACAAAGTTATCCGAGTAGAAGGAAAGATTTACTGCGAAGCAAAGTCGACACTATTGCGTTTCAGTTCTAAGGAACCATCATCAGGGCAATGAGGGATGGTATAAGCGAGGTTAAATCAACGATGGATATTTAAAAGTGCAAAGTACAAAACCCTAGGGAAAATTTATATTACAAGAAAAAGTTGGCCGTTTAGTGAATCAGTGGTTGTTGTTTTAAATTACATCATTTGACTTATTAGGAATATTTTACAGAATTTATGTTTCGTTTGTTTATCGAGAAAGATTATGAATCAAAACGAGGAAGAAAAAGAAAGACAAAACGAAAAGACAAAGCATGAAACTATGATATATGTGGGATATATTATCTAAAGGTGGAATATATTGTAGCTATTCAAAATGGATTTGCTCAAGTAAGGGGAAATATTATAAAAGCCAGGACGAGTATTTAGGGAATTACAGAGTGAAATAACAGCGGCTTCGAAAATTCGTCTTAGTTTTTTTTTATCAGGAATGTAATTGAGCATCTTTGCAGAATTAAAATCGAAATTGTTATTATATTGAGAAATGTGTTGAAATAGTGCACACACACACACACACACACACACACACACACGTATATATATATATATATATATATATATCATCGTCATGTTGCGAGCAAAAATTTCCCAGACTCTCCCTCGCCATTCGTCTCTATCATCCATCGCTTCCGGCAGGTCTTCTAAACTACATCCTGTATTCGTACAGAGCTGTAGTAGATAAGTTCTTGTTGGTCGACCAATACTTGAATGTCCATGTGAAGGGATCCATAAGAGAAGGTTTTCTCCCTTTCTTCTCCAGCAGTATCTTGCATATCTTGTCCGTCTTTTTTGGATGGTTTTAGAGATGGGAGGTAGGTTGTCGTACAGCTGATGTTTTGAAGGATATTGCTTACAGGATTTGTTCAATATAGCTAGTAGCATTCTTGTGCAATTCATGTCAAGCTTTTCCTCTATACGCTTAGCCAGCATCCATATGGTGCATCCATATAGTAGAATTGACACCACCGCTGCTTGGGAAAATTACGTTTTATTTAATCTGATGAGTCTGATTCCATATGATCGATAACCTATCGAAATATATATATATTGTATTTACTAACTCTTCCTCACGGGCAGTTTATGGTTGTCACTATTTCCCTTGGCAGACCAAATGCGGTATAATTTGGAGAGTGCTCAATGTCTGTTTGGTTTGGTTTGGTTTGTTGGTTTTATGGCATATCAACCTTTGTAGGTTATTTAACGCCAAATCCAGTTTTATGTAAATAATCTGTTCTATTGAAAACAGTTCAGTTTAGCATAAGTACACAGTTTTATTGTCAAAAACATTTCCATTTCAAACTATTCAAGCAGTTATAGGTAATAATTCAGTTAAGTGTAAATACAGTTTTAATGTCGAAAAACAGTTCTATTTGAAATAATTCAGTTAAGCATAAGCACGCAGTTTAAGTGTAAGTACGGTTTAATTGTCAAAAACATTTCTATTTCAAGCTATTCAGTTTACTCAATTCAGTTTTGCATAAGTATGCTGTTAGTTCTATTTAACCCATAGATAGGGCCCTATCAGGTGCTACCACTCCGGGACAGAGTGGACCTGGGAGCGATGGCAATGAAGGGGTACTCCGCATTCCCCAAAGCTCCAGCACTGCTGGAACCTCACCATCAGATTGTTTAGAGTCATATCCAGGACACTCGTTATGGGGGGGGTCTTACACCTCTGCAGAGGTGCAGTCAGTGTATTCTACAGCCCCAGCTGACTGGGCAATCAACGTCTGTGATAGAGGTATTATATAATAAGAATAAATAAATATATATTACTTTTTATATATATTTAATAGCGTAAAAGCTTATCTGCGACCACAGGTCTCATGCCGTCTAATTACGACTATTGCAGAGAAAGAATGATATTGGCGAAATCGAAATAATCGAAAAATATACTCAGACGAATGTTTACATTGAGATTGCGTATAACTCCTTTATTTATTTATTTATTTTTCTGTATGTGTGTGCGTTTGTGTACATTATATTTGCGTATTATTGTACGTATTTGTATATATGATTGTTAGTATGTATATGTGTATAATGATACATGCGTCTTGCGGCAGATTTGAAGTTGTCTCCTAAGAATAAGATCAGCGATTTGTAGCGGACGTCGCAGGATAGACAGGGTTTTAGACGAATAAAAAATATTTTTGTGTAGTGATGATTTTAACTAAGGAACAAATTATCACCATCATTGAATTATGAAGAAAATGGGTTTTTTTTTTTGGATTTGGCATGTAAGGTATAACTTACAAAAAAATGGATCTAAAATTTAAGAATTATAGGTGAGGGAGGAATATCGTGATGTAAGAGACATCTTATATTGTAATATACTATGGAATATTATACAATACTAGTATCTATATCTTGGAATATGTTGCGTGTTAAATTGTGAGAGCAATTTGTATTAGCTGACAATGTTGTGTTAATGTTATAGAACGTATACGTTATTGCAGTCTATGGTGGCATGGGCGCAAGGAATATGGTAAATATACTGTATTCATACGTTACAATGATAATGTATATTAACAGTCTATATCATGTTTATGTTATATATATATATATATATATATATATATACTTATAGGACTTCATCGATGTATGGTACTATTTACCAACCCCTCCGCTCGGGCAGGATATGACACAAGGTCAATTTTTAAGCAGAGTTTAACAGGTTTGAATTCAGAGTTTTCCTTCTCCTAGACTAGTTGCCTCACCAAGGCTGAAGAACCTAGTCCGTCCTACTATTTACCCATAGCTGGAGGGAGAATAAGGGGGTTCATACCTTTCCCAAGGGTATTTGCCCAAAAGTAAACGTAATAGCGCGACTGGAGTACGAACTCGCGTACTACGATTCCGCAGTTCATCGCTTTAACCATTACACCACGAGGACACCCATAATCGATGTATGGTCGTCTTTGAACTATCCCAGACCTCTCTTTTGAGTCATTCATTGGTTCATATGACTCCTCATTCAAGCTGTTACCTTTTTGACCGATTTTCCTAGCTTATATATACGTTCTAAATCGAGCATTTCGTTTCATAATCACAAGCTCAAAATCAGTATCATATCAGATACGATACATATATAGTAAATTTACTCCTAATTTTACATTCACTTCTCTCGCTGCTATTTTACAACCCATGTATATATATATATATATATATAAGTAAAGTTGGTGGCCATAGTCGAGGACGATCCGAAGGCTCCCTTTTCGATAGCTACTACAACATGGTGTAGGGGAAGGCGCTCTTCCTTTCCCTGGATTGCTCCACTTTACCCTTGATTCGTACCTTATAATGCTGAGTGTTAAGCAATGAGGCATGAAGTACCATTTTTGAGTCTTTGGCATGACTTGAGCTGGTATTAAATCCCAGGTCTCCCGGGCCATTAGCGAACACTCTAACCATCGTGCCAATGTCCGGATATATATATATAAGAATGCTACAAGTTCTTTTTAACAAATCCTGGAAGCAACATCTTACAAGACAGCAGCTCTATGGTCACCTACCTACCATCTCAAAAACCGTCCAATAAGACGAGCTAGACATGGGAGGCACTGCTTAAAAAGCAAGAACGATCTCATAAGCGACATTGCTCGATGGATACATACACATGAACGAACCCTAACCCTAACCCGACCGGTAAGAACTTACATTAGCTCTATGCAGACACTGGATGTAGTTTGGAGGACCTGCCAGGAGTATAATAGAGACCGAGAGAGAGAGAGAGGTGGGGGAGAAGAATTAGGGAAATCCATTCTGCCATTGCGACTTTACGGTGATATATATATATATATATATATATATATATATATATATATATATATATATATATATATATATATATATATTTGAATCATGGAAGCGATGTACTTCAGTGGACCACTTCAAACGGACGAGCAAGGTTTGGGTGACCAGCAAGGATCTATCTACAACACCTCTGCACTGATAATGGATGTAGCATGAAATACCTGTCAGAAGCGATGGACGAAAGGATCAAGTGGCGACAGAAGGTCAGAGAAATCCGCGCTAAGGGCACGACGTTATGATGATGATAATGATAATATATATTTACAGAGAAAGAGAGAGAAAGTGGGAGAGAATGACAGAAAATACCCAAACAGTACCACGTTTACAAACTATGTATGGGAAATAAAGGACGAAACTGTCAAGTACTCCAAAAAGTAACTGGATATGGTTGTAACAACTGAAGATTGTGTCTGAAGAAAAAAATTAAGTATTCTCGAATATCCTGAAGCCAATAAATTGCTGAACATGAAAAATGAATTGATTTATAAGAGTAGACATATAAATACATTTGTTTTGCGTCATTTACAGCCTGATTGCCCTTAAGGTGAAATTTCTGTGAAATTTTTTCTAGTTCAAATCGATTAATATTTTTGTCACTTGCCCACATATCTGGCCAGGTGACTTTTACTTTTGGTTTGCCTTGACATTTTACTCTACTTTTCGTCAGGCAGTTGTGTGCTACACATGATACTCTGACGAAAGGGGAATGTTTATCATTTAGAATATTCGGACTACTGTCTTCATGGTTATATTCTCAACGATTTGGCCGATATTTACTTCGGCTTTCTTCACGTGTTTCATGTCCAACTCGGGATTGAATCCCTTATTTAAACCACGGGGATAGATTGTTCTAATTTCATTAACCATGACCAGGTACAAGTGTTGAGCTATAGTAAGTATTCCTTGTAATTGACTGAACCTGCAACCTCCCAATGATTTCACTCAGAAGCACTTTTCAACCAAACGCCTTCATCCACTGGGCCATGTGTCTCTCGGGAGCTCAGATGCTGAACGAAGCTGTTTGTATTTCATATAGCATTAATACCCTTGGGAAAGGTTTGAATCCAACTATTCTCCTTCCAGCTATGGGTGAATAGTAACGTAAACTGGAGTCAGTAACTTTGATAAGGCAACCAACCTACAAGAAAGAAAAAAAAAACTCTGAATTCAAACTAGTTGTAGACCTGGATAAATATTGGTTCCACCAAGCTATTCTTGCCGAGACACAGCATGAATCATCTCCGCTTTCACCGATATCACCAAACGAGGTTACAGTAGCAGTAAGAGTGATTCCAAACCATCAATGGGTTTCATTTTTTAATCTTGAATAATTTCAATATAAACAATTATCATATCGTTGTTTTTATTTCTGTATTTTATTCATTCAATTTATTTTGTTTTAAGTCAAGTGCTTTCATTCGATAGAGATCTCTAAGTGGTTGAAAATATTATTACCACGTTTTTGTTTGTGTGTGTGTATGTGTGTGTGTGTGTGTGTGTGTGTGTGTGTGTGTGTGTGTGTGTGTGTGTTTTAAGTATTTTCTTAAATTGATTTACTTTGTTTTAGTTCTTTAGGAAGTGCTTAAATTTTCTTTAGTACTTTAACCGTCTATTTTTGCAGTTAAAAGAATCAGGTGATTGAGTACTAACAAGTAAGAGTGCGCAGATTTTGATGACGTCAGCACGTCTTCAAATTTGACTTTTAAAAATAAAACTGGGGAGAACATAACTGGTATACGTGCGTCTCAGTAAGTCAGAGATCATTTCGACATAATATCTAAACATTAAACAGACCCCTGCTTCTAAAATCGATAAAAATTAGTTAGTTTCGAAAGGGACAAAATGAAGATGAGATACGTCTTCTATATTTTAAGAAATAAAGAATATTTCCGAAAAGATATTCTAAACCAAAGATAAAAAGAGCAACTATCTACCAAGATAGAATGACAGAATTGAAAGAAAGCATTCGTTCGGATTAAATCGATGGAGGTCAATGTCATCAAGACTAGAAGTATTATTAAGAAATGAAGGTGATCACACCAAATAACGATTTGACATAACTTTTTTTCGCAGAGGTGTACTTATTTTGGACAACTGCATATTCATGATTTTGGTTTTAGAGTTTCAACCCTGTCGAATTTAGCAACAAATAATACCTAATGATATCCATTTTCATCTTATAATGTTCCGTGAGAAATAATAACATCCTTGTATCTTTGATTTAAAAGATTTATTTTTTAGTTTCTCACAAAGACACACATACACATATACATAATGGACAATAATTTTCGATATATTAGAATTTTATTAGTGCAATGACATTTGTATTATTAATTTTTTTCTAAACCAAAAGGTACTATGATTTTATTATTTCTTGTGGAACATTATGTGATTGAAATGAATATCATTAAGTATTATTTATCACCGAACTCTTCTTCATTGAAACTATAATAAAATACATAATATTCCACAATGAATAATAAAAAGAAAAGTAGTCGAGGTGTACTTCTTTATAGGCGATACTCTCTCTCTCTCTCTCTCTCTCTCTCTCTCTCTCTCTCTCTCATGTCTTCTTTTGTAACTTGTGAAATTTTGAATGGGGTTCCTGACAGAGTTTTATCTTAATTAAATGAAGTTCCCCACCACCACTACAAAAAAGATTTGACTGAGCCTTGGGCTCCTTCCGGAATCTTGTGGTTGTAATATCTTCATATTTGTTATATCAGTCGGTATCAGCAATTTGGGTTGATAAATAGCTGTACCAAAAGAAACTGTTTATGTTGCAGCTGGAACGTGATTACGTCAGTTGATCTCAAAGTAACAATAACAGATTTAGATTTGAGGACGTGGAGGACATTACAAAATTACAAGATTTTAAAAATTACAAGATTTTTTTGGATGCTTCCACCAGAAACGAACTCAGTGGAATTGATTTGCTGAAAGCTAAGGGGAGAATTCTGAAGAAATTCAACAACTCTTTCATTATTGATTTCTGCTTCCTTTGTGTGTATGTGTGTGTGCGTGTGCGTGAGAGAGAGAGAGAGAGAGAGAGAGAGAGAGAGAGAGAGAGCTTGTGTGTATTTACCAATCATTCCGCATAAGCAGGAAAAGGCACAAGGTCAATTCTTAAATGAAGTTTTATTGGTTTGAATTCAGTTTTCTTTCTCCTAGATGAATTGTCTGCCAACTTTTTACCCACAGCCGAAGGGAGGATAACTGGAAGCATATCTTTCCCAAGTTATTTATATATGAAGAAAAACTGGAAAACAAAGTAATCCAAAGTGAAGAATTTATTGTAAAAGAAAGTCAACGCTATAACGTTTCGACGCTATAACGTCTCACAATAAATTCTTCACTTTGAATAACTTTGTTTTTCAATTTTTCTCCATACTGTCGGGTTCCTTTCCATAATATATATATATATATATATATATATATATATATATATATAAATGGAAGTAAATAATAAATATGGAAGTTAATGATATGGATGGAAGTTAATAATATGTATGGCAGTATATATATATATATATATATATATATATATATATATATTGTTGAAAATGACAGTCATAAATTCCGTGTTTAGCTTTTCACCTTTTTTGTAAGTGAACCAGATATTTCAGTAGACTGATAGATCATCATTATCATCAAGTCGGGCGAATAACACAGAATTCCCTGGCTCCACACACACGCACACACACACATTCTCTCTCTCTCTCTCTCTCTCTCTCTCTCTCTCTTACATTCACACACACACTCTCTCTCTCTCTCACACACACACACACACACACGTACACGTGCGTCCATCCATCACTTCTAGTAGGTCCTTTAGACCCCGTCTCGTGTCCGCACCAAGCTGATATAGGTAAGTCCTGACTGTTCGGCTAACACTGGCACGTCCATTTGTAAATGTTCACAGGAGAACGTCGCTTATGTGTTAGTCCTTACTTCTTCAACAGTATTTTGTTCGTCTTACATGGATGGTTTGTGAGATGGGAAGTAAGTATCCATACAGCTGCTGTTTTAAGAGGTATTACTTTCAGGATTAGTTGAAAACAGCCCGTGGCTTTCTTGTGCAGTTTCCATCTAGCTTTTCTCTCCAAGCCTTTCGTTAGAGTCGATGTGGTGCATCCATACAGCAGTATGGATACTGCCACAGCTTCTTTATCTTATAAGAAAGACCGGATTTCCGTATGATCACACAGCATATCCCTATGCTGACATCACTTTCAGTAGATGAGATATTGTTGCCGAAGTATATCAACTGGTCAATGAATGTCAGAGGCTAACCACTTTAAGTGGAAATAACGCTATCTTTAAAGTGCATGAATTCTGTTTTGTGTTCATGTAGAGACCAATGCCTCCTGTTAATTGCTCCAGGCTTTGCAGTAGGGTTTGGTTTGGGCAGGTGTATTTATGAGAAGCGCTAAATCATCTATGTATTCTGCATCTGTCATCCTTTCTGCGTGATATCGTCTGCGTCTTCTCTTTTTTAATGGGAAACTTTTTTCTTTAATTAGATCTTTTGATGTTTATAGTAGGTTATCAAGGCAGATTATAAACAATATGGTGCTAATGTATCTCCAGGTGAAACTCAAACAATAATATCAAAGAAGTCGGTGTTACCATCAGGTGAGCGAACCACTGTTTTCGTGTTTTTGTAAAGCATCATTATAGCTGTAACAATTTCTTTGGAGAGGCCATATGCTAGAAGTAATTGTGCCATCTCTCCTCTGCGTATAGAATCAAAGGCATTGGAGAAATCTTGGAACAACAGTGGTGCCGCGACATTCTTTAGACGTAATCCTTCGGGGATTCGACGGATAGTCAGAATCTGTGATATTGTTGGTCGATTCCTCCAAATTCCGTTCTGATTTTTCCTTAGAATTTTCTTGGCTTCAAGTCGGATACGATTAAGAAACAAGTCATTACAAAACCGTAACAGCTATTAAAGTAAGATGTATGCCTCTGTAGTTCTTAGTGATTCTGAGGTCACCTAGATTTCTAGATTGCATTTTTTTTATCCATAGCCTTGCATAATCGAAGAAGTATGTCATCAAATTTTCTTTTTTTAGGAGGTATTTCATCAGGGCCTATGGCTTTTCTAGTTTTAATTTTTCTGTACTATATCAAGTTCTGCTGTAAACTGTCCAAGTTTTATGCCGAGTTAGTTATTAGTTATATTTTCTGTAAGTTTATCAGTGATTTCAGGAGGCTTTCCAAGCAAATTCTCAAAATGTTCTTTGTACTAGTGAAGTTTTTCTTCTTGGTTGGCAGCTTTTATCTCGGCTCTTGATGTGTTTTTCTTCTGCTTACTTCACTTACCATCTACAATGCAAATCGAATTTTACCGAATTTTTGATTTAGTTGATTTTACTTTGATTGTATTCTAGTAATTCTTCTCGGTAATTATTTCTCTCTGGGCTTTTTTAAGTTTCTGCGCATTGGCATTTGTTTGGTTTCTTTTATTAAATAAGGAAGTTTTTATCATGTTATCTCGTTTTTTCTTTATTGTTATTGACTCCCATGGGAGTCTACTTTTGGCACTTGGGTTGGTTTGTATGCACTCCGCTACTGCTTTTATAAGGGAGGCAACAAAATGTTTATATTTTTCATACGGAGTATATTTTTCAGATGTCTCCTAAAGAGAATCAAACTTGTTTCTTACAATTATTGATTGCTTACATAACTATTAACAAGAGAAGACCAGTCGTAATGTTAAGCTTTGTCTGTTTTTGTTTCTGCATAGACTCAGGCGAATCTTTACTGAATCGGAAATAGATAGATAGATAGATAGATAGATAGATAGATAGATAGATAGATAGAAAAAAAAATTAATAACTGCAAAGATAGATGCGAGAGAAACATAAATTGAAATATTCTAAATTTCTCTTTAATTTCCGATTGATTTCTAGAATCTTGTATCATCAGAAAAAAAGGTTTTAAACGAAAAAAAATAGTTTTTAGATTTTCTTGTGTCTTTTTTTTTCTGGAAATTGAGGTCTCCTGTCTCTATGACAAAACTAGAAAATAACATGGATCTTTTTTTTAGATATTCTATTAATCGATTTTGTCTAAATTCTAAGGTTGATTCACACTGAGTGCTTCTTACATCTGGCTTTATGCTAAAAGAGACAAAGCTTAGTAAATGACTACATAGTAATAGTGTCTCATTATAAATTAAGTAATGTAGGTAGAAATATGTAGTCTTGGTTGGTTGGTTGGTTGGTTGATTATGTTTTACGTCATATACCGAATTCTGTTTATACATATATATTAGATATATATGATTTGTAAACGAATAGTTTGTAGTTAACAATTTTAAACGAATCAGTTCTCATTTGTTTGCCCACAGTTAAGTAGTTTCAAGTATTAATATCTATCACTGATAGTTTTGTTTGCACACAGTTAAATAGCTTCAAGTATTGCTATGTAATACAAGTAATTATATTCAACATTATTTATTCGTTTGTACTCAATGAAAAGGTTCCAATTTTTGCTATGGAATGATAATTCAATTTGATAATTATTTTTTGCACACAGTTAAATGGTATAACGTACAGTAAATGATTAAACAGTTATATCTGACCCATAGATGATAACCTTACTGGTACTACCAGTCCAGGTCAGAGTATGTCTGAGAGTAATGGTAATGAAGGGGTACTCCACATTTCCAAGAGCTATAGGACAGGAACCTGGCCATAAGATACAGTGGCACAATAATGGGCATCCATATATATATATATATATATAGATAGATAGATAGATAGATAGATGTATGTGTCTGTGCCTGAGCGTGTGAGTTTGAGTGTTTGTGGATTGATATCTGAAGGATTTTATCTTCAGCATGGCGGCGTCAAACTGTTTAAAATCGTCTCTTTGTGAGGATTACTCGTGGGTGGTCTTGGTGCAAAAATAGACAGAGATGTGCTCGTGGGAATCAACGATTTTTTAGTGCCAAAGCCCGAGAGGGGAAGTGTTGGAGTAGATGGATCAAGACGGTAGGTCTGTCAGAAGTCAGCACGGGAGCAGTGAGAACGATGGTCAATCAGTGAGAGTCAGGACGTTGGAGTCAGACGAGGACCAGTGAAGAGTCAGCACGTTGGCCAATGAAGATGGGAAGTTGACCTATGGATGTAGGAAAGAGTCAGCATTTTAGATAGCTGTTAGGATTTTCGAAAAGTTATTGCGATAGCCAGACACACAAGTACCTAAAATGTCACTTCTAATGGTTTTCCTGTCTCAAGTTCGTTGTGGTTGTCTTTTCTTTCCTTACTCCCTCTGTTTGTATTTTGTTGCTTCGTTTAACATGTGAATACCCCACCTACCGCTAGAGGGTATTTTTATAATACAATTTTGTATCATATCCAGGACACTCGTTGGCGGGGTGAGGTCTTACTCCTCTTCAGAGATGCAGTTGGTGTATTCTGCAGCCACAGCCGACTGAGCAGAGTAGTCTTAGTAAATACAACCAGTATAGATACTTTCTGAACAGGCAGCATAAATAAATGAATATAAATATATACATATACATATATATATATATATATATATATATATATATATATATATATATATATATATACTTACCTCTCTTGTCCTCTCTCTCTCTCAATCTATCTATATATATATATATATGTTGTCATATGTTTAAAAAGAGTTTAAAACAAGAAAAAATTGGTAATTTAAAATATTTGTTCAATTTAAGTTTATTATTAAAGATTTTAAGAACCTTGGGTTGTGCTTCTTGAAACATGAATCAGATAATGAACGTTCAAAAAGGAAATTTGATTGAAGCAGACTATAGTATTTTCGTTGACAAAGAAGAAGAAAAAAAAACAGAAAAGATTTTTGAAGACAGTGAATCGGGAAAATGTCTTCAGTATAAGATATCTCGACGCGGGAATTATTTTTCGGAATATACAGATATTTAAGTTTTCTCTACCGAAGCGAAAAGAAAATTTCTTTGAAGTTTAATGTTTATTTTGTTGCTCCTGAAACATTTAAAAAAAAAAAACTCGTTTACTATAGGAATTTAGGACTAAGTTTTCCCGGTGAAGAAAAAGGTATTTTCTTGGAACATTTACAAAATTTTATGTCAGTGTTTATTTTTATGTTTTTCTAGTGTGTTGAAATGAACTGTTTAATAATATAATTATTTCAATTGATGTTTTATTCTCTATTTTCTCAAGTTTTAATACTTGATGAAATTGAACGGTTTTATGAATCTTCCCCGTTTAGAATTTTCCTGGAAATTCTTTTTATCAAAACAACGATCACTTTGCTACTTTTTATTACCTCATGAGCTAATATGTCTGCATGAAAAAAATGTTACATTTTTCCTAAGATAGACGTTCAAGCAGGAAACACACACGCACACACACACACACACACACACACACACACACACACACACACACACACACACACACACACACACACACATACACACACACACACACACACACACACACACACATATATATATATATATATATATATATATATATATATATATATATATATAATAAATGGTTTTAAAATATGATTGAAAAATGAAAGTTAATCTATGCGAATCCTAAATATCCACAACTCGACTTTCATTTTTGAGTCACATATTTCTTAACCACTTTGTCAGATATCATTTTGTAAATTATAAACACACACACACACACACGCACACACACACACACACACACACAATATATATATATATATATATATATATATATATAAAGTAAATACAACCCATGTTTTAACATTTTTTTAAAACTTTCTCAGTATTTGGGATAGAACCACTGAAGAGTGACGTTATACGTCGACCTTTTATAAAAAAAATTCGAAAATATAAAATATAATGTTTAACCACGGTCTAAGGATAAAGGTACAATATATATATATATATATATATATATATATATATATATATATATATATATATATATATATATATATGTGTGTGTGTGTGTGTGTGTGTGTGTGTGTGTGTGTGTGTGTGTGGAGAGAAAGACAGACCGACAGAGACAGAGACAGACAGAGAGAAAAGGTAAGAACAAATTGAGATAGATAGATAGATAGATAGATAGATAGATAGATAGATTGATCCAGATTGAGATAGATATAATTAGATCATGCCTGAAACGTTGATCATCATCTGATGAAGGCCTTGTTGCCCCCAGAGCTATTTTGTTTGTTTGTTTCTGTCTTTCTTTCTTTCTTTCTTTCTTCTTTTTACATTTTTTTTTTTTTTTACAGAATGTCCATATAATATTATAATTAGTTACATAGGAACAGACCAAGAAAAATAGACTGGAACAGGCCGAAATTGAAAGAAAGAAAGAAAGAAAGAAAAAAGAAAGAAAGAAAGATGTCCTTATATTTTATATGAACAAACTGACAGCAACATTACATAAAATCAAAACCTAATAGAAACAACCCCTCCCCGACTGCATCATCATTTTTTGACGGGTGATTGTAAGTCAAGTCGTGACAATTCCCATTGCCATATTTACTAAATCAAATATCGCTTTCAATTCACACGTGGTAGACACACCGTTGGAAAAGAATTGTTGTATTTTATGAGAAAACCTGAGAAATCTTTTGATATTAAAATGAAGGCTACTTTGTTCTTCTCAGCTAATGTTTTTGGCTGTGCAGTTCCGATTCATTCATATTGAAGAGAAAAAATGTGTCGACATAAAAGAAAGAACTGGTGTCTGCTGGAACCTGTCTGCAATAGATGTTGAGTTTGTTCAAACGGATAATCGGGACATACGAATGATTGGCACCCAACAAGACGCTTCTAATGTCTTTAGGAAAATTTACTCCTTCCACGCTCTCTGTATCTGATATCACAAAGACCATGTTATTTTCCATTGAAAAATGTACTCGGTGTACTGATAATATAGTTTTGTATTCTTATTCTTTATAACTAGCACCGACGTATAACATGCATCTATTATTTGCCAAGGAATATTTTAGAAAGATAAAAAAAACTTTTTTAAAAAAAAGGAAAACCTACAATTTCCATGAATTTCGCAGACTTTTCCTTAATAAGATTTTTGTATATTCTTCGACTGATTTAGTTAAGGAGAACGTGCAACTAAAGGAATTATGGTCTATATGCACTCATAGTTAACCAGCTTTTTGCTAGGGTGCTTTTTGGTTTAGATGGATAGATAGATAGATAGATAGATGTATTTATAGTTAAATGTGAACATATCATGTCTTACCTTAGATTCATCGTCTGTTGAGAGCTTTGTTTGCTACATAACTATCGTTTTTGTCTTGTTTGTCTTTGTTTTTTCTGCTTAAATTATAATCATTAGTTAGATATCTATATGCCTAGATAGATAGATAGATAGATAGATAGATAGATAGAAACAGACTCATAGCAAGCTTCCTTTTGATATTTTACTTGCGGTTTGTGGACTTAGTTTGTAAGATAGGCTGTAAGCAAGTCTTTCTACGATTTAGTCATTTTAACTACGTTCAAAATAGCCCATTGTTGGTAGGTCCCGTGTATGAAACTAACCTACATTCAAGAGTTCTAGAGAATTTGAAGTCATCTATTCATGGTCAATATTCCTAAGTCCAATCTGACTCAGAGTAGTAAAACCTGTTAAGATCCCATCTACGCATCAAATTGTTAGAGGAATAATTAATCAGTCATATAAATTATTACGAGTAAACTGGAGGTAAATTATTTAGATAGGAATTAGTACTTGAAACCATATAACAGTGTGTAGATTATTTCGCAAAATACATCTTTTTTATGCGTATGGGGTAGTTGTCTGTGAGGTTATAATCCTGGAATCCTTGGGAATTTCGTGTGTGTTACTGCATTATATTCCCTCCTTCAGGTGATCCAGTCAGAGCTGATTGAATCCTAATTCTCCCCCATCCTCAGCAACTGATATTTACATTCTTAGCGTCCATTTTTACATTTGTTGAAGGCTCCCTTTTCAATAGCTACTACACCAGGGTATAGGAGAGGACGCTACTCCATTCCCTGGATTGCTCCACTTTACCATTGATCCATACCTTATAGTGCTGAGATTAATTTGTGTCTCATTGGGGCCCCATTCATTCGGCCTTGTGCTACATGTAAGCAAAAAGCTTTGTAAATTACTACATATTCTACGATGGTCTCTTATTTCAAGTTTCAACTGATTCATTGTTGTTACGCTTGCGTCATATTTCGTCAGTGTGTTTCGGAAAAATCGATATCATTTTAAAATCTTATAATTAGACCAATTCTTATTTAAATGATCTCAATTTTTAACAGCATTTTTTAAACAAATCAAAATTATAGGTTTAATGTTCAAACACCTTTTCTTTTCAAATGGATGATATTTCCATGTCTGAAAAGAAAAATATATATAAAGCATTGCACAGAGATTTTGAGTTGTTTCTGCGAACACATGCTTCTAAAATTTGAAATCATTTGAATGGGGATTTTTTTAAGTTAAATTACGAAATGATATAATTTTCTCTGTAACAACCCATACCTTTATACTTTTCCTTTTTTTAATCTATATATAACTTTTTCAAATTTACATATATACATATATATATATATCATTCTGGGTTAAAAAGAATTTGACTGAGAAATGAAAACCCGAGTTGTTGAAATTAACAATTTATGAGTATGGCATGTTCTGCTGAAACTGAAATACTACGAGATTCTTTCTAGGATAATGGTTGGTTGGCTGGTTGGTTTTTACAGCCTATAAACCCATTTCGGGTCATTTAACGCCGAATTAAGTCATTTTGATAAAAGTTTCAAACAATTCAGTTTAATATAAGTATATTGTTTTGTTTACAGACAGTTAAATGTCAAAACAGTTCTATTTCAAAAAATTCAGTTTAGCGTAATCACACAGTTTAATTCTATTCCATCCATAGATGGTGCTACCAGTCCAGGTCAGAGTGGACCTGAGAACGATGGCAATGGAGAGGTACTCCACATTCCCCAAAGCTCCTGCATTACTGAAGCCTAAACCATCAGATTGTTTAGTGTCGTATCTAGAACAAAAGTTGGGGGGATCTAACCTTCTGCAGAGATACAATCAGTGAATTCTGCAGCCCCAGCTGACTGGGCCATAGGATAACAGAATTAATTGACTGTCAGAAAATCAGCCACCAGTAATGGTCTACTAGCCAAGCTTATTAACCATTACTTCACGCCAAACTCCCAAAATTTCTAATATCCAGAAACTATTCACGTGGGGAAAATTACACGTCTTATTATCATCAAGATATAGCGACAGTAAATATTCCTTTGAATCTCTCTCTCTCTCTCTATCTCTCTCTCTCTCTCTCTCTCTCGGCATCTGTCCCTGTTGTTCACCGTTTGTAGATGATGCTAACATATCGTCAAAACCATTAACTACTAAAATGTAATTGTAAATATACAGCAACCTTATTCCTAAAGATTTAAGCATAAAACAATCTCGATACGGATTGATATGTCGTTAAAATCCATTAAAACAAACCTAACTAAATTTGATGGTTTTGCGAGTTGGAAGGTAATTGGCCGTGAAATTGCTGTTTTGGGGAGTGCTGCTTCCTTGATTTGTTCAAAACAGTTTGCAGCATCCTTGTGAGGTTCCCACCAAGTTTTTTTTCCACTCGTATTGCTAAAATCCAAACGGCGCAACCATCCAGTAGTATTTTCACAGTTACAACTTTTAAGAATTTTCGTTTTACTTTTTCAGATAGATTGCATTTCCATATGTTCAATAACCTGTCAATAGCTGTCCAAGATTTTCACTTCAATTTCAGTTGAGGAGATATAGTTGCCAAGATATATGAACTGGCCAACTAATTTCGGAGGCTTGCAATTTAATGAGGAGATGGCGCCATCTTGATTCAAACATGAACTCTGTTTATTTTTTTTATCGACGTTCACGTACAGACCAATGCCACTTGTATTTTGAAAATAGGATTTGTTCAAAATAACACGTAGCATCCTTGTGTTGTTCATGTCTAACTTTTTAATTAATGGAAACTGCAATGTAAACAAATCAGTTTTTTTTTTCTTTTTTACTGTATTAACCTGCACCTTTAAAACCGGAACCCAATAAACGTACTGCAGACTAAATAAGCTAATTGAAACAGATTTTGTTTACAAACGATATATGTAAAGCAAAAAAGGTAGTTTTTTGTTTCGTAAAGCAATAGAGAGAAAAAATGTTTGTCTTCGAAGACAGGATTGTGGCAATAGTCTGAGTAATTAATTGATATAAACAGTAGGTTAAACTAGAACGTAACGAGAGGGCGGACGTTGCTCTAGAACACAGGCTTCTTCACCGTGGCGCCTTTTCAACATTTTTTTGAAAAACACTTTCGTTCCTATGTAAAATAAGAATCGATTCACGATATTTTTCTTGATATGTCATTACTTCATCTTATAGCACTGGAATAACTCTATGAACTTATTTATTTCATTCTTCCAATCTTCCAGGGTTTTGAATTTATCTCCTTTGATGCTTTGGGGGTTTCAGGGAAGGGGCATCCCAAACAAAACTTAAGGTCATGAATTCATCACCAATGACACTGAATATTCTCGGGGAGCTATTGGGTTGCTTGGAGGTAAAATCAATCAATCAATTTATTTATAGCAATTTAAATCTGCTAATATATATATATATATATATATATATATATTCAAAATCATAATCAAAACTTAAAGTCAGAAGTGTTTTCAATCGGTAAAAATTTTACTGTACTTTATGCACGAAGATGTGCAATATCACAATATTTTTCAATAATAATAATAATAATGATAAGGAATCGAACTATTAGAGTAGATGAACGAATCTTTGCTGTGTGGTGTTCGCAGAAAATCGGGTCAGTAGAATTTCTTTAATTTAAAAAACATAGATTTTCCGTTATTCGAAAAATCTTTTGGTGAACTTTTGCATTTTAAATGAAGAATTTTTATTCCCAAAATTGTTTTCAAAATCACGAAATAAATTTGTTTAAATTTACCGCACTAAACTCTATATAGCTCGTCTATGACTTCTCTCAATCGGTGAAAAATACGTAACTGATGTAGTTTGAAAGCGCCAAGGAAGACAATTACCGACCTCAGTACAACCGGAAATACATCAGTGTTGTATACTCAGCGGTGTCTTTATTAAAAACGGGGAGCACGTATATATAAAAATATAAGATTATATTTTTATTCTTGACGATGATACTTGTGTGGAGCAGAAAAGCAATCACAGAGAGTTCGTGCACACGAAGGAGTTGTCGGGAGACGGAAGAACCTGTGAAGAACTGACTCGGGAACTTATATAGTCTATAACTCCCACGTGACTTGCCACAATTCCTCTTTTTCATTGGTTATGGTCACGCCCACGTCTCACCTCCCTGTTTTCCATTGGTTAAAATTCACGTCCATGTGTTGTTTGTTTCCCATTGGCTACTTGCACAACCCCACCTCCACGGGGGACGCATCTGTCACCAGTCACCGAGTTTAACCACATCCATTGGTCAAGGTGATATTCCGACTATCACTTTCTTGACATTATCTTCGAACGGATGAAGCTGTCAGCCCATCCACCGATACAAGACACCGACAGAGCATGGTGACATTCCGGCAATCACTTTGTTGATATTATCTTCGGTCGGATGAAACTGTCAACACATCTGCCGATCAAGAACACCTGCAGGACATAGTGACATTTCAGTAATCACTCTGATCTTATCAATGTATCTATCGACAACATCTGCTGTGTTCAACCCAGTAGGTCACGTTAATATATTACATGTGGAGCTGCATGTTTATTCCGTTGAGGCTGTTCATATTTTGATATAGTCTCAAAATAGGGCAGTAAATATAAACCATAGATGTGATACTGGAAATCCTGAAACTAGTTCAGGTTAGTTCAAAAAATAAGGCAAAAATAGCAAGAAAAAGGATTTTAATAAAGTTAAAAACTTAGGGTGCTTGTTGTTGTTGTTGTTTTTTGTGACCTGCTATTTATGGTACAGTCACAATATACCACCCATGATAAAATATTGAATCAAAATATGACACAACGTGGGACCCAGGCAACAGGCTTGGGTGTCATGATCGGCAGGTGCTATCTTGATAGCCAACATGGGAAACCAAATCGTCATCCCGCGAAAGTTGGTTGTTCTTCCAGGTACACGAATGGCGATTTAAGGAACTACAACAACCAGAGACGTAAACGCAAAACATGGACAAGGGAAAACAACCAACTTGCTCTACACTGCTATTTTAGGAGCAGCCCTTCACAAAGAGGATATAGGAAAAGAATGATAGAGATCTGGCTAGAATGTGCAAGTGTTCAGACAGCAACCCAAAGACTTGCTGACCAAGTTAGAACAATAATAAAGAAAGGGTTGTTTTTTGACCTTGAAATACTTGAAATACATCAGAAAATAAATGATGTTCAAGATAGTAATACAGTACCGGGCACATCAAGGATTAACAAACAAAAACAGCCTAACAAAAATAAACCGCCAACTTCGGAAAATGGAAACACCACACAACCAAACAACGCACAAACAACGCACAACCAGACAATCCAAAACAAACACTATCGCAAGAATAAGAGGTAAATCTAGAAGATTTAAAGAGAATTATGAACAGTAAAAAGACTACCTTACTATCATTAAGAGACAAAGAATGAAGAACAGTAAAGACGGAAACGAATAAAATAAATCAAGTACTACCTTATATACTAACGAATAATATAACCGAACTAAATGAACTAATCTATGCAGGGTCAAAATTAATCTGTGAAAAATTGGATACCCTCAAAAAGCACGAAGAAAAAATCAAAACCTGGATGTGATATTGGACTGGAAACTACGAAAACAGGCCACAATAATAAAACAAAAAAAAAAACGCTGGAATATGTAAGAACAAAAAGGGAAAGGGAACACAAGAAAAAATAACTATACAACTTGAGGAAATAAACCAGAAGGTACTGGCGAAAAAAGGAAGATTAAAGATATACCGACTAAGAGTAAAACAATATAGACAAAACAGGACATTCCAAAACAATAAAAGAAAATTCTATCAACAACTTGGAGAAGATGACAGGAAAACATACCAATAACTGGATGCAAAAGAAACCAAATAATTTCCCATTGAACTATGGCAACCAAAAAACATAATGAAAGGGCCGAATGGATAAACAACATGACAAGAGGATTAGAAGGACTCGAAGAAAACTCAAAAGCGGAAATACACATCGATTACTCAAAACGACACTAAAAAAATAACAAACAGGAAAATGCCAGGCCATAATGGAATACATGGTTTCTGGTTCAAGAAATTCACTTCCATTCACGACAGACTAGCACTAGAAATAAACAGATGCCTACAAGGAGCCCACGTACCCGAATGGATGACAAAAGGAAAGACCATGTTGATTCAAAAGCACCTAAGCAAAGGAACCACTCCAAACAATTACAGACCCATAACCTCCCTACCGATGATGTGGAAAATATAAATAGCACAAATAAGGGAAGAGATTTACTGCTCGTTAACAAGCCGCGGTTGTTCCCTGAGGAACAGAAAGGGTGATGCAAAGGATCCAGTTGCACAGCAGAGTTACTTCATATAAACCAGCACGTCCTAAACGAGAGCAAGACCTGACGGAAAATCTAGCCATGGCCTGGATTGACAAAAAAAAGGGTATATGATACAGTCCCGCAAAGCTGGATAATAAACTACCTCAAAATGTTCAAAATATGAGATGAAGTCATAAAATTTATCGAGAAAACCATGAAAACCTGGAGAGTGGAATTGACAGCAGGAGGAAGAAGCTTAGCTGAAGCAAAGATCCAAAGAGGTATTTTTCAAGGAGATGCACTATCACCGTTACCATTCATAATTGCCATGATGCCACATAACCACATACTAAAAAAAAATGCTCAGCGGGATACAAACTAAGTAGATCGCAGGAAAAGATCAATTACGTAATGTACATGGACGTCGTCAAAGTATTTGTAAATAATGAAAAAGAACTGGTAACTCTAATACACGCAGTTAGAATATACAGTTAGGACATAGGAATAGAATTTGGCCCAGAAAAATGCGCCTTGCTAGTAATGAAAAGTGGCAAACGACATCTAACTGACGGAATGGAACAACCTATTTAAGACAAGATTAGAGAAGGAAACCTACAAATACTTTGGCATGTTGGAGGCTGACACCATCAAACAAGGGAAGATGAAAGACAAAATTCAAAAAGAATATCTCAGGAGAACTTGAAAGCTACACGAGACAAAACTATCTATAGAAATCTGGGCTGTATTCCTCGTTAGATATTCGGGACCCTTTTTGAAGTTGACCAGAGAAGAACTTAAGCAAATGGACCAAAGAACAAAAAAACTAATGACCATGCATAAGGCATTACATCCCAGAGACGACGTTGACAGACTATATGTATCACAAAAGGAGGGAGGAAGATGACTTGCCAGCGTAACGCATCGATACGACTCGAGGACTACATAGAAAAATACGGAGGACTGATTACAGCCATCAGAAACGAGACAGACAACACGATTACAACAGAATGACAATAACTAGTAAATAAAAATGGCAAGAAAAACAACTCTATGGATGTTTTAAAGGACTAATAAACAACATCTCATACGAGAAAACCTGGACGTGACTAAGAAAGGGAAACCTTAAAGGCGAAATAGCATCTCTCCGAACAGCAGCACAAAACAACGCCATAAGAACCAATCATATGGAAAGCGAGAATAGATAAGACAACAAAATAGAAAATGTAGGTTATGTGGTGATAGAGACGAAACCATCAATCACATAATAAGCGAATGCAGCAAATTAGCATAGGTGTATAAGACTAGACATGACTGAGTGGGCATGGTGATCTACTAGGAAATGTGCAAGATACTTAAATTTGACCATACGTACAAATGGTATATGCACAACCCAGCAGCTGTCCGAGAGAATGATACACATTAACTCCAATAGGACTTTGACATACAAACAGAACACCAAATCTCGGCCAGAAGAAAAAAAAGAATTTGCAAAATTGTGGATTTTGCTGTCCCAGCTGAATATAACTGAAAGAAAGTGAAAAGAAGGATAAGTACGCGGACCTTGCTAGGGAACTGAAAAAACTATGGAACATGAAGGTGACAATTATACCAATCGTGATTGGTGCTTTTGGCACAGTAACTAAAGGATTGTCAAAAGGACAGGAAGACTTGAGAGGAGGCCATCCAAACTAAAGCACTATTTAGAACAGCCAGAATACCGAGAAGAGTCCTGAACACTTGGGGAGAAATGCTATCACTCAGGCTCCAGTGAAATACCATCAGCTAAAGCTGATGTAAAAAACTCCCAGTTATCAAATAATTATTATTATAATTATTATCATTATTATTACGCAGCATAAGGCCTTACATCCCAGAGATGACGTAGACAATTAGTCAAGAAAAGAAGGGGGAAGAGGACTCGCCAACATTGAAGTTAGCGTCAATAAATCAATACGATGACTCGAAGACTACATAAGAATATGTGAAACCTTAAGAGAGAAATTGAACTTCTAATTGCAGCACAAAACAACGCCATGAGGACAAACTATATTAAAGCAAAAATTGATAAGACGCAATAAAATACCAAGTGTTGGTTTTGTGGAGAGAGAGACAAAACGATTTATCATATAATAAACGAACGCAGCAAAATAGCACTAAAATAATATAAGACTAGACTGAATGGTGGAGATGATCCATTGGGAATTGTGCAAAAAATTGAAACTTGACCATTCGAAAAAGTGGTATATGCACAACGGGAATCCGTCTGGGACAAGAGAGAGAGAGAGAGAGAGAGAGAGAGAGAGAGAGAGAGAGAGAGAGAGATAAAGACTGCCGAATTGTGGGCTTTGCCGTCCTGGCAGACCACAGAGTAAATATAAAATAAGCGAAAAAGAGATAAATATCTCGACCATGTCAGAGATCTAAAAATCTATGGAACATTAAGGCAACGGTGATACTTACTATAATTGGTGCACTTGGAACAATCGACAAGTAAAAGACTGGAAAACTTAGAAATAAGAGCATAAGTAGAGACCATCTAGACAACAGTATTATCAAGACTGGCCAGAATACTGAGAAGAGATTTAAAAAGACTTGCTGTCATTCATTCCAGTGAGAAATCACCTGCTAACACTAGTGTGAAAAACTCTCAAAAGAGTAAAATAAAAAAAGAATGATGACAATGCACAAGGTCTAACATCTGAGAGACTATGTATATGTGTCAAGAAAGGAAGGAGGAAGAGGACTCACCAGCGTTGAAGACTATGTAGATGCATCAATACGAGGTCTTGAGCAGAGCATAAAAAATGACTAATTAAAGCAACATGACATTGATTATATTAGAACGAACAGAAAAACATCAAAACTAAGAAACAGAAATGAGAATAGAAACAACAGCATGAATACTTTACGCAACAAACCGGTGAAATTGCGCGCGAGAAGACCTGGACATGGCTAAGAAAAGGAAACCTCAAGAGAGAAACTGAATCTCTTTTAAAAACAACTCAAAACAACGCCATATTGACAAATTTTGAAAAAACAAAAATTGATTGTACGCAATAGAATAGCAAGTACAGGTTATGTGGAGAAAGAGATGAATCGATTAATTACATAATAAGCGAAAGTAACAAACTATAACAAAATAAATACAAGATAAGTCACGATTGGGTGGGAAAGATGATCCACAGAGAATTGTGCAAGTGATTAAAAGTTAACCGTACAACCTTATGGTTCATACACAAACCAGATTCTATCTTAACGAACTAGACACATGAAATTCTTTGGGATTATGACATAGAAACTGATCACCTAATCCCAACCAAAATTCTAGATCTAATATAAAAAATATAAAGAAAAAAAAAGAACTTGAGTAGATGTATGACCAAATCTCTTGTGTGCGTATGTGTGTGCTTATATGAACATATGTGTGTGTGTATGTGTATGTGGGGAGAGATATGAGAATATTGCAATTGATGAAAACAAGGTGAAAATTAAAAAAAATAAGAAAAGAAAACAAATACATGAAACTTGCCGGAGAAGTAAAAAATAAGATTGTGGAATATGAGTGTAACTGTGACAGCAATTGTAGTTGAAGCGCTTTGAACAGTTCCCAAAAGATTGAACAAAGAAGAAGCTGGAAAGCAGTGGTAGAATCGAAACCATCCTGATTATAGTATTGTTAAGATCAGCTAGCATACTCATAAAAGTCCCGAAAACATGAAAAGACTTGCTGTCATTTAAACTCTTATGAATGATCCCCTGCTAATGCTGATGTGAAAAATTACCCAGAAGTAAAAAGATAAAAACAGAATAAAAGGTCAAGACTAACGCTGTCGATCCGTTTGATTTGACACCAGATTGATCCACGTAATAGTCACGTGACTCGACAGTAACAGTCACGTGACTCAGTTGAATTTAACAAAAGTCAAAACTTTCAGACATTTTTTTAAAATATAATTCCTCAAATCTCCACAGGTTTACAAACGTGATGCCTTCAATAAGTCTCCAGACTTTTTTGTTAAGTGATTTAAAATTGTCGTAGACTCTTGAAAATTCAGTATCTTATTGCTATATATCTTATGAGATGACTGACCAATTTTTATGATTTCAGCTTCAAATGAACAGCTACAGCAGCAATTGGAATATACCCTACAAAAGCCCGATTGTCACAGCTGGTGAATTTCAAAAATACAACCTGGACGTGAGGACACTTTAGAAGAACGATATGCAATAAAATTCTGTTTTAAACTTGCAAAAAATGCTGCCACAGAAACGTATTGAATGCTTTAGACTGCTTTTGGAACATGTTGCATGAATCGAGCCACAGTTTTTGAGTGGCATAAGAGATTCAAGGAAGGCAGGGAGTCTGTGAGGGATGATGAGAGGTGTGGGAGGAGTAAGGAAGTGAATACACCAGAGTTAATAGGCCAAATAAAGAATTTCATGGATAAGGACCGTTGTGTGTCTATAGAGACAATAAGTGCACAATTTGATGTCACTGTGGGAACTGTACACACAATTATTCGCGAGGAACTGAAGATGCGGAAGATTTGCGCGAAGTTTATCACAAGGGTGCTCAGAGAAGATCAGAAAGAAAGACGTTGTCATGACAGCAGGGAGATGATTGAGCTGATCAATTAAGATCCCGCAGTTCCTGATGCTCTGGTGGCCTGCCATGAAAGCTGGATCTACTGCTATGACCCAGAGACCAAGAGACAGAGTTCCCAGTGGAAGCATGCTGGCTCTCCCAGACCCAAGAAGGCCAGACAGAGCAAATCCACCCACAAACTTTTGATAATCCCTTTTTTTGACAGCACTGGCATGATCTATATGCACTGGGTTCCCACTGGACAGACAGTCAACAAGGAATACTATGTTGAGGTTTTAAGGGATTTCAGGAAGAGATTTCGTCGGAAGAGGCCAGCATTCTTCAAATCGGGTCAGTGGCATTTCCATTAGGACAATGCACCAGTCCACAAGTCCATCCTTGTCACAGACTATTTGACCAAGATGGGCATCAAGACAGTTCCTCACCCTCCCTATAGTGCAGACCTTGCTCCCTGTGACTTTTGCTTATTCCCTAAGCTCTAGGAAAATCTTAGAGGCTGTCGTTATGAAACAATTGAGGAGATGAAAAAGCTCATTGACACGCTCACACAAGAGGACTTTCATGGGGGCCTACCAGAAATTGTTGGAACGGTACAACAAGTGGATTGCAGTCGGAGGAGACTACTTCGAAGGGGACTAGAGTTTCATGTGTGTACTATCAATAAAAGTGCCTATACGAAGAAAGTCTGGAAACTTATTGTGTGCTCCTTGTAAATGGCTATTTTACAAAAACCAAAACGACATTTTCTCTTTATCTTTTTTTCAAAACGTCTTTGACTCAGGTTAAAGCGCCTTTCTCAGTTGCCACGAGAGACTTTGATGTTAGTCCCTCAATATCTGAGTCTGAGGAATATAACACACACACACACACGTGCACACACACAAGCATGCACAGAACTTAGATGGGGTTCAAATCTTTTGGGTCCGATATCATATTATTAAATTTCCCTCATATATTATACAGAAAAAAAAAAATTACAGTCAAACATTAGTTGTTAAGTAGAAATAGAAATATATCCTTTGAAAAACAGAGTAAACATATTTGAGATTTTTAAAGATTATTTTTATTATTTTAACCAGAAATACCTTCCTCTGAATCATATCATTAGAAGGATTAAGTTTGTTCTGTTTCTTCTTTTTTTAAGGGCTTGATTTTCATAAGCCCAAAATAAGTAGCTAAGTTCAACATTATTATGAATACTATCAGCAAAATTTATCTAATTTAACGTCTTAAAACATGAAAATATCACAAAGCTATAAAAGTTAATGAGTTAAA